>JAYESD010000001.1:52827515-54027515 GCA_036927565.1 Tuctoria greenei
TAGTATCTTGGTCTAGCAAGAAGCAAAACTCCGTTGCCTTGTCCACTGCGGAAGCGGAATACATAGCGGTTGGTGCATGTTGTGCCCAAATCCTATATATGAAGCAAACCCTTTTGGACTTTGGTGTTAAATTTGGTTGTGTGCTTCTCCTTTGTGACAATGAAAGTGCAGTTAAGATTGCTAAAAACCCCGTTCAACACTCCCGCACTAAGCACATTGATATTCGCCATCATTTCTTGCGGGACCATGAAGCTAAGGGAGACATCTCCTTACAAGGTGTTAGGTCCGAAGAACAATTGGCGGATATCTTCACTAAACCACTTGATGAGAAATCCTTTTCTAGACTAAGGAGTGAATTAAATGTGCTAGATGCATCGAACGTCATGTAAGGTGCCATGGTCATGTAAGAATGAATCACATATAGGCCTTGTCTAACTTTCAAAGGATAGGGGCGAGCAAGGGTTAGCTTGGGATGGCGGTCTTTTTTTTTTTGAGTATCCCCAAGGCTTGGAGAATGGCTCTCCCTGAAGAAGCCTTTGAAATGTTCAAACTTAGCAAGATAGATTTAATTTATGTCTTGCATGATGCCTGCCATATAGACTTGCACTCACGTTTAATATCCTGCATTAAAAATTGTTTGGCATTGCATACGATATATTGTCACAAAGGGGACCCCACTTCATGAGAAAAAGACTTGTTTGAAATGCAATATCTCAACTCATATGATGTGGAAAGAACAAAGTGTTAGGTGTGTTAATGCCTAAAGGAACATGCTTTAAAGAGATAGAAGTCTTCATCCTCTAGCTCACAAAGCATGAGCCTTACATTTTATTTGGATTTTTTCCTTGTTTTTTTTTCTGGTGTTCTATTTGCTTTAGGGCTTAGCCAAGTTATTGGCAACTAGCGTTAAAGTCTTTTTGAGGGGTTAGGGGTTGCCCCAAAAGTCCTAAGACTTGTGTTTTTCTTTGTTTGTTTAAGTCAAAGGACATATATGGGCTGTTGCTGATCTTTTATAGTCATCGAATTATCTGATGCTTAGGGCAGAAGCATCATCGGATCAGTTTGTGCTTAAGTACAAGGGTCAGATCAGACAGAAAGTCAAATCAAGTGATGAGTTCATTCTGAGAAACATCGGAGCATCCAATGTTCACATTTCTGGAGTTGTGCCAAATTCAACCTATGATAAATGTTTCCACGTCGGATCATCCGTTCTGAAGGTGCCTCTAGAATAACCTTACTGTACCACTCGACCGATGTGACGCCCGGTTCCAAAAAATGAACCAAGCTAACGCATATGTGTGCCCAGGATGTTCATCACACATACACGAGTGCAATCACAAAAGAGTATACAGAAAATTACCACAAGACAAGATTAATTAACCAAGTTTTATTACACAAACCAGATTATCCTCGAATACAAGCTCTAATGAATATTAATGACAAGTTCAACTAATGCAGCGGAAATAAACTAATTAAGCAACTAAGCAAACTAAGCATAAGGGATAGGGTATAGCGCAGCTCCAATCAACACCACATGCAAGCTAATGGTAGACACGGCCTAGAACTCCGCATTATCACCATTAAACTCCCAATCCTGACCTGCAACTGTTGGGGGGGATTGCAAGAGTGAGTACATGTCGTACTCAGCAAGTGTGGAAAGTATGACATGTGGCTGATTCAAATAACGACAATAATAATGGCAAAGTGCTGAAAAGTACATTAAAACATTTGAAAAGCAATATATTATATGTATGTGAAGTAAACCCACCATAATCATAGGTAATATCATAATACCAATCTGAATTCGCTACCATCATCAATAATTCCAGATTTCACCATTGCCAATAACCATATTCAATACCAGAAATAAATTCATAACCAGCCATGACTATTACCAAACCATAATCATCCCAAATACCATCCCAATACCATCCCAATACCGAGTTCCCTCAAATCATGGAAGTTGTCGAGGTGCTCATAACCGGGAGCACGGCTATCATGATAGTTTTATTTAACTCTTTAGAGTTTGTACCTCTTTACCCACGTGTTCGTGATTTCATCACCTTTCGATGACTAGAACCTCTATTGTGTTGTATCACATTTCCATCAGTGTGTGGCCAAGAGATCACAAAATAGCCTTTACAAAGGGAATACTAGCCTATTTAGACCCCACTGAGGTTTCACCGGTGGCGATGTCTCCAACTGAGCACATCTTCAACCAAGGGCCCCCTCTTGAGCCATTCGGATCCCAGGGTAGTCCCACCAATCATCAACAAACCCAATCCAACTACCCCTTCCCCGAGCATCCACAATGGTCCAAACAGCACTAGCAAAGCCCTAATTAATCAGCTACGCCGCACCCATACTTGGCCTCGTTGTGGCACTATAGTTCTGGCTTATTCCCGCATGAACCGGTCCTTAGATCTAAAGCAAGCAAACCACCATAACATCCAACCCATCCACATACTAGACTTGCTTAGATCACCCATTACCATATCATAGTTATCCAGTTCACATTAACTAGAATATAAATAATGCATAATTAAACGTGTAGTGTTGTTTTCCCATCCCATTTAATTAAGCGATGCAAAAGGTAAAAAGCTCTTTCCGACTCTCTACCAAAAATTTCAGGCGATAAGGGTGGTTTAACAAGTCTATTAAACTTCCTACCATAGGATTCCCATCAAATTGACACAAGCATGCAATTTGCAAACAAAACATTTATTTTAAAATAGGATCAATATGCTTCAAGGACACTTGTCTTGCTCTTGCTGTTGATTAGGGTCAAAGCCTTCAAACTCTTGGTGCTGTAGATCCTCCACGGCACTTTCTAGCGCAAATCCGTCTAATCCACACAATAAACATACAAGACAAGAAACACAATCAAAGAGTGCACAAATATTACTCAATATGACATGACATGCATGATTGATGCAAATGCAAGGTAAAACTTGTGAACAGATTGCTTTTAATGATCACTAACTAGTTCTAATAGCTTTTAACAAGTTTATACAGGTTTGGAGTTGATTAGATCAAATTTTAGAATTAATTCAACACAATTTAACCAGAAAGATCGGACTAGTCCGCTAGGGACCAGACAAGTCCGCGCTCCGCGAGATTAGCATATTATGGTTTTCTAGATCGACGTGAATTTGGAGATTAGAGGTTGAATTCTCGTAAGGAAAAGAGAATAGAAGGTATACCAGGTGTTTAGGACTCCAATGAATCAAGAAACTTAAAGGTAACACTTGGATCTTGATGATCTAGGGTTGGTGATGAACTTGGGGATGAATTGGTGGTGAAGGACGAAACTTGGTGGAGATCTTGATCCTCTTTCGTTTCCTCCTCTTCTTCTTCTTTCTTGGGATCTTCTCCTCCCTCCTTGATGGTGGCTCCCCACGAACTAGGGTTTGGGTGGGTGGAAAAGTGGCAAATAGATGTCAATCCAAGGGGTGGGGCGTTTTATATAGAGGTGGAGGCTAGGGTTAGATGGATTTCGAGTTTTGGGATGAGTAGAGGCCGGTTTAGAGTCCCACATGGGCTCTAAAAGAGTTAGGCACGACGTCCCTAGGCCCACTTAACGTGAAACCCAAGAAACAAGTCGTAAACAAAAAGATCAACCCATTGTCACGAAATATCAGACAAGTCCGGACAGGATCGGACTAGTCTGAAGTTGTCCAGAGCGAAAATCGGACAGGTCTGGCCAAACATCAGACAAGTCCAACTTTGAACAGAGAGGAAAACGGACATGTCCGCTGGAACACCAGACTAGTCCGGAAAAGTCCAGAGACTTAGCAATTTTTCAAGGATTCATGGAATACCGGACTAGTCAGCACAAAATCGGACAAGTACAAAAGTTTCCAGGGGCCAAAATCGGACTAATCCGCAGCAAAAACGGACAATTCGTTTTTAGTCAGAGAGAAATTGGACTAGTCCTCAACAAATTGGACTAGTCCACACTTTCCTGCGTTTTAAGTGCGGTTTTGCTCCAAATCAATTTTAAACTTGTTCCTCTTGTTGTGGGTTAATGTTAAACATATATATGAGTGTATGGAAGGCATGATGCATGAAAATGAGGGTGTTACAAACCTACCCCCCTTAAAATGAATCTCGCCCTCGAGATTCGAAGCGGAAGAGAAGAGATAGGGAAATTCCTTCTTGAGATCATCCTTCAATTCCCACGTCGCTTCTTTTTCTGTGTGGTGCTTCCATTGAACTTTACATCATCTAATAACCTTGTTCCTTGTGACTCTCTCCTTGGTTTCCAAGATTTTGACCGGTCGTTCGGCATAAGTCAAATCTTCCTCTTATTCCAATTCTTCCATTGGCACTTGTTCTTCTGGTACTATCAAGCACTTCTTGAGCTGGGAAACATGAAAGACATCATGTACGTCTGACAGATGAGCTGGCATCTCCAACTTATATGCTACTTCTCCCCTTTTGTCCAAAATCTTGAATGGTCCAATATAACGAGGTGCGAGCTTGCCTCTTATATTAAACCTCTTATGACCTCTCATTGGTGACACCTTGAGGTAAACAAAATCTCCTATTTCAAAGGCTAATTTCCTTCTCCTATTGTCCGCATAGCCTTTTTGTCTTGATTGGGCAGCCCTCAAGTTTTCACGAATTATTCGGACTTGCTTTTCGGCTTCTTGCAACACATCCAGACCAAATACTTGAGTTTCTCCTGCCTCATTCCAGAATAAAGGTGTCCTACACTTCCTCCCATAAAGCGCTTCATATGGTGACATTTTCAAACTTGCTTGGTAACTATTGTTGTATGAAAATTCCGCGTATGGCAAGCTTTTGTCCCAACTTTTCCCATGCTTTAAAGCACAAGCTCTTAATATGTCCTTCAAAATCTGATTGGTCCTCTCGGTTTGTCCATCCATTTGAGGATGATATGTTGAACTAAAATTCAACCTTGTTCCCAAGGCTTCATGCAATTTTTGCCAAAATCTGGAAGTAAATTGAGAACCTCTATCCGACACGATCTTCTTCGGGACTCCGTGTCGACACACAATATGCTCCATGTATATTTCGGCCAATTGTGCAGCTGTATATTTGGTCTTCACAGGGACAAAATGAGCCGACTTGGTTAAGCGATCCACAATTACCCAAATTGAGTCACACTCGGACTGAGTACGTGGTAACCCAACTATGAAATCCATACCAATTTCTTCCCACTTCCATTCCGGAATCTTTAATGGTTGTAATAGTCTAGCTGGCCTTTGATGTTCCGCCTTGACTCGTTGGCACAGATCACACAATGCTACGTATTCAGCTATGTATTTCTTCATGCTATCCCACCAATAGCAAGTCTTCAAGTCTTTGTACATCTTTGTACAACCAGGGTGAATTGAGTAAGGCGAGTCATGTGCCTCCTTTAATATTGTCTCCCGAATATGCTTTACATTAGGCACAACGGTCCTCTTTCCAAGCAATAAGGTACCATGTTCATCTTCATCAAATCTGAATTCTCTCCCTTCCTCGATCCTTTCCTTTATTTCCTTGATCTCCTCATCTGCGGTTTGTGCCTCTCGAATTTCTTGCTCCAAGGTTGGGTTTAACTCCATCATCTCCATCTCATTTACAAATCCGAGGTTCAACCGTTCGAACTCCTTGCATAACTCGGATGGTAACTCTCGAACTGTGAGTTGGTGACTTATTCCCTTTCTACTCAAAGCGTCGGCCACTACATTGGCCTTTCTCGGATGATAGTTGATCCCCAAATCATAATCTTTGATGAGCTCCAACCATCTCCGTTGCCTCAAATTCAGATCCATTTGTGTGAAAATATACTTCAAACTCTTATGATCGTATAAATTTCACACCTATGTCCAAGAATATAGTGTCTCCAAATCTTCAATGCATGTACCACGGCTGCAAGTTCTAAATCATGTGTTGGGTAATTCTTCTCATGTTTCTTCAATTGTCTGGATGCATAGGCGACCACTTGACCTTCTTGCATCAATACACATCCAAGTCCTTGTCTTGAGGCATTAAAATAAATATCAAAACTCTTGCTTACATCCGGCAATACCAAAACTGGGGCTGTTGTCAACCTCTTCTTCAACTCCTCAAAACTATTTTGACAAGCTTGAGTCCATTGGAAAGCCTTTCCCTTCATTAGCAACTCCGTCATAGGCTTGGATATCTTGGAAAAGTCCTTGATAAACCGTCGGTAATATCCGGCCATCACAAGAAAACTCCTTATTTCCTTGACATTTTGCGGCGGTTCCCACTTCAACACGTCTCTCGCTTTTCCGGGGTCAACCGATACTCCTCCTCCTGAGATTATATGAACCAAAAACGACACTTCTCTCAACTAAAATTGACACTTGTTGAACTTGGCATACAATTGATGCTCTCTTAATTTCTGCAGCGTAAGACTCAAGTGTTCCTCATGTTCCTTCTAATCCTTCGAGTAGATCATAATGTCATCAATAAACACCACAATGAACTTATCCATGTACTCCATGAAGACCTTATTCATGAGGTACATAAAGTACGCAGGTGCATTTGTTAATCCAAAAGACATCACAGTGTACTCATAAGATCCATACCGTGTTCTAAAAGCTGTCTTGGGTATGTACGATGGTCTAATCTTCATTTGAAAATAACCTGACCTCAAATCAATCTTGGAAAACACACAGGCACCTTTCATCTGATCAAACAAATCCTCTATATGGGGCAAGGTGTACTTGTTCTTGATGGTCACCTCGTTGAGAGCTCGGTAATCTGCGCACATCCTTTGAGATCCATCCTTCTTGTCCACAAATAGAACGGGCGCTCCCCATGGTGAAGAGCTAGGGCAAATGAAACCTTTCTCTAATTGCTCTTGAATCTGCTTCTGGAGCTCTGCTAATTCCATAGGAGGCATCCTATACGGCCTCTTAGCTATAGGTGCAGTTCCAGGTATTAAATCAATAACAAACTCAATGTCTCGATCAGGTGGCATACCTGGCAACTCGTCCGGAAAAACATCCAAAAATTCACACACCACCGGAATCTCCTCAATTGCGGCACCGTCCATATGATTCAGCTCCAATTGCTTCGGTGCGGTTTGAGATGCTTCAAATTCTACGGTGGTCCCTTCTTTGTTGGTCAACTTCACTGTCTTTGTCGCACACTCAATAACTCCATTGAGCTGCCTCAACCAGTCCATACCAAGTATAATGTCCAATCCTTGGGAATCTAAAACAATGAGGTTGGCGGAGAGGTCTACCACCTTATTCTAAGGCTTACTTTTGGACATACTATATTTGTCCTCATCTCTCCTCTAGGAGACTTAACCAATAGAGTAAACTTTATATGAGAGATAGGCAAACTATACTTGGCAACATACTTTGATGCAATGAATGAATGCGATGCTCCAGAATCAAATAACATAGTCGCGGGGTTGGAGTTGGCGAGAAACATACCAATGACCACGTCATCCGCTTGTTGAGCATCCTCCGTAGAGACATGGTTCACGTTGCCACGAGCAAAATTCTGCTGTCCACGGCTTCCTTGTGGCGCTCCTCCATTGGGTCTTGGGCTTTGCCTCGGCGCATTGCTTCCTTGACCAAGGCCTGACTTAGGACATTGATGCGCAAAGTGTCCAACTTCTCCATAAGTATAGCACTTCTTAACTCCACTAGAATTGTTGGGACGAGTTTGATTTTGAACACTTGCAACAGGAAAATTAGCACGAGGCGCATAAGGCATTGGAGGCCTAGGTGCTTGCATAACAGGGCGCTGCTGCACAAACTGAGTTGGGCGTGGTGCATAACCAGAGCGTTGAGCAGGAATAGAAGAGCTGTAATGAGGCGCATTGGGCGGCGCAGAGCGAGGGCGCACATTACTTCCTTGTTGCTATCCTTGATATGGCGCCTTTCTCTTATTGTCTTGCTCCATCTCACGAATCTTGTTCTCAACCAAAATTGCTCTGTCCACAAGCTTCTGGAAATTTGCATAGTCACAATTGAGCAATTGTACTTGGATCTCATTGTTCAAGACCCTCATGAACAAATATTGCTTCCGGCTGTCCCGACTAACATCCTCAGGCGCATACCTTGAGAGTTGGGTGAATTTATTGAGATATTCACTCACGCTTGATCTTCCTTGCCTTAAATTCTCAAATTCTTGCCTCTTCAAGATCATAACACCCTCGGGCACATAATGAGAACGAAAACTCTCCTTGAATTCGGCCCAAGTAATTCTCTCTTGGTTCTCATGAGAATTGCAATAAGAATCCCACCAATCCGCAGCTACTCCAATGAGTTGATGAGAAGCAAATAGCACCTTCTCCCGGTCATTGCATTGGACAATAGCTAACATCTTCTCCACGGACTTGAGCCAATCGTCCGCATCCATAGGGTCAGCAGCTTGAGCAAAGGTTGGCGTCCTAGTCCTCATAAACTCTCCCAATCGGTTATGAGGAGGCGGGGGTGGTGGAGGCATGTGGGGCTGATTGTTGATATTGCCAGCCTGCAGCTGTCCCATAGTTTGTATCATGGTCTGCATGAGCTGGTTTTGCATAGCCAATAGCTGCTCAATGTTAATAGCTCCCTGAGTAGATCCTTGCCCATTGTTGTTCTGAGGTACTCCATGGTTCTCCTCCTCATCATTGCCATCCCTCTGGTTGCGAGTCCTCACCATCTGAAGGAAAGCAATAGGTAAGAATTAGAAAATGTCCCCAACTATATGCATCAAGGGATATGAAGCTAACCAACTAGCTATACTAGCCTAGGTGGACATGGCAATGCTAAGGCACCCCAAAATCCTCTATTAAGCACACAAGCAAGCAATATATATAGCAAACAGCACTCCAAGCAAAAACACATCGATTCCTAAGTGCTCCTATGTGCTCTTAAGTGTCCATTCTATCTAGGCTGCATCCTACGGTCAACCTGTGGTTCTGATACCAATCTGTGATGCCCGGTTGCGAAAAATGAACCAAGCTAACGCATATGTGTGCCCAGGATGTTCATCACACATACACGAGTGCAATCACAAAAGAGTATACAGAAAATTACCACAAGACAAGATTAATTAACCAAGTTTTATTACACAAACCAGATTATCCTCGAATACAAGCTCTAATGAATATTAATGACAAGTTCAAATAATGCAGTGGAAATAAACTAATTAAGCAACTAAGCAAACTAAGCATAAGGGATAGGGTATAGCGCAGCTCCAATCAACAACACAGGCAAGCTGACGGTAGACACGGCCTAGAACTACGCATTATCACCATTAAACTCCCAATCCTGACCTGCAACTGTTGGGGGGGATTGCAAGAGTGAGTACATGTCGTACTCAGCAAGTGTGGAAAGTATGACATGTGGCTGATTCAAATGATGACAATAATAATGGCAAAGTGCTGAAAAGTACATTAAAACATTTGAAAAGCAATATATTATATGTATGTGAAGTAAACCCACCATAATCATAGGTAATATCATAATACCAATCTAAATTCGCTACCATCATCAATAGTTTCAGATTTTACCATTGCCAATAACCATATTCAATACCAGAAATAAATTCATAACCAGCCATGACCATTACCAAACCATAACCATCCCAAATACCATCCCAATACCATCCCAATACCTAGTTCCCTCTAATCATGGAAGTTGTCCAGGTGCTCATAACCGGGAGCACGGCTATCATGATAGTTTTATTTAACTCTGTAGAGTTTGTACCTCTTTACCCACGTGTTCGTGATTTCATCACCTTTCGATGACTAGAACCTCTATTGTGTCGTCTCACACTTCCATCGGTGTGTGGCCAAGAGATCACAAAATAGTCTTTACAAAGGGAATACTAGCCTATTTAGACCCCACTGAGGTTTCACCGGTGGCGATGTCCCCAATTGAGCACATCTTCAACCAAGGGCCCCCTCTTGAGCCATTCGGATCCCAGGGTAGTCCCACCAATCATCAACGAACCCAATTTAACTACCCCTTCCCCGAGCATCCACAATGGTCCAAACAGCACTAGCAAAGCCCTAATTTATCAGCTATGCCGCACCCATACTTGGCCTCGTGGTGGCACTGTAGTCCTGACTTATTCTCGCATGAACCGGTCCTTAGATCTAAAGCAAGCAAACCATAACATCCAACCCATCCACATACCAGACTTGCTTAGATCACCCATTACCATATCATATTTAACCAGTTCACATTAACTAGAATATCAATAATGCATAATTAAATGTGTAGTGTTGTTTTCCCATCCCAATTAATTAAGTGATGCAAAAGGTAAAAAGCTCTTCCCGACTCTCTATCATAAATTTCAGGCGACAAGGGTGGTTTAACAAGTCTAGTAAACTTCCTACCATAGGATTCCCATCAAATTGACACAAGCATGCAGTTTGCAAACAAAACATTTATTTTAAAATAGGATCAATATGCTTCAAGGACACTTGCCTTGCTCTTGCTGTTGATTAGGGTCAAAGCTTTCAAACTCTTGGTTCTGTAGATCCTCCGCGGCATTTTCTAGCGCAAATCCGTCTAATCCACACAATAAACATACAAGACAAGAAACACAATCAAAGAGTGCACAAATATTACTCAATATGACATGACATGCATGATTGATGCAAATGCAAGGTAAAACTTGTGAATAGATTGCTTTTAATGATCACTAACTAGTTCTAATAGCTTTTAACAAGTTTATACAGGTTTGGATTTGATTAGATCAAATTTTAGAATTATTTCAACACAATTTAACCAGAAAGATCGGACTAGTCCACTAGGGACCGGACAAGTCTGCGCTCCGCGAGATTAGCAGATTAGGGTTTTCTAGATCGACGTGAATTTGGAGATTAGGGGTTGAATTCTCGTAAGGAAAAGAGAATAGAAGGTATACCATGTGTTTAGGACTCCAATGAATCAAGAAACTTGGAGGTAACACTTGGATCTTGATGATCTAGGGTTGGTGATGAACTTGGGGATGAATTGGTGGTGAAGGACGAAACTTGGTGGAGATCTTGATCCTCTTTTGTTTCCTCCTCTTCTTCTTCTTGCTTGGGATCTTCTCCTCCCTCCTTGATGGTGGCTCCCTACGAACTAGGGTTTGGGTGGGTGGAAAAGTGGCAAATAGATGTCAATCCAAGGGGTGGGGCTGTTTATATAGAGGTGGAGGCTAGGGTTAGATGGATTTCGAGTTTTGGGATGAGTAGAGGCCGGTTTAGAGTCCCACATGGGCTCTAAAAGAGTTAGGCACGACGTCCCTAGGCCCACTTAACGTGAAACCCAAGAAACAAGTCGTAAACAAAAAGATCAACCCGTTGTCACGAAATATCGGACAAGTCCGGACAGGATCGGACTAGTCTGAAGTTGTCCAGAGCGAAAATCGGACAGGTCTGGCCAAACATCAGACAAGTCCAACTTTGAACAGAGAGGAAAACGGACATGTCCGCTGGAACACCAGACTAGTCCGGAAAAGTCCAGAGACTTAGCAATTTTTCAAGGATTCATGGAATACCGGACTAGTCAGCACAAAATCGGACAAGTACGAAAGTTTCCAGGGGCCAAAATCGGACTAATCCGCAGCAAAAACGGACAAGTCCGTTTTTAGTCAGAGAGAAATTGGACTAGTCCTCAAAAAAACGGACTAGTTCGCACTTTCCTGCGTTTTTAGTGCGGTTTTGCTCCAAATCAATTTTAAACTTGTTCCTCTTGTTGTGGGTTAATGTTAAACATGTATATGAGTGTATGCAAGGCATGATGCATGAAAATGAGGGTGTTACAACCGATGCACCCTCTCAACTGTCGTCGGATCATCCGATGTTAAAAATCGAGCTAGGGTTCGGGCCGCACCTATTTAGCGCGCCTCTCCGTTTTCATTCATTTTTCTCTCTCTTCTCTCCGCCGACACCGCTCCACGCCCCTCGCCCTGCCGTCGCCCTCCGGCCGCCACCACACACAGAGCCGCTGCCGCCGCTCAGCGCCGTCGCCCTCAGCGCCGCCACTCCACGTGCCCGACCGCCGCGCTCCCCGTCGCGCCGCCGCCCATCGCGCCTCTGAGCCATTGCTCCTCGCGCCCGGCCGCGTCGTACTTTGTGTCGCCGTCTCGTGCGCCCAGCATCATCGTCCCGTGATCTCATCTTCGCTGTCGTCACTCTTCTCATCAAGATGGGTCGTGACATGAAAGGAATGGGAAAGGCCATTGAGGAGCCGACAGCTAAGAAGCAAAAGCTGTCGAAAGAGATGAAGAAAGCTAGACAAGCTGAGATGGCCGCTCGCGCCACCGAGGAGTGTGAGCGTGGCCGAAGAGGATCCGTGAGGATCCAGGAGTCCTGACAGAGGCACCTACAGCCACAGCAGACAGAGGAGACAGAGGAGTCTGAGGAGGATCCGCTTGTTCGCCGATGCACAGTCAGGACCCATGGAGGTCGTCTAGCTGCAGCCCCGAGTCAGAGACCATCTGCAGCTGAGCTTCGAGAGGACAAAGCGGCCGAGAGAGCCGTCTATGAGATGGACACCAATGTCTGAGTTGGTGAGGGTGTCTGCCTGACTGACTACAGGAAATTGAAGGCAAAGCAACTCAGGAAGCTTCGATGGAGCATTTTGCTTGAGGAGTGGTTCCCGCAGCCCAGAGAGCCACTTGTGGACAGCCGCTTCTGGACCCTGACACAGGCATCGCTGTATGAGACTTACAGACGTCGGGGCCATAAACTTTTCCAGCACATCTTCCTTGACTGGGATCAGGTGGCACTTGCAGCCAGCACTGAGATTCGCCCTTTCTTTGAGAGGTATAGAGGGCTAGAGGAGCTGATGTATTTCCAGCGGAGTGCCTACATGGAGGACTGGGTCCGAGTATTCTATGCCACACTCTACGTTTCTGAGGGTCGCAGATCCATTGACTTTATGTTCATGGGCTAACATCACCATATGACTAGACATACCTTGGGACAGCTGTTAGGCGTGGATCTCCATGACACCTGCCTACACGAGTTAGTCTATGGACAAGCTGACCCACCGAGGAGGCTGCTCACTAGAGGTGTGGCACCACCTTTTGAGGAGATTCGGTCATTGTTTGCTCAGCCCTTCTCACCTGACCAGCCTAGGGTACCTGCTCTACTCACTCCGGCTGCACGTACTATTCACCTTGCCTTGCACCGCATGCTACTACCCAGATCAGGAAACCTTGAGGGCTTCACCAGTTTGCAAGAGACCCTCCTGTTCTATGTCATGAACGGGATGCAGTTTGACATCGTGGATATCCTCATCTGTGAGATGGAGGATGTCATCACAGATGGAGTTGGGATGATGAGACAGCTCGTGTTTGGCCACTGGATCAGTCACCTGCTCTACCTGTTGGCTCCAGAGGGATCAGTCGTGCGTGACAGTCTCATCGACAAAAGTGTCACTCGGTTCAGACACTACCGTGCTCCAGCTCCTGGAGACCGCCGCCTTGGCCGCCCAGTTGAGCGTGAGGTCCGGGCTCAACTTTCAGAAGAAGACTAGTCAGACTTAGAAAAGGAAGACGAGATCCTATCATAGGCTGAGGCTCTGGGAGGGGATCTATAGCATATCTGGTCATAGAGTGACACTAGTGACAATGTCGAGGAGTACTTCCCACCTCCTCCCTCACCCAGGCAGCACGACGTGGAGGCTAGAGGCTCGACTGTACCACCACCTCCTACCCCACCTCCGGTGTCCGAGGCACATGTCTCTCAGCCATCCAAGCTTACTTCTCTACTACAGCAGATGATTGAGTAGCAGCGATAGGATCGGCTTGCGGCTGAGCAGGCCAGAGCTGAGCAGGCTGCACGTCTTATGGAGCTCCAGCGGTAGCAGCAGGAGATGCAGCATCAGATAGCCCACAAGAGGCGAGAGGACACTGACAGTCTCACTGGACTCATTGATCAGATGCATCAGCATACTCTTGACCAGCAGCAGCAGACGCAGCAGGCCATGATGGGCATCCTGGGGTTGATCACCAACCTCTACACTCAGACCGGGATTGCCCTGCCCTCACAGCTTCCTGGTCCAGCTCCAGGTCTACCTGTCCTAGCACCAGTCTCAGCTCTAGTGCCGACCACGCCGATACTGACTATCAGCATGTCTCCACTGCTTGCCCCAGGTGCACCGATTCACTCTCCTCTGCCGGCTACGACCATCTTTTAGCAGACTCCAGCTTCGGTTGTCAGTGCTCCGCTACCGGCAGTCCTGACTCAGCAGGCACCCTCAGTACCGACAACGGCTCCCCCGGCCTCCTCCACTCCAGCCTCAGCAGCAGCACGCAGCAGCTCTGACGACAGCACCCCCGACGGCGACCAGTTCTTCATCGCCCCAAGTGCTCAGGATCCTTAGGCACTCGGTTTCCATTTTTGGTGTCTTGATGCCAAAGGGGGAGTAGAGTCAGAGTCAGCGGGAGGGATAGCATAGTCTTAGGGCGAGTCCTAGTTGTAGGGGGAGTATTTCTTTTGGGAGCTTTTGTAATTTGGGAGATTTGCTATTTTTTGCTATCCTTGAGTATCCGTGTGCTACATAATACTCTTATGTTTTATTGATCGTTTTTTAGCCTTCGAGCTTCGTGTGCTGGATCTTGTACTTGTTACATATCTTTTTGAGTATCGTGTTCTTAATTTCATTACTGTTATGCTTTACTCGTTGTGTTGTCATCAATCACCAAAAAGGGGGAGATTGAAAGCATCTAGGCCCCCATAAGGTATGGTTTCAGTGATTAATGACAACCGCTGTATATCACTAATAAGTTTGTGGATGCAAGGTCTCTCATATAACTCATCACACTTAATGGACTCTATATCTATATCATCTACTACTCATTGGATACAATTGGAGACCTATCAACAAACTATTTTACGAGGTCAATAGATTTTCATGAAGACTGAAAGAAAAACATATATGTCAAAATTATTCTATCAAAATTGACAGCACACGAGACTTAGTCGTCATCGGAAGAACATTTCAAACCAATGTCTAAGAGGTCACTCGTACAAATTCTAAAAGAATCACTTAGAACAACTCGAAGCAGACAAAATCAACTCACCGGATCATCCGATGTATCCAGAAAAGACTACATCGGTCGAGTTGGCTCTGCAGCAGAAAAAGACCTCAGTCTTGGGTATACACTGGATCATCCAATGTGGAAGCATGTGTTAAATTGGTCGATCATTCCAGTAAGCAATTTCCCTGGACCAAGTAACACCGGACCCTCTGATGTACAAATATGCCACATCGGTCGATCATTCCAGTAAGCATTATTTCTGGACCATTCTGGACTTAGTGTCATCGGATTATCCGATGTATAGGTGTATACAACATTGGTCGATCAACTGTCATATCTGACATAGTGACCTCAGCTAATTTGTATTCGACCAATGAGAGCTCAAAGGGAGAACATCGGATCATCCGGTGTTTGCAGAACAGTGATGTCAGCCTACTTTTCCAACGGCTATCTCATGGAAGCTGGCTATTTATACGCCTTCAACCAGTCATTTGGACAAGTCTTGATGCCGAGAGCTACTCTACACATTATCAAGCATTCAAGATATTGAGCAACCACTTCCACATCATTTACACCACTTGTACACCAAAAGATAGGCTAGAACTTACTAGAGATGATGCTTGTGTGCTTCCATTCTTGGTGATTGGAGTCTCTAGTCTAGTGAGAGCTGTAAGGGAGTGTCTCTTGGTGATTGCATTCACTGTGTATCAGTCGGTGATTGGAGAGATCCTTCCAGAGCTTGCCAAGTCGGTTGTGGAAGCCTGGAAGATCAAACTTGTACAAGGCTTGAGCTCCACCTTGCTGGAGATGGCAAACGGAGACTTTTAGTGAGATCCCTGGTCTTTGTGACTTGGGAGTGGCTACACCCTTTGGTGGGTGCCACAACGTGGATGTAGGAAGGTCTTGATGATCTTGCCGAACCACGGGATAAATCACTGTGTCTTCGTGGCTTCTTGAGAGTTTGCATACTCTTCCTTTCCTGTTGTACTTATGCATTTCATATACCACAAACTTTTTATTCACTTGAATGCATAGGTTGTTTGCATAGGGAATTGGGCTTTTAGTAGTTGAGTTTTTATTGCTTTAGTTTGTAAAAAGAAGCAAAATTCACCCCCCCCCCCCCTCTTGGGCATTCGATCCTTACAACGGCTCTTGAAGGGAGAAGCCCTCACTATAAGGGGGGAAGTAAAAGAAGAGGAGGAAGCAGAATAAGAGAAGGAGTACCAAGCAGGATCATCGTTGCTGCTGCGATCTTCATCATTGACTCTTCGATGTCAACGTCCTTCTTCACAAAATGTTGTCTTCATCGGATCTAGATGTCAAGTTTCAAGCATCGCACCAAAACCTCGACCATTAAACCATTGGATTCACGGTAATTTCCCTAAATCCAACTTTCCACGTCGATTCTGATCCCAATCTTGATTCAAACCATGCTCTAGTTGGGAAGTTTGCAAAACCCTGGACATAGTGGACTTGTCCAAACAAGAGCTGACTAGTCCGGTCACGAGCGTACATGTCCGGCCAAATGTGCAGACTAGTCCGACCTTTGAATTTTGAAGTTCCTGCAACTTCCCAGTTTTTCTCAAGATGACTCGAAACTTTCTCAAACATGTAAAACTCAATTGTAACTAGTTAGTAAGCAATAGAAGTAACCTAATAACATGTGTTATCTCATAATTGCATCATTCATGTATATCTTGGCATATTGAGTACTATATGAGAATTTATTGATTGTAATGCTTTTTTTGCATGTTTGTCATGCAAAATAGAAGGTAACGCTCTAGAAGGTGCTTACAAGGACCTTCAGCACCAGAACTTCGAAGCTTATGATCCAAACCAGCCACAGGAACAAGGCAAGTTCCTTGAACATTTTGATCTTGTTTCTAATGTTTTTTTTTTGTAAACTGCATGCTTGTGTCAAATTGATTGGAAACCCATGAATAGGCGTTTACTAGACTTGTAGACCCATCCTTGTCGCTCAGGATATAATGTAGAGATTTGATAAGGGTATTTTCCTATTTTTGCTCTGCTTAACATAATTGAGATTGGAGATAATCAAATGGTTTAATTAACATCTAATGAACATATGGACTAAGTGAATTGGTGATAATGACTATTTCGACAATATGGAATTTCGGTGATCTAACCAAGCATGGTTTGTGGACTGGGTTGGATGAGATGGTGGTTTTGCTTTCCTTAGATCTAAGGACCGGTTCACGTGAGAATAAGACAAGACATTTGTGCTACCACAATTCCAAGTATGGGTGCGGCTTAGCCAATTAAATAGGTGTATTGCCAGCATTGTTCGAACCATTTGGGGGAGCGGGGAATGGGAGTCGGTTGGGTTTGCATTAGTGGCGGGACTGCCCTGGGATCCGAATGGCACAAGAGGGGGCCCTTGGATGGATGTGCTCAATTGTGAGACATAACCTCCGGTGAAACCTTAGTGGGTCTAAACATGTGGGTGGTCACTTTGTAAAGGCTATTTTATGATCCCTTGGTCGGACACCAACAATAGTGTATTTGGCATGATGGAGGTTCTTTAGTTGCCGACGGGTGACAAAATCATGAACTTGTGGATAAAGTGGTACATCCTTTGCAGAGTGTTAAAACTATCATGATAGCCGTGCTCCTGATTATGAGCACCTCGACAACTTCCATGATTTGAATTGGACTTGGGTTTTGGGATAGCTCGGTATGGGATTGGTTATGTCATATGAGTATGGTTGGTTATGAGAAGATATGAAATTGACATATGGTAATGATATCAATTGTTGGCTGATTATAAATGAATTATGATGGTAATTGAGGATGATGGATATGGATTATGATATATACTTGGGATGCGATGGGAATTAAACATACCTAGACATTGTAGGCTGCTTTTTACATAATTGTGAATTTAAATGTACTTTTATGCAATTAGCCATTTATAATCATCTTTGTTCAAGCTACATGTCATATTTTCCCACACTTGGTGAGTATGACATGTACTCACCCCTGATATTTCCACACAAAAACAACTATAGGTGATGTTGTGGAGTATCATGAGGATCATGGAGAGTACTAGGTGTGAGATATATGTGCTGAATACATTGGAAATTATATTAAATGTGTAGGTTTACATGCAAAGTTTTGAATATATTTGAGAAACAAACTTTGCACTGTCCGAACTTTTGCTGCATGTGAGCTGCACGTGTTTTGTGTTCCGAAATATTCAAACTTTTCTTGTATAGCTGTTTTGGATTGTCCGAACTTTCTATGTGCTGAATAATCGTGTGGCTGCTATGTTTTTCATTTTCAATGTTTCAAACTTGCTATACACTTACGAGAAGATTTGCTTAGTACTTTTGGACTAAGTTTTTGATGTGTTTTTGCTGATCATGGTGGACATTGTCCTGTTATGTTAGCAACATGCTTATGTGTGGTGCTCACGTAAGGTGTTGTGTCTTTCGGACTAATGTGAGTCAAGTCGCGGACTTGTGCTCAGAAGAATTGGTTGTTTGTTCTCATGTGCAGGTGTTGCTTGAGGTCAAGACATGGTTGTTGACCGGATCTATTGAACTAGTCATAGGGAGGTCACACGGCATGTTTGGGTCAAGAACAATGCATATGAAGGTATTATGAACGTTGTTGGAAAGTGTTTGCACGTGTGTAAGGTGTGCATGGATGTGGCAACATGGTTCCAAGGCGTGATGAAGAGAAGTGGACATAAACAATTTGTCGAAAAGGTCCAGCCGGCTGCACTATACCTCAGGCTGCGCTGAGGTGGGTTATGGTTTGATTATGGGAAGTTTAGAGTTGGTCTTGGTGAGATTTCATGTGGGTCACAAAGTTGAGTTGTTTTAGGAATGTTTGGTACGTTCCTAAGGTGTTTGGAAGTCTTAAGATTGCTTCTATCTGCGTATAGAAGAGTCTTGAGCAGTTATGGAAATTTTAGTTGAAACCAAGTAGGATTAGAGTCCTAGTTTGGATTGGGTTGGCCTTAGGGCTGGTTATAAAAGTAAGGGAGACCAGAGCTCATGGTGAGACGACTTTGGGCTGTTCCTCTTATGTTGAGATCAATAAAATTCATAGTTTAAAGGAACTTTTATGTCTTGTTTGTCCAACTTGTTTCAGACAAGTTTTTCTCGTCGAGTTTCTGCACAGCACTATGTTTCGTTGGTGTTTTTATCATAACTCAAGTTTTACAGATCCAATTGACCTAATTCTTTTTGTATTGTCTTCACAGCTTGATTATATTTCATCTACAAAAATTCATGATCATTGCATTTGTGATTTCTGATCTACACAAGTTTCTTTGCAGTGTTGCTGATCTGGTTTTTACTAGGATAGAACAGATTGACCCTTGTTTGATCTTTCGATCATAACTTGAGTTTTTCTCGACGATTTTTCATGATTCTTGTTGTGACATATTTGTGACTTGATTCTTCACAATCTATACTGCTTTTGTCATAGTTGAACACAGATCAGATTGTTTTTCTGCCTTGGGGTTTTTATTGCTTCCACTGAAAAAGTTTTAATTTACCATTCACCCCCCTCTAGTAGCTTTTCACATGCTCTTCGATCCTACACTAGATTGCGTGCTATCATCATCTGCCTGTGGATTGGAGTTGCACTACTTAGCATGTTTCCGCTGCAATATTTAGAGATTTGTAATTCGAGAACCATTGAATTATAGTAATGAGGTACTTATCTACTTATTGTGACGTGGTTAAATTCTGAATATCAACTGTGAAGTTGTCGTGTATGTGTGATGAATATCCTGGGAACTTGTATGCGTTCAGTTGGTTCATTGTCGGAACTGGGTATCACATTTTCATTCTCCGAAGTCCTACTTTCATCTTAACAAATCTCACTAGGATCTCGCTTGTTTGTCATCAATCGTCCAAAACCCACAAGGGTGTGCCTAGATGCACTTTCAATCTCCCACTTTTTGGTGATTGATGACAACCATTGAGATTTCACAATTAAGAGTAAACATTTTGTTTTCATAAAGCGTGCATATATGAGAACAACAAATGGGAACAAGAATTACTTCTCACATATATGCACTCTTTATGGTGGGGTGCTATTAAGTGTGTGTGAGCAAATATTGTGATGAACATAATTGACAATACGATAAGCATAATGAACAATCATTGCAAAAAAGAATAACAAGCATCACACATTGATATTAGAGAAAAATAGGCAACATCCAAATAGAACTTACAATAGTTCCAAACTTAAAAGATAAAAAGATACATGTCCATGAGCAATAAGACCTTAAGGCTTAAAAAACAACTAGTACTCTCAATATCTCCCCTTTTTGCATCAAGGCACCAAAAAGGGAAACATTAAGGGAGGCTACTCTCTGTCACTTCCTCTCTCACTCTCAGTTCTGTCCTCATCTCCATCTTCATCTTCATGCTCATGCGAAGGAGGATGAGGAACAGAGATGTCACTGGGTCCAAAAGAAGCGAGCTCTTCTTTTGTGAGAGGTGGGAGCTCAGAAATGTCCGCTGCAGAGTCCCCTGAGATCTCAAGAGAGCCCACTGGTTCAATGTCTAGCTTCTAACAGATAGCTTTGATGTTGTTCTTCATGTACCGCTGATTCCTCTTCCTAGCCAAGCTCCCATTGTGTTGCCCATTGACAGTCATTATATACCATTTTCGACCATCAATATAACTCAAATATTTAGAGGAATACATATTTCTTACACACATCATAGGTATAATTAACATAATTCCTCTTGTACTTGGAGAAATAGTGCATGTAGGAGAATTTATTCAGAAATAGTGCATGGAGAATGAGGGGAGCAAACCTAAAAAGCGCCACCCAGCCAATCACATGATGACACGTGGCACCACATGGATCCACGACTCATTCCCAGGTGCATCCAAGGAGATCCAACGGTGTATCACCTAGGAAGGGGGAAAGGGCACATCTAGAAGTCACCCTGAGGAAGCACACCCGAGAGGGGGCCAGGACCAAGTCGGACGAGCCCCCTAGTCGGCCGACTTGGCCCTAGCGCAAAACTCCGTCTTCCTCCATGTCTGAATTTGTGACATTATGATTGGCTCCAAGTCCAAATTGGGAATGGTATGGCTCACGTATCTTCTCTTGTATTTGTGACATTATGATTTATAATATTATTATTATTCTTTATTTATTCACATACTTGGATAAAGCATCCTTTGTTTGGTTGTGGATTTCATGCATGTGTTAGGTATAGATGTCATTATGGTCTAGTTATAATGCTCTTACTACTACATCATAAACATCTGTTACCTCCACTATACTCTAATTAGATATTAATATGGTTATGTTAATATGAGTAATATAGTGCTTGGTTCCAACATTGGTTTCAACGATGTTTAGGTTAGTCATTGCCTTAGGATGGTGCTTTGTACCTAGGCTCTTGAGGTATTTACTTATTATGTATGCATGGTGCTTAGATAATTAAGTAGCATTGGATGTCTTGTAGACCCACGATTTGTAGGGGTAAGCGGCAGGTGGTGACATCCCTGTCCGTCCTTCGTAATCCCCCATGTTTGGCTATGCATCAGGCTTGTGGCGAGAATCGTCCTGATATTTTTCGAGGTAAACCCATGCCCGATGTGTTGGACCACTAAGCCCTAGTACTCGTAGTTAGCATAGTCATATGTACACTAGTTGACTATGTATATGAATATCTAAGGCATAGTAGGAGAAGCTCTCTCTCTCTCTCTGCTTAACTTATACTCCACTAGGACATTCTTACCCCTTAGAGCAGTTTGCTTAGGTGTGTGTCACACTACCCCATCACTTCATTTATCCATCCTACTGGATCCCTCACTAGAACACTGTAAAAGCCCTAAATTCAAAGTACAAAGTTCATATCGGACAAATTAAAAGTTGTATGGGAAAAAGGAATCAAAATGGAATCTGAAAAATCAAACCAATTCAAACTTCAATGGAAGGAATTCAAATACTAAAAACTTGCTCCTGTTCAAACTTGGCCAAAATAAAAATTTGAGTTCACCATTAGCTTCCAAATACCAAATAGTACCCCTGTAAATTTTCATAAAATGTGGAGCACAAATTCTATTTAATTCAATGGGTACATTGAATTCCATTCAAATTCAAATTTGAATTTGAATTTTACCTGAAACTTGACCAAATTCGAAATCAAATTCCAGAATATGAAATTTCATATTTCAATTGACCTCTCCACAAAAATCTAGAATTTTTGGATCAATATAGGTAGAAGATTTAAAGGAGCAGAGAAGATTGACTTGAAGGGGCAGTGGGACCGACTGGTCAGAGAGGCAAATACGTTAGTGCTCTTCTTCGACTCACCGTGGCGACACCGCACGACATGCAAGCTCCAGCGAGCTGCTTGCCTGCTTGCTGTGTGGCCTCCCTAGCGTGCTCCCTACACTCCTCATCCATATCTTCGGTTCCAGCCCCGAGTAGATGAGCACCGGTGGTCATCTCTGTTCTTCTCTCCATAGTGCACCACCTCGCCCCTCTGTTCACTGAATAGCTCAAGAATTCGGCCGAGTCGCTCCATCCTCCCAACGGCAAAAGTAAAGAAAACTTCTCCCTCTATCATCTCCACCAAATGGCTCATCGTTTCGCTCATTGTTTTGCCCGTATTTCGAAGTTCTGTGGACGCCATCGTTGAGCCGCCGTGGACATCACCCTCTGTCCACCGTGAAGCCGACGAACTAGGCTGTTGCAAGCCTCGACTTCAATAGAAGAAAGGAGCGCCGGGACACCTTGTTTCTCATGGTGAAAACTGCAAACTCTTTCCTCCTTTATCGAGCAAGTATTCTTCATTTTTTGTCTCGGCTCTGGGTTACACTTCGAGTTAGGTCATCGATGCGATTCTGTTTCTATGCATTATTATAGTCTAATCCGGTTGAGAGATAGCTTCTATACGTTTGGGCGCATCATCTGGATCAAGTGCCGATGAGAATAATCGACCACCGATGTAGTAATTCAAGTTTTTCTTTTTGTTGTTGAAAAGCGCCGCAGTCCACTGTCGAAGTCGACCTTGCTGACCATTTCACTCCCTTTTCACCTTCAAATCGTCTTCCTCATGCTTCCAGGAACCTTCCCCACCTTTTCCCGAGTTGCTTGCACCATTTCCGAGCGATTCCGACCATCGCCGAAACCCTAGCTCCGCTGCCGCCGTCGTACGCTCAGCTCCGGCTGTCACCGACTCGTCTGGACCTCACCAGCATGTTGCACATCCGATTTTAGGGTTAGCCGGCCAAGACTAGGCCAAGAGGAGGTTGATGCAGCAACCCCGGCGCACGCCGCCGCGACTTCGGCGAGAAGCACCACCTCGCGTCGCGAGGTTGAAGAAAGGGGCGGGCGCTGCATGTCAGTCTCTGATGTGTCCCCCTTGGATCGGCTGTGGCCCCTGATCAAATGCGGCTGCGCAAGTTAAACCCTATGGCCCATATGTGGCCCAGCTGTGATTGGTTGATTTTAAACCAGTGGGCCAACAGTTTTATTTAAACTTTTCCTTCCAAATTAATTCCAAATTTCCTTCAAACTTTAAAAATCAATTACTCCTAGTAGAATTTCTCAAATAATTACAAATAAATATTGGTAGACTCCTCTTGATCTCAACTTTGCAGTGGTGCAATATGTTGGACATGAAACTCCCAGAATTTTAAAATTAAATTCCTTTTAGCTAACTGCTATGGAAATTAATTACCCTTGTTCAGTTAACTGGAAAATTTCCAAATTTGGTCAGAACACTCTTAAAACCGCACCTGATATCGAGTAAAAATTTCAAGTTCATTGGGCTTCATTTACTGGACCAAACAGTGTTCCAATCACCTATGTCAATTGAAAAATGGAAAATGTCCAGAAACATTTTCAACATTTTCCCCAAACTTGTAAAATCAGTTTCTCCCTGTAGAAAGCTCATAAAAATGTGAAACAAATCTTCGCAGAACCAGAAGAATCTCCTCTACCAAGATCATCCACTATTGTTCATGACAAAGCTCCAGAATTACAACCAAAATTCAGAGAAGGCTTTTACTTGATGGAATTTAGAGAAAACGAGCTTCCTTGAACATCTCCAAATTTTGGTCCAAATCTTCCCCATAGACCCTAGTATCCACTGTAAAAATCCCAAAGCCAATTCAAATCTTTTCTTACTTGATCAGTGGTTATAAGCTCTTTTCTATAGTTTCTATATCACTCTTGTACTTTATATATTGCATATCATATAGTGACCCAGATCGAGGAGGAGCTGGAGCCCTTGGAAAGTATACTTCCAGAAGCTAACTATACCTCTAACGTGCAGCCAGACAAGCCCCGGTTTGCATTTAAGTGCTATTTCAAAGTTTATATTTGTATCACTTATGTCTAGGATGAGTTTTGTGCATTAGGGCTAAGGTGCTTGTTACTCCACTTGCATGACCCACAAATTCCATGGAGTATTGGGTAGGTCTACAGCCCGACGAGTAGAAAATGCCATGCTTATGTTTTTAGGAATTCGGTAGAAGCTGAGTAGTTCGAATCTACTCACGAGATAGGATTTTATCACATGGGAAAGATTTAATCGAAGAATGGTTTATGAATATGAAATTGAGACTGAGCAGCGGGTAGGATGCAGCGAGACATGGTCTCACGTGTGCAGCCCTGCTTGTGTCGATTGAGGACCGATCCGTGTGCAGTCCTGCTGGACAAGTTTGAACTGTACCGGATGCATACTGGGCATATGGAACCCAGGAAACCAATGCGACTTGATAACTTAGATGTCGAGGCATAGCCCATTGTCGATTGGGGTGGGTTGAGGGCAGCAAGGTGTAAATCGGCCGGCGGGCACAAACACGCTCCGTGCAGGGACCTTGTGCCCGTGATGGTGGGACCGGTTCGACATTTGAGTTTTTAGTGAAAGTTTGTTGTGTATGACGTGGTGAGGAGCACGGCATGCTCCTTAGGTACGAGTGTACGTGACGTGTTATTTGGGTGTCTACTGATTGCAATCACCGTACCTTGCGGTTATTTGAGTATCGCTTGTTCACTGCGCTGTGACGTAGTAAATACTGAAGAAGCCAAGAGAATATGATGTATTGAATTATAATTGTTTTGAAACTTTGATAGCTGTCAAATATGCTCACTAAAGTTACTTTATTAAACTTGTAAGCTGCTGTTAATAACTTGAAAATTAAGGATCAACCTGTAGGCAAGTAATTTACTGCAATATCTATGCCTATGTTAAGTATCCCTGCATATAGAGTTCCATGTTTAGATGAGACGGTTAAGTCTTGCTGAGCCATCGTGCTCACGGTTGATATATTAAGTTGTTTGCAGGTGAGACGTATGAGGAAGGGCCCGAAGACGAGGTGATGCCCCCATTGGGGTATACCGCCGAGTGGAGCCCTACACGCCGCCGTGATTGTTGTGTGCCGCTAGTGTGTAGCGTCCTCGGGCTACACTTTTGCATAGCCAGGCTGAGAGTTTAGCTATGAATATTACTTCCGTTGTATATTTAGTATTATAAAAGACTTCCACTGTTTATATAAATAAAAATTTGTATTTTGTCATATTCTTTTCGTGTGCTCTGTTGGGTGCCGCATCGTACGGCACCACCCTCTGCGATTTCTAGAATGTGTGGACCCGGTCCCCACAGTCTGGTATCAGAGCCACATTGGGAATAGCATGCTCGAAAAGAGCCTATTTTGAAAACCTAAGAGTAGTTGAGTGAGGATTAGTACTATGCCCACATAAGATCTATTATAGTATTAGTTACTTAAGGTGGCAAGCTAACTTATGTGTTATTACATTGTGTAAAGACGTTTTGACATCAGGTAAAAGGTAAGGTACGCCACCACAAGCGGACTAATTGTGGTAAGCTCACCATGCAAGAGGTAGCATGTGATTGTTTTAGTGGCTTGGCACGGAAATGTCAATATGAGTCTCTGAAACTTTCCATGTTTCTGAGAACATATGACACGCGGTACCCCCAGTGTGCTTCAAAGTTAGTGGGAGCCCCTGTCGGGTGGGACATAACCCGATACGCCCCCCACTGGTGCAGCACTATGCAAAGACATGGGACCCTGTCGGGTGGTAGAAAAACCAGTCATGTACCTCGAGACGTGGCTTAGCTCGGGGCAGCCCGTATGGAATGATACGGGATGGATATTTTTAATTTCATATATATTATTGTGAACTGTTCGCCCATGTGGGCTGTGCTGTACGACACCATATGTTTGATGTATCATTTGTGTGTAGCCACATGACACTAACCACGTTCTAAGCAGCTCGAGTAGAAAACGTTTGCGAGTGAACGTCATTACTGCCACCGTTGAGACGTATGCCGGAATACCGGCCTAGGATTTTCTTTGATGAGGGTGTAGTACCGGCATTGCATTTGAGTTTCATCAGTCACGTCGACGACGCTATCCGTGCTGGTGTTGTGACTCGACAACAAGTAAAAATTTCCAACTTAGGACTAAGTTTGAATTCGTAATATCTGTTTTGGGGCGTGCTGGTCAGATTTACAATTGGTCGTGTGGTTGCTTGGATAAGCGGTCATGTGGCTTTGGAACTTGAGGAAGTCATCCACAAGTTTCATTTTCAGCTCCAAGGCAGATTACAAGATTTAAAACTAGAAAACTTCACTTGAACTTAAATTGCCCAGTTCCTGGTTCAAACTGTAAACTGGACAGAAAATTGACTGAGTTTGGAACAGCATAAATTCCTGTATAATCCACACCTGAAGGTCTACCACACATGGTTGGAAATTTTAGAGAGTCCTCTAAAACTCGTATGTTCAACTCCATATCAGAAACCTCGGTAAACTAATGAAAAATTCAAATTTCCAAACTCTGGTAAATCTGGACAGAGACTGGACAGTTTTTGTATCCTGTCACTGTCTTGATCATATCTCTTAATAGAATCGATGAATGACTTCATGCAATTCATTTATGTAATCCTGAGGATGTATGAAACAATGTTGTAATTGATGATTTTTGCATATATTTATGTTTTGTATCTGGAAAAATGTGGACAAAAATCAGCTTTCAACAAAGGAGATGCTGTCAAAATTTTTATAGAAAACTGTCAAATTGAAAAAATCATATCTTCTCATACAGAAGAGATATGGAGGCAAACAAATACATTATGGAAAGCTATTTGAGTGTACTACTTATTTGTAGTTGAACCCAAGTCCTGGATGTGCTTCTAACTGGACGAAAATTTCGAATTTCTCCAGACTGGTGAGAATGAACAGAAACTGAGACAGAATTCCAGTGTTATGTTTCATCTGGCATTTGAATTTGAATTCACTTTCATAATTAAATTTTCACATCCATGATCTGTTTATCAACAAATTTTGTTGAAATTGAGTATTTGACTCATTCAAGTATTTCTTTTATTGATGACAGATGTGAAGCTATTGCCGGACGGGTGGGTGTTCTCCACGTGCGCCAACCATCCGGGCTTCCCGATCATGCTATGGGAGGTGCCCCAACAGTTTGGCTTAATGGAGATGCCATGCTATTGGGGTCATGAGGCGATTGACAGAGGCGTACTGTCATGTACCGTCCTGGTCAACATCGCGGCTAGTCTGCGTTTTTATGGATGGACTCCTTTTTCGGTCTCTATCCAGGGAGCTCGTTTGGACGACACGTGGGCCATCGCAGCGGGCAAAGCACTTATGAAGCTTTGCGAGCTTCATCAATATGCCATGGCTGGGACACAATTTTCTCTTCTCCCGGTCCTTGGTACTGCTGGTTTTGAGTGGCAACGTCGTATGGTTGCGGCCTATCAACCATATGGCGACACAACCTCGACAACACTTGGGACGTATGCTGCTGCATCCAGCATGGTGGTTCTTACACAAGGTGAAATCCTTCAGGATCAGTTCGAAGCCTTGAGGCAAGCGATTGAGCGGGGTGACACTCTTGATTATATCAATGAGAACCTACATTTGTTCCTGGCTCCAACGAATCACCGACTGAATCAATGCGAGGATCAGTAGCATCACACTCGCACTAGATTGCGGAAGGCTCGTGCTGAACTGCGGCAAACTCGCATGGAAGTGCAGCAAGCTCGTGGTGAACTGCAGGCGAGTCAGTTGGAGGTGCTGCAACAGCAGGAGCAGCTGTTGGTAGTCACCGAGGCATGAGATGAAGCCATCGAAGAAGCTTAAAATTGGGAGTTCGAGGCAGACCAACTTCAGGATGATTTGATTGAGGCCGAAGCACACTTGCCGCACCCAGTCATGTTTCCACCGGCTTATGACATGCTGCTGAACATGGGTGAGCAGGTGCCTTCAAGTCCTGAGGAGGAAGAAGATCCTGAGATACTTGAGTACATCGAGGAGGATGCATCGGATTAGGATGGGGCATCACTGCTGCCATCACGGGGCAACGTATAGTTAGTGGTTGCTCGTATTTATTTTGTAGCCATGTTTGTGTCATATTATAAATAGTAGTGGGTGTGTAGGGGATGACAAGGTGTGTATGACGACTCATGGAGACCAAGTGTAGTTGAGATGCACTTCCGTAGTGGGAGTCCGTCATTTTAGAGTTCACTACTGTAAACTTGGTCATGAGATAATATATCTTGTATAAAGTTTGTACTTATCAATATATATGAATGTTATGCAATTATCACATTGTCAATACTCACACTACAATGATATAAAATGGATGAAGAAAACAAACACGTTGCTGATTTTTAAATCATGTGGATGCAGAATAGTGCGTACACGATCTATGCCCGAGATGGGAGGCTCGAGCCGGGGTTGTGAGGATGAATTTCCAACCTGAGATCAAACTGCAACACCGCAGCAACAAGTTCCTCCACCACCACCTCCTGAACCTCCACGAACTCTCGCTGAGATTCTGGCTGCAGTGCTCGGCTCGTGCGACGAGCAAACCAAGTTGCTGCGAATGTTGGTACAGAACTCGTCCCGTCAGGGGGGGGGGGGGGGGGGGGGCGACAGGACAATGGGCAATGCCAGCCCCAACAGAGTTCATATTCAGACTTCTTGGCGACGCATCCACCGGTCTTCATTGAGGCCGAGGAGCCTCTGCAAGCGGACAACTTTATCCGCACCCTCGAGACGAAGCTCAGTTTGCTGCGATGCACCAAACAGCAGAAGGCACTGTTCGCAGCGCAACAGCTTCAGGGATCCGTCGGTTCTTGGTGGGCGAATTGCATCGCATCACTGCCGGCTGGTCATGCGGTCACCTGGACTGAATTCCGGGAGGCATTCCGCGCCTACCATATACCTTCGGTATAATGAAGAGGAAGCTTCAAGAATTTTTGGAACTGAAGCAAGTCGGGAGGAGTGCCCACGAATACCACCGCGCATTCAATCACTTGGCGCATTACGCACCAGAGTATGTGGGGACGGAAGATAGGAAGCGAGATATATTCTTCCGGGGCCTTAATCCAAAGATGAAGGTCCAACTCGCACAGTGCAACTGCGGCACCTTCAACGACATCGTCAATGCCGCGATTGTCCAAGAAGATGCTCAATGCGAGCTCATTTCTGATAAGAGGAAATGGAGCGCGCTGTCGAGCAGCAGTGGGGGTAGTCTGCAGAAGTACCGCGTGGTGTATCGCCCACCATCCGGTCAGCGATGGCAGCCACCGGCGCGACCGTAGCAATTCCACGGTCGTTCTTTCAACGCGCCGCGTTTCCAACCGCCATTTCCATAGCAGCAGCAGCAGCAAAGGATGGTCCCGCGTGCGTATCCACCTCCACCACGTGCACCGGTATACCGTCTGCAGCTTGGCGGGAACCCGACACAATACAGGTGCTACACATGTGGCCGTGTCGGGCATTTTTCGAGGGACTGTCCTGAACAGCGACAAGGCAGCGCACAAGCAGCATATCAGGGTGCAACTCAGCCCCGCAACCAGCCCAAGAATCCAGCACCAAAACCCAGTGATGTCCACCACATAGCCATCGAAGACGTTCCGGAAGGCGAACCCGTCCTCGCGGATACATTTTCTCGACTCCAAAATCCCGTAGTCATACTTCTTGACTCTGGTGCCACCCATAATTTCATTAGCCAATCTTATGTTGTCAAGCATCATTTATCTATCACTCCCACAGAAAGTCCATATTTAATTTGCTCTCCGGATGGGAAAATAGCAGCGGACATGAAAGTCCATAAAGCACAACTTAAGATGGGTGGGAATATCTATCCGACTTCTCTAATTATATTAGAGGGTCAAAAGCTTGATGTCATCTTAGGGATGTTGTGGCTGCACCGTCATGGTGCTGTTCTTGATATCGTTCCACGTGTGGTCCATTTGAACTCTCCACTATATGAACCACACACTCTCATTCTAGACTGCCTTATCCAAGAAATTTCAGCCACATACAACACGGAAGCCACAAAGCTTGAGGACATTTGTGTGGTCCGTGAATATCCGGATGTGTTTCCTGATGACCTTTCGGGTATGCCACTGGATAGGGATATTGTGTTCAAGATTGAGAACCACTCCTATTTCTCAAAGGACGTACAAGATGGCACCAAATGAATTGGCGGAATTAAAGGAGCATTTGAAGGACCTGCTAGACAAAGGTCTCCTCCGCCCAAGTTCATCACCTTGGGGCTGCTCTGCATTATTTGTAAAGAAGAAGGACAAGATGTTATGTCTATTTGTGGACTATCATCCGCTCAACGCCGTGACGATCAAGAACAAGTATCCACTACCGCACATTGATATCTTATTCGATCAATTAGTGGGTGCTAAAGTATTCTCGAAGATGGATCTTCGGTCTGGATATCATCAAATAAAAATCCGACCGGAGTATACACCGAAGACGGCATTATCGACGAGATACGACTCTACGAATATCTCATCATGTCGTTCGGGCTTACCAACGCGCCAGCTCACTTCACGTATTTGATGAATTCAGTGTTTATGCCGTAGTTGGACATGTTTGTCGTGGTCTTCATCGATGACATTCTGGTTTATTCAAAATCAGAATAAGAACACGACAAACACTTGCATATCGTGCTCCAACAATTGCGAAATCACATGCTTTATGTAAAATTCAGCAAGTGTGAGTTTTGGATCAGCCAAGTACCATTTCTTGGTCACATTATTTCAGCGGAGGGTACCACTGTTGATCCAAGCAAAATTGTGCAAGTGCTGAAATGGAAGTCTCCAATGTCCATACACCAAGTTCGCAGTTTCCTCGGGTTAGCGGGATATTATCGGAGGTTCATTCCGAGCTTCTCAAAAATCGCTAAGCCAATGACAGAACTGAGGAAAAAGGGGACTAAATATATTTGGAGCAAGGCATGTGAGGATGCATTTCAAGCATTTGTGAAACATTTGACAACAGCCCCAGTGTTAGCTCAGCCGGATACGACCAAATCTTTCGACGTTTATTGTGATGCGTGTGGCATTGGTCTCGGCTGCGTGTTAATGCAATAAGGCCGCGTGATCGCATATGGATAACAGAAGTTCCAAAATCATGAGCAGCACTATCCGACTGATGACCTTGAGCTCGCTGTTGTGGTACTCGCTTTGAAAATGTGAAGGCACTATTTACTTGGCAATCTAGTGCACCACTACACCGATCACAAGAGCCTGAAATATATCTTCACTCAAAAGGAGTTGAATATGTGAAAACAAAGATGGTTAGAACTGATCAAAGACTATGAGATTGAAACTCATTACCATCCCGACAAGGCGAATGTAGTTGCCAATGCGCTGAGCCGCAAGTCTCATGTCAATAACCTGTCATCACTCCGATGGGAGAGGACGAGCCGAGTTTATACTTGGTTCCATATGGAGCGTTATATAATCTTGCTCTCATACCTACCATATGAGAGGAGATTATGGAAGCTCAAAAGAAAGATGTGGGTATGTCGCACATTCGGAGGAGAATGAAGGATGGGGAAATGAAGTGCTTCCGATTTGATGAACATTGTACCCTGTGGTTCAAAGACCGTATCGTGGTACCCCGTGACATAGAACTTCGGAAGAAAATCTTGGATCATGCTCACTTGTCCAAGTATTCTATTCATCCGGGCAGCACCAAAATGGATCAAGATCTGAAAACCAGATTTTGGTGGACATGGATGAAAAGAGAAATTGCAAAGTATGTATCGGAGTGTGATACGTGTCGGCGGGTGAAAGCCGACCACATGAGGAAAGCCGGACAGTTGCAACCATTGACAATTCCGGCATGGAAATGGGAGGACATTAGTATGGATTTCATTGTCGGATTACCTCTCACATTCCACAAGCATGATTCCATTTGGGTGATAGTCGATCACCAAATCAGCTCATTTTATTCCGGCACATACAAAGTACATTGCCAAGAAATATGCAGAGTTATATATTGCAAGAATCATGTGCTTGCATGGAGTTCCCTAGACAATTATTTCAGATCGTGGTGCGCTGTTCGTTGCTCGTTTCTGGGAGCAGCTGCACACGTCATTGGGGACAAAACTGATCCGAAGCTCCGCATATCACCCACAGACGGATGGTCAAACTGAGCAAGTAAATCAAGTTCTGGAAGATATGCTACGCCATGTACCATCCACCACGGTAAAAATTGGGATGATCATTTATCGTTGGTGGAGTTCTCATATAACAATGGCTATCAAGCTAGCATCAAGATGGAACCGGATGAAGCTCTCTACGGTCAGAAATGTCGCACACCACTCAACTGGTGTGAATCCAGCGAGCAAGTAATATATGGTATTGATCTTGTTAATGAAGCCAAAGAACGAGTGCGAGTGATTCAAGCCAATCTCAAGGCTGCTCAATCTCGTCAGAAAAGTTATGCGGATAAAAGACGTCGACCTCTCCACTTCGACATTGGAGACCATGTTTATCTCCGTGTCTCTTCGATGAATCGTTTCAGAGCGAAGGGAAAGCTTGCCCCACGATTCATCGGTCTGTTCACCATCATTAAAAAATGCGGACCCGTGGCCTATCGTTTGGAGTTACCGGCGTCACTTTCTGGAGTTCATAATGTATTCCACATTTCCCAGCTGCGGAAGTGTCTTAAATCTTCAGCTGAACTCCGCATCGAAGACATTGAAGCTCTCCAACTGGATCCCACTTATTCTAAGTATCCAATCCGAGTTATTAATGAAAAGACTCGCACCACCAGAAACCGAACTTTTGGCTTCTACAAAGTCTTTTGGAGCGACAATACCACTGAGGAAGCGACATGGGAAAGTGAGGATTATCTCCAATCAAACTACCCGGATTTATTATCATCTTATATCCCGTAATCTTTTAACTCCGTCACTTTTATTTGTAATCTCGGGACAAGATTCTTTTAAGGGAGGAGGAATGTAAAAGACCTAAACTGAAAGTACAAAGTTCATATAGGAGAAATTAAAAGTTGTATGGGACAAAGGAATCAAAATGGAATCTGAAAAATCAAACCAATTCAAACTTCAATGGAAGGAATTCAAATATTAAAAACTTTCTCCTGTTCAAATTTGGCAAAAATAAAAATTTGAGTTCACCATTAGCTTCTAAATATTCAAAATAGAACCCCTGTAAATGTTCATAAAATGTGGAACACAAATTCGATTTAATTCAGTGGGTACATTAAATTTCATTCAAATTTGAATTTGAATTTGAATTTCACCTGAAACTTGACCAAATTTGAAATAAAATTAAAGAATCTGAATCTCCATATTTGAATTGGCCTCTCCACAAAAATCAAGAATTTTTGGATCAATATAGGTAGGAGAATTAAAGGAGCAGAGAAGTTTGACTTGAAGGGGCAGTGGGACCCACTGGTCAGAGAGGCAAATACGTGAGTGCTCTGCTTCGACTCACCGTGGCGACACCACACGGCATGCAAGCTCCAGCAAGCTGCTTGCCTGCTTGCTGTGTAGCCTCCCTAGCGTGCTCCCTACACTCCTCATCCATATCTCCGGTTCCAGCCCCAAGTAGATGAGCACCGGCGGTCATCTCTGTTCTTCTCTCCCGAGCACACCACCTCGCCCCTCTGTTCAGTGAATAGCTCAAGAATTTGGCCGAGTCTCTCCATTCTCCCATCAGAAAAAGTAAAGAAAACTTCTCCCTCTATCATCTCCACCAATTGGCTCGTCGTTTTGCTCATTGTTTTGCTAGTATATTGAAGTTCCGCGGACGCCATCATTGAGCCGCCGTGGACATCGCCCTCTATCCACCGTGAAGCCAACGAACTAGGCTGTTGCAAGCCTCGACTTCGACAGAAGAAAGGAGCGCCGGGACACCACGTTTCTCACGGTGAAAATCGCAAACCTTTTCCTCCTTTATCGAGCGAGTATACTTCATTTTTGTCTCGGCTCTGGGTTACACTTCGAGTTAGGTCATCAATGCAATTCTGTTTCTATGCATGATTATAGTGTAATACAGTTGAGAGATAGCTTCGATACGTTTGGGCGCATCATCTGGATCAAGTGCCGATGAGAATAATCGACCACCGACGTAGAAATTCAAATTTTTCTCGTCGCCGTTGAAAAGTGCCACGGTCCACCATCGAAGTCGACCTTGCCGACCATTTCACTCCTTTTCACCTTCAAATCGTCTTCCTCATGCTTCTAGGAACTTTCCCCGCCTTTTCCCGAGTTGCTTGCGCCATTTCCGAGCGATTCCGACCATCGCCGAAACTCTAGCTCCGCCGCCGCCATCGTACGCTCATCTCCATCCGTCGCCGACTCGTCTGGACCTCACCAGCATGTTGCACGTCCGATTTTAGGGTTAGGCAGTCAAGACTGGGCTGAGAGGAGGTCGACGCAGCAATCCCAGTGCGTGCCGCCGCGGCTTCGGCGAGGAGCGCCGCCTCGCGTCGCGAGGTTGAAGAAAGGGGGCAGGCCCCACATGTCCGTCTCTGATGTGTCCCCCTCAGATCGGCTGTGGTCCCGGATCAAATGCGGCTGCACAAGTTAAACCCTTTGAACCATAAGTGGCCCTGCTGTGATTGTTTGATTTTAAACCAGTGGGCCCAGCCGGATTTATTTAAACTTTTCCTTCTGAATTAATTCCAGATTTCCTCCAAACTTTGAAAATCAATTACTCCTAGTAGAATTGTTCAAATAATTCCAAATAAATTTTGGTAGACTCCTCTTGATCTCAACTTTGCAGTGGCGCAATTTGTTGGACATGAAACTTCCAGATTTTCATAATTAATTCTTTTGAGCTAACTGATTGGGAAATTAATTACCCCTGTTCTGTTAATTGGAGAATTCCCAGTTTCTGTCAGAACACTTTTAAAAATACACATGATCTCCAGTAAAAATTTCAAGTTCATTGGACTTCGTTTACTGTACCAAACAGTGTTCCAATCACCTATGTCAATTGAAAAATGAAAAATGCCCAGAAACATTTTCAACATCTTCCCCAAACTTGTAAAATCAGTTTCTCCCTGTAGAAAGCTCAGAAAAATGTGAAACAAAATTTCCCAGAACCATAAAAACATCCTCTACCAAGATCATCCACTATTGTACATGACAAAGCTCTAGAATTACAACCAAACTTTAGAGAATTCTTTTACTTGATGGAATTTTAGAGACAACAAGCTTCCTTGAACATCTCCAAGTTTCAGTCCGGATCTTCCTCATAGACCCTAGTATCCACTGTAAAAATCCCAAAGCCAATTAAGATCTTTTTCTTACTTGATTAGTGGTTATAAAATATTTTCTATAGTTTCTATATCACTCATGTACTTTATATATTGCATGTCATATAGTGACCAAGATTGAGGAGGAGCCGGAGCCCTTAGAGAGTATACTTCCAGAAGCTAAATATCCCGCTAACTTGCAGCCAGGCAAGCCCCTGTTTGCGTTTAAATGCTATTTCAAAGTTTATATTTGTATCACTTATGTCTAGGATGAGTTTTGTGCATTAGGGCTATGGTGCTTGTTACTCCACTTGCATGACCCACAAATCCGATGGAGTATTGGGTAGGTCTACGGCCCGACGAGTAGAAAATGCTATGCTTAAGTTTTCAGGAATCCGGTAGAAGCCGAGTAGTTGGAATCTACTCGCGAGATAGGATTATATCACACGGGAAAGATTTGATCAAAGAATGGTTTATGAATATGAAATTGAGACCGAGCAGCGGGTAGGATGCAGCGAGACGTGGTCTCACGTGCATAGCGCTGCTTGTGTTGATTGATGACCAATCCGTGTGCGGCCCTGCTGGACAAGTTTGAACTGTACCAGATTCATACTGGGCATATGGAACCCAGGAAACCGATGTAACTCGATAATTTAGATGTCGTGGCATAGCCCACTGTCCGTAGGGGTGGGTTGAGGGAAGCAAGGTGTAAAGCGGCCGGCGGGCACAGACACGCTCCGTGCGGGGACCTTGTGCTCGCGATGGTGGGACCGGTTCGGCGTTTGAGTTTCTAGTGAAAGGTTGCTGCGTCTGACGTGGTGAGGAGCATGCATGCTCCTTAGGCACGGGTGTACGTGACGTGTTATTCGGGTGTCTACTGATTGCAATCACTGTCCCTCGTGGTTATTTGAGTATCGCTTGTTCACTGTGTTGTGACGTAGAAAATACTGAAGAAGCCAGGAGAATATGATGTATTGGATTATAATTGTTTTGAAACTTTGATTGCTGTCAAATATGCTCACTAAAGTTACTTTATTAAACTTGTAAGCTGCTGTTAATAACTTGTAAATTAAGGATCAACCTGTAGGGGAGTCATTTACTGCAATATCTATGCCTATGTTAAGTATCCCTACATATAGAGTTCCATGTTTAGGTGAGACGGTTAAGTCTTGCTGAGCCTTCATGCTCATGGTTGCTATATTAAGTTGTTTGCAGGTGAGACGTACGAGGAAGGGGCCGAAGACGAGGCAATGCCCCCGTCGGGGTATACCGCCGAGTGGAAGCCCTGTACGCCGCCGTGATTGTTGTGTTCTGCTAGTGTGTAGCGTCCCCAGGCTGGACGGCTGCACTTTTGCATAGCTAGGCTGAGATTTTAGCTATGAATATTACTTCCGCTGTATATTAAGTATTGTAAAAGACTTCCGCTGTTTATATAAATATAACTTTGTATTTTGTCGTATTATTTTCGTGTGTGCTGTTGGGTGCCGCATCGTACGACACCACCCTCTGCGATTCTTGGGATGTGTGGACCTGGTCCCCACAAACACCCTCTTCTATCCTTGACCTTGTCTGTCTTCTACCTTTCCTTCTATTGGGGTAAACAAATACGATACCTTAGGCAATACTCTCGAGTGAAATGCTACAGCGGTGCTTTCTGTGCGCTTGCGGACTTCATCTTGCTTTGGCTGTGGTTAGCTTGGTGCCTCTGCAGAACTAGTCTTGCTTCTAGGATGACCTGTAGATGTTAAGAAATACTAACAAGCATTTTTGGCACTGTTGCTAGGAAGACACGAAAGATTTTCATGATCAGGTGGTAGATACAATTCTAGTAGGTACTTAGTAGGATAAACCCCCTTTGTTTTCGCATTCTTTGATGTGAAAACAGGGTCGTGTATGACCGGTTTTTTTTGCTGTCTAACTACGTAGAAGATCTTGAGTCACTGTTGAGAAGAGTACGACCTCGAGTCATTCCTCCTCAGGTGATCTTGTCAGCTAGGAAACCCGTCACCCACTCACCATCACGCTACAAGCCAATGGCCCAAAAGACCCTTCGTGAGTTCTTGGCTCCCTCCGCTGACAATGTGCCCACTAGGCCCAATTGCAACACGGGAGGCGTGAACTTCAAAATCAAGACTAGCCTACTCACTATGGTGTAGGCTAATTGTGGGACCTATGTGTGTTGAATACATTGGCTTTGCCAATAAAAGTTTTGATTGCTGCCAAAACATCTTTTTAGTAAGGTGCGACTCTAGCTCCAAGCTTTTGCAAGGTCCGACAATAGGTCCGTTTTGTTTTTTCAAGGTCCAACATGTTTTTGGGTAGCTCCGGTGAGCTTTGTCTTTAGCCCTGGCATGTCTTTGATAGCTCCGACATGTCCTTGTTAAGCTTTGATATGTTTTGTCTAGGTCAGACTAGCTTTGGTTAGATCCGGCGCTAGGTTGTACTAGCTTTAGTAAGCTCCGGCGCTAGGTTGTACTATCTTTGGTAAGCTCCGACGCTAGGTTCTACTAGCTTTGGTAAGCTCCAGCTCAAGCTCCGGTCAGCTTTGGCAAGGTTCGGAGCTTGATCGCAATGTTGCCGCTTTTACTGTGAAATGTTTCAACCTTGCTTTACATTGTTGAAAAGATTGCTTGGTATTCCTTTGCTAAGTTTTTGATGCGTTTTGGTTGATATGTCTGATATCGTTTTACTGTGGTTTTGCAACATGCTTATGTGAGGTACTCACATAAGGTGTTGGCTTCAGAACTAACGCGAGTCGAGTCGAGGACTTGTGCTCGGAAGTATTGGTTGGTTATTCATGTGCAGGTGTTTCTTGAGTTCAAGTCATGGCTGGTGACAGGATCCTTTGGACTAGTCTCAGGGAGGAGATGAGGTTCCAACAACCAATCCAGGATGATTTGTGGTTGAGCGGGTCAGGAGGTCGCGCGGGATGATTGAATCAATGGAAGTGCATATGAAAGTTGCAGGACGTTGAAGGAAGATGTTCGCACGTATGCATGCAGTGCATGACGTGGCAACATGGTTCTGAAGAAGGGTTATGGAAGGATCAGATCGTATCGTATGATGACTTCGGCTGCAGCAAAGTCAGTTATGACTCGGTATGGAAAGTATCGAGTTGGTTATGGTAGTTTTCGTGTGGGACACGAAGATGAGTTGGTTTAGGAATGTGGGATATGTTCCCGGTTTGTTAGGAAGTCTCGAGATTGTTTCTATCTGCGAATAGGAAGATCTTGAGCAGTTATGGAAAGTTTCAATTCGTGATTTGAGTAGGATTAGAGTCCTCGTTTGAGTTGAGTTGGCTTTCGGGCTGGTTATATAAGCAAAGGAGGCCAGAGCTCATGGGAGACGACTTTGGGGATGTTCCTCTTGTGGTTTGATCAATAAAATTTGTAGTTTTAAGGAACTTTTGAGCCTTGTTCGTCCGACTTGTTCCAGACAAGTTTCACTCGTTGATTTTCTACGCAGCACTACCTTTCGTCGGTGGTTTTATCATCACTCAAGTTTTACAGATCTGTTTGACGTGATTCTTTTTGTATTGCCTTAACAACTTGATTATATATCATATTTAAAAAATTCATGGTCATTGGATTTGTGGTTTTATATCTACACGAGTTTCTTTGTAGTATTGCAGTTCTGTTTTTTACTAGGTAGAACAGATTGACCTTTGTTCGATCTTTCGATCGTAACTTGAGTTTCTCTCGACGGATTTGCATAATTCTTGTTGTGTTGTCTAAGTGACTTGGTTCTCTCTGATATATATCACTTTTGTCACGGTGAAACACGTTTAGATTAGTCTCACACAAGATTTCTTTAACAGATCGTTTTTCTACCGAAGGGGTTGGATTTTAATTGTTTCCGCTGCGTAAGATTTTTTCATCTACCATTCACCCCACCCCCCTATGGTAGCTTTTCACGTGTTCTTCAATCCTATAATTGGTATTAGAGCCACGGTTCTCTAATATTTGTGATTTGCACGTGTTTTTGACTAATCATCATGGAGAATTACTCCCCAAAATCTTGTGATTTTAGTGGTATTGATTTTCAGGTTTGGAAAGCACGCATGGAAGCTTTTATTCAGGCTCAAGGCTTCGACATATGGGAAAAGGTATACAAACCTTATGAAGTGCCACCAAATGATCAAGTTACGGCTATGAAAATACGGGACATAGACAATAACAACAAAGCCTGAAACTTGATCATCCAAGGACTCACTCAGAGCGACTTCGACCGCGTTACACACCTCCGATCGGCATATGATGTGTGGAGAGCAGTTTGCGACTATCACGAAGGATCCAACACGATCAAGGAGGTGAGACAAGATATTTTCAAAAAGTAATTCATGCGTTTCGAGATGCTACCCGGTGAGTCTATCGATGACCTTTCTGCTCGTTTCAATAAAATTCTCAGCAACCTACGTAGTGTCAATGTTAACTTTTCTAATGCTGAAAATTATAGGCAACTTCTTAGTACATTAGACATGTCAATCTGGAAGATGAAAGTTACATCTATTCGTGAATAAACTATCATGAGTTCTCTTACATTAGATGTGCTATACTCTAAACTAAAAACTCATAAAATTGACATCTTATCACGTAAGAATCCAAATAAGTCTATTGCATTTGTCTCACAACGTGATATGCCTAGCTCTGGCCAATCATCATCTTCCAATACTCTTGCTTTGTTGTCCTAACTAACCCTGGAGCAGATTGAGGAATTTCCAGAAGAAGAATTAGCACTCATCTCTTCTAGATTCTCAAAAGCATTACAAAATGTGAGAACTAGAAGTAGTGGAAGCTCCGGACCACAACGCTACTTTGAATGTTGTAAGACAGCACACTTCCGTATAGAATGCTCTAATCTTTCAGGTCCTACTACCTGAGAAGCAGAACAAGGTCAAGACCATCTCTGGAGACTCCAACAAGAAAAAGAAGGGTACCATAGAACGCAAGATGATAAACAGCTTCAGCACTGCAGTTCAAGAGCTCATTTCAAGTGATGTAGACTTTGGAAGCGATGAAGATGATGACGATTTGGCCGACTTATGCTTTATAACAGGCAAAACAAGATCAAGATCAAGTCAGGAGGATTCAGGACACAACAGTGATGACGATGAGGTATGTTCTACATGTAATGAAATGTGTGATGCAATTTCTCGTGCAACTATTATTGTCAAGAAAAAGGACAAAAAACTTAGGGATAATGATACTAAAATTGATACACTAGAATCTGAAATCAACCGTTTGAAAACCTTGATTCCTAGTGATGATTCATGTCCCTCATGTGACTTAATCTATGAACAATTCTCCACATTAAGAAGTGCACACTCATCCACTCTAGATAGACTTGATGAAGAAATTGAAAAGAACAAAAAGCTGTCTGATTTTAATGTGAAACACTTAAAAATGCCTCTTGTTCTATAGATGATTTGCATTGTTCTGCATGTGATAATCTTGATAAGAAACTAAAAGATGTAATGAATGAGATTTACATTCTGAACAATGCTTTGCGAACACATGAAGTTAAAAATTGTTCTAACTGCAAACTTAAGGGTAAAGCTTCATGTGAAAACTGCCTAGACTTGTCTAAAAAGCTTCATGACATGAATAGGACACTAGAGCGGTATAGTAATGGGAATAAGATTCTAGATTTGCTGTTGAATTCTTCTAGACCTTGCAATGATAAAACTGGTTTAGATTTTGATTCCCATGCTTATGCTAAAACACATCCACCACACGTTGTAAAAACATTTGGAAGAGTTTTAATCAAAATTGTCCCTAAACAAAAGGATGTGATTTTTAAATCTGCATGAGTGCTCTCTAATTTTGTTTCTAATGTTGGATGCTCATCTAAACATGATTACAAAATTAAATTTCATTGTACTTACTGTGATAAAGATGATCATGTCGTAGATTTCTGTTATAGACTAAATAAAAAAATTAAAAAGGATAAAATGTCTTCTAGATCTCATAACTTTCATGATAAATTTGTCATGCTTGCTAAACAGAAAATTAAAAATATGCAACCTGCTTTTATGAGTCAGAATTTTGCAAAGGTAGCATCAGGACCTGCTGGTAAGAAATCTGCAAAGGCATCTCCGGTAGTTCCGATAGCTCCGAGAGCTCCCGGACCTTCTGTTGTCCCCTCCGGAACGTCAGTTTTTGCACTCGGAGCTTCAACCTTTTCCTTTGGAACTTATGCATTCACCTTCGAAGCTACTGGTTTTCGTGCTAAACGAGTAACAACTTTTGAATCAGTGGTTAAGAACAGAAAACCTAGATTCTTGACTCATAAACCCGTTGTTTTGTCTCAGCTTTCGCATATTGTTCCAACTAGACGTCGCATGGCTCAGTACTGGATTCCCAAATGCTTATTGACTAACCCTAATATTGAGTCATCAACGTATTGTGCTGCTGTGTAGGTTTCATGCTTGAGGAAGGAGAACATATGGATTGTGGATTCAGGTTGCTCACGCAACATGACCGGTGTCGGTACCCAGCATACTGGATACCGCTTGGAACTGCGAAGAGCACAAAGGAACTTCACCTATCTCAGTTGAAAACTTCTGAAGGCCCCACGTGTCATACAGAACCGGGCTTGCCTCCCTTCTACGGTTAGTCCCAGTGCCGCCATGTGTATCATAAAACTGGAGCTACATTCCATACATGGGAAAACTCCAGACTAGATACCTGTGTGGCACCCCCAGACCTAACCCCCGATAGAGAGAAGCTCATGTACCGACACATGTACAACAACACCGGACCTACTCGTCCGAGATAGTAAGCTCCGGAGCTGCACGCGTCCAACCGCCGAACCTTCAACCTCAACAGGTAGATTGGTGGACCTCCAATGGCTCGGGCCTTCAAGGAAGATTAATGACTTCAAGACCCAATTAAATTTCATTAATACTATCTTAATGACACACAATCGGATGACCCTAAATACCGGTAACGCCACCATTAAGGGGCGTTACTACGCTATTAAGGGGAATTAAGTCAATTAATCGTGTATTAGACATCAGTAACCGCCAGGGCCACATGTCGGGCCAGGCTAACGATATAATGGCCAGCCCTTGTACTATAAAAGGACGGGCCGAACGATACATAGGGGGGCGACCACACGCACTCAAGAAACTCTAATCTCTGACACTCAGACGCTCAATACAATAGCAACACACCCGTGGAGTAGGGTATTCCGCTCAGGCGGCCCGAACCACATAAATCCTCGTGTCAAATCGCCATCTTGCTCTGGATCTCCGTGCCCACAACCGAACTAAGAAACTCCGCGGGCTGCCAATGGTAGTACCTGGAAAATTGCCGGAATCAGCTCCGACAGTTGGGGCGCTAGGTAGGGGCGCCTGAGATTCAAAGATGGTGAATTTTGCTGCTGTATCGTCCAACGTTAACCATGCTGTGTAACCTGCTGGAGGTAATCCCTCTAATAGGAGTCATGCCACCGCCGCCACCATCCGCTCCGGTGAATCAAGCTGGAGAGCAAGATGGGGCGTCTGTGTCGATCACTGCATCGACGAACAACAACCCTGAACATGCGCTTCATGTTGCGCGAGCTCTGCTCAAATGTCCACTGCCTCCAGGAGCATCCCAAGGTGCAATGGAGCAGTGGAGAGCTGATGTGGATCATTTGGTTGCAGCAGCAACCGATTGCATTAGTAATCAAGGTCCTCCCCCCACGAGGCGTGCCCAATAATCATAGCATCGAACCTTGTCGGGTAGACTCGGTCTGCACACTTCACAGCACAGGAGGCCTGCTACATCTCAACAGGCGACTTCGTTGCCTTCTGGGGCGCAACGTACTCACACGGTAATGAGGCTTTCGACTCATGACCTCCGGGCTGAGCTCGATCGTCGTTATCAACAATAAGATGGCCGCGTCCACATCGAGCGTGCTCACGAGAGGCGAGAGGCTCGGGACAACCCTGCTTCTGAGGGAGTAGGAGGAGGCTGTTCTGCCTTGGCCATGCACTTACGCATAGTGAGAAGGCCGCAGAAGTTTCAGCCTCACCTGCCGAAGATATTTTACGGGACTGTTAATCCCGCCGAATTTCTTCAAATATACTCTGTCGCTATCCTTGTGGCTGGGGGAGATGATTCCGTGATGGCCAATTATCTCCCTTTGGCTTTAACTGGGACCGCCAGGTCTTGGTTCATGAGCCTTCCGCCTGACTCCATCAACAGTGGGGCGGAGTTGTGCCAATAGTTCACCGCCAACTTCGGGAGCTCATACACCCGACCAGGCACAAAACTGGACCTTTTTGCTGTCAAGCAAAAAGGGGGAGAATCCTTACGGTCTTTCATCCAGAGGTTCTCCCAGGTACAAAATACCATTCCTTCTATCTCAAGCGCTTCTGTTATTGTAGCATTCAGGCAGGGCGTTCGAGATAAGAAGATGTTGGAGAAGCTGGCGACGAAGGAAGTCACCAGCATCACAAAACTCTTCAACTTGGCAGACAAGTGTGCCAAGGCTGCGGAGGGCCATGAAATGCACTTCCAACCACCTCCAGAGGCCAACAAAAAGTCCTCCAAGGGTGAAGCCACTACCTCTGGGAGTGGCAAGAAGAAGAAAAAAGTCCAACGGCAAGAAGAAGCCATCGGCCGGCACACCTACCGCTGCAGCTGCTGCAGCCCCGGGTGGCCGGGGGCCACACCCCGAGAAACGACCTCGGCCGTCGTGTGAAGACGGTGGCAACTCCAAATGTGGTGCCCCGTACACAAAACGGACAGCCACAACCTGGAAAAATTCCGAGAGGTCCAGAACCTCGCCGAGCGCTACAATAAGCGTCGGGAAGAAGCTCCTTTTCGTCAAATGTAAGGAAAAGAAAAGTCGACGAAGCTCCGGCTAAAGAGGAGTTAGGCTTTCAGGACCCCAAAAAGGTCTTGAAGGCTATTTACACCTCCATTGACGACGACTCCGACAACTCCGAGAACGAGTGTCGAAATACCATGAACACAATCTTTGGTGGTTCGTGGGACATCACTTCCCATCGTGTCCTCAAGACAATGCGGCGGGACATGGCCTCTGTAGCTCCCACCGCCAGGGCGGAGCCTCATCGAAAGTGGATGGATACAACCATCACCTTCGATGCTTCAGACTGCCCGCGGAACATGATCGGAGCTGGTCAACTTCCACTGATGGTATCTCCGACCATCAACAACATCCACCTCCACCACGTAATGGTGGACGGAGGTTCGAGGCTGAACCTCATAAGCTTCGAAGCCTTCGTCCAACTTCAGCTCCAACTTTTGGATCTTTGCCCATCCTGACCTTCTTGCGGAGTAGGTCCGGGGGCCATAACTCCACTCGGCGCCTTTACTCTCCCAGTGACCTTTGGGACTCAGGAGAATTATCGTACCGAGAAGTTGATCTTCGATGTGGCACAGATCAAGTTGCCATTCAATGCCATCTTGGGCAAGCTAGCTTTGTACAAATTCATGGCTGCTGCTCATTATGGCTACTTGGTGTCGAAGATGCCAACACCCTCAGGAATTCTCCGGATCCGCGGAAACCGCACTGCCGGAGTTACTACTCTGGAAGAACTTCACGCACTTGCCATAGCACAGGAGGAAGAATCCGGAAAGGAGCAAGCTCCGAAGCCTCCGAGCATTCGTCATCGAGGCTCAACCTCCGCACCTCATGTGCAACCAAGCTGCGACACCGACATTCCCATCAAAGTCGTCCAAATTGGTTCTCACACTGCTCAAACCACTCGTATATTGGGAGGTCTGAACGAAAAATAGGAACTCGCGCTCATCACTTTCCTCCGGGCTAATGTCAACATGTTTGCCTGGAAACCGTCACAAATGTCTGGGATCCCTAGGGAAGTGATTGAGCACAATTCGAAGATTTATCCTGACGCTCGGCCTGTACATCAAAAGTCTCAGAAGCAATCAGTAGAGCGACAAAACTTCTTACATCAAGAAGTGAAGAAGTTGCTCGAAGCTGGATTCATCCGGGAAGTCTTCCACCCAAAATGGCTGGCAAACCCAGTCGTTGTACCTAAGGCCGGCGGGAAGCTTCGAATGTGTATCGACTACAATACACTGAATAAGGCATGTACAAAGGATCCATTCCCACTACCGAGAATAGATCAGATAGTGGATTCCACCTCCGGTTGTGAATTACTTTGTTTCCTAGACGCATATTCTGGCTATCATCAAATCAGAATGTATAGGGAGGACGAATAGCATACTTCCTTCATCACAGTAGATGGATTGTACTATTACACCGCCATGCCATTCGGTCTCAAAAACACTGCTTCAACTTTTGGAGAGCTCATCAGAGATGTAGTGGAAGTGTACATTGATGACATCGTCGTCAAGATCAAGAACAAGGATTCATTCCTTGACACCTTGCAAGTTGTCTTCGACAAGTTGCGAATCACATGCACAAAGCTAAACCCAGGCAAGTGTGTCTTTGGGGTTAGCTCCGGAAAGATTCTTGGATTCTTGGTGAACCACCGAGGAATAGAAGCGAATCCGGTGAAGATTAAAGCTATTGAAGACATGCGGCCACCAGCCCACATCAAGGATGTCCAGAAGCTGACTGGATGTCTAGCTGCCCTCAACCGGTTCATCTCAAGACTGGCGGAACGGGCGCTACCCTTCTTCAAATTATTGAGGAAGTGTGGACCATTCCAATGGCCTGAAGAAGCAAAAAAGGCTTTCCAATAGCTAAAGCAGCTCCTCACAACTCTACCAACTTTGGTAGCTCCGGATCCTGGTGAGCTACTTCTACTTTACATTTCAGAAACGGACAAAGTTGTCAGCATTGTCCTGGTTGCGGAAAGACCAGAACCATCCCTAGTTCAGGAATCCAAACCCCTCCGTGAAGGTCCAGAACTACTTGAAGGCGAGTCTGGGTCCCAGCTCCTAGACCCGGATCCTCGAGGTGAAACGCTAGAGGATCAACCTCCTTCAAATGTAGGAGTTACTGTTGCTAAACAAGATGATCTGGACCCCTCCGGGAAGGTCCGGGTAACTTCAGAAGAAGCTTTGGGTTCCTCTAGTAAGAACCTGGAGGTCCCCGAAGAAGGTCCAGACCCCTCGGGGAGGGTTCAGGTTGATGAGGAGGAAGCTCCGGGCCCCTCCGGGAGGATCTGGACAGTCCAGCGCCCAGTGTACTTCATCATTGAAGTACTCCATGATGCCAAGACTCGATACTTAGAGTTGCATAAGCTGCTCTATGCAGTTCTTATTACCTCTAGGAAGCTTTGTCACTACTTCCAAGCTCACAAGATTTCAGTGGTAACCGCTTATCCACTGCGCGCAATCTTGCATAGCCCCAACTCTACTGGGAACATTGCAAAGTGGGCAGCGGAATTGGCCGAGTTCGATCTTGAATTCATCCCAAGACAAGCGATCAAGAGTCAAGCATTGGCAGCCTTTGTGGCGGAAAGGACCCCCTCTCCATCAAATCCTGGGGGCCCCAGTGAGCAGAAGCCAGAACCCAAGGTTCCGGTCTTCGCTGAGCCTCACTGGACTCTACTTCGACGGCTCCATGCAGAAGCAGGGGGCAAGAGATGAAATCCTTCTCCTCGCTCCGACCGTGGAGAAGGTCAAATACATGGTTCACCTTGACTTCAAGGCGACCAACAACATGGTGGAGTATGAAGCACTAATCACTGGGATCAAGGTGGCACTATCATATGATGTCAAGCAGCTATTGGTAAAGGGTGACTTGCAGCTCATAATAAAACAAGTCAAAGGTGAATGCTGCTACAACAACCCTCAACTAGCTGCATATCTACTTGAAGTCCAGAAGCTTCAGAAGGACTTTGAAGTCCTGGATCTTTGCCATGTCTAGCGTCTTAACAACGCTGATGCCGACGAACTCTCGACGAAAGCTTCAACCTTAGCTCTGGCTCCCGACATAACCTTCGTACGGAGATTGTCAAGACCAACAGCTCAGCCCGTTGAATTGAGCGAAGGGGGCGAGACCAGCAACTCGAAGCTGGCGGTCCCAATGGCGCTGTTACCATGGCGTCCATCAAGGGTCATAGGTACTGCAGGAAGCTCCGAGCAACCCAGCACGCAAGACTCAGAAGCTCAAGTTAGCTCCAATGCATGGATCTCGGAGATCTGGAGCTACTTGAAAGACAACATCCTTCCTGAAGATAATGTATCTGCTGACCGGATAGTCAGTTTGGCTAAAAGATACGCACTGGTAGAAGGGGATCTCTACCGGCGTGGTGCCAACGGCTCCTAATGCGGTGCATTACAAGTGAAGAAGGCCGCGAGCTCATCGCGGAAATCCATGGAGGCGAGTGTGGGAACCACGCGTCTTCCCACATGTTGGTCGGTAAAGCCTTCCGGCATGGTTTTTACTGGCCTACAGCACTCCAGGATGCAACCGAGCTAGTGAAGAAATGTGAAGCATGCCAGTACCATGCAAAGCAAATTCACACACCAGCTCAACCTCTACAAATGATACCTCCAACATGGCCATTCGCTGTGTGGGGGATGGATATCTTGGGACCTTTCCCAAGAGCCGTCGGAGGTTACAAGTTCCTGTATGTCGCCATCGACAAGTTCAGTAAGTGGCCGGAAGCAACTCCAGTTGTGACAATAAACAAGCAATCAGCTATCAATTTCTTGCAGTCCATAGTATGCAAATTTGGAGTCCCAAACAAGATCATAACTGATAAATTGACCCGATTCAAAAGCTCTGCGTTTCAAGGATATTGTGAAGACCTCGACATTCAAGTCAACTACGCTTCTGTAGATCACCCGGCAAGCAATGGCCAAGCTGAGAGTGCAAATGCAGAAATCCTAAAAGGACTCAAAACGTGCACATATGAGCGCCTGAAAAAACATGGAGCCAACGGAATTGAAGAGCTTCCGCCCACCTTGTGGGCAAACAGGACAACTCCAAACCGGTCAACTGGAGAGACATCCTTCTTCCTGGTGTACGGAGCTAGAGCATTCCTTCCTCCGGAAATCACCTTAGGGTCGCTCCGGGTCCGGGCCTTCGATGAAGCCACGCGGGACTAGCTCCGGCGTGAAGACCTTGACCTCATTGAAGAGGGAAGGTGCCGAGCAGCTGTTCGAAACGCACGATACCACCAAGCACTCCGGCGCTATCACCAAAGGCATGTGCATAATCGACAGCTCGAGGAAGGCAATCTGGTGCTACGGAGAATACAAACTCGAGAAGGGTTAAACAAACTTTCCCCTAACTGGGAAGGACCCTTCTGAGTGATCAAAGTATCCCGTCCTGGATGCGTTTGCTTGGCAACCGAGGATGGGACACCGCTCCCTAATCCTTGGAACATTGAGCACCTCCGTAAGTTCTACACTTAATATCACAGAGGTGAGTCTCTAATTACATATGATGTATGTTATAACGTCATTGTACAGAGTCAGATAGCTCCTCCGGGAGAACACCCGGACCTTTCCCGTAAGGTCCGCAACGTTCAAGCAACACTTGACACAGTCTAAGAACTAAAAGTGTAGCTAGTTACCCTGGGTCAAACAAGAAATGTAACACACTTAGACTGGTTCCGTACCCTAAGAGTGTACTTGTTCCCCTGTACCCCGGACCTATAATAAAAGACATCATTCTGTGGGAATAGACTCCACGTGCATGTATTTTATACAGGCTCATTCTTTTTTATTTTTCTCTTTCTTGTCTATAACAAAGTTGTGCAATTCAAAATAAACTTTAGCTCGAACAATTCATGTATAATTCAAGTTGCATTGTTAATTCTTTTGGGTCTTAACATTGTTGAATGGCCTACTCACCTGAACGCCAAGCCAATCTAGGTTCGGAGTGTGCTATCGACTTAGCCTGGTCCTGCACCTTAAGTACGCCACTCTACCTACACCCCGGTAGGCCTGGGTAAGGTGAGTCCAGAAAATGGTCAGACTTGGAGAAACTAAGCAATTGCACTTGATTGTATATAAAATTGCTGTCGGCCTAGAAATTTCTTTCGGGAATAGTAAGCCGCAAACGAGTTATAGATAAGAAATGGATTTTACTGTTTTTCTTGACTTCATTGTGTAGGAAAAATAAAAATCTAATGATGATGGTGAATGATGCCGGAGCTATCAAAGCTCCGACATCCCCTAAGGTGGCCCGATGTCGATGTTTCAAACATTTATAGTAGGCGTCGCCGGAGCTATCAAGTTCTGACAAATCCAGGGAGCCAGTCGTCAATGTGAAGGAAAGATGGTAGAAGGACACCCCAATGGGGTCTGCTGTCGAGGTTCTACGTGTTGACAATGGTCGCTGCCGGAGCTACTAAGCTCCGACAACCCCAGAGGGCCAACTATCGACGCTCTACGTGTTGACAATGGTCGCCATCGGAGCTACTAAGCTCCGACAACCTTAGGGGCCCCTGCTGTTGACGACTTCGGACCTATATTCTACAACTTTGAAGAGCTCAAGTCTTCAACAAAATGCTACATCCTTTTGGTACATGTTCGCAATCAAATTGTGTACATCTACCAGGGGGCCAAGTGAGACAAAGGTTGAATACAAAAAATAAATTCATAAATTTCTTGGATTTCATTCATCTAAGGACAAGAGATTACAAAATTGGAGAAAAGAAGAGGAGATACAAGTGGGAGCTACAAGGAGAAAGTCCTAGATCCTACGGAAGAACGAGGAAACCTTTTGGGCAACCTCCGACACGCTGGCCTTGGTGGCATCTCCCTCTTCATCGATGGGACCTTCAAGCACTAGATCTAGTGGGAAGTGAGGATCCCGACTTGTGTAGCACGTCAGCATGTAATCTGTGATGTTCTATGCAAGGGATTTTCCTTCAGTCTTCAACTGATCCGCGATGACATCGCCCATCTCATTGAGTTTGTTGCCCGTCGAGATCAATGCCTTCAACGCCTGGTCCAGCTCCGGCTCCGGATCATGCGGACGCACGGGACTAAAGTCCAGCGGCTGTGAGCGCGTCATTGGCTTTGCCCAAGAAGCCCCATACTTGTTGGGACTCTGCAGCCCTTGAGCCTCGCACATCTTCCAAGGACCTCTTGGTCACCGCAAGCTCCGAACCCTCACGGGCAAGGCGCTCGGCCTCTTTGGCGTGTTGCTGAATCTTTTCAGCAACTTGCCTTTCGAGTTTAGCAAGCTCCTCTTCCCGAACGTGGATCTTGCTCTGGTGGTCAACCAGGTCTTTCTCCTGGCCTCGCACCTTCTTTTCCCTGGCAGCGACTTCATTCTCCTTTTTGGTGAGGTCCTGTCCCCGCTGCCAGGCCTTCTTCTCCTCGCTCTCGCTGAGCTCCTCCAGCTTCTTGGTGCGCTCTGTGAGGCTCTTGTCACCCAGAGCCAGCCTTTGGGTGAGCTCCTCAAGAAGCTCCCGGTGCTTTTTCTCTTCATCTTTGAGCTTTTTCTCCCGCTCCTCAAGAACCTCCCGGTGCTTGATGAGGGTGTCATGGATGGCGCTGAGCTTCTCCTGGCGATCATTCGCTGCTTCATTAGCAGCCACGGCCTGTTCGTGGATGGCCCAGGACTGGTTGTCGAGGGATCGCACCATTATTTCCCTCTCGTCCAGCAGCTGGCCCCAGTACTCCATCCGGGCATTCTCCCTCTTGACCCACTCCTTGTTTGCGCCAGCTTGGTCTCGAATTGGAGCCGGTTGTGCCACCTCCTAAGGGTTTGGCACTCCTCCTCGAGGGCCTTGTTGTCACGGTAAAAGTCCAGTTGAACCTGACGAAGGCTGGAGCAGGTGTTGTCGGTGGATAACGACAAGGGGATTGGCTCCGGACCTGTCAGGGTCCTCTCCGCCAACTCCAGCGGGTTCTCCATAACAAAACTGAGTCCCACTATACAAGAGTGGTCCCCTGAGCTTCCGTGGCACTAGGGCCGCCCTCCGGGATAGCCTCGGTCGCCGCCGAGGAAGGTCTGACAATGGGAGCTTCTACCTCCGGAGTCGGCTCTGAAGGTCCCACCGCCAGGTCATCAGCAACTGATCCCTCTGGCAGGGGACCTGTCGCTTCGTCGTGGCACCCTGGTTCGGGCGCGAGTACCTCTGGAACTACCACCTCCGGGGCAGGCATTGAAGATTCAGCCAAAGCTGAGGCCACTTTCGGCTCCGGTGCTGGTGCCCCCTCCACCGCCGGTTCAGGCGCCAGTGCTTCGACCTCCACCGGTTCAGGTGCCGGCACCTCCGTGACAACCGGCTCAGGCGCCGGAACTTCATCAATCACCGGCTCCACTGCTGAGGCTTCAGTAACCTCTGGCTCTAAGTCCGGAACTGCAGCTACCTTTGGCTTTGGGGCAGTAGCATCCATCATCACAGCATCCAAAACCGGAGCTTCAACCTCCAGAGCTGGTGCCGCTGGTACATCTTCATTCCCGTGGTCCGACGCTACCACGGGAGCTTTAAGAGATGACTCGAGGTCCAAAACCTCGACAGCCGGCGCCGGAGCTGCCAAGACCTCAGCCACCATTTGGGGCGGTGCTGGAACTGGAGCCGGAGCCTCCACCTACACTGCATCAGCCGCTGTTGCAAGAACCAAAGCTTCAACCCCTTTCTTGGATACCCCATGGATGAAGGACAAAGAAACTAAAAATATGATTACAACAAAAATTAAAAATTGAGGTAAAGAAGCAAATTTACCTTGGAAGGCTTCCGCTTCAGCTAGCGCGGAACCTCTTCGCCGAACGCTCAGAGCCCGACCCTGTCGCAACTGGGGTAGTAGCTCCGGAAGGCCCTTCGGAACTTGCTGCTGCCGGTAGCAACATCTTGGTTGGGGCCTTCCTCGACTGGGAAGGACCTTCGGACCTAGAGCCCTTCGCTGGCTCCAGCGCCGGAGTCACCAGGGCGGAGCTGGCATTTCGGGGAGACTCTGATGCTGGAGTGGTTGTCGCCATAGAAGACCTCCCCCACCGGGGAGAAGGAACTGTTGTGGAAGGAGCAGGTCTGACGGGCCTCTCGTCAGAGTGCTTCAACTTCCTCTTTCGGCTGGAGGGCCCAGCCAGCTCTTTGCCCTTGCCGATGACTTCAGCTCTCTGTCTTGGGGCGGAAGCAGGGCCACCCTCAGAAGCTCCGGGGATCGCCAACCTGGTGGTCGGACGCCTCTCAACTTCACAGAGGTCGTCAAGCACCGGCATCTTCCGCTGGAGCTCCCTGCTGAAATCCGCCTCCATGTTCAGAGGGAGGAAAGCCGCCGGTGGAGTCAAGTTGTCGCCCTCGACGTCGATGCTGTGCTGGAACTTCTTGAGATGAAGCTCCAAAGCAGCACCCTCCAAATTGGTCTTCAGACCTGTTTCGATCCGATCATCGTCCATCACACTATTGAGGGCCCAGGCGAGCTTTTCCCTCTTCTTCAGCAGAGCCCACCTGTTGACCAGGAAGTTGCAGAAGACCACCTGGAGGGTCACTCCTCCTTCCACAGAATGGTGGATCCTGGTCAAGGCAGGGCTAAAGGCCTCCGACAGCACCAGAACTTCACTTCAGACTTCAGTGTCAACGTTGGGAAGGCCTTCGGGTAGCTCCAACTTCTCGTGCTCCTCTGCCGTGATGACAATACAATCCTTCTTCCGGTCGTCCCACTTGCCGGAAGGGAACGACCTCAAGTACTTGTAAGGGCACTTCTTGCACTTCACAAAATAGTAGAAGCCAATATACTCATTGCTCTTGCCGATAGAGTGGATGGTGAAGAAGGTACGGAAAAGCTTGATGCAGGGGGGAATACCCACCCACATCTCGCAGAAGTGGACGAATGTTGACACAAGAAGAATGGAGTGGGGGCCAAGGTGGTACAGCTGCAGACCATAGAAGTCTAACAGCATCAAGAGGAAAGTCGAGAAAGGTGGGATTAGTTCCACCATGGCGTATGCAGAAAAGTACACCATGTCGTCGGCGTGCTTTTTCTTGAGCGGGAGCTTGCCAGCGCGGACCAGGTGGTTGAAGGAGTCGCTGGACCACCCCATATAGGTCCGGACCTTCTTCAAATCACCGTCGGTTGTGAGACGGCTCTTGCGGAGACCCAACTCCATCGCAGCACGGCAGGGCGAGAGAGGAAAAGCAAGCAAAAGTTTGGAGGATTCGAGCGCAAGTTAAATGAAGGCGTAAGGAATCCCCAAACGGTGCGCTCTTTCCTTCTTAAGTAAGCCCACGCAACGCTTGGATAGAAACCACAGAGGGGCCAATGATACAGTTCAAAAACTTCACCCTGCCGATGGCAAGGGGGCCCGGCCCACCCTGTCGATCAAGTCGAGGTCCTTATCCCAAGCGATCAGCTGTCGTCATGAGAGGCGGGAAACCCGAGGGCAGTGGCCTGATAGGGCACGCGGAACTAATACGGTTTTTGTATTGGGAACCGGCGACCTTCAATTGCGTGAGATCCGCACGAGCAGATCTCACCTGCCGCATCCTAAAGATGCCACACAGCGATGGTTTAACTATGAACCACCACCTCAATGGCACATCCAAAGACCCTTGAAGACACGGCGCAGAAATCGAAAGATGGACCCACCTCCGGCAGAATGACTTAATCCAAAAGGTCTCTCCCAGAGGTGGGCCCAGGGGGCCACTGTCGGTACCCCGCGTACCGGATACCCCTTGGACCTGCGAAGAGCACAAAGGAACTTCACGTGTCTGAGTTAAAAACTTCTGAAGGCCCCACGTGTCATACGGAACCGGACCTGCCTCCCTTCTATAGTCGGTCCCAGTGCCGCCGCGTGTATCATAAAACCGGACGATAGAGGGAAGCTCCGGTACCGACACGTGTACAACAGCACCGAACCTAATCGTCCAAGACAGTAAGCTCTGGAGCTGCCACGCGTCCAACCGCCAGACCTTCAACCTCAACAGGCAGATTGGTGGACCTCCAACGGCTCGGACCTTCAATGAAGATTAAAGACTTCATGTAAAAGCCCGTTTTTCGGAAGAACAAAAACGCAAAAATGCGAACTTAAAAATTTTGAAAGTGGACTTGGAAATCCAAACTCACATGAACCATATGAGTTAACCAATGTTCACTAAAAATAGGAACCTGTTAAAAATTTACATATTGAACATGGGTTGCTAATGTATTTGGAACTTAAGGGGTAAAATCCTTAATTTCCATGTATTCACATTTTTCAATGAAAAATTAAAGGAGAAAAGAAAACAAAATGGAGAGAAGGAAAAAGGAATTATTCCAACCCTAAAATGGGACATTCAAAAGAATTCAAATCTAAGGCTATAAATTTTTCCATGACCTTCTAATATTCCAAATAGACTCTCGGTAAAGTTTCAAAACTTTTGAAGCACGTTTTCCATTTATTGGACACGTACTGAGAGTTTAATAAGAGTCGACTTCAAATTTAAACTTTGTGCTCAACCTTGTCCAAATCAACTCCAAATTTTTCCTGAGGTCCCTTATGGTTCAAAAAGGGTAACTTCAAAGTTTCAGGATTTTTGAACCTCATCTACTATTTATTTCATTGAGTCAAGTATCACCCCTTGAATTCAAATTCAAAATTTGAATTTGTTGGAAACTTTACCAAATACTGAAATTGATTTGCCCCATAAATTCCTCATATTTTGTTTAGTGTCCCTGCCCACTTTTAACACTTTTAGAGCCTATTAAGTAATTATTTGCAGTTAGAATGAAGATAAGAAGTTGGGAGGTGGGTCCCACAGGTGGTCCCCACCAGTCAGGTCGGCACCTCCTCCCCTGCCTCCACGCAGGCGCGCTGCATATGCCACGGAGATGGAAACGTCGCCTATATCTAGCCGCCCGACTCTACCGGCTCCCAGCTCCTCCCGGCCGTGCCCCACTGTAAGGATCGAAATGCCCAAGAGGGGGGGGGTGAATTGGGCTTTCTTTCAATTTTTAAAGCAATTAAGATTAACGACCTCAAGCCCAATTCCCTATGCGATTAAACTATGCAATCAATGTAAATTAAAGTTGCGGAATGAAGATTGCATAAGTGTAAAAAGGGAGAGGGATGCAAACGCTCAGGGGACACGGAGTTTATCCCGTGGTTCGGTAAGATCACAAGGATCTACCTACATCCACGTTGTGGCACCCACCGAAGGGTTTTGCCACTCCCAAGTCACCGAGACTAGGGGGTTCTTCACTATTCTTCTACGTTCGCCAACCTCGGCAAGGTGGAGCTCAAGCCTTGTACACTTTGGAATCCTCCGGGCTTCCACAATCTTCTTGGCAAGCTCCGGAAGTTGCACACACCAAGGGACACTCCCTTAGGGCTCTCACTACACTAGAGACTCCAATCACCAAGAATGGAGGCACCCAAGCACTATCTCTAGCTAGTTCTAGCCTATCTCTTGGTGTACAAATGATGAGCAAATGATGTGAAAGTGGTAGCTCTATTGCTTGAATGCTCTAGGATGTGTAGAGTATGTCTGGGCTTCAAGTCTTATCGATTTGACAGGTTGAAGGGGTATAAATAGCCAGCCTCCACGAGATAGCCGTTGGAAAAGTAGGCTGACATCACTTCTCTGCGAACACCGGATGATCCGATGTCTCCCCTTCAGTTAACATCGGTCAAAGCCAAATTAGCTGATGTCACTGTGTCAGATATGACCGTTGTTAGACCGATGTTGATCTGTCTTCTCATCGGATGATCCGGTGGCTCTTCCTCCAGAATTTTGCTTGATCTTGAGGCTCACTGGAGTGATCGACCGATGTGTGTAAGTCTGCACATCGGATGATCCGGTGCTTCACTTGGTCCAATGGTATTGCAATCTGTGATGATGGACCGATGTCACTGAGCCACTCACATCGGATGATCCGGTGAGTGCATTTGTCTGAGGTCTTCTTCTTCAGTTGAACCCAGTCGACCGATGTAGTCAACTCATAGAACGTCGGTTGATCCGGTGTGTTCAACTTGACTTCGAGTTGTTTTGAGTTGTTCTTTTGGAATTTGAACTTGTGACCTCTTTGACACTTGTTTGAAATGTTGATTTGATTGTCTTCAAGCATTGAGTGATATCAAGTTAGAGCTTTCACTTCTTGTCTTCATATGATTTGATTTGATCTCATTCGTTGATTTTATATGGGTCTCCAATGTAATTTTGATTTCATTTGATTGAGTGTTATTGAGACCTTGCATTCACAAATTCATTAGTAATATCGAATGGTTGTCATTAATCACCGAAACCGTACCTCATGGGGCCTAGATGCTTTCAATCTCCCCCTTTTTGGTGATTGACAACACAATAATTTAAAGCGCAAAAGATAATGAATTTGATGATAATACTCAAGTATATGTGCAATGAATACAGCAAAGGACACATTAAGCTTGTAAAACGCAAAAGAAATTTGTGGTGCGAAAAGCTCAATTGATTAAAAACATAAGCAAATGAGACAAGTGAAAGAGTGCTTAATTAAAATTACAAAAGAGTACTCTAGCATGAATACAAAGGATAAGCACACACTCCCCCTTCACTCCCCCTGAGACTACCACTCCCCCTGACTCTTCTACATCTTCTCCCCCTTTGGCATCAAGACACCAAAAAGGGATCAGAACGCCTACAGACCCTGAGAGCTGGGCGCGAGGACGAACTGGGCACCGTCGCAGTCGTCGGAGCTAGAGTCGCCGGTCGTAGGAGCTGCTGGAGCGGCGGTAGCTGGAGGGTCCGCTGCCGGTGCTGGAGGAGAGGAAGCAGGTACTGGAGGTGCCGGTGGAGCTGGAGGAAGTGGAGCGCTCACCACGGACGCCGGCGTCTGCTGAGCAACACCTGGAGCCAGTCCCAGTCCAGGCTGCTGTGGAGGAAGGGTGATCCCGGTCTGAGTGTAAAGGTTGGTGATCAACCCTAGGATCCCCATCATGGCCTGCTGGGTCTGCTGCTGCTGGTCGAGGGTACGGCGGTGCATCTGATCTACCAGGTTGGTGAACCGGTCCGTATCCTCTCGCCTCTGACGGGCGATCTCCATCTGGAGCTCCTGCTGCTGCCGCTGTAGCTGTGCCAGGTGAGCAGCCTGCTCTGCCCTGGCCTGCTCAGCAGCGAGCCTGTCCTGGCGCTGCTGCTCGATCATCTGCTGGAGAAGAGATGACAGCTCTGACGGCTGTGACACCTGCGCCTCGGACACAGGAGGTGGTGTCGGTGGCGGAGCAGCTGATCCTCCTGCCTCGGTGTCGTGCTGCCTCAGTGAGGGTGGAGGCGGAGGGAAGTACTCCTCGACACTCTCGTCTGTGTCGCTCTCGGACCAGACGTGCTGCAAGTCCTCCCCCTGAGCCTCAGCCTCAGCAAGCCTCTCGTCCTCCCGCTCTAGGTCGGACCAGTCTTCCTCTGACAGACGGGCCCGGACCTGGCGCTCAACTGGACGACCAAGGCGACGGTCTCCAGGAGCAGAGGCACGATAGTGACCAAAGCGAGTCACACTCTCGTCAGCAAGCCGGGCCTGTGCTGCATGTCCCTCAGGCACCACCATAGAGCAAATGTAACTGATCCAGTGCCCGTAGACCATCTGCCTCATCATGCCAATCCCATCCGTGATTACGTCTTCCATCTCGCATAGGAGTATGTCCACGATATCGAAATCCATCCCGTTCATTATGTAGAACAGGAGGGTCTGCTGCAGACTCATGAACCCCTCCAAGTAACCTGACCTCGGCAGGAGCGTGCGGCGCAAGGCGAGGTGCACAATGCACGCAGCTGGGTTCAGGAGAGCTGGAACTCTCGGCTGGTCTGGAGAGAACGAGGGGCCAAACAGAGAGCGGATCTCGTCAAGCTGTGGTGCTACCCCTCCAGTAAGTGGCCTCCTCGATGGATCTGCCTGCCCATAGACCTTCTCGTGCAAGCAGGTGTCGTGCAGGTCCAACTCAAGAATATGCCCCAAAGTCTGCCTCGAGAGGTGATAGCGCTGACCATTGAACATGAAGGCAATCGACCTCCTGCCCTCTGAGATGTACAGGGTCGCGTAGAAGACACGGACCCACTCTTCCACATAAGCACTTCTCTCATAAGACAGCAGCTGCACCAAACCTCTGTATCTCTCAAAGAAAGGACGGACCTCAGTCTGTGCTGCCACTGCAAGCTGCCCCCAGTCCAGGTAGTTGTGCTGAAAAAGCTTGTGCCCCCGATGCCTGTAGGTCTCATAGAGAGACGCCTGGGTGACAGTCCAGAAGCGACTGTCCACAAGAGTCTCTCGGGGCTGTGGGAACCACTCCTCAAGCAGCACGTTCCAACGAAGCTTGCGTAGCTGCTTGGCCTTCATCTTCCTGTAGTCCGACAACCGGACTCCCTCACCGACACGGACGGTGGTGTCCATCTCGTGAATGGCCCTCTGAGCTTCCCTGTCCTCGTGACGGTCAGCGGCCGTCGGTCTTGGACGAGGAACGGCCGGGGACTGACCTCCCCGTGTCCGGGCTGAGCGCCGGCGGACAAGCGGCTTGACCGGCTCCTCCTCGATGTCGGAGTTGTCGATCACAGGAGGCTGTCGAGCCTCGCGGATCCTCAGGGATCCCCCACGGCCGCGCTCACGCTCCTCGGCGGCGCGAGCGGCCATTAGAGCCTGCTTCTCATCCTTCGAAAGTTTACGCTTCTTCGCGGCGGGCTCCGCAATCGCTTTTCCCTTTCCTTTGCGGTCACGACCCATCAAGATGCAAAGGAGAGCTAGGGTTAGCGACGAACAACGAAAGAATAGCGGAAACACCGATGGACGTCGCACGGCACGGGACAAACCTAGGCGACGGAGATCAAATGGAGACCGGGTGCGAAGTGGAGACGGCGGCGAGGTTGATGGTGGTGGAGACGGTGCGTGGAGCGGCGAGCGGCGAGGAGAGGCGGCGGTGCGCGGGCACAGACGGCGGCGGCGCCGAGGGAGGAGGCGCGGTGCGCGGGCTCGGGCAGTGGTGGCGCGGAGGTCGCCGGCGGCGGCGACGCTGCGAGCAGAGGAGTGGCGGCGGCGGCGGGTGGCGACCGGCGGCGAAAGAGGTGGCAGCGCGGTCGGGTGAGGCGAGGTGTCGGGGAGAGAGAAAAAATGGCGACGTGCGGGTTAAATAGTGGACCCCAAACCCTAGCCGTTATTTTAACACCGGATGGACCGATGCGAGGTAATATGAACATCGGTCGAATGCAACAGTAAGGATATTCAAGAACTGCTGTTGACACCGGATGGACCGACGTCTAGGGTTTTGATCATCGGTCGAATAGCACAGTAAGGGTGTTCAAAAGAGTGATGTAGACACCGGATGATCCGACGTTAGAGGGAGTAAACATCGGTTGAATTGACCACCACTTCGAATGAGTGAACATCGTATGGACCGATGTTTTCCAGGAAGAACGCGTCGGATCATTTGAGGTTCTGACTGAATTGGCCCTTGAAGAATGAACACCTATTGATCCGATGAGGGATTGTCATAGGCATCGGATAATCCGATGACAACAGAACGAAAACATCCCATATATGTCCTTTGACCAAACAACCAATCAAAGAGAAACACATGTCTTAGGACTTTTTGGGCAACCCCTTACCCCTCAAAAAGCTAATATGCCAATAGCTTGGCTAGGCCTTAACGCAAATGGAACACCAAGAAAAATGGAGGAAAATATCCAAATAAAATGTAAGGCCCATGCTTTGTGAGGTAGAGTATGAAGACTTCTATCTCTTTGAAGCATGATCCTCTAGGCATTAACGTACCTAACATTTTGTTCTTTCCACCTTATATGAGTTGAGATATTGCATTTCAAACAAGTCTCCTTCTCATGAGGTGGGTTCCCCTTTGTGACAATCTACCGTATGCAATGCCAAACAAATTATAGTGCAAGAGATTAAATGAGTGCAAGTTTATATGGCAGGGATCATGCAAGGCATAAAATAAATCTATCTTGCCAAGTTTAAACCTTCCAAAGGCTTCCTCAGGGAAAACTATTTCTAGCTCACCCCTATCCTTTGGGAGTTAGACAAGACCTATATGATATGCATCCTTACATGAACATGGCAACTTACATGACGTTAGATGCATCTAGCACATTTAATTCTCTTCTAAGTCTAGAAAAGGTTTTCTCATCAAGTGCGGGAAGGGAATGGGGTTTCAAGAAAATCTAACCGCACTTGCATTGTCACAAAGGAGAGACACACAATCATACAAGCATCCATTTGACATGATATGGGGCCTAGATGCGGAAAGATATAGAAATGAACCAAATATGGAATGGTAATTTGATTTGACAATTCGATTACTGTCCATATCCGCGTCGAGCTCCCATTCTCAAGTTTCTTCAAGAGGTCCTTGGTAGATTTTTCTTGATGGTGGAGGTCCCCTCTTGAAGTTGCATCGTGGCCGGTCACGTGTTCTTGATTTTTGGCACCCAAGCTAACTTAGGTCCTTGTATGTGTGATACAAGTGCTTTTGGGACCCAAAGTTGCTTGGGGAGCTTCCCCTTCATGCCCTTAATGTTTTTGCCGATGAACCTTGCCTTCACCTTGCCACCTACTTTACTCAATAGGTAGTAGTGATTATCAAAGGTAGATGTGTAGTTAGTAGGCAATTTTGGAGAAGGTCGGTTAGGAAGAGGACACTCCCTTGTATGATGACCGGTAACCTCGCAATGTTGGCAATAGGAACCAACTTCCTTGATGAAGCTTGTTTTGAGCTCCGGCGAGGGTACCTTTCCTTTGTTAGGCACCGGGAAGGATCCAAGTCCTCTCTTGTTGAAGGCCTTTGCTTGTTGGAAGAGGATCTCCTTGTGCTTGACTTCTCCTTTTGATAGTCTTGCCACACTAGTGCGGAGACTCTCAATCTCTTCCATCAAGTCCTTCTCCCTAGCATTTTCTTTCATGGGCAAAGACTTGTGCAAAAGGTTAGTAGCATGAGACGTAATCTCATTATTAAGGGTTTCTTTCTTCATAGTTTTTAATTCTTGATCAAGAACTTCATGAGCAAGGCTAAGTACTTGATGTTCTTGTTTTAACTTGTTGTGCTCTTCCAAGAGTGTTTGGTGTGCCAAGTTAAGCTCATGTTGATCAAGCTTGATTTGAGTCTTTTCTTCCTCAACTTGCTTGACATGAGATTTGAGCGTGTCATGCTCCTTAAGTATGCTTTCATACTTGTCAAGCAAATTGAGGTTAGTATTCTCAAGTTTGGCATGAGCTTGTTCAAGAGCCTTGACTTTGTTCTTTTCCCTTTTAATGATGGTGTGGTATTCATTTATCAATGAAGTTAATTCATCGGGGGAAAGCTCATCATCACTAGAGTCGTCACATACCTCAATGTTACCTTTCGCCATGAGGCACATGGGAGGTGGACGAAGAGGTGAGTTATCCTTGTTGACAACGGCAAGCCCCGCCAAGTTTTCTTCATCTTCACTCTCTTCGTCGCTTGACTCTTCATCCGTGATCCACTCATTTGCCTCGCACATGAAGACTTTTTGAGGCCCTCTTCTTTTCTTTGGAAAGAGCTTAGTCTTCTTGCCTGTCAAATTTCTTCTTTCCAAGGGAGCGCTTGGGCTTGACCTCTTCTTCATCTTCATCACTTTCTTCTTGCTTTTGATGCTTTCCCTTGTGGTTGTCCTTCCTCTTGTCCGGTCTTGGACAATCATATGATATGTGGCCTTGATCGCCACAATTATAGCATGTCTTGTTTTCATCTTTTCTTGGGAGGAAGGCTCTCTTGTTGGGATCAAAAGTATATCCCTTTTTGGCAATCTTGGAATTCAAGCGAGAGAATTTCCTCATCATTGATGCAAGCTCATCATCATCATCTTCACTTGATGTTTGCTCTTCTTTGCTTGAACTAGGCTTGATCATTTTCTTGAAATTTGTTTTCTTGAAAGCCTTGAGAGCAATTGTCCTTGTAGAAGATGAATCCTCCATCATCCCAAGTACACTCATCTCATGAGCGTGAATCTCCCCAATAAGCTCCGAAACTTCAATGTGATCAAGTGATTCTTTTTGGAGCATTGAGTTGATGATGTTATACTTTGGCTTGGGAAGGAGCATGAGTATCTTTCGGTTGATAAGTCCCTTGCCAAGAGAAGCAATGTCAAGAGCATTTATTTCCTCAATGAGAACATTTAAGCGAGAAAACATTTCATTTACATTTTCATGAGGAAACATTTTAAATTCATCATATTTAGATTTAAGCAAGTGATATTTAAGTTCTTTAACACGAGAGGAACCCTCATGAATTTCAATTAAGCATGCCCAAATTTCACAAGCTTTTTCTTTACTAGCGATTCTAGCGAATACATCTTGACTAATACATTCATAGATGGCATTTCTAGCTCTAGCATCCCATTTAATTTGATCACCAATATAAGTATGATCTCCAAATCCCGCATGGGTCGCTTCCCAAACGTCGGGAGCAATAGCCTCTAGGTAGGCACGCATGCGTGCTTTCCAATAGGCAAAGTTCTTGCCCTCGAAGATAGGAACCGAACCCCCATTCTTGGCCATTTAAGCTCTCTAGCGGTGAAGCTAGAATGATGCTATGAGCAACCTTGCTCTGATACCAATTGTAAGGATCGAAATGCCCAAGAGGGGGGGGTGAATTGGGCTTTCTTTCAATTTTTAAAGCAATTAAGATTAACGACCTCAAGCCCAATTCCCTATGCGATTAAACTATGCAATCAATGTAAATTAAAGTTGCGGAATGAAGATTACATAAGTGTAAAAAGGGAGAGGGATGCAAACGCTCAAGGGACACGGAGTTTATCCCGTGGTTCGGTAAGATCACAAGGATCTACCTACATCCACGTTGTGGCACCCACCGAAGGGTTTTGCCACTCCCAAGTCACCGAGACTAGGGGGTTCTTCACTATTCTTCTCCGTTCGCCAACCTCGGCAAGGTGGAGCTCAAGCCTTGTACACTTTGGAATCCTCCGGGCTTCCGCAATCTTCTTGGCAAGCTCCGGAAGTTGCACACACCAAGGGACACTCCCTTAGGGCTCTCACTACACTAGAGACTCCAATCACCAAGAATGGAGGCACCCAAGCACTATCTCTAGCTAGTTCTAGCCTATCTCTTGGTGTACAAATGATGAGCAAATGATGTGAAAGTGGTAGCTCTATTGCTTGAATGCTCTAGGATGTGTAGAGTATGTCTGGGCTTCAAGTCTTATCGATTTGACAGGTTGAAGGGGTATAAATAGCCAGCCTCCACGAGATAGCCATTGGAAAAGTAGGCTGACATCACTTCTCTGCGAACACCGGATGATCCGATGTCTCCCCTTCAGTTAACATCGGTCAAAGCCAAATTAGCTGATGTCACTGTGTCAGATATGACCGTTGTTAGACCGATGTTGATCTGTCTTCTCATCGGATGATCCGGTGGCTCTTCCTCCAGAATTTTGCTTGATCTTGAGGCTCACTGGAGTGATCGACTGATGTGTGTAAGTCTGCACATCGGATGATCCGGTGCTTCACTTGGTCCAATGGTATTGCAATCTGTGATGATGGACCGATGTCACTGAGCCACTCACATCGGATGATCCGGTGAGTGCATTTGTCTGAGGTCTTCTTCTTCAGTTGAACCCAGTCGACCGATGTAGTCAACTCATAGAACGTCGGTTGATCCGTGTGTTCAACTTGACTTCGAGTTGTTTTGAGTTGTTCTTTTGGAATTTGAACTTGTGACCTCTTTGACACTTGTTTGAAATGTTGTTTTGATTGTCTTCAAGCATTGAGTGATATCAAGTTAGAGCTTTCACTTCTTGTCTTCATATGATTTGATTTGATCTCATTCGTTGATTTTATATGGGTCTCCAATGTAATTTTGATTTCATTTGATTGAGTGTTATTGAGACCTTGCATTCACAAATTCATTAGTAATATCGAATGGTTGTCATTAATCACCGAAACCGTACCTCATGGGGCCTAGATGCTTTCACCCACTCGGGCTCGCCCTCTGCTCCCGACGGCGCCCTGCCCCGCTCGGTCGCCGGCTTGCCCCGCGCGCCCTGACCACCGCTCGCGCCTCCCCACCTTCCGTCCGCCCACTCACCCGGCAGCCACGACCGCCTCTCCAGCTCCCTGCTTGCCGCCCCCGCCTGCAACCGCGTCGGCTCAATGTTGGCCGCGCGCTCCATCTCCCGGTCGCCGACAACCCTCCTCCGGTGCCGACCCCGCGCTGCGCGCTCCCACGCCCCCTCGCCACATCCGTAGCCGCACCAGCCGCTCTGACCGGCTTCTGCTCGCCGGCCGGCGCCTTGCCACCTCGCGCGCCCTCGCCTCTGCCCGCGCCGAAGCCGCCCACCTCCGGCGCCCGTCCACAAGCCACTGACGCCATACTCCTGGCCGCACCGTCCGCGTTTGGGCCGTGTCCCAGCCCTGGCCGAAGCCACGACGTGCTGCATGCGAGCGCCCTCCTCTGCTCTGCTTGCACTGCTCGCCGCACGCCCTCTGCTCGTCCCTACCGCAAGCAAGGAGGCAGCTCCTCCTGCTACTTCCTCCCTCACTCCAACACGCCAGGGCCCAGCTCTCCTCCTCACCCAAGCGTTCCTGAGCTGCGCCCACGCCGGCCGCGCGACGCCCGACCACTGCGCCCGCGTCTCCTCGTGCTCCTAGTTGCCTAGCTGCCGCAATGCGCCTGACTGCCTCTGCTCCGCCCGTGTACCATAGGTTGCTGCTCGCCGGCCGTGCCCCATGGCTGCACCACCGTCCAAGCCCGTTCTTTCCGCGGCGCCAATCATTTGCGCCGTTGCTGTCGTATCTCCACCACACGGCACTGCTACAGCATGTTCCAAGTCCACCTCTAGGCAACCAGCAAGGCTATGGCCGCGTTCGAAGTTAGGCCACATCGGCTATGCATCGACGTCGTGCCTACTTTCGGTCGTCATGGCGTTCTGCTCATAGGTCCTGTCCTAGCAGAGAAGTAAGTGATGTGTGTGACAGAGGATATGCAGGAACACGCCTTTGACACGATGGTATCGACCACTGATCCAAGGTTTACTGTGGGTTGGCAGTCGACCAAGATATGTGCCAAGATGCTTTTTGATGGGTGATGAAGCGACAGAATCAAGTACAACCCCAAGATATTCGGCGGAATGCCTAAAAGGTGAGCCTTGCCCTAAAATGCATTTCTTGACGCCCCGAAGTACGTTAATCGTGACCCCTAATGGTACTCATGTGTCGTCAAGTCGTACGTCCATGTTCCGCATTGATATCATTCCGATAGAAATCCCTAAGTTGACCTCCTTTGTCGTTTGTATCACATTGGCTGTCCGTGCGTGCTCGTGATGCTCCACCATGAGCCGCGTTGACGTCGTTCACCACATGACGTCGTCGTGATGCTCCGAGCCGTCATCGTGTCCTGGCATCGAGATGAAGGATGCTTGTGATGTGTGTGGTGCTGGAACACAAGCACGACTCGTCGGACAATAGTTGTCAAGACAAATTAGGTTTAGTCGTTGCGAGAGTAATCGAGTCCTCAGTGTAGCCAATGTGCTCGATAAAAGGCCTTCTAGGTCAACCACAGGTATTGGTGATCACCGATCACCTAGGGTAGAGGTATTCAAGAACGTTGCGACCAACAAGGAGAACTAGACCAAGGGGAACCTTGGATAAGAGTTCCTTGGTTGTGTCGAGGATGTTCTCTAACCGATCACAGGATTGGTTAACTTGGTGTACCACTTCTTCGACGACAGTTTCGTTGAGTCGCTTATCAACAACCGAGTCGACATCACTAGCCTTAAGACTCACAAGGTGGTGTTCGGGGTTCCGCTCACCCCATTGACGAGTTCGGGTTGATGTGGATGTCGCTAAGACGATCTCCTCGAGATGGAAAAGCATGCCTTCACGGCAAAGTCTCGCATCATGTTTAAGTCCCGAGAGCTTATCGAGCTCACCTGGACAGGCTTGAGGGAGACACTACATTAGTGTCGTCGTGTAAGCACTTGAACGATGCTCGAGAAGCTTGCCGTAGAAACTACTTTACCTAAAGGTCATTTGAACGTTGTCTTGGTACTCATGCTAGGTTAACAGTGCTTGTAATGACTTCTTACGTCCAAGCCATGTTGGTCTCAATTCAGTCCCAAGTGTCATTAGGTTCCATCATGCTTCATCCTAAGTCGGGACCCTACGATAGCACCGCTCACTTAACTAGGTTTACTTCACTCAAGTTCAGTGGTCGACTGCTAAATCGCGACCTTCATCTTGTACACTCCACTCATACTCAAGCTTTCGATGTCCCCCTTGATTCTTTAGTCATCCTTACACTACCAGTCCGACACTCCCACACCATTCAGCTTTATCATCCTTGAGTGTCATAGCATCGAGTGTTGAGTGCCAAGTTGCAATGTGTGCTTACGTTGCACCTTTCAATTCACATATCCATACTACTATGACCACTTGACTCCATCCTAAGTTTATCCACACAACAGAGGCATATCTGTCCTTCCTAGTCAAACTCCTCATTCTTAGAGTTTACACAACCCCGTGGAGTCTATTATTAAATTACTTAATTACTTAATTACTTATATGCATACCATGTCGATAGGAACGTGCTGATAGGTGATCAACAAGAAACTTCGCTTGGAGGAGAAGGCCAAGGTGTTTCCACTGAAGTTCCATGGCAGGTTCTCTGGAGGAAGACCAAGCCCTAACAATTGACATTTATTTGAGTCGCAAACTAAGGCAAGCCCCGGTTTGCATTTAAGTCGTTTATAAATTTTACTTTATCACTATGATGAGTAGTCTATGAATTGTGCATTACATTTTGGATGATTGATACTCGACTTGCATGGCCAAAAATCCCAGGGATTGGTGGGAACGAGTTACAGTTTGACCTATAGTAACTGCTTTGCTAATGCATAGGAAATTCGGTAGAAGTCGAGTAGTTGGAATCTACTCGCGAGAGATGTAGGACATATCTCACAGGATTGGTTAGATAGAAAATGTTGTAATATAATGAAATTGAGACCGGGCAGGGAATGGATAGGAAGCGGTGAGAATTGAGCCTCAGTCGCATAGCCCTGCCTATGTCGATTAAGGCCCGTCCGTATGCAGCCCCTTCGGACAAGCTTGACTTGTACCGGCAACATAATGGATATATGGGCTCCAGTAAACTGACGTAGCTTGGTCACTTGGGTGTCGAGGCATACCGTTCCGTTTTATAGGTGTGGGTTGAGGGCAGCAAGGTGTAAATCCGCTGGTGGGCACGTCAGAGTACGCCCCACGCAGGAACCTCCTGCTCGTGACGGATCGACCGGTTCGGCATTTGAGTGTCTCGCGAAAGGTTGCCATATACGACTAGTACTGAAGTGTTACGTAGGTACTGCGCGAAGTACTCGCTGGCATTTCCAAAAGTGCGTATGTGTCGTGTTGTCCGGGTGTGTTCTGATTGCAATCACCGTCCCTCGCGGTAATAGAGTACCACTTGTTCACTGAGTGGCAACGTAGTAAATACTAAAGAGGTCAGAAAAATATGTTGTATTGAATTATAATTGCTTGGAACCTTGTATGGCTTAGAGATAGTATAATTAAAAGTTTACAGCTTCCCCATACTTTACCTATAATAGCATTATGTGCTTAGGCATGTCATATCATCGACAAAGCATTTCTTGTTTGATTGTGGAGTCCATGATGTGCTGTGCTTGAAGAATGTCATTTGCTACTTAAAACATGATTATAAGGATCCACTTATAGGCGAGTCATTTATGCTATTCCTTACCTATGCTTAGTATTCACCCTGCATATGTCTAGTGAGACGGGTTAGTCTTGCTGAGCCTTATGCTCACGTTTGCGCTTTAACGATTTTTTTGCAGGTATTGGTTTTATTTCTGCTGTTCAGGTTGTACATGAGACTCGAGATGTCGAGATAAATGTCATGTGAACCACGCCGCTGCTGAATGTTCTTCTTGTTGCTAGTGAGAATCGTCCTAGGGCATGGACGTCTCCTACTTAGTTAGGTGAGATTATGAGTATGTATTTTCCGCTGCGTGTGTACTTCTGTGGTACACTCTTTTGTAAACTCTTCTTATTATGAAATGAAAAAATTATATGTTTTGGTATCCTTTTTGTGTGTGCTGTTAGGTGTCGCATCGCACGGCACCACCCAATGAGATCCTCGGATGTGTGGACTCCGGTTCCCACAGACATGGTATCAGAGCTTCATTGGGAATAGCATGCTCGAAAAGAGCCTATTTTCAAAAACTCCGAAGTAGTCAAGTGAGGATTAGCTATATGCCCATTAAGGACTATTACTAGTATAAGTTATAAAGGTGGTGAACTAACTTGTTATATTATTCTGTGACGACGCTCCGTCTTCAAGGTAAGAGGTAAGGTATGCCGCCGAGAGCGGATCAATCTCGGTAAACTCTGCATACGAGATATGGTATGTGATATTTCCGTGGCTTGGCATGGAAAGTTAATATGAGTCTCTGAAACTTTTCATGTTTCTGAGAACATATGACACGCGGTACCCCAGTGTGACACAAAATTAGTGGGAGCCCCCGTCGGGTGGTGTATAACCCGATAGTGTGCATCTCTAGAACTATTAATGTTCTATGGGATCATGCGAAACACGTATGCCCGAGTGTGTATAAGCCAGTTCGTACGGGAGTCTTTGCTGTACAGACGTATTTACAGCCATGTACCTCGAGACATGACTTCGCTCGAGGGTGACTCATACCAGAGTCGTATGCATTTACTTTTGACTATATCTTATTGTGACTGCCTGTCGTGTTTCCCCGTGCCACCCTTGATGTGTGAAGGTGTGAAAGGGGATTGTTTGTCTTATGCAGGTACACTAACTCCTGTAGCGACCCGTGTAGCAAACGTTTGCAATTGATCTATATTAGAACCACCTATAGACGTATCCGGATATACCGGGTTAGACTTTTCTTTTGGTGAGGCACGTAGTACCGTCAGTATCACAATTGATACTTTGACCCTCCCCCACGAAAGAATGGCTTCATTATCATCTTATAAGATCCAACTCCCAGATGCTGGTAAGATTTGGATCAAAGTTTCGATATGGAACGTACAATGTGAAGAATGATGAAGATTAAAGCTTTTGTGTACTCTTGACGGGATCTAGCTCGATTATGTCACGATGTGCTTCTAGTTAAACTTCATAGGACATCGTAGTATGCTATAGGGATGGGGGAGATCTTCAGGTCCTCGACGATTTCTCTATGGACGAGTTGGACAGAACAACACTGGGGAAACTCGTCCAAATCATTAGAAACCAGCATTTCTTCACCTCTTTGATATAATGAACTAGCCTTGGCATTTCAACCATAACTCTTTGTAGAATCGTCGAATACCTTCGTGTAATACATTTTCGGAAACCTTGCAACTTGTACAACAAGTTTGTAATGGGACTTTCTGTCAAATTGTGAGGTTATCCATCTGAAAATCAGTGGCCAAATCAGCTTTAAAGAACCATGATCTATCCCACTAAATTCTGAAACCTGAACCGATTGTTCCACTTCAAAAATCCGTATCTCTTCAACCTGGAGGGCTAGGGAGGCAAATGAATACTTTTTGGAAAGCTTTTGAAGTCTTCTATAAGTTTTCTATTGGCCTCCAAGCCAAAAGACGCTTTTATGGTGATGAAAATGCACCGTTATCACAGCATCTGCTGTTCTGAAACTACATGGACCAGTATCTGAAATTTTGCCACATTTCCTTGTAAAAAGCTCTTATATTCCATTATGATACATTTATGGAAAGGGGAAGATCTATTCTACAACTTTGTTATTCAATGTTACCTCAAATTCAGTTTAGAACTAATTAGAAGCTGGAGTTGAAGATAGTACATATATAGGTGCTATCAGAAACAGTCAGAAAAATTCTGAACTTTGAACGGCCATAACTCTTAAACCAGAAATGCAAACTATGCATGTTTATATATATATGGAAATCTTAAAGAGTCCTCTATCAACTACCTATTCAATACAAAGGCTAAAACTCACATTAACAAGGTCTAAATTGAAGTGTCGTTTAAGAGGTTCTGACAGCCCGGGAGAGGGGACAGAATCTGAACTCTTAACCAATTGAATCATAACTTTCTGCATACTTCACTGATGCAGGCCTACTTTATGTGGTTGGAAAGTGTAGAGAGTAATCTACAACGTTTCTATAGAACTCCAGAGCAGAAAACATATCTAACATACTCAAAATTTCAAATTTCTAAACTTGATAAAATCTGGACAGCGAGTGGACAGTCCTGTATACAGTTACTGTTTCTCGCATAACTCGCTGTAGAATTGTCGAAGGACTTCATAAGTTTCATTTCTGGAATCCTGAGAATGTATGCAACAAGTTTTCTATGTGCTATTTTTGCAAATGTTGATTTTTGTATATCTGAAAATTGTGGACAAAATCAGCCTTAAACAAAGGAGGTGCTGTCCAAATCTTCAGAAAAACTGTCAATTCGCAAATGCCATATCTTCTCAACCAAAAGATCTACGAGGGCAAGTAAGTACTCCTTAGAAAGTTTTGGAAGTCCTCTACAACTTCTCTATTCAGCTCAAGACCAAAATCTTTTCTTAAGTGGGTGAAATTTTGGATAACCGCAGAGACTGTCCAGGCATACCTAAACTGGACAGCAATCTGTACACCTCTGAATTTGACCCATAACTAGCAGATTTTGCATCCAATAGTGTCGTGCGAGTAACCGTTGGACAGGTTAGAGAGTCAGATACAATTTTTGTAATTGGATCCAGACCTGAATCTGTCGTCTACTTTTTCCAAATCAAGTTTGAATACAATGTGGTCAATCTGAACTGAATATAAATGTCTGAATGCTGAAATTTTAGCAAACTTTAAAAATGCATACCTCTTAAACCAGGACTGATATGAAGACAAGTAAGTACATTATGGAAATCTTATTACCTTGGCTACAACTTTGTTAATAAGAATATTTCCAGGTTTCTAACGGAACAGTCTGAAAACTGTAGATCAAAACTGGTACTTCTTAAGCAGGTTCTGCTGAAAGTGCAGAAAATTCTGTTAACTTTAAAGTAGCATAACGTGAAAACCGGAGATGATCTAGAGGCAAACCAATACTTTTTGGAAAGGTCTTGAAGTTTACTTTAAGTTTTTTATTCACCTCTAGATCTGATTTTGCAATTAACTGGATTAAAATCAAGTTTGCGTCAAGGCTGGTCGTTTGTCACCATAGCCTGGCCACTTTGAACCTTTTGGTTTTTGTTAGGCATTCGGTTCTCGATTTCAATTCGAGGAGTGTTGTAACTAACCAAGAGTTAGGACTCAACTAATTAACAAGTTGAATGCAGTGCTAAACTCATTCGAAGCCTTTTCCCTTGGACAGGCATACTAGTGTCTGATTTATGTGACTTGCCACATCACATCTTGTGATGTTGAACGCAGGTCGCAATTACTCGAGTTGCATCTCGTCTTTCCATGAGGATTGTTTGGAGTACGCTTCGACATCCTGGTTTGGAACTTTAAGGGGGAAGGCGAGCACTCAAGTAATGGTGGTATTCAACCATCAACCTTGGTTACAACGAGTCGTGTCAACAAGAAGACGATCAAGTAAGATTACATCTTCAAGAGGATCCAACATCCACCACCAGATTGAGTTACTCAAAGAAGAAGTGTGACTTCAACTCCACTAAAGAGATCGCTAAGGATATCAGTTCCTCTTGCCAGATCGAAGCAAAGGTTAAGTGAAGCATCACTAGAGACATATAGTTAGTTGTTTTTTCCTGATGAAGATACAATCTAGTTGAGTAGAACATAAACAAGCTTTCGAAAGATCGAGGTAACGTGCTATATTTCCCACATTCCTTGTCAATCGTTCTGTTATGAATTCCTTAACTGTGGTCGGGTCATGAAAGTAACGCTACTCATTGAATGTCTTTCATGACCACGGTATCCAATCCTTGCAAATCATTAGACAGTACTTGAGTTTTGTGGGTGTGGTTCATTTAGTCTTGCTCAAACTATAAAAGCTACTGCACCATGCATGTGCACCATTTGCACCATACATCTGCATCATTTGCACCATACATATGCACCATTTGCACCACATCATGTGCATATTCATTGCACCGTAAAACAAATGATGCATCATGAAGCATCATTACCAATGTAACATCAATGATGGAATGCATGATAATACTAAAATTTAGAGCAAGACTGTGTACCCCATTCAAACTATTCTAAGGTGTCTAATGACTACGATCATTTCACCATAATCATTTGACTTCTTACATTATTCATCTCCTTTCTAGTGAGTGATACCTGGGCAACCGATCACTCAACCTCCCTTGCAACTAAACAAACACTTGAACTTCCATCCTTGACTTGTTTAGGTTCAAGTACCTTGATTGTTGCAACTATACCGTTCGTCATCGAGTGGTCATCAGTTCGATGATCAACCTTGTAAAATCCATGAAATCTCCTTCCTCGCGAGGATACCGTTCGATTGTCAACCTCTTGAAACTCTTGGGGTCCATCTAAGATCTTGCGTTGGTATATGGTAACCTTGATACTCCAAGAACCTTGTAGTTACCATATGATTGAGTTATCTACTGTGTTGAAACATATGAGGATGCTGAATTCTTAAATCCTCGTGTGCCACCGCAAAGGGTCTTCATCTTCTATTTCTATTGTTTAAAGATTTTGATATACCCAAAAATCTTATAGTCGCCATATCTTCAGTATTTCTACTGTTTTGCTCACATAAGAATGTTGAGTGCTTTGCTACTCTTATGCTACAGCTAAGGAATCCTGTGGTTGGCTAAACATCATGCGAGGTTAATAAATGTAGTTTAACCTCGTAACCTATCTTAACTCATGTCAGGGGAAATACCACATTAAGTTATAAGGACCTATGCAAAAACCCAGCAAGCAACCAAGAATCAATGCAAGGATAGTTTCAAACTATCAAGGTGACCCAAAGAAGAAAAGAACAAGTCCTGATTCTTCCAGTCAAGACTAGGACAAGACAAGATGTCACGCTAGTGTAAGAGTACAACAATAAAAGTTCAGTAACAGACATGAAAGTTTTACGATGTGATATTGTCATATCGAGCATCCTGTCAAGGTTATTAACTTAAAGACTGGAATCAATTGAAGCAGACTTTAGAATTTCTTAAAGATGCCTGAAGATAATCAATATTTCATAGAACCCATGTCTTTAAGGGCATTGCCATTTTCCTTAGTCAATGACCCTCTTTTACGGATCGTTCCCTCATTGTTTCTGTTATTCTACTTGTTAGAATCTCGGGACGAGATTCCTTTAAGGGGGAAGGATTGTAAAAGCCCGCTTTTCGGAAGAACAAAAACGCAAAAATGCGATCTTAAAAATTTTGAAAGTGGACATGGAAATCCAAAATCACATGAACCATATGAGTTAACTAATGTTCACTAAAAATAGGAACCTGTTAAAAATTTACATATAGAACATGGTTGCTAATGTATTTGGAACTTAAGGGGTAAAATCCTTAATTTCCAGGTATTCACATTTTCAATGAAAAATTAAAGGAGAAAAGAAAACAAAATGGAGGGAAAGAAAAAGGAATTATTCCAACCCTAAAATGGGACATTCAAAAGAATTCAAATCTAAGGCTATAAATTTTTCCATGACCTTCTAATATTCCAAATAGACTCTCGGTAAAGTTTCAAAATTTTTGAAGCACGTTTTCCATTTATTGGACATGTACTGAGAGTTTAATCAGAGTTGACTTCAAATTTAAACTTTGTGCTCAACCTTGTCCAAATCAAATCCAAATTTTTCCTGAGGTCCCTTATGATTCAAAAAGGGTAACTTCAAAGTTTCAGGATTTTTGAACCTCATCTACTATTTATTTCATTGAGTCAAGTATCACCACTTGAATTCAAATTCAAAATTTGAATTTGTTGGAAACTTTACCAAATACTGAAATTGATTTGCCCCATAAATTCCTCATATTTTGTTTAGTGTCCCTGCCCACTTTTAACACTTTTAGAGCATATTAGGTAATTAATTGCAGTTAGAATGAAGATAAGAAGGAGGGAGGTGGGTCCCACAGGTGGTCCCCACCAGTCAGGTCGGCACCTCCTCCCCTGCCTCCACGCAGGCGCGCTGCATGTGCCACGGAGATGGAAACGTCGCCTATATCTAGCCGCCCGACTCCACCGGCTCTCAGCTCCTCCCGGTCGCGCCCCACTCGGGCTCGACATCTGCTCCCGACGGCGCCCTGCCCCACTCGGTCGTCGGCTTGCCCCGCGCGCCCTGAGCGCCGCTCGTGCTTCCCTACCTCCCGTCCGCCCGCTCGCCCGGCAGCAACGACCGCCTCTTGAGCTCCCTACTCGCCGCCCCCGCCTACAACAGCGTCAGCTCAACGTCGGTCGCGCGCTCCATCTCCCGGCCGCCAACAACCCACCTCTGGTGCCGACCCCGCGCTGCGCGCTCCCACGCCCCCTCGCCACATCCGCAGCCGCACCAGCCACTCCGACCAGCTTCTGTTCGCCGGCCGGCGCCTTGCCACCTCGCGCGCCCTCGCCTCTGCCCGCGCCGAAGCCGCCCGCCTCCGGCACCCGTCCACGCGCCGCCGACGTCGTGCTCGTGGCCGCGCCGTCCGCGTTTGGGCCGTGTCCCAGCCCTGGCCGAAGCCACGACGTGCTGCACGCGAGCGCCCTCCTCTGCTCTGCTTGCGCTGCTCGCTGCACGCCCTCTGCTCGTCCCTACCGCAAGCAAGGAGGCAGCTCCGCCTGCTTCTTCCTCCCTCACTCCAACACGCGAGGGCCCAGCTCTCCTCCTTGCCCAAGCGTTACTGAGCTGCGCCCACGCCGGCCGCGCGACGCCCGACCACCGCGCCTGCGTCTCCTCGTGCTCCCAGTTGCCTAGCTGCCGCAACGCGCCTGGCTGCCTCTGCTTCACCCGTGTACCATAGGTTGCTGCTCGCCGGCCGTGCCCCATGGCCGCACCACCGTCCAAGCCCGTTCTTTCCGCGGCGCCAATCATTTGCGCCGTTGCTATCGTATCTCCACCCCACGGCACTGCTACAGCATGTTCCAAGTCCACCTCTAGTAAATCCTTGTGTCAAATCGCCATCTTGCTCTGAATCTCCGCGCGCCCACAACCGAACTAAGAAACTCCATGGGCTGCCAACGGTAGTACCAGGAGAATTATCGGAATCAGCTCCGACAACCGGTAACAAAGAATGGTTCTCCTCCCTCTCTTTTGTTACTTTTGCCGATAATTCTTCAACTCCTAATATTGCTAAAGGTGCAGTTAAAGTAAGTGACTACTACACTTTAAAAGACGTGGCACTTGTTAAAAATTTGAAATACAACTTGCTTTCTATCTCTCAATTGCTTTATGAGAATTTAGAAATTATTTTCTCTAAAAATTACTGCAAAGTTGTAAATTCAAATAGTGAGCTTTTGTTTAACATGTCGCGCTTTGGAAGAATTTTTAAAGCTGACTTTGATATGTCAACTTCTGAGCATAGGTGTCTAGTTGCCAATGATTTAAAAGATTTATTCTACTGGCATCATAGACTTGGTCACGTAGTCTTTGAGCACTTCACTCGTGTTAGTGCTCTTGATCGCATACGTGGTTTACCTAAACTCAAAGGGGAAATAGATACGGTATGCTCTTCGTGTAGACATGCTAAGATGGTTGCAGATTCACATGCCCCTCTCACGATGACAATGACAACTGAACCTGGTTAACTTTTGCACCTTGACAACGTAGGACCTTCACGTGTTAAATCCTTCGGAGGTAAATGATATGTTCTTGTGATTGTTGATGATTATTTTAGATACTGTTGGGTTTACTTTATGACATCTAAGAATGAAGCTTTTAGTCACTTTAGAACTTTATTTCTTAGATTATCAATGGATCACCCAAGATCCTTAAAAGCAATTAGAAGTGATAACGGAACTGAATTTAAAAATCAAATTTTTGATCACTTTTGTGCTGAAAATGGAATAGATCATCAATTTTCTTCACCATATGTACCTCAACAAAACGGTGTTGTTGAAAGGAAAAACAGAACATTAGTTTAGATGGCTAGGACTATGCTTGATGAATATCAAACTCCTAGAAAATTTTGGGCAGAGGCAATTGCAACAGCTTGTTATGTTTCAAACCGTATTTCTTATGCACTAAGCTTGGAAAAACACCTTATGAACTTCGGTTTGGACATAGGCCCCGTGTTTCATACTTTAGGGTTTTTAGTTGCAAATGCTTTGTTAATAAACATGGAAATCTTGATAAATTTGAAGCCAGATCCGAAGATGGCATGTTTCTTGCTTACCCATCTCACACTAGAGGATACCCTGTGTTTTTACTTGGAACTAACAAAATTTTGGAGACTTGTGAAGTTTGTTTTGATCAAGCTAGCCAGGTACTAGCTCCTGTATTACAGGACTAGACCCATATCCTCAGCAAGAGGGTATTTTTGAAGAAGAAGAAGAATCGGTGATATTACCTGGTAGTTCCAAAGATGACACGTGTCTAGGTCCAAACCTTGAACAAGCTTCAACTATAATCTCTGCTGGTCCTGATTGTCCACAATCCATAAGATCATCAATCTGTGATGAACCTGATGAAGAAGAAGCTTGTGAGACATATGTTCCCTTACGGATTTAAAAGAATCATCCCCCACAATAGATAATTGTATGAGACATATGTGTGCTGAATACATTGGCTTTGATGATTTAAGATCTTCAATTCTGCCAAAACACCCCTTTTAGCAAGGTCTGTCTCTAGCTCCGAGCTTCTGCAAGGTCCGACAATAGGTTTGACTTGCTTTGTCAAAGTCCAACATTTTTTTGGGTAGCTCCGCTAAAGCTTTGTCTTTAGCTCCGGCATGTCTTTGATAGCTCCGGCATGTCTTTGTTAAGCTTTGATATGTTTTGCTAGGTCCAACTTATGTTGGTTAGCTCCGACATGTTTTTATAGCTTCGGCGCTAGGTTGTACTAGCTTTGGTAAGCTCCGGCGCTAGGTTGTACTAGCTTTGGCAAGATCTGGTGCTAAGTTGTACTAGCTTTTGTAAGCTCTAGTGCTAGGTTGTACTAGCTTTGGTAAGCTCCGACTTAAGCTCCGGTTAGCTTTGGCAAGGTTTGGAGCTTGATCGCAATGATTCTGCTTTTACTGTAAAATGTTTTGAACTTGCTTTACATTGTTGGAAAGATTGCTTGGTGTTCATTTGATAAGTTTTTGGTGCTTTTTGGTTGATATGGCTAATATCGTTTTACTATGGTTTTGCAACATGCTTATGTGAGGTGCTCATGTAATGTGTTGTGTTCGGAACTAAGTTGAGTCAAGTCGCGGACTTGGGCTCGTACGGATTGGTTGTTTATTCATGTGCAGGTGTTGCTTGACTTCAAGACATGGCTGGTGACGGGATCCTTTGAACTAGTCTTAGGGAGGACTTGGGCTCGTACGGATTGGCTGTTTATTCATGTGAAGGTGTTTCTTGAGTTCAAGACATGATGAGGTTCAACAACCAAGTTCGGGAGGAATTGTGATTGAGTTGATCGGGAGGTTGTGCAACATGTTTGAATCAAGAACAATGCATATGAAGGTATCTTGGATGTCGTTGGAAGATGTTTGCAGGTATGCAAGGAGTGCATGGACGTGGCTACGTGGTTCTGAGGCGTGATGAAGAGATGTGGACGTAAAGAATTGGTCGGAAAGGTCCAACCGACTAGGTTATGGAGTCAAGCTGCGGCTGAGTCGGGTTTGACTCAAATATGGGAAGATTTGAGTTGGTTATGATAGGATATCGTGTGGGTCATGAATTTGAGTTGTTTTAGGAATGTGGGATACGTTACTAAGGTGTTTGGAAGTCTTAAGATTACTTCTATCTGCATATAGAAGAGTACTAAGCAGTTATGGAAAGTTTCGATTCGTGATTTGAGTAGGATTAGAGTCGTAGTTGAGATTGGGTTGGCCTAAGGGCTGGTTATATGCGCAAGGGAGGCCAGAGCTTGTGGTGAACGACTTTGGGGGTGTTCCTCTTGTGTTCTATTGAATAAAATAGGACATTAGATCGGTTTTGTAATATGAATAAGAACCTAAACTTGCTGCTGAATTCTTCCAAGTCTTGCAATGATAAAACTGGTTTAGGTTTTGATCCTCATGCTCATGCTAAGGAACATCCACCTAAAATTGTAAAGTTATTAGGAAGTGGTTTGATTCAAACAGTTCCTAAACAAAAAGAAGTAGTTTTCAAATCTGCAGGAGTGTTGTCTCATTCAGTTTCAAATAAAAATGTTGCTTGCTCATCTAGACATGACACAAAGTTAAATTTCATTGTACCTACTGTGGTAGAGATGGTCATGTCATAGATTTTTGTTATAGACTAGCTAAACAATATAAAAAGGAAAGAATGATTGCTAGATCTCATAACTTTCATGCAAAATTTGCCACACTTGCTAAACCGAATGATAGGGACATGCAATCTGTTGTAATGAGTCGAAAACATGCAAAGTTTGCTCCCAAACCTACTATTTTTCCTACTACACATGTAATATCTCATAGGACAGTAGTTGGGTACAAAAATTCTCAAGCTTTGGCTCATAAACCTGCTGTTTTATCTCAGCTTTTGCGTGTTATTCCTGCTGGAAGTCGTGTGACTCAGTACTGGTTCCTAAATGCCTTTTGACTAACCCCAGTATTGAGTCATCGACGTATTGTGCTTCTATGTAGGTGACACGCTTGAGGAAGGAGAACATTTGGATTGTGGATTCAGGTTGCTCACGCCACATAACCAGTAATAAAGAATGGTTCTCCTCCCTCTCTTTTGTGTCACGTGTAGAGAATGTTACTTTTGCCGATAATTCTTCAACTCCTATAATTGCTAAGGGTTCGGTTAGAGTAAATAATCATTACAATTTGAAGGATGTGGCACTTGTTAAAAATTTGAAACACAACTTGCTTTCTGTTTCACAACTGCTAGATGAAAATCTGGAAATTATTTTCACTAAAAATTGCTGCAAAGTTGTAAATCAAATAGTGAGCTTATTTTTAACATGTCTCAGTTTGGAAGAGTTTTTAAAGCTGATTTTCATATGTCTTACTTTAAGCATAGGTGTTTAGTTGCTAATGATTCAAAGGACTTATATTTTTGGCATCATAGACTTGGTCACGTAGGCTTTGATCATCTAATGCGTGTTAGTGCTCTTGATCGCATACGTGTGTTGCCTAAGCTTAAGGGGGACAAAGAAATTGTGTGCCCTTCTTGTAGACATGCTAAGATGGTTGCAGGTTCACATACTCCTCTCACAATGATCATGACAACCAAACTGGGTCAACTTTTGCACCTTGACACCGTAGGACCTTCACACATTCAATCCTTCGGAGGTAAATGGTATGTTCTTGTGGTTGTTGATGATTATTCTAGATACTCTTGGGTTTACTTTATGGCATCTAAGAATGAATCTTTTAGTCATTTTAGAACATTATTTCTTAGATTATCAATTGATCACCCATGATCTTTAAAAGCAATTAGAAGTGATAACGGAAACGAATTTAAAAATCAATCTTTTGATCCCTTTTGTGTTGAAAATGGAATAGATCATCTATTTTCTTCCCCATATGTACCTCAACAAAATGGTGTTGTAGAAAGAAAGAATAGAACCTTAGTTCAGATGGCTAGGACTATGTTTGATGAATATCAAACTCCTAGGAAATTTTGGGCTGATGCGATTGCAACTGCTTGTTATGTCTCAAATATTGTTTTCTTGCGCGCTAAGCTAGGTAAAACACCATATGAGCTCCGGTTTGGACATAGGCCCAATGTTACACACTTTCGGGTCTTTGGTTGCAAATTCTTTGTTAAGAAACATGGTAATCTTGATAAATTTGAACCTAGATCTATTGATGGCATGTTTCTTGGTTATCCATCTCATACTAGAGGCTATCGTGTTCTTTTACTTGACACTAACAAAATTGTGGAGACTTGTGAGGTGTCTTTTGATGAAGCTAGCACAGGTACTAGCTCAAACATTGCAGGTCTGGATTCATATCCTCAGGGGGAGAGCATTTTCGTTGAAGATGACGAAGAAGTGGTGCTGCTGCCCAAAAATTCAGCAGCTAATGACATTGTTCCAGCTCCTGATTTTGATTCACAGCCAGCACCGACGACCACCATTGCTAGTCCAGATCCTCGTCAAGTCACAAGATCATCGATTTGTGATGAACATGAAGAAGAAGAATCTTGTGAAGTGTCCACCCCCCTTCAGATTAAAAAAAGTAATCCTCCACAACAAATGATTGGAAGCTTGCACGAACGTGTTACACGGTCCAGGTTTTGATTTCCAAACTCTCATGCTCATTCTGCTTTTGTTGCTTCTTTTGAACCCAAAGATATATCACACGCACTCACTAATGAATCTTGGATTGTTGCCATGCAAGAAGAGTTAGAAAATTTTGAAAGAAATAATGTTTGGAAACTTGTACCTCCACCTCAAGGTCACACTTTCATTGGAACTAAATGGGTGTTTAAAAATAAACAAACTGAGGATGGGGTTGTGGTTAGGAATAAGGCTGGGTTGGTTGCTTAAGGTTTCACTCAAGTTGAAGGTCTAGATTTTGATGAAACTTTTGCTCCTGTTGCTAGATTAGAAGCCATAAGAATTTTGTTAGCTTTTGATGCATCTAAAGGTTTTAAGCTTTATCAAATGGATGTTAAAAGTTCTTTTCTTAATGGCTACATAGATGAGGAGGTTTATGTCAAACAACCACCGGGTTTTGAAAATTCTGATTTTCCTAATCATGTTTACAAACTGTCCAAAGCCTTGTACAGTCTCAAACAAGCCCCTAGAGCATGGTATGATAGGTTAAAAACATTCTTACTTGAATAGGGGTTTACTATGGGCAAGGTTGATAAAACTCTTTTTGTGCTTAAGCATGGAAATGACTCATTATTCGTTCAAGTGTATGTGGATGATATTATCTTTGGTTGTGCTTCTGATGATCTTGTGTCCAAGTCTTCAGCTATGATGAGTTCAGAATTTGTGATGAGTATGATGGGAGAACTCATGTACTTTTTTGCTGCAAATCAAGCAAACCAAGGAGGGTACCTTTGTGCATCAAACGAAGTACACAAAAGACCTCCTAAGGCGCTTCAACATGGACAAAAGCAAGCCTCTTCGGACACCAATGGGAACAGCAACAACACTTGAACTTGATGAAGACGGTGAACCCATGGATCAAAAATAATATAGAAGCATGATCGGATCACTTTTGTACCTCACGGCATCAAGACCGGACATAGAATTCAGCGTATGTCTTTGTGCATGGTTTCAAGCTAATCTTCCTATGAAACAAATAACATTCTGGAATTGTTTAGGACAGAACATGCCTCAGTAGAATGCGAGCTTTTTTCGCGTATAGCCAATCTAGAAGCCCAATTAGCGCACGGGCTGCCCCCTCAACTCAACCCTGGCGCAGGCTTGCTTAGCTTACCAAGCTGGCTTACTAAGCTAAGCGCGAAGGAATTTATCTAAGATGTCAGAGCTAGCCAGAAGGTAGCCTAGCTTGCTTCTAGAAGATTCTATAGTGATCCACAGGAATCGTCCTCGGGTGACGCCTTGTAAAGCCGTCAAAAGGATTCTCAGGTACTTACATGAAACTCAAGAATTTGGCATTTTTCTTCCTTCTTCCTCAACCATTACTTTGAAAGCTTTTTTGGATGCTGATTTTGGGGGTTCTAGGATTGATAGGAAATGTACTTCTGGTGCTTGTCATTTTCTTGGTAATTCACTTGTTGCTTGGTCCTCTAGAAAACAAAACTCAGTTGCACATTCCATAGCTGAATTTGAATATGTAGCTGCTGCTAGTGCTTGCTCACAAATTCATTGGATTGTTCATACACTTAAGGACTATGGGGTTGATCTACATAGTGTTCCACTATTTTGTGATAACACTAGTGCCATTTGCATTGTTAAAAACTCCGTGCAACATTCTAGAACTAAGCTCATTGACATTAGGTATCACTTTCTCCGTTATAATGTTGAAAAAGGAAACATTGTGCTTCACCATGTAGATACCGAACAACAATTGGCTGACATTTTTACAAAACCTGTGGATTTCACTTGTTTTTGTTTTATTCGTAGTGAAATAGGGGTTATGCATCCTCATGGATTACATTGAGGGGGAGTTTGAAACTTGAGAAGTATATGTGTGGATCTGAAACTAAAATAATATAAGCAAATTATTTCATACATATATGACTTTGTGATTCCTTTTACATGCTGAAAGTTCTTACTACATTACTCGTGTTATACATTTTGTAGTTTTTGCCATGTCTAGTAATTGGAATAATTACTTACACTAAATCTGGTCATGGTCGAACTTTCTTGCTGTTTTGAACTTGTTGCATGCTAACAAGTGCTTTTAATCATAAAGAATTAATCAAGTAATCAACTCACATGTTGAGTTTTTATGAACAAATATAAGTTGAGAAAAGATCAAGAGAATATGCATGCATCACACTTCTTCTTTTGAGATGACTTATCATTGCACTTAGATATGAACTTGGAAGAAGTTGTGTATGACTAAAACCATGTCCTTAAGCTTCTGATTGTCAAATGACATAGGCTTGGCTTGGTTGGTTAGAATAAGGCAGATGCGAATATAATCTCCTGCAAATATCATATGATCTAATTTTGTGCTTTGAAAAATAATAAAATGCAGCAACAAGTGTCATGCTTTCAAGTATTGAATAGTTAAGTTTGTGAAATCATGACTTGCTTAAATTGAAAATTACATTTGATCTCTAGTGTGGCTTACACTACTTTATGTATCTCATTGTTGTGATAGTGTAAGTTACTTGATAGTATGACTTGGATGAGATCTTTTTATATGTATATGTTATAATATGCTCATAACAATTAAAATTTCTCTTTTGTACCTTGTTGAATACATTGTCAACGGAGGAGAGATAATATGTGAATTTTTAAAAAATTTAAAGATAAGTATGCAAGGGGGAGAAATTGATTACACATTGTACATATTCAGAATTGTTTTGGCACGATTCTTCTCAGGGGGAGAATTTGTTTTTCTTCTCATTTTATTTCTGTTTTACAAAGGGGGGGAAATTGTTTTCAAAACTTTTAATGTGAATAAGCCAATGTTCGGATTTTAAGTGGTGTTGCCAATGCACTCATCAAGGGGGAAATTGTGAGACCTATGTGTGCTAAATACATTGGCTTGTACTGAATACATTGGCTTTGATGATATAAGTTCTTCAATTCTAACAAAACACCCCTTTTAGCAAGGTCCGACTCTAGCTCTGAGCTTCTGCAAGGTCCGACAATAGGTTCAACTTGCTTTGTCAAAGTCCAACATGTTTTCGGGTAGCTCCGATGAAGCTTTGTCTGTAGCTCCGATATGTCTTTGATAGCTCTGGCATGTCTTTGTTAAGCTCCGATATGTTTTGCTAGGTCCTACTTATGTTGGTTAGCTCTAACACGTTTTTCTAGCTCTGGCGCTAGGTTGTACTAGCTTTGGTAAGCTCTGGTGCTAGGTTGTACTAGCTTTGGTAAGCTCCGGTGCTAGGTTGTACTAGCTTTGGTAAGCTCCGGTGCTAGGTTGTACTAGCTTTGGTAAGCTCCGACTCAAGCTTCGGTTAGCATTGGCATGGTTCGGAGCTTGATCGTAATGATCTTGCTTTTACTGTAAAATGTTTTGAACTTGCTTTACATTGTTGGAAAGATTGCTTAGTATTCATTTGCTATGTTTTTGGTGTGTTTCTGTTGATATGGCTGATATCGTTTTACTGTGGTTTTGCAACATGCTTATGTGAGGTGCTCACGTAAAGTGTTATGTTTGGAACTAACTTGAGTCAAGTCGTAGACTTGGGCTCGTAGGGATTGGTTGTTTATTCATGTGAAGGTGTTGCTTGAGTTCAAGACATGGCTGGTGACGAGATCCTTTGAACTAGTCCTAGGGAGAAGATGAGGTTCAACAACCAAGTTCGGGAGGAATTGTGGTTGAGTTGATCGGGAGGTTGTGCAGCATGTTTGAATCAAGAACAATGCATATGAAGGTATCGTGGACGTCGTTGGAAGATGTTTGCACGTATGCAAGGAGTGCATGGACGTGGATACGTGGTTCCGAGGCTTGATGAAGAGATGTGGACGTAAAGAATTGGTCGGAAAGGTCCAACCAACTAGGTTATGGACTCAAGCTGTGGCTAAGTCGGGTTTGAATCAAATATGGGAAGATTTGAGTTGTTTATGATAGGATTTCATGTGGGTCATTAATTTGAGTTGTTTTAGGAAAGTGGGATATGTTCCTAAGGTGTTTGGAAGTCTTAAGATTGCTTCTATCTGCATATAGAAGAGTCCTAAGCAGTTATGGAAAGTTTTGATTCGTGATTTGAATAGGATTAGAGTCCTAGTTGAGATTGGGTTGGCCTAAGGGCTGGTTATATAAGCAAGGGAGACCATAGCTCGTGGTGAACGACTTTGGGGCTGTTCCTCTTGTGTTGTATTGAATAAAATTCGTAGTTTAAAGGAACTTTTGTTCCTTGTTCGTCCGACTTGTTCCATACAAGTTTTTCTCGTCGAATTTCTGCACATCACTACCTTTCTTTGGTGGTTTTATCATAACTCGAGTTTTACATATCCAGTTGACGTGATTCTTTTTGGGTTGTATTAAAAACTTGATTATATATCATCTTTAAAATTTCATGGTCATTAGATTTTTGGTTTCTGATCTACATGAGTTTCTTTGCAGCGTTCCACAACTGTTTTTCTCGGGTAGGACAGATTGACCTTTGTTCGATCTTTCAATTGTAACTTGAGTTTCTCTCTACGGATTTGAGTGATTCTTGTTGTGTCATCTTCGTGACTTGATTCTCTCTGATATTTATCACTTTTGTCACGGTGAAACACATTTAGATTAGTATCACACACGATTTCTTTAACAGATCGTTTTTCTGCAGAAGGGGTTGGGATTTAATTGTTTCCGCTGCGTAAGATTTTTTAATCTACCATTCACCCCCCTATGGTAGCTTTCCACATTCTCTTCGATCCTACAAATTGGAAGCTTGCATGAACGAGTCACACGGTCCAGGTTTTGCGATCCAAACTCTCATGCTCATTCTGCTTTTGTTACTTCTTTTGATACCAAAGATATATCACACGCACTCACTAATGAATCTTGGATTATTTCCATGCAAGGAGAGTTAGAAAATTTTGAAAGAAATAATGTTTGGAAAATTGTATCTTCACCTCAAGATCACACTTTAATTGGAACTAAATGGGTGTTTAAAAAAACAAAGTGAGGATGGGGTTGTGATTAGGAATAAGGCTACATTGGTTGCTCAAGGTTTCACATAAATTGAAGGTCTAGATTTTGATGAAACTTTTGCTCCTATTGCTAGATTAGAAGTCATAAGAATTTTGTTAGCTTTAGCTGCATCTAAAAGTTTCAAGTTATATCAAATGGATGTTAAAAGTGCTTTTCTTAATGGCTACATAGATGAGGAGGTTTATGTTAAGCAACCGCCTGGTTTTGAAAATCCAGATTTTTCTAATCATGTTTTCAAACTGACTAAAGCCCTGTATGGTCTCAAACAATCCCCTAGAGCATGGTATGATAGGTTAAAAACAATCTTACTTGAAAAGGGGTTTACCATGGGTAAGGTTGATAAAACCCATTTTGTACTTAAGCATGGCAATGACTCATTATTCATTCAAGTGTATGTCGATGATATTATCTTTGGTTGTGCTTCTAAAGATCTTGTGTCCAAGTTTTCAACAATGATGAGTTCAGAATTTGAAATGAGTATGATGGGTGAACTCGCTTACTTGTCATTTTCTTGCTAATTCACTTGTTGCTTGGTCCTCTAAAAAACAAAACTCACTTGCACAATCCACAACTAAATCTGAATATGTAGCTGCTGCTAGTGCTTGCTCACAAATTCTTTGGATTGTTCAAACACTGAAGTACTATGAGGTTGATCTAGATAGTGTTCCACTGTTTTGTGATAACACTAGTGCCATTTGCATTGCTAAAAACCCCATGCATCATTCTAGAACTAAGCACATTAATATTAGGTATCACTTTCTCCGTGATAATGTTGAAAAAGGAAATATTGTGCTTCACCATGTAGATACCGAACAACAATTGGCTGACATTTTTACCAAACCTTTGGATTTCACTCATTTTTGTTTCATTCATAGTGAAATAGGGGTTATGCATCCTCATGGCTTATATTGAGGGGGAGTTTTCAAACTTGAGAAGTCTATGTGTGAATCTGAAATTAAAACAATATGAGCATAGTATTTCATACATATATTACTTTGTAATTCCTTTTACATGCCGAAAGTTCTTACTACATTACTGGTGTTATACATTTTGTAGTTTTTGCCATGTCTAGTAATTGGAATAATTACTTACACTAAATCTGGTCATGGTCGAACTTTCTTGCTGTTTTGAACTTGTTGCATGCTCACAAGTGCTTTTAATCATAAAGAATTAATCAAGTAATCAACTCACATGTTGAGTTTTTATGAACAAATAGAAATGAGAAAAGATCAGGAGAATATGCATGCATCGCACTTCTTCTTTTGAGATGGCTTTTCATTGCACTTAGATATGAACTTGGAAGAAGTTGCTTATGACTAAAACCATGTCCTTAAGCTTCTGATTGTCAAATGACATAGGCTTGCCTTGGTTGGTTAGAATAAGGCAGATGCGCATATAATCTCTTGCAAATATCATATGTTAAAAATTTGTGCTTTAAAAAATTGCAGCAACAAGTGTCATGCTTTCAGGTTTTGAAATAGTTAAGTTTGTGAGATCATGACTTGTTTAAATTGAAAATTACATTTGATCTCTAGCATGGCTTACACTACTTTATGTATCTTATTGATGTGATAGTGTAAGTTACTTGATAGTATGACTTGGATATGCTCATAACAATTAAAATTTCTCTTTTGAACCTTGATGAATACATTGTCAAAGGGGGAGAGTTAATATGGTGAATTTTTAAAGATAAGTATGCAAGGAGGAGAAATATGTATACTAGAGAAATTTATTTCTATCTCATTTGATTTTCTAAAAGGAGGAGAAATTGTTTTTCAAAACTTTTCATGCCAATGTTTGGATTTTAAATGGTGTTGCCAATGCATTCATCAAGGGGAGATTGTGAGACCTAAGTGTGCTGAATAAACTGGCTTTGACAATAAAAGTTTTGATTGTTGCCAAAACATCTTTTTAGCAAGGTCCGACTCTAGCTCCGAGCTTCTGCAAGGTCCGACAATATGTCCGACTTGTTTTGTCAAGGTCAAACATGTTTTTGGGTAGCTCCGATGAGCTTTGTCTTTATCTCTGGCATGTCTTTGATAGCTCCAACATGTCCTTGTTAAGCTCCGATATGTTTTGTCTAGGTTTGACTAGCTTTGGTTAGCTTTGGCGCTAGGTTGTACTAGATTTGGTAAGCTCCGGCGCTAGGTTCTACTAGCTTTGGTAAGCTCCGGATCAAGCTTCGAATAGCTTTGTCAAGGTTTGGAGCTTGATCACAATATTCCTGCTTTTATTGTGAAATGTTTTGAACTTGCTTTACATTGTTGGAAAGATTGCTTAGTATTCATTTGCTATGTTTTTGGTGTGGTTGATATGTCTGATATCGTTTTACTGTGGTTTTGCAACATGCTTATGTGAGGTGCTCACATAAGGTGTTGTGTTCGGAACTAACATGAGTCAAGTCGAGGACTTGTTCTTGGAAGTATTTGTTGGTTATTCATGTGCTGGTGTTGCTTGAGTTCAAGTCATGGCTGGTGACAGGATCCTTTGGACTAGTCTCAGGGAGGAGATGAGGTTCCAACAACCAAATTCAGGAGGAATTGTGGTTGAGCGGGTCAGGAGGTAACGCAGGATGATTGAATCAAGGGCAGTGCATATGAAGGTTAATTGACGTTGAAGGAAGGTGTTCGCACGTATGCATGCGGTGCATGATGTGGCAACATGGTTTCAAAGACGGGTTATGGAAGGATCGGATCGTATTGGATGATGACTTTAGCTGTGGCGGAGTCGGTTATGACTCGGTATGGAAAGTATAAAGTTAGTTATGGTAGTTTTCATGTGGGACATGAAGATGAGTTGGTTTAGGAATGTGGGATATGTTCCTGGTTTGTTAGGAAGTCTCTAGATTGTTTCTATCTGTGAATAGGAAGATCTTGAGCAGTTATGGAAAGTTTCGATTCGTGATTTGAGTAGGATTAGAGGCCTCGTTTGAGTTGAGTTGGCTTTCGGGCTGGTTATATAAGCAAGGGAGGCCAGAGCTCGTGGGAGGCGACTTTGGGGCTGTTCCTCTTGTGGTTTTATTAATAAAATATGTAGTTTGAAGGAACTTTTGAGCCTTGTTCATCCGACTTGTTCCAGACAAGTTTTACTCGTCGAGTTTCTGCACAGCACTACCTTTCGACAGTGGTTTTATCATAACTCAAGTTTTGCATATCCTTTTGACGTGATTCTTTTTGGGTTGTCTTCAAACTTGATTATCTATCATCTGTAAAAATGTCACGGTCATTGGATCTGTGGTTTTAGATCTACATGAGTTTCTTTGTAGTATTGCAGATCTGTTTTTTACTCGATAGAATAGATTGACCTTTGTTCGATCTTTCGATCGTAACTTGAGTTTCTCTCGACGGATTTGAGTGATTCTTGTTGTGTCGTCTTTTTGAATTGATTCTCTTTGATATCTATCACTTTTGTCACGGTGAAACACATTTAGATTAGTCTCACACACGATTTATTTAACAGATCATTTTTCTACTGAAGGGGTTGTTTTACTTGTTTCCGCTGCGTAAGATTTTTTAATCTACCATTCACCCCCCCCCTCTGGTAGCTTTTCATGTGCTCTTCGATCCTACACTAATCCCTTCTGTGGAAAATCCAAAGAGGATTATAGTTCTTACTTGCAACAATTCCTCGAGATTTGTAGCACTTTTAAGATCAAGGATGTCACTCTTGATGCTATCCATCTTCGACTGTTTCTGTTCTTCCTCATTGCAAGAGCGAAGTAGTGGTTCTACACGAACCGAAGTGCGATAAATACTTGGGAGAAATGTTCCTCAGGATTCCTCGCCAAGTTCTTCCCGTTAGGCAAGACTAATGCCCTACGTGGAAGAATTTCAAGCTTCTAGCAGGAGCCAAAGGAAACCATTCTTAAGGCTTGGGAGAGGCTGCAGGAGTATATTCTAGCCTGTCCCCACCATGGGATTGATGATTGGCTCATCATCCAAATTTTCTACAACGGGTTGACTCTGTCGGCCCGTGATCATGTGGATGCTTGAAAGTGCATCTAGGACTCCCTTGTGGGTTTTGGATGATTTATGACAAGCAATTGGGATCCTAATTCTTTTGTTGAGATGAATGCAGAAAAATGATGAAAGATGAGCAAAGTGCCAAAAAGAGGAAATTGAGAAGGAAAATGGATTTGAGCTCAAGGAGAAGAAACTAGTAGTTTAGTATGTGTGGAGTGTGTTAAGGAAACACACCCAAGAGCTCAATCTCATTTAATCACACACACACATGCACAAAGCTATACAGGACCGGACTAGTCCGATGTCCACCGGACTAGTCCGATATCACATTCTGCACAAGATCGGACAAGTCCGGTCATCACCGGACTAGTCCGATAATTCTTCTGTTCCACTTCGGACTAGTCCTCCCCAGTGCGGACTAGTCCTCAACACAATGCACAAGTCACTAGATCGGACAAGTCCGGTCTCCACCGGACTAGTCCGATATCCTTTCTGATCCACTTCGGACAAGTCCGGTGTTTACACGGACTAGTCCGATATACACACTGATCTAAATCGGACAAGTCCTCCAAGTGCGGACTTGTCATCCTAAACACTAAAGGTTTCACAGGTCCGGACCAGTCCGATGACAATCGGACTAGTCCGAAGTTTTCCAGCAGTGAAATCGGACAAGTCCGTTTTCAAACGGACTAGTCCGATATTCCTGGACACTTAGGGTTTGCTTCTCACAGCACACCGGACTAGTCCGGTCACCACCACGGACTAGTCCGAATTTTCTGAACCCTAACGGTAACTTCCAGAAACCCCTTATAAATAGAGGTGCACGGCCCACTTTCAAACGCTCTCGAACCCTAGCGCCGTCACACCTCCCAAGAGCCTCAAAAACTACCTCTCTCCACAAAACCAAGTGCTAAATTGATCACTACATTGAAGATCACTTGTAGATCATTGGAGAGGGCACTTGATACGCGATTGAGCTCTTGGTTTGAATCTCTAACACACTCTTGCATCTCAGTTTGTATATTTTGAAGTGTGTTATTGGTGGTCTTGAATCTTGTAATCAAGGGAGCGCTCAACTTGTGAGATCGCCCCTTAAACTCGGTGATTTACCCCTGTGTGATTAGTGGAATAGGATTGGCCTTCGTGGCGATCCGAACGAGGGAAGGGTTAGTGAAGACCCGGCCCTTTTGTGGGCTCCTCAACGTGGACGTAGGCTGCCTTCGTGGTAACCGAACCACGGGATAAATCTTGTGTCTTTCATTTGTGTTCTTTATTCTAGTTGATCAACATTATCTAGGGTTTGATTAGATTTGTTGAATACAAAGTTAATAGTTGAAATAAAGTCATATTCTTAATAGAATCTGTTACACAACTATTGAACTGATCACAAAGTTTATATTTCCGCTGCAAAAGTCAACAAACAATCAAATTGACCTAACTTGATCAACCTAGCCCGTAAAATCCGGACTAGTCCGCACTTTACCGGACTAGTCCGTTATATCTGTTTTTTGATCTCGTTGTTGAAGTGTTACAGGAACCGATAAAATTCAAGAAGGCCTATTCACCCCCCCTCTAGGCCAACATTCAATTGGTATCAGAGCAAGGTTCTTCAAGAAAGAGTGCAACCGCTCGAAGAGATCATGTCGGACATGAAGGAAGTCCAAAAGATCAACAACCAGGAAGAGATGAACAATGACAAGCATCAAAAGCTTGAGAAGTATCTCGAAGCCATTCAAGACTTTGACGATGATGATGAGGAGACATTGGAGCTGAAAGCTCTCCTTAGAAAGAAAGCGCTTTCCAAAGGGAAAGCCAAAGTTGAAGAAAAGAAGAAGGGGAGTAGTCACACCGACTACTCCCGATATCCTTTTAATTATGACCGTTTAAATTCTAACAGCAATCACTATCTATCCATTCCCCTTGGAAAAGCCCCACACTTCGATGGGAGTGACTACTCTATGTGGAGGCAAAACATGAAGATGCACTTGATTTCCCTTAACCCAAGTTTATGGCATATTGTGTGCACAGGAATCAATATCCCAGATGACGACGAAGAGCTCACGCCAAGTCAAGAGCAAGCCATCCACAGGAATGCACAAGCCGCAGCCGTCATCACCTCATCTCTAAGTCGAGATGAAGTCACAAAGGTGGACGGATTAGAAATTGCCAAAGAAATCTGGGATACCCTACAAACAGCGCATGAAGGTGACAGACATGTGAGGGAAGCCAAGATTGAAATGATTGAGGGCGAACTAGGAAGGTTCGCGATTGAGGAAGATGAGTCACCCCAGGACATGTACAACAGACTGAAGACTCTCGTGAACAAGGTTCGATCATATGGGAGCAGAAAGTGGAATGATCACGAGGTTGTAAAGCTCATCCTTAGAGCTTTCATGCCTCGCAATGTTACACTTTGCTCTATGATCCGAGAGAGTCCGGGGTACAAGAAAATGACTCCTGATGAACTGCTTGGCAAGATCATTAACTTTGAGATGATGGAGAAGCAAGCCAAGCACGTAAAAGAAATAGCCGACCTCACATCGGCCAAGAAGAAGGGAGTTGCCCTAAAGTCCTCACTCAAGCCTTTATCCAAAGAAGCAAGAGAAGCACAGCTTGAGGAGGACAGCGATGATGAAAGCAGCGAGCTAGATGAAGAAGATATGATTTTGTTCATGAAGAAGTTTAAGAGAATTATGAAGAAAAGACAAGGAACAAAATCAAATGAAGCAAAATACAAAGAAAGGACGAAGCCAAAGATGAGGCGGGCGTGCTATAACTGTGGTGAATACAACCACTTTATAGTCGACTGCCCGTATGAGGACAATAAGAAGAAGAACAAAGAGTCCAAGCCTCAAGCAAAGAAGTTCTTCAAGAAGAAGAAACAAGCTGAACAAGCACACATTGGAAAGGAATGGGACTCAAACGATGAGTCTTCATCGTCCGATGAAGAAGAATTGGCTAGCATAGCCATCGAGAGCGTGTCCAAGAAACCCACACTCTTTCCCACGCTCGGTGCAAAGAAGGCAAATGGGACTTGCCTCATGGCTAAGGAAGGTAAACGCAAGGTAAATATCAAAACTCCTTCCTTACATTCTTATTCAAGTGATGATGATTTAGATAGTGATGAAGATATGCTAGCTGGCTTAGATAGAAAAACTGCTGCAAAAATGAAATTCTTGCTTAACCAACTTGTTGAGAAGGAAGAGCTAATCGATCGTCAAGAAGACATGATTATCTCCCAAAAGGAGAAGCATGTGGAACTTGACAATCTTCTAGTTCATGAAAAGGAAAGAAGCCACTCACTAGAGCTTGAGCTAGCTTCAAGCAAGAAAACTTGCTTGGAGCTAACCAACTCAAATGTAGCAATCAAGGACCAACTTGATGACCTGATCAAGGTCAACAAGATCCTTGAAGTGCAAATTGAGTCACTCAAGCTTAGTGAACCCTCCTCCTCTTCAAGCCTACCTTCTCAATCCACTTCAAGTAATAATACTCATATCTGCAAATGTGAAAAGATAAACACCAGGTTGAAAGAAAAGTCCACCTCCACAAAGGACAAAAACCCTACCCAATGTGTAATATTTGACAAGAAAAGGATCAACTATGCACGTAGTGCATATTTGGTCCAAAGACCTCCAAATGTCAAGTATGGCATTGGTTATTCCTATGATGGAAAGCAAAGAGCTGGAAATCATAAGAATAACAAGGGAAAGATTACCTTTGTGAAAGGAGGACCCTCACAACCCGGCAGCACGAAAACTAAAAATCTGAACTCTCATGAAAACCGGACTAGTCCGGTTGTGGTCCGGACAAGTCCGGTCATCCGGACAAGTCCGGTCACACAGACTAGTCCGACCAATAATCAGCAACAACTCCTGTTTAAAACCTTCGATGCTTCATATGTATTAATGAGAAACAATATTGGTAAAGTGGATGCTTATTATGCTGGGCCACGCCATGGGAACACAAAATCCCATGTGTGGGTGCCCAAATGTATTGTCACTAACCTCCAAGGACCCAAGCAAGCTTGGGTACCTAAAACCAAGGCGTAACTTGTTTCTGCAGGCCTACTCCTCCGGTGGATCCAAATGGGTGCTAGACAGTGGATGCACAAACCACATGACCGGAGAAAGGAGGATGTTTGTGGAGTATGAAGTGAACGAGGACCCAAATGAAGGGATCTACTTTGGAGACAACAGTCAAGGGAGGGTCCTCGGTACCGGTAAAATAGCCATATCCTCTGAACATACTCTTTCACATGTTTTGCACGTTGAATCTTTAGATTATAACCTGCTGTCCATATCTCAATTGTGCGACAAGGGTTATAATTGCCTGTTTACTAACGAGGGTGTGATCGTCTCAAGAAGGAGCGATGGTTCTATTGCATTCAAGGGTATGTTGAAGGGAAAGCTTTACCTTGTTGACTTCAACAAGGATAAAGCCGAACTCGACACATGCTTGATTGCAAAGACCAACATGGGTTGGCTGTGGCATAGACGGCTGGCACATGTTGGTATGAGGAACCTTCAAAAACTCCTCAAGGGCGATCACATCCGAGGTTTGAAAGATGTTGTGTTTGAGAAAAACAGGCCATGTAGCGCGTGCCAAGCAGGGAAACAAGTTGGAGCACAGCATCCTGCGAAGAACATCATGACCACAACAAGACCGCTCGAACTACTTCATATGGACTTGTTTGGTCCAATTGCTTACATAAGCATCGGCGGTAACAAGTATGGTTTAGTTGTTGTTGATGATTTTTCCCGCTTCACTTGGGTGTTCTTTTTGCATGAAAAATCAGAAACACAAGGGACACTCAAGAAGTTCTTCAAGCGAGCACAAAACGAATTTTCATTACAAATCAAGAGTATTCGGAGTGACAATGGCACGGAGTTCAAAAACATACAAGTGGAGGAGTACCTTGATGAAGAAGGAGTCAAGCACGAATTTTCAGCACCATACTCCCCACAACAAAATGGAGTTGCCGAAAGGAAGAACCGCACGCTCATAGAAATGGCAAGAACTATGCTCGATGAATACAAGACTTCGGACCAATTTTGGGCGGAAGCAATCAACACAGCTTGCCACGCCACAAATCGCCTCTATCTTCATCGACTACTAAAGAAGACCCCCTATGAGCTACTCACCGGTAACAAACCGAACATTTCATATTTTCGAGTTTTTGGTTCTCCTTGCTATATTTTAAACAAGAAGCCCAGGACTTCAAAGTTCGCTTCGAAGTCCGATGAAGGTTTCTTGCTTGGCTATGATTCGAACACTTACGCCTATCGTGTCTTCAACAAGTCCTCCGGACTTGTTGAAGTGGCACGTGACGTAGTGTTCGATGAAACTAATGGCTCCCAAAAGGAGCAAGTTGATCAATGTGAATTAGGTAAAGAAGAAGCCCCCTATCAAGCATTGAAGAAAATGGCTCTAGGCGAAGTACGACCACAAGAGTCAACGTCACAAATACAAGATGAAAGTGAACCACAAGATGAAATCAACCATCAAGGGGGAGCCTCAATACAAGATCAACCACAGGAGTACGAACGTAATGAACAAATCAACGAGGACAACAACTCAGGGGGAGAAGAAGATGATCACCAACACACGACTCCCCAAGTACCACACCCAAGAGTACACCAATGCATTCAAAGGGATCACCCGATCGACAACATCATCGGCGACATCCAAAAGGGAGTAACCACTAGATCTCGCATAGCAAATTTTTGTGAACATTACTCGTTTGTCTCCTTTTTGGAACCCCGCAGGACTGAGGATGCATTGAAGGATCCGGACTGGGTAGTGGCGATGCAAGAAGAGTTGAACAATTTCAAGAGAAACGAGGTCTGGGAACTTGTGGCAAGACCCAATGCAAATGTTGTAGGCACCAAGTGGGTCTTCCGCAACAAGCAAGACGAACACGGTGTGGTAACAAGAAACAAGGCACGACTTGTGGCCAAAGGTTACTCACAAGTCGAAGGTTTGGATTTCGATGAAACTTTTGCTCCAGTAGCTAGGCTTGAATCAATTAGAATATTACTTGCATATGCTACTCACCATGATTTCAAGCTGTATCAAATGGACGTGAAAAGCGCCTTCCTCAACGGACCGATCAAGGAGGAGGTGTACGTGGAGCAACCACCCGGGTTTGAAGACGAAGAGTTCCCCGATCACGTGTATAAACTGCGTAAGGCTCTCTATGGCCTCAAACAAGCTCCTAGAGCTTGGTATGAGTGCCTTAGAGATTTTTTAATAGATAATGGTTTTCAAATTGGCAAAGTAGACTATACGTTATTCACAAAAAATCTGGATAATGATCTTTTTATTTGCCAAATATATGTTGATGATATAATTTTTGGGTCAACTAACCAATCCTTCTGTGAAGAGTTTAGCAAAATTATGACAGAGAGATTCGAAATGTCGATGATGGGAGAATTGAAGTACTTCTTGGGATTCCAAGTGCGACAACAAAGGGAAGGAACTTTTATAAGCCAAACCAAGTACACGCAGGACATCCTCAAGAAGTTTGGCATGGACAAAGCAAAGCCGATAAAGACTCCCATGGCAACGAATGGGCACTTGGACCTCAATGAAGATGGAACGAGCGTCGACCAAAAGGTATATCGCTCCATGATTGGATCTTTACTATATTTATGTGCATCTAGGCCAGACATCATGTTGAGTGTTTGCTTGTGTGCAAGATTTCAAGCCAACCCCAAGGAATGTCATTTGACAGCCGTTAAGAGAATCTTAAGATATTTGGTTCATACACCCAACCTTGGTCTTTGGTACCCAAAAGGCTCAAAATTCAATCTCATTGGGTATTCCGATGCAGATTATGCCGGGTGCAAAGTAGATAGAAAAAGTACTTCCGGCACTTGCCAATTTCTAGGAAGATCCTTAGTTTCTTGGTCATCCAAGAAACAGAATTCCATTGCATTATCCACAGCCGAAGCGGAGTATGTTGCAGCCGGGAGTTGTTGTGCACAACTTCTTTGGATGCGACAAACTCTAAGGGATTATGGTTACAATATGAACCATATTCCTCTCCTTTGTGATAATGAGAGTGCCATTAAAATAGCACACAATCCAGTTGAGCACTCTAGAACAAAACATATAGACATAAGACACCACTTCTTGAGAGACCATTCCATGAAAGGAGACATATCCATCTCTCATGTCAACACCCAAAAACAATTAGCCGACATATTCACCAAGCCACTTGATGAAAAACGCTTTTGTGAACTCCGAAATGAGCTAAATGTTCTTGATTCTCGAAGTGTGGCTTGAAAAGTTGCATACCTGTATGTTTCTTCAAAATTTTGATTGAATTGTGAAAATCATCCCTCTTCACTTTTCTCTCGAAAACTATGTCAATTATTAGATCTTGATGAATTTTGATCATAGTATGATTGTTGTTTGCTTACTGGTCAAATTCATCAAGATTATTTGAATTGTTTTGTCTCTCTAATCTCTAATATTGAACCTTCAAATATATATGAATGGGCTATGCATTTCTCTCCTGGTGACCACGGACAAGTCCGTGGTTACCCGGACTAGTCCGCCCATTGCAGACTTGTCCGCAGAGTGCCGGTTAGGCCGGACTAGTCCGACAGACCACGGACTAGTCCGATATAAGTTTCTGGACGACTTCGGACTAGTCCGGTCATGTCCGGACTTGTCCGATTTTTCGTGTCCTTAACCCTAGCCGCCACCAAACCCTAATTCATTCACTCTCACACTCGCCCCAAGCATTCTCTCTCTTGCGCTCGAGCTCCCAAGGCAAATACTCGATTCCTCCGTCGAAAAGCCTCAAACTTGGGCGGAGATCAAGCTTGAAGACTCGGGGATTGAAGTTAGCGGACAAGTCCGGCCTCCAACCCCCAAAATCTCAAGCCTCCTTCGATTTCTTGGTAAATTTTCTTCAAACCCTAAGAAATCGCAAATTTCTCCATTGCTTATCGTTTGGCCTAGCATTCTTCACTAGTTACATGTCCAATAGATGTACTACGTGTATGCTAGACTATTTTTGGCTTAGGGATCAAATTTTACCCAATCTGTTAGGTTTTTGCGGATGAACACCGGACTAGTCCGGTCCAGGTACGGACAAGTCCGGTCCACCGGACTAGTCCGTGCCTGTGCACCGGACAAGTCCGTTGTTTCTGAACCAAAACCTAATTCCTTCATTCCCTAATGCCTTCCATTGCCATATTATCTCACCAATACCTTGTATAACCTGTATTTTACCTTGATCACTCATTCTCAGATCATGTCGAGCTCTGACTACGAAATGTCCGATTTTGAGTCCGAGGTGGCACCTCGGCCCTCGGCGGGTCTTGGCAAGAAACGCCAAGAGAAACCCTCCGAGCCAGCTCCCTCACCTCCCCAAGTCAGAAGGAAAGTGTGTGTGAAGAAAGCTGCATCGAAGGCCGGCACCTCCTCAAGTGGCCTTCGACAAACCAAAGGAAAGGGCAAAGGAGTTGCCACAGGGCCAGTTGGGCCCCTCAAGCTGCATGCCCCCAGAGAAGGGGCCCGGGACCCAAATGAAGAGAAGTTCACTGGCAAGGGCAGCGAGGTGGCTGCTAAGCTGAGAGGGGTAGACTGCTACGCAAGATCCAAGCAAGCAGCAGATGGCAGATTTTGGTCCAATTTCCACTCGGACTTCTACAAATTGGTCTATTTGCCTATGAAGACCCCAGTGGTGCGCAGTCAATGGATTGACTGGGCCCACCTGGAGAAGAAGAAGTGTGCAGCCTTTGATGAAGTTATTGCAGCTGCTGAGAAACACGGACTGAAGGACTTGTTTGCCTTCAGATATAACTGGAATGATGAAGTGATTGCACAGTTTTATGCAACGTGCCACTTCTCCAGTGAAGACGAGGAAAGTGTGACTTGGATGACTCATGGATCCAAGTACTCAATTACTCAAGAAGAGTTTGCCAGTTTGCTGCACCTTGAGTCTGGAGGACATGACCACCTCATTATCCACAACATAGGGGTCATTGAGAGGGACAGGATGAAGTTCCTGTATGAGCCCAACTCCAAGTATGTCCCTCCCTCTACCAAGAATATGAAGCCTTTCTTTGTTGTGCTCAATAGAGTCCTCCGGAAGACAATAGCCCCCAAGGATGGGGATGCAGGGAGTGTACAAGGCTACCTCCGGACCCTGATGAAGGTCATAAGCAAGGACAGAAAGTTTGATGTGGCTGACTATATCTGGAATGATATGGTCAATATCTCAACCACCCCCAACCGATCCTGTGGCTATGCCCCCTACTTGATGTTTATGATCGAGAAGGTCACAGGGATCGAGTTCGTGAAGGATGTGGAGCACACTCCACTGAGGCCTCAGAAGCCTCAGCCAGTAATTGTCCAAGCTCCTCCATCGCCGGCCTCAAGCCCCGAGGCACCGGCAAGACAAGAAGAAGCTGCTAGGGCTCCTCCTCCCTCCAGGGAAGCCCCTAAGAAAGGATCCGCCAGTGGGATCCTGAAGTACTTGGTGTCTCTTCTCTCCTCCTGCAAGAAAACTGAAGTGAAGCTTCATAAGCTCAACCAGAAGAGGAAAGAAGACATGAGGTACATAAAAGCAAATGTGAAGCAGCTGAGTGAGAAACTGGAGATCAACCCAATAGGGTCTCCAGTCATTTCTGAAGACTCTGATCTGGACGTCACTGAACTCAGCCCCTTGACTACATCCGAGCTTGCCTATTTTGGCATTGGGGGCTCGAGCAGCTCCGTTCCTCCTCCTCCCTCTCAACCTCGCCAAGAAGAAAGCGATGAAGATGATGAAGACGATGAGAGGACTGACAGCGAAGAGTGAAGCCCTAGGACCTCCCTCTCTCTCTTTTTGGTGTCTTGATGCCAAAGGGGGAGAGATTGAGGGGGAGCTTCTAGACTTAGCTTTAGCTGCATAGAATGCGAGGAGAGAGTCTCCATGTATTTTCTATTTGTGATTGTAATTGTTTAACGCTATTTTCATATCATGTTTGGTCCTATGTTAAATTGCTCAGTTAATTTGCAAGTGTGTGATGAAATCTGAATTTTTGCTCCTGAAATGCTATATTCACTTGATATTAGTTGATCAATGCAAATTCTGTCATTCTTAATGCATTCATGCTCTTAGTATGCATCCCACCATAAAGAATGCACATATGAATGATTCTCTTGTTGCTTGATGCATTTTTGAGTCATATGTGCACACTTTATGAAAAATCTCATTTTATACCTCATTTTGTGAAATCTCAATTGGTTGTCATCAATCACCAAAAAGGGGGAGATTGAAAGTGCATCTAGGACTCCCTTGTGGGTTTTGGATGATTTATGACAAGCAATTGGGATCCTAATTCTTTTGTTGAGATGAATGCAGAAAAATGATGAAAGATGAGCAAAGTGCCAAAAAGAGGAAATTGAGAAGGAAAATGGATTTGAGCTCAAGGAGAAGAAACTAGTAGTTTAGTATGTGTGGAGTGTGTTAAGGAAACACACCCAAGAGCTCAATCTCATTTAATCACACACACACATGCACAAAGCTATACAGGACCGGACTAGTCCGATGTCCACCGGACTAGTCCGATATCACATTCTGCACAAGATCGGACAAGTCCGGTCATCACCGGACTAGTCCGATAATTCTTCTGTTCCACTTCGGACTAGTCCTCCCCAGTGCGGACTAGTCCTCAACACAATGCACAAGTCACTAGATCGGACAAGTCCGGTCTCCACCGGACTAGTCCGATATCCTTTCTGATCCACTTCGGACAAGTCCGGTGTTTACACGGACTAGTCCGATATACACACTGATCTAAATCGGACAAGTCCTCCAAGTGCGGACTTGTCATCCTAAACACTAAAGGTTTCACAGGTCCGGACCAGTCCGATGACAATCGGACTAGTCCGAAGTTTTCCAGCAGTGAAATCGGACAAGTCCGTTTTCAAACGGACTAGTCCGATATTCCTGGACACTTAGGGTTTGCTTCTCACAGCACACCGGACTAGTCCGGTCACCACCACGGACTAGTCCGAATTTTCTGAACCCTAACGGTAACTTCCAGAAACCCCTTATAAATAGAGGTGCACGGCCCACTTTCAAACGCTCTCGAACCCTAGCGCCGTCACACCTCCCAAGAGCCTCAAAAACTACCTCTCTCCACAAAACCAAGTGCTAAATTGATCACTACATTGAAGATCACTTGTAGATCATTGGAGAGGGCACTTGATACGCGATTGAGCTCTTGGTTTGAATCTCTAACACACTCTTGCATCTCAGTTTGTATATTTTGAAGTGTGTTATTGGTGGTCTTGAATCTTGTAATCAAGGGAGCGCTCAACTTGTGAGATCGCCCCTTAAACTCGGTGATTTACCCCTGTGTGATTAGTGGAATAGGATTGGCCTTCGTGGCGATCCGAACGAGGGAAGGGTTAGTGAAGACCCGGCCCTTTTGTGGGCTCCTCAACGTGGACGTAGGCTGCCTTCGTGGTAACCGAACCACGGGATAAATCTTGTGTCTTTCATTTGTGTTCTTTATTCTAGTTGATCAACATTATCTAGGGTTTGATTAGATTTGTTGAATACAAAGTTAATAGTTGAAATAAAGTCATATTCTTAATAGAATCTGTTACACAACTATTGAACTGATCACAAAGTTTATATTTCCGCTGCAAAAGTCAACAAACAATCAAATTGACCTAACTTGATCAACCTAGCCCGTAAAATCCGGACTAGTCCGCACTTTACCGGACTAGTCCGTTATATCTGTTTTTTGATCTCGTTGTTGAAGTGTTACAGGAACCGATAAAATTCAAGAAGGCCTATTCACCCCCCCTCTAGGCCAACATTCAATGCTGTTGCTGGAGGAGCCTTCTTCTCACTTACGGTACCCAAAGCTAAGGAGTTAATTGATAGATGATTTCCAATATGGGTTGTAGCGATGAGCATCTCTAGCTCCGACAGTGAGGTATGCACACCTTAAAGGAGGTGGACATGATCGCTGCCAAACTGGACCTCCTTATGAAGAAGTTGGACTGTCAAGCCAGTGGTGAAGTATTTGGCATCGTTCAAGCCTTAAACTCTGACATGACCTGTGAAGTCTATGGCAACGCAGGTCATATGGGGAGTGACTGCCCTGAGACCCGTGAGGATGCCTTATACTCGGCCAACAACGGTCATTACAACAACAACAATGGCTACCGTCCAGGTGGTCAAGGGTGGGGCCAACCATGCCCTTTCTTTGAAGGAGGCTACAACAACAACAACAACAAAAATGGGAACCAGTCTCACTTGAGGGAACTTGCCATTATCTAGCTCAAGATCAATGATTCCTTCTCAAGAAGTTGTGAGCTAATGACAAATCCCTGGAGGTTGGAGAACATCAACGCTAAGGTTGAAGGCTTATCTTATGCCTTCAGGAACCAGTTGAGCTTCAACAAGATGTTGGAGACTTAATTAGCTCAACTGACAGCTGTTGTCTCACCATTGGAGAATGGCAAGATGTTAGGGCCCGAGCCTCTCGTAGAAATTGTCAACATGATTTGTCTATGAGAAGGCAACTGGCTGAAGGACCTTTGATATCCCATCATATCCTGCTCCATTGGCACACTACACTTTGACAAGGCCCTTTGTGACCTCGGCTCAAGTGTTAGTGTCATGCCAAAGGTGGTCTTCGACCAGCTAAACTTCACACACTATCTCCAACAACTATGCGGCTCTAGCTGGCCGATTCCTCGGTCCGCTACCCCACGGGTATCACCGAAGATGTCATGGTGGAAATCTGGAACTGCTTTATACCTGTGGACTTCGCGGTCCTCAACATGGATGTCGAGAAGGAAACCCTACCCATTCTTAGGCACCTTTCCTTAGCACTTCGGATGCTCGCATTGATGTGAGAGCCAGAGAAATCCACTTCCATATCAATGGCAAGGAGGAGATATTTGACTTTTGGCCATGAAAGGAGCAATGCTCCATGATCAAAATCAAGTATGGCCCGAAAGTCAAACACATTAAGGAGATCGAAGTTACACCACCTAAAGTGGACTCCCTCATTGCATTTATGCGGAAATTAATTTCTGAGAGCACCCCCATCTTTTCGACCACATTGACAATTAAAAAAGATGGAGAAGTCGGGGCCGTCCAAACGGCCCAAGTCCACAAGACCGCCAAAGAAGGTGTGGCGGAAGAAGCAAGGCGAGCCAGCTATGCCCACTTCCCCCAGGCCGGAGGCTAGAAAATGAGTGTCAAGACGACAGAGAAAAATCCATCTCATCGGATTTTCGATGGCACCTCGCCAATTGGTTAATTTGGTAGCTATCCCATGTTTTTTTCTAGCATCATTTGGATTTTTCCATTTGGATTGTTTGCATTTTTCCCATAGCATATTTTGACTTTTCTTAGAGGGTTCGGAATTTTGTAGTCCCAACTTAGATTTATTTTTCATTTTTAGAAATTCAAAATAAAAATATTGAATTTTTGGAACTTTTATTTGAAAAACAATTTTCGGAGCAAATTTTTGGTTGATTTACCCAACGGCTCAAAGTATAGCCGTTGGGAAGCCACTTGCCCAAAGGGGAGACAAGGGGGGCCGACCAACAGGTCGGCTGACCCCCCTAGTCGGCCGATCTACGGAGAGTGCCATTTCGGCTCTCTCCTCTTTAATGGTTATATTTTTTCCTCTTATGACCATTGGGGGGTGCTATGCTATTTATACATGCCCGGGTGAGTGGTTTGCTTCACACTTCACCTCATTTTCACCTCCCCAACTCACTCTCACATTTGCTCTAGAATTGTTGTGCTCTTTGCTGCATTACTTATCCCATGTTCAAGCTAAAAAAATTTGCTATGATTCTCATTTGCATTTTCCATTTGCAGTTGCAAGTTGCTCTCAAGATAGCAAAGCAATTCGTCGAGGGTTTTTGTTTGGTTTTTGCTAACGTAACCCATTTTAATTTTGTTTTGGTTTTGCTCTCAAGTTGTGCAGCCATGAAAAGCTTGAAGAAGTTCTTTGGGAAGAGGAAGGGAGCTTCATCAAGCTCAAGCTATGGTTGAAACTCAAGCTCACACCTATCCCACGAGCCTACACCAAGTCCATGGTGGGGAGGTGCGCAAGACGATGTCTTGATGGAGGAAGATGATGCTCCACTCCACCTCCTCAACGACGACGACCTCGACTTGAGGTATGACATTGAACGACAAGCCTACAACATCCTCCGAGATCGTGAGTTTGCCCACACCAAGGCCTATGATCCGGCACTACTCTCCAAAACAGGTATGGATTCCGAATTGTTTACCGTTTGACATGCATTAGGATTGGATAATTTTGCCCAAGTAGATGAGGAAGGTTCACGCCAACTCACTATTCAATTCCTATGCACCCTTAAGATAGGATTTGAAGGTGTTTCTTTTAGGTTTTTCCGAAAAGAATATTTCATCTTATAGAAAGAATTTAGTTAACTCCTAAGCTTCTGTAGACGTTGTTTGATATATTTGGATGTTTTGCCTAAATTTAACAAACAAAGGTTTTTGCAAGATTTAACTCGTGAAGTAGTATGCAAGAACCCTATAAATAGCCACTTTCATAATATTACTGTACGTTTCATGATAGATGGGTGGCTATGACTATGTTTCCTAGAGGGGATGTTAGGGTTGTGCGTACCGATGAACTTAGGACCCTTTATGCATAGGTTAAGAAGATTAAAATTGATCATGTTAAAGCTATGATGTCACAATGGTTAGAAAACACAAAAATGACAGGACCCATTGAATGCACTTTGTTAATTAGCCGTATTGCTATGAAAGTAGGGGCTTTAGAAAATGCTTTAATTGAATATATTCCAACTGGCCGCTACTTAATATATGAAGGTTTTCTAGTGCAAGGGCACACTCATAAACATGGCCTAGATGGATCTTTAGTGTTTTTCTATCCCGGGCATGTAAAAGAAATTTGGTTACCTAACCCAGATTTTCATTTATATAAGTGTCGGGAACTAACCATTGCTCTTCAGCCTATCGAAAAGGCTCGTAGGAGTAATGTCTTTAGCGGGGTCACAAAGATCCATTCACAAAGAGAAGCCATGGAGATGCCACCGCGATACCCTCCCGTCTATGAGTACCAAGGAGAAGTGGATCCATTAGGTGATGCACCTGGTTGGACCCAACCTCAAACATATGAAGCAGGAGGATCGTTGTGGCAAGAATGGGATACCACCGGAGGAAGCTAAAGCTCTAGTAGTTTGCCTCCTCCATTTATGGGTACACAACGTTCCTTTTTCGCCCGAGGTTATCGCGACCCTGGCCAAGGAATGGCGGAACTCACCCAAAGGAGGCAAGATGTTGAAGTGAGAATCGGTACATCTTCAACACACTTCAAGACCACATCCAAGGTACCCACTGGCAGCAACAGATCGACATGCAGTTCAACAATGTCAACACCACACTGCAGCAACAACATGCCAACCTGATGGCCTATTTCCGTCATCAAGGGTTCAACCCTTACCACGGAGATTGAGAAGAACAAGCTTGGGGGAGGACCCCCGCTTGAGGTAACTTGTATCACACCCCATTTGCATTTATTTATTTCTTTCTTTCCATCACCATTGCATATAAAGAACATAATAATGAATAATGTAGTATATGTTAGGTTAATAAAATAAAAGATGTGTGGTAAGAATATTTTTACATTGCATAAGTTGAAATGATGAATCGTTGCTCCGTTATTATTTTCTATAGTCCCTGGCATATAACTTAGTATTCTCTAAGTATTGTGTTTATTGCCTTATAATATTCTTGCCTTATAATTGGAATTTGTGGGTACCACAAACCAATTCCAATTCTAGGTTGTTGTGAGATATGATATAGTGATAAGAGCTACTAATACCATAGTAAAAAGTAAAACTTAAATTCTTGGAGAATATTTGAAATGGGAGTTCCTCATTTGATATAAATTCCTACCAAAGCCATATGATGATTTATATTAGACAAACCCTATGCATATGCTATTTGTCTTCACATTGAGCATAGTCAAATTAGCATAGACCAATGTGAGAATCTTTTCATACTTTTAAGATCAAGATTGCACGAGCACATGCTAAACTTCTGCACTAGAAGTTAGCAAAATTCCATCATACCATTCCACCACCATCAAAAAGATTCTACATGATTTCCTTCCAAAATACTCTCTCCAAAATATTTGAAAAAAAGAGGAGTAGAAGAAATGGCTACAAGAAAATAAAAAAGAAAAATGCATGCTCACATACAAGAGCATGAGAACAAAAAGAGAATAAGTAGCCATGTTTCATCCTAATAAAAAAGGAAGTGCATATAAAGGAGTTATCTTCATATTTCCACTCCAAAAATATTCATCACACTTGCACAAATCTTGATCAAAACTATGATTTGCTTCCTCCTAAGGCTTACTCTCTTGACTTAGCAATAAATGTGTTGCAAATATGCCTACTCTTGATCCCTACCAAGCTCCACATATAAGCCTTATTTAGATGTTGGACAATAAAGGCATTGCCATGGTGAGGATATAAATACCACTTCCACATTGGAGTGATTGAGTGCATCGTTTGAGGAACTTAAATTCAACCACCAATTGAAATTCTCTATAAATTTGAATGAAACTTAAACATTAGGTGATGCACGCTCATTTTGATGTTCTATCTTTCAACCACTCAAGAATACGATGTGGCATAAGCCCCATATCGACTAAGAAAAAGGGTGAGTTACCATAGCCAATTTATTCAATGCAAGATAGAATACTTTGTTGTGCATTTGGTACTTTTGCAAAATATAACGTTGTAGCAACATCAGATCAACAACTTAAGTCTTTATCTTAGCTTCGGGGGCAAAGGATATGCTTAGGGGAGTTTGTTGACGGTCGTTATATACCACTTTCGACCATCAATATAACTCAAATATGTGGAGGAATAAATATTTATTACACACATCATAGGTGCAATTAACATAATTCCACTTGTACTTGGAGAAATAGTGCACGCAGAAGATTTTATGCCCAAATGATGGAGAATGAGGGGAGCAATCCTAAAAAGTGCCACCCCAACCGTATCTGAGGAGATCCAACGGTGTATCACCCAGAAAGGGGCAAAGGGCCCACTTGGAAGTCACCCTTAGGAAGCACACCCGAGGAGGGCTAGGACCAAGTCGGTCGAGCCCCCTAGTTGGCCGACTTGGCCCTGGCGCCAAACTCGATCTTCCTCCATGTGTTGGCTCCTCATGGATCCCTGAAGGCGGTGAAAACTGATTCGCGCGCTAATTGTGGCGTGAATTGCCTCTACTCCGTGTATAAATAGGGGGTGCCTCACTTCTCACACACACCACTCAAGCATTCTCTCTTGTATTACGCTAGTGCTCTTAGTCCCTTTCTGGATGTTAGGCTATAGAGAGGAGCATCTGGTCCCAAGTCCGAATTGGGAAAGGTATGGCTCATGTATCTTCTCTTGTATTTGTGACATTATGATTTATAGTATTATTATTAGTCTTTATTTATTCATATACTTGGATAAAGCATTCCTTGTTTGGTTGTGGATTCCATGCATGTGTTAGGTATAGATTTCATTATGGTCTAGTTATAATGATCTTATTATTATGTCATAAACAAGTGTTACCTCCACTATAGTCTAATTAGGTATTAATATGGTTATGTTAATATGAGTAATATAGTGTTTGGTTCCAACATTAGTTTCAACGATGTTCAGATTAGTCATTGCCTTAGGATGGTGCTTGTACCTAGGCTCTTAAAGTATTTACTTATTATGTAAGCATGGTGCTTAGATAATTAAGTAGCGTTTGATGTATCATAGGCACACAGATTGTACGGGTAGGCGGCAGATGGTGACAGCCCTGTCCGTCCTTCATAATCCCCCACATTTGGCTATACCGCAAGGTCATGGCTGAAATCGTCCTAATATTGTCAGGGGTAAACCGTGTCCGATGTGTTGGACCACTAAGCCCTAGTACTCCTTGTTATCGTAGTCACACTAGTTGACTACGTTTATGAATACCTAAAGCACAGTAGGAGTGGCTTTCTCTCTCTCCTTAACTTATCCTCCACTAGGACATTCTTACCCTTAGAGTAGTTTGCTTAGGTGTGTATCACACTACCCCATCACCTCATTTATACATCCTACTGGATCCCTCACTAGAACACCCTCTTCTATCCTTGACCTTGTCTCTCTTCTATCTTGCCTTCCTTTGGGATAAACAAATATGATACCCTAGGGAATACTCTCGGGTGAAATGCTACAGTGATACTTTCCACGTGCTTGTGAAATTCATCTTGCTTTGGCTTAGGTTAGCCTGGTGCCTCTCTAGAACTAGTCTTGCTGCTATGATGACATGTAGATGTTAAGAAATACCAACATTGCCTCACTTCCACTTTGCGGCATGATGCAAAGATGAAATAAAGCATCTTAAATACAACACTTGAGGACCCTTTGGAGGGTGGAGAAGCAGAGGTAGCAATTGGAGCCCTCGAGCCTTCTTGTGCCTGCTTTGATCTTTGTTCCCATGCAGGTTAGGGAGGTGAAGTGGTCACAGTTTAGCCAATAGGTTTCTGAGGCCTAAGACCGGCATGGTCAACATCCTTAACAAACTCAAGGTTGGCCACCTTCTCAATAATGAACATAATGTATGGCGTATAGCCACATGACCTGTTTGGAGTGCTTGAAATGTTCACTATATTGTTGTAGATATAGTCGAACACATTGAAGGTTCTCCTCTTGCATATAGCTCTCATCAAGGACCTCAAAGATCCTTGGATGCTCCCTGCTTCTCCATCTTTGGGATCCATAGTCTTTCTCAGAATTCAGTTCAGCACCACAAAGAATGGCATCATATACTTTGTAGTTGGTGGCTTGTACGGCAACCTGGTGTCATAGAGGAATGCAAGCTGATCCCTCTCCAGCCCCTTGAGATTATGGATCACAAGCTCACTGTCCAATGTATCCTCAAGGTGGAGTATCCTGGCGAACTCCTCATAAGAAACACTGTACTTGAACCCATGAGTCATCCAAGTAATTCCTTCCTCATCATCACCTAAAAAGTAGCAAGTTGAGTAAAGCTGGGTGATGACTTCATTGTTGCAGTTTTATCTGAAGGATATGAGATCCTTAAGACCATGCCCCTTTAAAGCCTCCAGGACTTTTTGGTAAGCTTGACATGTTTTGGATTCCATGTATTGCAAATCTACCCATTGGCTAACGACAATAGGAGTCTTCATCTTCCTATACACTGTCTCATAGTAATCTTCGTGAAATTGGCTCCAGAACCAGAACCTAGGATCTGCTGCGTGCTTGGGCTGCTCATAAACATTGACCTTCCAGAGTTTCCAGGCCAAATCACTGCCTTTGCCAGTGAAGTCATCCTCAGACGGTTGCCTATTCCTTTGCACAGGTGACTTCATCCTCAGTGGACCAATAGGTTCCCTAGCAAGACCTTTGCCCTTGCTTGCACTTCTCCTTGACATCGCATAGCTGGTGCTAGCACCATCTTTGCCTGATGTCTTCTTCACAACCACCTTCCATTTTCTTGGGGGCACAGAGTCAGGAGGAGAGGCGGAGGCATCATGGTCATGTTGCTTCTCAATTCTTTTGCCCTAGCCACCCTCTTGAGATCGCGCTCGGCTTCATAGTCGAACATGCTTTCATTTGACGCGCTTGACATCATGCCTAACATGAGGGATACAACATATGGTAGTGAGGATAGGAATTAGATTTTGTCGATACATCAATTAGAAGGTCCAAACTGTCAAAGTCCAGACTTGTTCGATTTCAGAGTGTGGACTTGTTCGGGGGACCGGACATGTCCGCCCAAGTTGGTTTGGCCTTATGAACCCTAATTTCAAATATCTAAAAATCTAAGAAAACGAGATGCAATGCTATTGGAGAACAATAGGAATACATCTAGGAATGTAATGTATACCCTAGATATAAAGGAACTTGAACAAAATTTGAGGAAAGAGAAAAACTAGGTTTTGGTTGAGAATTTACCGAAATCACTAAATCAGACAGGAGGAGCGTAGCTTTTGGTCTGGATTAGTCCAGAGATGAAGCTACACGTCGAGGGGATCAAATCCGTCGGAGTGAAGCTTGATTTCAGTGGGGAAAAGTGGATTCCACCTTGGTAGCTCTTGGTGGAGGAAAGAGAATGCAATGGAAGTTGTGAGGAGGAAGAATAATAGATTTGGCACTGGGCTAGGGCTAAGCCAAATAACAACAGACTAGTCCACAATGGACCAGACTAGTACGGTATACTGGACCAGAGCCGGACTAGTCTGCGGCAATGGAGTAGTCTGGTGTTGACCACGAACTAGTCCAAGTCAACTGGACAGATTAGGGTTGGAATACAAGAGATCTTGAAAATTGAGTCTAATATTTATCTTTAGTACATCATTTCACAAATAAATCTTGATGAGTATGACCAGTAAGCAATCAGCAATCATACAATGGTCATAAGTCACCAAGATTCAATTATCTAAATAGTTTTCGAGAGAAAATTGAGAGAGGAGATAAAATTTTCGCAAAATAAGTAAACTTTGAAGAAACAATCAGGTATGCAACCTTTCAAGCCACATTTTGAGCGTCAAGGATATTTAGATCATTTCTAAGCTTGCAAAGTCGTTTTTCATCTAAAGGCGTGGTGAATATGTCAGCTAATTGTTTATCGGTTCTACATGTGAAATCACTATGTCACCTTTTAGTGAGTGGTCTCTTAGTAAATGATGATGTATATATATATGTGTTTAGTTCTTGAGTGCTCTATAGGATTGTAAACAATTTTTTGGCACTTTTATTATCACATAGGAGTGGAATACGGTTTAGGTTGTAACTGTAATCCCTTAGAGTTTGTCGTATCCAAAGGAGTTGCGCACAACAACTATCGGCTGTGACATACTCCGCTTCAGCCGTGGAAAGAGCAATGAAATTTTGTTTCTTTGAGGACCATGAAACTAAGGGTCTACCTTGAAATTGACAGGTTCCAGATGTGCTTATTCTGTCGACTTTGTAGCTTGCATAGTCGGCATCGGACTAACCTATAAAATTGAACTTGTAGATCCTTTAGGATACCAAGGGCCTAAGTTGGGTGTGAACACTAGGTATATTAGGATTTTTTTTACAGCAATTAAATGACACTCTTTAGGTGCACCTTGAAACCTTGCAAACATATAGACACTTAACATTATATCAGGCCTAGATGCACATAAATAAAGTAGGGAACCTATCATAGAGCGATATAACTTTTGATCCACATCTAGACCGTCTTTATGCCAATTAGTTGCTGTGGGAGTCTTGATGGGATTGGCTTTGTCCATGTCGAACTTTTTGAGGATGTCCTCTGTGTACTTGGTTTGGCAGATAAATGTGCCTTCTTTTAGTTGCTTCACTTGGAATCTCAAAAAGAACATCAATTCACCCATTAGGGACATCTCGAATCTATCTGTCATAATCTTACTGAATCTTCGCAAAATGATTCATTAGTAGACCCAAAAATGATATCATCAACATAAATTTGACATATGAATAGATGACCATCAAAATGCTTAGTAAACAGTGTATAATCAGCTTTCCCTATTTTAAAACCATTTTGAGTGAGAAAGTCCCTAAGGCACTCATACCAAGCTCTAGGAGTTTGTTTGAGGCCATAGAGAGCCTTACTTAGTTTGTACACATGGTTAGGGTAATCTTGGTCTTCAAAGCCCGGTGGCTGCTCCATGTACAACTCCTCCTTGATAGGACCGTTGAGGAATGCACTTTTGACATCCATTTGATACAACTTAAAATTTTTGTGAGTAGCATAGGCTAATAAAATTCGAACGGACTCAAGTCTAGCTACTAGAGCAAAGGTTTCATCAAAATCCAAACCTTAAACTTGTGAGTAACCTTTTGCCACAAGTTGTTCTTTGTTCTTCACTACTCCGTGTTCATATTGCTTGTTTTGGTAGACCCATTTGGTGCCCACGATGTTCGCTTTTGGTCTTTCCACAAGCTCCCATACTTCATTTCTTTTGAAGATGCTCAGCTCCTCTTGCGTGTCCATCACCCAATCTACATCTCATAGTGCTTCATCAACTCTATAAGGTTCCAAAGACGGAACAAAAGAGTAGTGTTCACAGAAATTAGCAATACGAGATCTAGTAGTTACTCCCTTTGCAATATCTCTGATGATGTTGTCGATGGGATGATCTCTTTGTACACTTTGATGTACTCGTGGGTCAGGCACATGTGATGCCATTTCCTCTTCATTTTCTTCATTTTCATTGTCTCCCATTGATCATTGCCTCCATGATTATATTAATCTTGTTGAGATTGATCTTATGCAGAAGCTCCCCTTTGATCATTGCTCTCCAGTTGAGGTGCATCTTGAGCACTTGAGTCTTGTGGTCGAATATCACCAAGTGCCATTCTTCTCAGGTTGACAAGGAGCTTCTTCTTGATCTAGCACACACTTATCAACTTGCTCCACTTGGGAGCCATTAGTTTTATCGAACACTGCATCATGTGCCACTTCAACAATGCTAGAGACTTTGTTGAATACACGATAAGCGTAAGTGTTCGAATCATGACCGAGCAAGAACCCTTCATCAGATTTTGAAGCAAACTTCGAAGTCCTAGGCATCTTGTTCAAGATGTGAAATTCACTACCAACTACTCTAAAATATGAAATTTTTGGTTTGTTACCCGTTAGGAGCACATATGGCATCTTCTCAAAAAGTGGATGAAGATATAACCAGTTCGTGGCGTAGCAAGCGGTGTTCACCGCTTCCACCCAAAATCTGTCTGAAGTCTTGTATTCATCCAACATGGTTCTCGCCATCTCAATGAGTGTTCTGCTCTTCCACTCGGCCAACCCATTTTGTTGAGGGGAGTAAGGCGTCGAGAATTCGTTCTTTATTCCTTCTTCATCCAGATACTCCTCAACTTGAGTATTCTTGAACTCTGTTTCATTATCACTTCTTATGTTCTTGATTGCAGAGGAGAATTCATTCTATGCTCTCTTCAAGAACTTCTTGAGAATGCATTGGGTTTCTAATTTATCATACAAGAAGAATACCTAGGTAAATCTAGAAAAACCATCAACTATTACCAAACTATATTTGTTACCGCTGATGCTTATATAAGCAATTGGACCAAAAAGATCCATATGTAGAAGTTTCAGTGGTCTTGACATAGTCGTCACGTTCTTCGCAGGGTGTGGTGGTCCAACTTGCTTTCCGGCTTGGCATGCGCTACACGGCTTGTCTTTCTCAAACACAACATATTTCGAGCCTCAGATGTGACCACCTTTTAGAATTTTCTGCAGATTTCTCATACCAACATAGGCTAGCCGTCTATGCTACAAACATCCCATGTCAGTTTTTGCAATCAAGCATCTGTCAACTTGGGCTTTATTTTTATTGAATTCAACAAGATAATGCTTTCACTTCAACATACCCTTGAATGCAATTGAGTTATCGCTTCATCTAATAACTGTGACACCATCGTTAGTAAACAAGCAGTTATATTCTTTTGTCACATAGCTGAGATATGGACAAAAGAGTGCAGCCTAAAGAATCAACATGTAAAACATGTGAAAGAGTGTGTTGAGATGATATTGCAATTTTAATGGTGCCAAGGACTTTTCCTTGATTGTTGTCTCTGAAGCAGATACCTTTGCTTGGTTTTGCGTTTTTCTCATATTCCACGAACATTCTCCTTTCCTCGGTCATATGATTGGTGCATCCACTGTCTAGCACCCATTTTGATCCACCAGAGGAGAAGGCCTGAAAAATAGAATTATGACTTGGTTTTCGGTACCCAAGCTTGCTTGGGTCCTTTGAGGTCAGTTACAAGTGACTTAGGCACCCACACACAAGTTTTGGTGTTCTTGTGGTGTGGTCCTGCATATTTTGTATAAACATAACCAAATCTATTTCTCATAAGAACATAGAATGCATCAATAGTATGAAATAAGATTTGTTGTTAATCTTTAGATGAATTCTCCTAACAAAAGCAATATGATCCATACTATGAACATTAGTGAATTGCTTTTTACCTTGTGCACACCCAAGACCATCTTTGACATTAGGAGGTCTTGTGACCATATATGCACTACGTGCATCTTTAATCTTTTCCTTGTAAAAAATACCACTTTGGGATGGATGCTTGACTTTTGAAACATTGGGTTCATTTTTAGCATTCAATTTAGCACAAGTGCATGTTTTAATTGGCGTTGACTTGACATCTTGAGAGGATGAGCTCTTGGAGGAGGAAGTGCCACTTTGCTTGAGTGACTCAACTTGCAATTCAGGAATCTTGTTAACTTTAGTCAAGTTAGCAAGTTCATCCTTGATTAAACTTTTGAGCCTTCTAGTTTTGAGTAAGCTTCCTTACTCAAGGCTAGTTTAAGCTCAAGCGCCTTGCTTCGCTCCTTTCCAAGCTCAAGGGGCTTTTCAACCTCATGATATTTCTTTCTTTCACGAATGAGCATATATTTTTTACAGTTGACAAGCTGCTCCTTCTCAAATATCTCATCCGACAATAATTTAATTTTTATTAAGGCAGTTTAAGTTAATCCTTATAGCATTTCGTCATTTTTGCTAGCACTATCAAAATCACCAATAGAGGAATGTAAAGAGGAAGGTTTAGATCTGACCTTTTTCTTGACCTCTTTAGCCATGAGGCATGTGTGGTTGGAGACCTTCCATCCTCCCATGCTTGGGAACAGTGTAGACTTCTTTGTCGGCTTCTTGATGGCAATTGTTGCCACATCCTCTTCATCTTCGTAGGAGGACTTGTCGTTTGAGTCCCACTCCTTGCTGATTTGCGCTTCATTTGCTTGCTTGTTCTTCTTGAACATTTTCTTTTCATATGGCTTTGATTCTTTCTTCTTGTTGTTGTCTTCATATTCGCAGTCAACCATGAAGTGTCCGTATTCGCCATAGTTGTAGCAAGTACGTCGAGCTTTCGATTTCCCCTTATATTTACTCTTTCCTTCACTTGAGTTGTTGCCTTTTCTTCTTCTCATCATGCGCTTGAATCTTTTGATAAAGAGCACCATCTCTTCATCATCCATGTTTGTGCTCTCATCATCACTATCCTCTTCCTCATGTGTCTCACGAGTTTCATTTTGTTGGGCGTGCGAGTTGCCTTGAGGGCAACTTTCTTCTTCTTGGATGAAGTAAGCTCTGCAAGATCTTTCACATATTGAGCCTCCTTCTCCATCGTCTCGTGATTTATAATCTTTCCAAGAACATCATCATGGGTCATTCTGTGGAACCTCGGGCTTTCTCTTATCATTGAGCATAGAGTGGCGTTGCATAGCATGAATGCTCTTATCATCCTCTTCACAACCTTATGATCAGTCCACTTCGTGCTTCCATAAGAACGGATGTTGTCAATGAGTGTATTCATGTTGTTGTACATCTCTTGAGGAGTCTCACAATCCCCGATGGAGAATCTCGCCAATTCACCCTCAAGCATTTCGATCTTCACCTCACGAATGGAGCGATTTTGTTCATGAGCAGTCTTGAGAGTGTCCCATATATCCTTGGGAATTTCTTGTCCATCCACCATGGTGAACTCTTCTCGACTCAAAGATGAGGTGATCAACGCAATGGCTTGTGCATTGCAATGAATCGCTTGTTCTTGATCTGAGGTGAGTTCTTCATCATTGTCTGAGATATCTAGACATGTACATACTATGTGCACAAGACCTGGGTTTAAAGAGATAAGATGCATCTTCATGTTGTATTTCCACATAGTATAATCAATTCCATCAAAGTGGGGGGGTTTTCCCAATGGATTAGAGAGATAATGATTATTGTTATTGAGCATCTCATAATTATAAGGATATCGGGCGTAGTTTTGATGACTACCCCCTTTTGGCCTTTCATATTCCTTGTTGTCTTTCTGGCTTAAAAGCTTCTTTCTCAAGAGTGCCTTCAGTTGGCGCACTTCCTAATCGTTGTGCTCATAGTCCTTGAGCACATCGAACACTTTAGTGTCTTGTTCGTCTCTGATGATGGGCATTTCTGGGATCTCGTTGGTCTTGTTGCCGGCCATTAGTCTCTCTAAGTTGTGAGTCTCTTGAATGGAGAGTCTTGCTTTGATACCAATTGAATGTGGCCTAGAGGGGGGTGAATAGGCGTTGAAACATTTTCCTGCAGAACCTTAACAAAAATGTCAAATACCACAAAGGTCAAACTAGTCCGGTGTATGGTGCGGACTAGTCCGTTGTGCTCATTACACCTAAGAAAAGCTTAACTGTTTTTGTGTTTTTCTTTGAACGATAAAGCAGCGGAATAGTAAAAACAACTATGAAGTAATTAACAAGTGTAGGCAATAGCTAAGTTTCTTGAGAATCAAAAAGTTAATGAAAAATACAAGAATGATCAAGCATAGCCCTAGATAGTGATAATAACGAAAAGTAAAGATAAAGAACATGCGAGACACAAGATTTTTACCAAGGTTTTGATCCCACGAAAGAGATCTATGTCCTCTTTGAGGAGCTCACACAGAGCTGGGTCTCAACCAACTCTTTACCTCATCAAGTCACCACGAAGGCCAACTTGAGTTCCACTATCACGGGGGTAATCACCAAGTCGATGGGGCAACCTCACAAGCTGAGGGCTCCCGCAAGTTTACAATGAGAAAACAGATCAAAGATACTCAAAAGATTTATAAGAATTGCGAGAGTGTATGAGATATCAAACCCCAAGAGCTAAACAATATGTAGACGTCGCTCTCCCTTTCCCAAATCTTGATCTCAAAAGATTGAACTTCCTAGGGCTTTAATGTGTGGAGAAAAGTATTTGTATGCTCTTGGGACGTGTGACGGTGTTAGGGTTCTTAGTTATGTGTTTAGGGGTCGTGGATCACTTATTTATAATTATTCCAAAAAGTTACAGTTAAGTATCCCAACGGTCGGACTAGTCCGCTCTGGGGACCGGACTAGTTCAGTGTGTTGTGTGAATTGTGTGTGAAGTAATGCAGCACACCTTGAAACCCTATTTATTTTGAGTGTACCAGACTAGTCCATATGTGACCGGGTTAGTCCATTGTGTGTCCAGTAAGAAAATCAGACTAGTCCGTATTAATCGGACTTGTCCGGTGAGTGGTGAAATTTGTGAAGTGTTGACGGACTAGTCCACAATTTGGAACTTGTCCGTATGAACATCAGTAAGGTTACCGGACTAGTTTGGCTGTTTCCGAACTTGTCCGTTCTTGGAACAGAAAGGAAACAGGACCAGCTCACTAATTAACAGACTTGTCCGGTGCTCCAGTGTGTTTTTCAATTAATGTTTAGCCCTTACTCTCTACGCAAAGACATGATCCCCTGGGATGCGTCTCTCACATACATCGTATACATTTAGAACTACTTTGCGCTTCCATTCCTCACTTGTTCCTTCTCATTTCTCATTTTTCACCTTTTTGTGCACCATTATTTTCATCCTCCAAATACCTGCTTTCATCTTAACAAATCTCATTTGAATCTCGCATGTTTGTCATCAATCGTCCAAAACCCACAAGGGTGTGCCTAGATGCACTTTCAGTGAGAAGGGTTATAATTGCTTATTCAACAACGAGGATGTGATCATATTTAGAAGGAGTGATGACTCAATTTTCCTCAAGAGTGTATTGAAAGAAAACTTGTATCTAGTGGATTTCACTAGGATAAAGCCCAACTTGATACATGCTTGATGGCAAAGACCAACATGGGGTGGTTGTGGCATAGAAGCCAAGCCCATATTGGTTTGAGGAACTTGCATAAGCCTTTAAAGGGGGATCACATCCATGGACTAAAGAATATTGTGTTTGAGAAACATAGGACTTGTAGTGCATGTCAAGTCAGAAAGCAAATTGGAGCATCCCATCCTGTCAATAATGTGATGGTGACAACAAGACCCTTGGATATGTTTCACATGGACCTCTTCGGTCACATTGCTTATATAAGCATTGGTCGTAACAAATACGATCTTGTAATTGTTGATGATCTTTCTCGCTTCACTTGGGTGTTTTTCTTGCATGTTAAGAGTGAAACTAAAGGTATCTTCAAGAGATTCTTGAGGAGAGCTCAAAATGAGCTCCTTAAGGATCAATAAGATTAGGAGTGATAATGGAACCAAGTTCAAGAACACTTAGGTGGAGAAGTACTTCGACAAATAAGGCATCAAACATGAGTTTCCGACCCCCTACCCCCCCCCCCCCCCACAACAAAATGGGGTAGTTGAAAGGAAGAATTGTACACTCATTTAGATGGCAAGAACCATGCTTGGCGGTACAAAACGTTGGTCGTTTTTGGGTGAAAGCGGTCAACACCGCTTGCCCCACCACAAATCGGCTCTATCTTCATCGACTCTTGAAGAAAACACCGTATGAGCTACTCACTGGTAAACAACCCAATATCTCAAACTTTAGAATCTTCGGTAGCAAATGTTACATTATTACCAAGAAGCATGGGACTTCTAAGTTTACAGTGGGGACCAGGTCCACATATTCCAGGAATCGCAGAGGATGGTGTCGTGCGATGTGGCACCCAACAGCACACTCAAAAAGAATACAACAAAATACAAAGTTTTATTTATAGAAGCAGCAGAAGTCTTTTACAATACTTAATATACAGTGGAAGTAATGCTCATAGCTAAACTCTCAGCCTAGCTATGCAAAAGTGCAGCCGTCCAGCCCGGGGATTCTACACCCTAGCAACACACAATAGATCACAATGGTGTGCAGGGCTCCCACTCAACGGTATACCCCGACGGGGGCATCGCCTCATCCTCGGGCCCTTCCTCATACACCTCACCTTCAAACAACTTAATACAACAACCGTGAGCACGAAGGCTCAGCAAGACTTAATCGTCTCACCTAAGCATGAAACTCTACATGCAGGGATATGTAAACATAAGCAGTGATATTGCACAAACGACTCGCCTACAAGTGGATCCTTACTTTCAAGTTATTAGCAACAAATTAAATGTTCAGCAATGTAACTTTCGTGAGTTGTATACTACAGCAAGTATGGTTGCAAAACAATTATAATTCAATACATCATATTATGTTGGCTTCTTCAATATTTACTACGTCATGACACAGTGAACAAGCGGTGCTCAAAAACCTCAAGGGACGGTGATTGCAATCAGTATACATCCGGATCACATGTCACATACACCCATTTCGGACGTGGAGCGAATCATACTTCAATACTCTGTTGTATGCAACAACCTTTCAAAGGAAACACAAATACCAAACCAGTCCTTTCGTAACGGGCAGGAGGTTCCTACACGGAGTGTCTCTATGCCCGCCGACATATTTACACCTTGCTGCCCTCAACCCACACCTATAAAATGGTAGGGTAAGCCTCGACACCCAGGTTAACCAATTACATCGGTTTCCTGGTTCCCATATAGCCAGTACGCATCCGGTACAGTTCAAACTTGCTCAGCAAGGCCGCACATGGACCCGATTGACACAGGCAGTGCTATGCACGTGAGACCATGTATCGCTGCTTCCTACGCTGCTGCTCAGTCTAATATTAATACTCATATGCCATTCTCAACATAAACCAATCCCATGTGACGGTGTAACTATCTCGCGAGTAGATTCAAACTACTCGACTTCTACCGGATTCCATATAATATTAGCATGGCAATTCTACACGTTGAGCTATACAGCTACCCAAATACTCCATGGGATTTTGGGTCATGCAATTGGTGTATCAATACACCTTAGACATAATGCAATTCAAACTATAGACTTAATAGTGATACAAATGAAAACTTTGCAAAATCTCTTGAATGCAAACCAGGTCCTTCCTTGCTACAAGTCAGATTCAAAGTTAGTCTCAGGGAGTCTGTTGTCCAATGCCTCCGGCTCCTCCTCGATCTCGGTCACTATATGATGTGCATAATATGAAAGTATATAAGTGACATACAACTATATGAATCAACTTCAAATTACAGTTTTTGTCACTAAATGATTTTAATTGCTTTGGTATTTTTACAGTGGATACTACGTACTATGAGGAAGATCTGGACAAAGAATTGGAGATGTTCAAGAAAGCTTGCTGTCTCTAAAATTCCAACAAGTAAAAGCCTTTTCTGAAATTTGGTATTAAATCTCGAGCTTTGTCATGGCTAACAGTTGATGATCATGGTAGAAGAGGTCTCACATGTTCTAGGAAAAAAAATCATAATTTTCTGAACTTTTGGGATAAATTGATTTTTCAAATTTGGGATAAAATCTGAAAATGTTTCTGTACATTTCTGAATTTTCTATGGACATTGGGGATTAGCACACTGTTTAGTACAGTAAATGAAGTCCAATGAACTTCAAACTTTTACTTGAGATCAAGTGTATTAGAATGAATGTTCTGACCAAAATTGAGAATTTTCCAATTAGCAGAACAGAAGTAATTAATTTCCCAAGCAGTTAACTGAAAGGAATTAATTATGAAAATTCTGGGACTTTCATGTCCAAAATATTGCACCACTGCAAAATTGGGATCAATATGAGTATACCAGAATTTGTTGGGAATTATTGGATCAAGTTTACTAGGAGTAATAGATTTTCAAAGTTTGGATGAAATCTGGAATTAATTTTAACTGGAAAAGTTTGAATTAATCAAACTGGGGCCACTATTTAAAATGATCCAATCACAACTGGGCCATATATAGGCCATAGGGTTTCTCCATGCAGTCACAGTTGATCCGGCGGCCACATTAGATCCAAGCGCTCGGCTCTTAGGCTGACAGGCGGGACCCACGGGTCATCTTCCTCCTCCCGCCCAGGGCGGCGCTCTGGCTGCCGCGGCGGCGCTGCGCCGGCGAGCCCGCCGTCCTTGCTTCCCCAGCCATCACCTGTCCCCAAACTTCCTGCCTGAGCATAAAATTGGACACCGAGCACGGTGGTGGGGTCGGCGCCCGCTGGCAACGGCTGGAAGTGCGCGCGCGACGGCGGCGGCGGCTAGGGTTCCGGTGAACTCGCTTTTCATTGGAGATGGACAAAACTACCTATTATTTGGTCCAGGAGCTCCCTAGGAGCATTATCGACACAATCATGGGGTGAAAATGGGCTGTAATAGCTTGTTATTTCAAGCTCGATGGTGAACAGTGTGATTTTTGTTGTGGCGGGGAAAACTTGAATATCTTGGCAATCACTCGATGGATTCCACTGATTTTCGATCAAGGTGTGCGTTAGGAGGTTATTAACAGAATAACTAACTGTATTAATGTCCAGTCCTACCTAGAAACAGAATCAAAGTCGAGACCTAGCTTCATTGGTACAAACTTGCCGTCGGGAAAACTGAAAATACCAAAGCTATACCCTATGACAAGCTGTAAAATTTTGCAGGCATCCTCAGTGAGCAAATACGCACCACTTTTCTTTTAAATGCCAGGCACGAGATGGCCTGTATCGTCGGCGCAATGGGGAGGCAGAGGTGAAGCTTGATGGCTGCACCCGTTAGCTCCGGGAGTGCTTCAAAATACACCGCACCCAAATGAGAAATCGATGAACTGATTATTGGAGATGATAAAGGAGGAAGTCTTCACTACTTTTGCTGTTAGCACGATGGAGAAAATAGGCCTGAATCCTGGGCGCTCTGCAGGAATGGAGGAGGTGGCTATTGCTGCTGGCGGAAGAACAGAGAAGAGCAATTTATCGCTTTTCACTGTGGGAATGAGAGAGAAGGGAGCACGGCTCATCTGCAAGGTACTAGATTAGCTGTGAGGCAGAGGATTGGGCGCCAAGGCATAGCCATCGCAGTGGCCCATGCATCGTCGCAGTGTCGAGCGGAGAAAAAACGGCGTACAGAGCAAGTGTGTCTGACCAGTGGGTCCCACCCGTCATACTCAAGCACACCCTCTCTGTTCCTTCAATTCCACCACCTAACAATGTCCAAAAATCCTAGATTTCTGTAGAGGTACCAAATCAAAACTGTAGATTCAGATTCTGGAATTCGATTTCAAATTTGGACAAGGATCATCTCAATTCAAATTTTGAATTTGAATTCAAGTTGATTTCAATGCATACCATGAAATCCATATCAAATGGCCTTCAAAAATTCTAAAACTTGCAGGGCCACTATTTGGAATCCACTGGACCACTCAAAATTATAATTTGCGTAAGTTTGAACAGTGCCTAAATTGGAATTTTAAACCCTCAATTCAAATTTGAATTACATTGATATTTCTTTTGCTCATTAATTAGGTTTTTTTTCCTCTTTTTGTTTTGATCTCCCCTCACTGAGGTTTGCACTTCGAATTTAGGTCCCGAGATTACAAATGAAAGAGATGGATGTGAAAAGATTACCGGATATGAGATGATAGCAAGTCTGGATAGTTTGATCAGAGATAATCCTCGCTTTCTCATGTCGCTTCCTCAGCGGTATAGTTACTCCACAAGACTTTGTAGAAGTACAATGTCCAATTTCTGGTGGCGCGACTCTTTTCATCGATAATTCGGAGTGGTACTCCGAATAAGTGAGATCCGGTTGGAGAGCTTCAATGTCTTCGGTGCGGATTTCAGTCGAGGACTTGAGACACTTCCGCAACTGAGAGATGTGGAATACATTATGAATTCCAGAGAGCAACGCCGGTAACTCCAAACGATAGGCCACAGGTCCGCATTTTTCAGTGACGATGAACGGACCGATGAATCGTGGAGTAAGCTTTCCCTTTACTCCGAAGCGATGAATTCCTTCCATTGGATAGACACGAAGGTAAACGTGGTCTCCGATGTCGAAGTGGAGAGGTCGACATCTTTTATCCGCATAACTTTTCTGATGAGATTGAGCAGCCTTGAGGTTAGCTTGAATCACTCGCACTCGTTCCTCGGCTTCATTTACAAGATAAATCCCATATATAACTCGCTCGCTGGACTCACACCAGTTGAGTGGTGTGCGGCATTTCTGGCCGTAGAGAGCTTCATACGGCGCCATCTTAATGCTAGCTTGATAGCCATCGTTATATGAGAACTCCACCAACGGTAAATGATCGTCCCAATTTTTATCATGGTGGGTGGCACAAGCACGTAGCATATCTTCAAGTACTTGATTCACCCGCTCAATTTGACCGTCAGTCTATGGGTGATATGCAGAGCTTCGGATCAATTTAGTCCCTATTGATGCGTGCAGCTGCTCCCAGAAGCGAGCAACAAACAGCGCACCACAATCTGAGATAATCGTCCGGGGAACTCCGTGCAGACACATAATTCTTGCAATATGTAACTCCGCATAATTCTGAGCATGATAATTGGTGTTGACAGGAATAAAGTGGGCTGATTTGGTTAGTCGATCGACTATCACCCAAATTGAATCATGCATGAGGAACGCGATAAGCAAACCAACGATGAAATCCATACTAATATGCTCCCATTTCCACGTTGGAATTTTCTATGGTTGAATCTGTCTGGCCTTCCTCATGTGGTCAGCTTTCATCCGTCGACACGTATCACACTCGGATACGTACTTTGCAATTTCCCTTTTCATCTGTGTCCACCAAAATCTTGTTTTCAAATCTTGATACATTTTGCTGCTGCCCGGATGAATATAGTACTTGGATAAGTGACCTTCCTCCAAGATTTTCTTCCGAAGTTCCATGTCACGAGGTACCACTATACGGTCTTTGAACCACAGAGTACCATGTTCATCACTTTGGAAGCACTTCATTTCCCCATTTTTCATTCTCCTACGAACGTGCGATATACCCACGTCTTTCTTTTGAGCTTCCATAATCTCCTCTCGTATGGTAGGAATAAGAGCAAGATTATATAACGCTCCATATGGAACCAAGTATAAACTCGGCTTGTCCTCATTCATTGGAGTGATGGACAGATTATTGACGTGAGACTTGCAGCTTAGTGCATCGGCAACCACATTCGCCTTGTCGGGATGGTAGTCAATTATAATCTCATAATCTTTGATCTGCTCTAACCATATTCGCTGTCTCATATTCAACTCCTTGTGATTGAAGATATATTTAAGGCTCTTGTGATCAGTCTAGAGATGCACTAGATTTCCTAGTAAATAGTGCCTCTACATTTTCAAAGTGAGCACGACGTCAGCAAGCTCAAGGTCTGGAGTTGGATAGTGCTACTCATGAGTACGGAGCTGCCGTGAGCCATATGCAATCACGCGGCCTTCTTGCATTAACACGCAGCCGAGACCAATGCCAGACGCATCACAATAAACGTCGAAAGATTTGGTCGTATCCGTCTGAGCTAGCATTGGGGCTGTTGTGAGATGCTTCGCCAATGCTTGAAATGCATCCTCACATGGCCTGCTCCAAATATATTTGGTCCCCTTTTTCAGCAGCTACGTCATTGGTTTAGCAATTTTTCAGAAGCTCGGGATGAACCTCCAATAATATCCCGCTAAACCGAAGAAGTTGCAAACTTCACGAACGGACTTTGGACACTCCTATTTCAGCACTTGCACAATTTTGCTTGGATCAACAGCGATGCCCTCCGCTGAAATAATGTTACCAAGAAAGGGTACTTGGCTGATCCAAAACTCGCACTTGCTAAATTTTGCATAAAGCTTGCGATCTCGCAATTGTTGTAGCACGATATGCAAGTGTTTGGCGTGTTCTTCCTCTGAATTTGAATAAACCAGAATGTCGTTGATGAAGATCACGACAAACTTTTCCAACTCCAGCATGAGTACAGAATTCATGAGGTACATAAGTGAGCCAGCGCATTGGTAAGTCCAAACGACATGACAAGATATTCATAGAGCCCGTATCTTATTGAGAATGTCGTTTTTGGTATATCCTCCGGTCTGATTTTTATTTGATGATATTCAGACTGAAGATACATCTCAAGAAAACCTTAGCACCCACTAATTGATCGAATAAAAGATCGATGCATGGTAGTGGATACTGATTCTTGATCGTCATGGTGTTGAGCAGATGATAGTCCACACATAGACGTAACATCTTGTCCTTCTTCTTCACAAACAATGCGGAGCAGCCCCAAGGTGATGAACTTGGGCGTATTAGACCTTTGTCCAGCAGGTCCTTCAAATGCTCCTTTAATTTCGCCAACTCATTTGGTGCCATCTTGTACGGCCTTCGAGAGATAGGCGTGGTTCCCGGAATGAGTTCGATCTTGAACATGATATCCCTATCCGGTGACATACCCGGAAGGTCATCGGGAAACACGTCCAGATATTCACGGACCATAAGAATGTCCTCAAGCTTTGTGGCTTCCGTGTTGTATGTGGCTGGAATTTCTTGGATAAGGCGGTCAAGAATGAGAGTGTGTGGTTCATGTAGTGGAGAGTTTAAATGGACCACACGTGGACCAATGTCGAGAACAGCACCATGGTGGTGTAGCCATGACATTCCTAAGATGACATTGAGTTTCTGACTCTCTAATATAATTAGAGAAGTTGGATACAGATTCCCACCCATCTCAAGTGGTGCTCGATAGACCATCCTATCGGCTGCTACTTTCCCACCCACAGAGCAAAACAAATATGGACTTTTTGTGGGAATGATATGTAATTGATATTTGATGACATATGATTGGATAATGAAATTATGTGTGGCACCGGAGTCAAATAATATGATACGGGACTTTGGAGTAGAGAAAATGTACCAGCAAGGACGGTTTCTCCTTTCGGCACGTCATCGATAGCTAGGTGGTGGGCGTTGCCTGGTTTTGCTGCTGGTTTCTTGGGCGGGTTGCGGGGTAGAGCTGCACCCTGATATGGTGCTTGTCCACTGCACTGTCGTTGCTCGGGGCAGTCCCTCACAAAATGCCTGACATGACCACATGTATAGCATGTGTATTGTGTCGGGTTCCCTCCGAGCTGCGGACGAATCCCGGTGCATGTGGTGGAGGTGGATATGCATGCGGGACCATCCTTTGCTGCTTCTGCTGCTGTGGAAATGGCGGTCGGAAACGCGGTGTGTTGAAAGAACGACCACAGAACTGTTGCGGTCGCGCTGGTGGCTGCCATTGCTGCCCAGATGGTGGTCGATACACCAAGCAGTACTTCTGTGGACTACCACCACTGCTGCTCGATGGCGCGCTGTGTTTCCTCTTATCAGAAATGAGCTCGCGTTGAACATCCTCCTGTACAATCGCGGCATTGACGATGTCGTTAAAGGTGTCGCGGTTGCATTGTGCGAGTTGCACTTTCAGTTTCAGATTAAGGCCCCAGAATAATGTATCTCGCTTTTTGTTTTCCGTTCCAACATAATCCGGTGCGTACTGTGCTAGATGGTTGAAAGCGCGGGAGTATTCATGAGCACTCCTCCCACCTTGCTTCAGCTCCAGAAACTCCTGAAGCTTCCTCTTCATGATACCGGGAGGTATATGGTAGGCGTGGAACGCCTCCCGGAACTCGGTCCATGTGACCACATGACCAGCCAGCAGTGACGTGATGTAGTTCACCCACGAAGCACCGGCGGATCCTTGAAGCTGTTGCGCTGCGAATAGCACCTTCTGTTGTTCGGTGCATCGTAGCAGACCGAACTTCGCCTCGAGGGTGCAGATAAAGTTGTCCGCCTCCAGAGGCTCCTCGGCCTCCGTGAGGACCGGTAGATGCATCACCATGAAGTCCGAGTACGTACTCTGTTGGGGCTGGCATTGCCCATTGTCTTGTCGCCCACCTTGACAGGATGAATTCTGCACCAACATCCACAGCAACTCGGTTTGCTAATCGCGCGAGCCGAGTACTGCGGCAAGAATCTCCACAAGAGTCCTTGGAGGTTCAGGTGGTGGTGGTGGAGGAGCTTGTTGTTGCAGTGTCCTGGTTTGCTCCCATGTCACAGATTCATCACCACTACCTTGGCTAGAGCCTCCCACCTCGTGTGTAGAGCGTGTACACACCATTCTGCATCCACATGATTTAAAAATCAGCAACATATTTGTTTTCATCATCCAGTCCATACAATAGTATTGCGAGAATTGATCAAGTAACACGCATAACATTCACACATATTGATAAAGTGTAAACCTTATACAACATACAACATCCCGGTACCATGTTACCACAATCGAGTTCCAAAGTAATAAACTTCATGGATAGAAGTCCATTTTGATTATCGTAGGTCACAACGGGATGTTCAGTGCATTAGCGTACGTGTACCCTCGCTATTGTACAAGACTTAAACATGTCATAGCTCGAAGTGGTGTCAATTGTGTCACATTCCAAACCAGCATGCCGAATATCAACTGCTGTATAAGGGATATGACACAATAAATGAAACCAAAGTGATTTGAATTGAAGAGTTCAAAACTAGTTTCACTGTCCAGATTCTGGTTCAGCTGACTAATCTGGAGAGATTAAAATGTTTCGACCACATAGAGGCACAATCTGGACTGAGTTCAACTACAAAGCTGTATCACACTCGATATCCTTTCCAGAATGTCTTTATTTGCCTCCATAGCTTCTCTGGTTGACGAGATATGGCTTTTGCAAGTTGACAGTATTTCTGGAAAAACTTTGACAGCACTTCCTTTGTTTAAGGATGATTTTGTCCACATTTTTCCAGATACAAAACATCAATATATGCAAAAATCTTAAATTACAACATTGTTGCATACATCCTCATAATTCCATAAATGTGTTACATGAAGTCATTCCTCGATTCTACTAGGAGATATGATAAAAATGGTGACAGTGTACAGAAACTGCCAGTCTCTGTCCAGATTTAACAGAGTTTGGAAATTTGAAATTTTTATTAGTTTACAGGGGGATTCTGATCTGGAGTTGAACATCGACGTTATAGAGGACTCTATAAACATTGTGACCTTTGTTGTAGACCTTCAGTGGTTATTCCTACTGAGAGTGATGCTATTCCAAAGTTAAGCATTATGCTGACAAATTCTCAGTTTGAATCAGGAACCTGGCAATTTATGTTCAAATGAAATTTTTCAAGTTTTATATCTTGAAATCGGCCCTGGAGCTGAAAATGGAACTTGTGGATGACTTCCTCATGTTTCAAACCATATGCCTGCTTACCGCAGTGACCACATGATTAACTGTCAATCTGAAAAGCACGCTCCAAAACAGAGATTACAAATTCAAACTTAGTCCTAAGTTGGAAATTTTTACTTGTTGTCTAGTCACACCTCCAGCACGAATATTGCCGTCGACGTGCCTGATGAAACTTGAATGCAATGCCGGTACTACACCCTCACCAAAGAAAATACTAAGCCGGTATTCCGGCATACGTCTCAACGGTGGCCTTAATGACGTTCACTCACAAATGTTTTCAACTCGAAATACGTATAATGTGGTTAGTGTACCTGCAACTACACACAACTTACTGATCAATCATATGGTGTCGTACGGCACAGCCCGCACAAGCGATCATTTCAGGCAATCACAACAATATATATGAAAGTAAAAACATTCATCCCATATAATTCCATACGGGCCGCCCCGAGCTGAGCCATGTCTCGAGGTTTATGACTGGGTTTTCTACCACCCGACGGAGGTCCCATGTATTTGCATAATGCTGCACCAGTAGGAGGCGCATCGGGTTATGTAACACCCGACGGGATCCCACGTCTTTGCCTAATGATGCACCAGTAGGAGGAACTTTCGCGTGTTTATTAAAAAACAATCTACGTTCTTTTCAACCGCACGATAGATGGCCACATAATTTATCTCGTGCGCTAGGGATCAGCACTGCGTATGGCCCTTTGAACATTGAATGTTCAAGAGTTGCATACATCAGGTTTTTGACCACACGAGTATTCTCGCTTTTGCCTAAAGCACGTTGGGTAGCAGCATTTTCATATGTTCCCAGAACCATGAGAAGGTTCAGAGGCTCATATTAACTCTCGTGCCAAGCCACAGGGACAATCACATGCTACCTCTTGCATGGTGAGCTTACCGCAATTGATCCACTTGTGATGGCGTACCTTACCTCTTACCTGATGTCGGAGCATCGTTACAGAATATAATAACACATATGTTAGCTTGTCACCTTAAGTAACTAATACTATCATAAATCTTATGTGGGCATAGTAACTAATCCTCACTCGACTACTTATAAATTTTCAAAATAGGCTCTTTTCGAGCGTGCTATTCCCAATGCGGCTCTCATACCAGGCTGTGGGGACCGAGTCCGCACATTACAGGAATCGCAGAGGGTGGTGTCGTGTGATGCGGCACCCAACAGCACAAACGGGAAGAATACAACAAAATGCAAAGTTTTATTTATACAAATAGTGGAAGTATTTTACAAAACTTAATATACAGCGGAAGCAATGCTCATAGCTAAACAATCCTAGCTATGCAAAAGTGCAGCCGTCCAGCCCGGGGACACTACACACTAGCAACACACAACAGATCACAGCGACGTGCAGGGCTCCCACTTGGTGGTATACCCCGACAGGGGCATCGCCTCATCCTCGGGCCCTTTCTCATACGCCTCACCTGCAAACAACATAATATAGCAACCGCGAGCATGAAGGCTCAGCAATACTTAACCGTCTTACCTAAGTATGAAACTCTACATGCAAGGATACGTAAACATAGGCAGTGATATTGCATAAACGACTCGCCTACAAGTGGATCCGTACTTTCAAGTTATTAGCAACAAATTAAATGTTCAGCAATGTAACTTTAGTGAGCCATATACTACAGCAAGCATGGTTGCAAAACAATTATAATTCAATACATCATATTCTGTTGGCTTCTTCAATATCTACTACATCACGACACGGTGAACAAGCGGTGCTCAAATAACCGTGAGGGATGGTGATTGCTATCACTAGACACCCAGATAACATGTCACATACTCCCATTTTGGAAGTGGGGCGAATCACACTTCAATACTCTGTTGTACACAACAACCTTTCAAAGGAAACCCAAATGTCGAACCAGTCCTTCCGTAATGTTCAGGAGGTCTCCTCGTGGAGCGTCTCGATGCCCGCTGGCAGATTTACACCTTACTGCCCTCAACCCACTCCTATAGAATGGTAGGGTAAGCCTCGACACCCAGGTTAACCAATTACATCGGTTTCCTGGTTCCCATATTGCCAGTATGCATTCGGTACAGTTCAAACTTGCTCAGCGAGACCGCACACGGATCGGTCCTCAATCGACACAGACAGCACTATGCATGTGAGACCACATCTCGCTGCTTCCTACGTCGCTGCCCGGTCTCATATTAACACTCATATGCCATTCTCAACATAAACCAATCCCGTGTGACGGTGTAACTATCTCGCGAGTAGATTCCAACTACTCGACTTCTACCGGATTCCATATAACATTAGCATGGCAATTCTACACGTCGAGCTATACAGCTACCTAAATACTCCATGGGATTTTGGGTCATGCAATTGGAGTATTAATACACCTTAGACATAATGCAATTCAAACTATAGACTTAATAGTGATACAAATGAAATCTTTGCAAAATCTCTTAAATGCAAATCAGGGCTTGCCTTGCTGCGAGTCAGATTCAAAGTTAGTCTCAGGGAGTCTTCTGTCCAATGCCTCCGGCTCCTCCTCGATCTCGGTCACTATATGATGTGCATAATATGAAAGTATATAAGTGACATAGAACTATATGAATCAATTTCTAAATACAGTTTCTGTTGCTAAATGATTTTAATTGGCTTTGCGATTTTTACAGTGGATACTATGTACTATGGGGAAGATCTGGACCAATAACTGGAGATGTTCAAGGAAGCTTATAGTCTCTAAAATTCCAACAAATAAAAGCATTTTCTGAAATTTGGTATTAAATCTGGAGCTTTTTCATGGTAACAGTTGATGATCATGGTATAGGAGGTCTCACTGGTTCTAGGAAAAAAAATCATAATTATTTGAGCTTTCTACAGGGATAAATTGATTTTTTTAAGTTTGGAATAAAATCTGGAAATGTTTCTATACATTTCTGAATTTTCTATGGACATTGGGGATTTGCACACAGTTTGGTCCAGTAAATGAAGTCTAATGAACTTGAAATTTTTACTGAAGTTCAAGTGTATTATAGTGAATGAGATGACCAAAATAGGTAATTTTCTAATTAGCATAACAGGAGTAATTAATTTGCCAAGCAGTTAGCTCAAAGGAATTAATTATGAAAATTCTTGGACTTTCATGTCCAACAAATTGCAGTACCGAAAAATTGGGATCAATATTAGTCTACTAAAATTTATTGGGAATTATTTGATCAAGTTTACTAGGAGTAGTTGATTTTCAAAGTTTGGATGAAATCTGGAATTAATTTTAACTGGAAAAGTTTGAATTAATCAAACTGGGCCCACGGTTTAAAATGATCCAATCACAACTGGGCCATATATAGGCCATAGGGTTTCCCCACGCAGTCAAAGTTGATCCGGCGGCCATATTAGATCTGAGCGCTCGACTCTTAGGCCGACAGGCGGGACCCATGGGTCATCTTCGTCCTCCCGCCCAGGGCGGCGCTCGGGCTGCCGCGGTGGCGCTGCACCGGCGAGCCCACCGTCCCGGCTTCCCCGGACATCACCCCTCCCCATACTTGCCGCCTGAGCATAAAATTGGATGCCGAGCTCGGTGGTGGTGTCGGCGCACGCCGACAACGGCCGGAAGTGCTCGCGCGACTGCGGCGGCGGCGGCTAGGGTTCCGTGAACTCGCTTTTCATCGGAGATGGACAATACTACCTCTTATTTGGTCCAGGAGTTCCCTAAGAACATTATAGACACGATCATGGGGTGAAAATGGGCTGGAATAGCTTGTAATTCCAAGCTCGACGATGAAGAGCGTGATTTTTGTTTGCTGCGTGGAAAACTTGAATATCTCGGCAATCACTCGATGGATTCTACTGATTTTCGGTCAAGGTGTGAGTTAGGAGTTTCTTAACAAAATAACTAACTGGATTAAGGTCCAGTCCTACCTAAAAACAGAATCGAAGTGGAGACCTAGCTTCATTGCTACGAACTTCGCGTCAGGAAAACTGAAAATACCAAAGCTATACCCTATGACAAGATGTAAAATTTTGCAGGCATCCTCGGTGACCAAATACGCACCACTTTTCTTTTTTATGCCAGTCACGAGATGGCTTGTATCGTCAGTGCGATGGGGAGGCAGAGTCGAAGCTTGATGGCTGCACCGATGAGCTCCGAAAGCGCTTCAAAATACACTGCACCCAAATGAGAAATCGATGAACTGATTATTGGAGATCATAAAGGAGGAAGTCTTCACTACTTTTGCTGTTGGCACAATGGCTAAAATAGGCCTGAATCTTGGGCGATCTGCAGGAGCAGAGGAGGCGGTATGGCTGCTGGCTGAAGAACAGATAAGAGAAATTTATCGCTTTTCACCGTGGGAATGAGAGAGAAGGGAGCACGGCTCGTCTGCATGGTGCTAGATAGCTGTGAGGTAGAGGATTGGGCACCAAGGCAATGCCATCGCGGTGGCCGCATGCATCGTCGCGGTGTCGAGCAGAGGAACAGAGAAAAATGGCGTACAGAGCAAGTGGGTCTGACCAGTGGGTCCCACCCATCATACTCAAGCACAACCTCTCTGTTCCTTCAATTCCACCACCTAACAATGTCCAAAAATCCTAAATTTATGTAGAGTGTCCAAATCAAATGTATAGATTTAGATTCTGGAATTCAATTTCATATTTGGACAAGTATCATCTCAATTCAAATTTTGAATTTGAATTCAAGTTGATTTCAATGCATACCATGAAATCCATATCAAATGGCCTTCAAAAGTTCTAAAAACTTGCTGGGCCACTATTTGGAATATTTGGAATCCACTGGACCACTAAAATTTTAATTTGAGTAAGTTTGAACAGTGGCTATATTGGAATTTTTAAACCCTCAATTCAAGTTTTAATTACATTGATATTTCTGTTGCTCATTAATTTGGTTTTTTCCTCTTTTCCTTTTGATCTCCCCTCACTGAGGTTTGCACTTCGAATTTAGGGCTTTTACATTTACTAAGTCTGACAAAGGTTTCTTGCTTGGCTATGACTAATGCCCTTCCGTCTATCGTGTATTCAACAAAATATTTGGTTGTGTTGAAATTGCACGCGTCGTAGTGTTTGATGAGACTAATGGCTCCTTAAGTGGAGGAAGTTGATCAACATGTGCTATATTAAGAGGAAGCACTGTGCTTAGCACTAAGGAGGATGACACATGGTGATGTTTGTCTACTAGGTCAACATCAAGACCCGAGTGATCTGAGCTCCTATCAATCGGCGCCTCCTACCAAATATCAAGCTCAAGACTCTCAAGATAAAAACCATCAAGATCAAGATGATGAAGATATAGGAAATGACAATGATCAAGGGGGGACGATGAACGAGAAGTTGATTCAAGACCACAAGTGCCACATCCAAGAGTTTACCAAAGTGTTCAATGGGACCATCCTGTTGACAACATCCTTGGAGATATATCCATGGGGGTAACTAATTGATCTCGTATGGCAATTTTTGTGCACATTACTCTTTTGTGTCTTCTTTGAAACCTTTTAGAGTGGAAGAAGCACTACGAGATGGCCATGCAAGAAGAGTTGAACAGCTTCAAGAGGAATCAAGTGTGGGAACTAGTGAAGAGACCAAATTCCAACATGAAAGGCACCAAGTGGGTGTTCTGCCACAAGCAAAATGAACACGGTAACAAGGAAAAAAACATGACTTGTGGCCAAACGATATGCACAAGTCAAATGATTGGATTTTGATGAAAACTTTTGCTCCCATAGCTAGGCATGAGTCAATTTGTATATTATTAGCCTATGCTACTCACCATGGTTTCAATATTTTCAATATTTATTACACAGATGTGAAAAGCGCCTTCCTAAACACTCCAATCAAGCAAGAGGTGTACATGGAGCAACCACCCATTTTCAAAGATCAATAATATCCTAACCATGTGTTCAAATTGCGCAAGGCACTCTATGGCCTCAAGCAAACTCCTAGAGCTCGGTATGAGTGACTTAGAGACTTTCTCTTTAAGAATGGTTTTAGGATAGGAAAATAGATTATACTATTTTCACTAAAAATGTTGATGATGATCTCTTTATGTGCCAAATATATGTCTATGATATAATATTTGGTTCAACTAACAAATCTTTTTGTCATGAGTTTAGCAAGATTAAGACGAAAAGATTTGAGATGTCCATGATGTGCGAGTTGAAGTTTTTCTTACGTTTCCATGTCAAGCAACTTAAGGACGACATGTTCATAAGTCAAACGAAGTTGTAGGATTGAATATAACATGAAAAGCTACCAGAGGGGGTGAATAGAAGATTAATACTTTTTCAGCGGAAGCAACAAAAATACCTCGGTAGAAAATTAATCTGATAGAGAAATCGTGTGTGCGAGTGTTTCCAATGTGTTTAAAATGTGAAAAATCAGTGTATATCATATATAATCAAGTCACAAAGACATGAAAATAAGAATAACGAGAAAACGTCGAGTAAAACTCAAGGTATGACCAAAACCCTAAGCAAAGGTCAATCTGTTCTAATGGAGAGCAAACAAATGTGCTATGTTGCTAAGAAAATCATGTAACACAAAAAACATAAATCCAATGACCGTGAAATTTTCAAAAATGATAGAGTGTTGAGTTGTGAAGACAACACAAAAATAATCACGTCAATTGGATCTCTAAAACGCGAGTTACAATCAAAAGACCAAAGAAAGGTCAGGCAGCGCACAAAATCAACGAGAAAGACTTGACAAAAACAAGTCAGATGAACAAGGCACAAAAGCTCGTCTAAACTACAAATTTTAATCACTAAAGACACAAGAGGAACATCCCAAAGATGTATTTCCACGAGCTATGGTTTCCCTTGCTTATATAACCAGCCCTTAGGCCAACCCAATCAACACTAGGACTCTATTTCTACTCAGTTTCAACCGAAACTTTCCATAACTGCTCAAAACTCTTTCATACGCAGATAGAAGCAATCTTAAGACTTTAAAACACCTTAACAACGTCCCAAACATTCCTAAAACAACTCAACTTCATGCTCACCACGAAATCTAACCAAAACAAACTTGAAACTTTCCATATTCGAACCATAACCACCTCAGCCGCAGCCTGAGGCATAATCCTGCCGATTGGACCTTTTCGGCCACATCTTCACATCCATATCCCTTCACCACATCTTGGAACCCATCTTGGAACCATGTTTCCGCATCCCTACACCCCTTGCAGACGTACAAACACCTTACAATGATGTCCACGATACCTTCATATGCATTGTTCATGACCCAAACATGTTGCGCGACCTCCCGATCAACTCAACCACAATTCCTCCCATACTTGGTTATTGAACCTCATCTTCTCTCTTAGACTAGTTCAATGGATCCCATCACCAACCATGTCTTGACCTCAACACCTGAACATGAAAAAACAACCAATTCTTTTGAGTACAAGTCCTCGAATTGTATCATATTAGTCCGATAACCACAACAACTTATGTGATCGCCTCACATAAGCATGTTGCAAACATAGCAAGAAAATATCCACCATGATCAGCCAAAACGCATCAAAAACTTAGTCCAAGATTACTAAGCAAACCTTCTCTGTAAAGCAAGTTTAAAACATTGTAAGTGGAAAACATAGCAGTCGCACGATTATTTCACCACATAGAACGTTCGAACTATCCTAAACATCATCTATGCATACAAGGAAAAGTTCGGACATTCCAGTGCAAAACATTTGCAGCTCACATGCGTGATAAAGTTCTGACAATTTGAAGTGGGTTTCTCAGATATATTCAAAACTTTGCATGTAAACCTTCACTTTTAACATAATTGCCAATGTATTCAGCACATAGGTCTCAGAAGCTCTCCCTTGATGAATGCATTGGCAACACCACTACGAAATCGAATGTTGGCTCATTCACGTTTCAGAAAAAGTTTTGACAAATGAAAATTTCTCCCTTTTTTTGAAAATCAAAATTCAAATTGGAGAAAACCCAAAAATTCTCCCCTAAGGATGTACACTCCTCATGAGAAAAGTCATGCCAAAACACTTATGAATGTGCAATGTGTGACCAATTTCTCCCCCTTTGACAATGTATTTTAGCAAGGTTCAAAAGAGAAATTTTAAATTGCTATGAGCATAATATGATATATACATATAAAACAAAGCTCATCCAAGTCATACTATCAAGTAACTTACACTATCACATCAATGAAATAAATAAAGTAGTGTAAGCCATGCTAGAGATCAAGTGTAAGTTTTCAATTTAAGCAAGTCGTGATCTCTCTGTCTCAACTATTTCAAAACTTGAAAGCATAACACATGTTGTTGTTTTTAAGTTTTCAATATCATTTGAAGCACAAATTTTGCTTAGATGACATTTGCAAGAGATTATATGCCGCATCAGTCTTATTCTAACCAACCAAGCCAAGCCTATGACATTTGATAATTAGAAGCTTGAGGACATGGTTCTAGGAATATACAACTCCTTCCAAGTTCATAGAAAGGTGCAATGATAAGCAATCTCAAAAGAAGAAGTGCTATGCATGCATATTCTCTTGATCTTTCAGATTTTTATTTGATCATAAAAGCTCAACATGTGGGTTATCAATTGATTATTTTTTCATAATTAAAAGAACTTGTGAGCATGCAACAAGTTCAAAACAGCAAGAAAGATCAATCATGACCAGATTTAGTGTAAGTAATTATTCAAATTACTAGTCATGGCAAAAACTACAAAATATATAACATGAGTAATGTAGTAAGAACTTTAAGCAAGTAAAAAAGGAATCACAAAGTCATATATATATATATATATATATATATATATATATATATATATATATATATATATATATATATATATATATATATATATGAAACATTTTTTCTCATATTATCTTTTAATTTCAGATTCATACATAGACTTCCCAAGTTGCGAAACTCCCCCTCAATTTAAGCCATGAGGATGCATAATCCCTATTTCACTACGGATGAATGAAAAACGAATGAAATCCAAAGGTTTTGTGAAAATATCAGCCAATTCGGTGTATACATGGTGAAGCACAATATTTCCTTTTTAACATTATCATGGAGAAAGTGATACCTAATGTCAATATGCTTTGTTCTAGAGTGTTGCACAGGATTTGAACAATCTAAAGAATTTGTGATCAAGTGCTAGCAGCAGCTAGATATTCAGATTCCGTCATGGATTGTGCAACTGAACTTTGTTTTCTAAAGAACCAAGCAACAAGTGAATTACCAAAAAAATGACAAGCACCCGAAATAATTTTCCTATCAATTCTACAACCCCCAAAATCAGCATCGGAAAAAGCTTTCAAAGTAATAGTTGAGGAAGATGGAAAAAAGTTGCAAAATTCTTGAGTTCCATGTAAATACCTGAGAATCCTTTTGACGGCTTGACGATGTGAAGCACATGGAGAAGCTTGAAATCTTGCACAAACACATACGTTGAATTGTATGTCCGGTCTTGATGTCGTGAGGTACAAAAGTGATCCGATCATGCTTTGATATTATATTTGATCAATGGGTTCACCTTCTTCGTCAAGTTCAAGTGGTGTTGCTATTCCCATTAGTGTCTGAAGAGGATTGCTTTTGTCCATGTTGAAGCACTTAAGAAGGTCTCTTGTATACTTCGTTTGATGCAGAAAAGTTCCTTCCTTGGTTTGCTTGATTTGCAGCCCCAAAAAAAATGTGTGTTCTCCCATTGTACTCATCTCAAATTCTGAACTCATCATACCTAAAAACTTGGACACAAGATCATGAGAAGCACAACCAAAGATAATATCATTCACATACACTTGACAAATAGTGAGTCATTGACATGCTTAAGTACAAAAAGAGTTTTATCAACCTTGCCCATGGTAAACCCCTTTTCAAGTAAGAATGTCTTTAACCTATCATACCAGGCTCTAGGGGCTTGTTTGAGACCGTCTAAGGCTTTAGACAGTTTGTAAACATGATTAGGAAAATCTCATTCTCCTTTAGAAAACCTCCTCATGGTGGTTGCTTGAAATAAACCTCCTCATCTATGTAGCCATTTAGAAAAGCACTTTCAACATCCGTTTGATATAACTTGATACCTTTAGATGCAGCAAATGCTAACAAAATTCTTACGGCATCTAATCTAGACTAATCTAGCGGCGGGAGCAAAAATTTCATCAAAGTCTAAACCTTCAACTTGTGTGAAACCTTGAGCAACCAACCTAGCCTTATTCCTAACCACAACCCCATCCTCACTTTTTATATTTTTAAACACCCATTTAGTTCCAATTAAAATGTGACCTTGAGGGTGCGGTGCAAGTTTCAAAATATTATTTCTTTCAAAATTTTCTAACTCTTATTTCATGGCAATAATCCAAGATTCATTAGTGAGTGTGTGTGATATATCTTTGGGTTCAAAAAAAGCAACAAAAGGATAATGAGCATGGGAGTGTGGATCGCAAAACCTGAAGTGTGTGACTCGTTCGTGCAAGCTTCCAATAATTTGTTGCGAAAGATGACCTTTGAGGGTCCGGAGAGGAGTAGACATTTCACAAGCTCCTTGTTCTTTATTTTCATCACAAAAAGAAGAGCTTCTAGCTTGAGGATGATCTGGACCAGCAAACGTCGTCATCGGTGCTGGTTGTGGATCAAAATTAGGAGCTGGAACAATGTCATTAGCTGCTGAATTTTCGGACAGCAGCACCACTTCTTCCTCATCTTGAACGAAAATACTCACCACCTGCAGATATGCATCTTGTCCTGCAATATTAGGGCTAGTACTTGGGATAGCTTCATCAAAAGAAACCTCACAAGTCTCCACAATTTTGTTAGTGTCAAGTAAAAGCACACAGTAGCCTCTAGTATGAGATGGATAACCAAGAAACATGCCATCAACAGATCTAGCTTCAAATTTATCAAGATTACCATGTTTCATAACAAAGCATTTGCAGCCAAAGACCCTAAAGTGTATAACACTAGGCCTATGTACAAAACGAAGCTCATATGGGGTTTTTCCTAGCTTAGCACGCAACAAAACTCGATTCAAGACATAACAAGCGGTTGTAATTGCATCAGCCCAAAACTTTCTAGGAGTTTGATATTCATCAAGCATAGTCCTAGCCATCTCAAATAAGGTTATGTTCTTTCTCTCTACAATACCATTTTTTGAGGTAGATATGGTGAAGAAAATTGATGATCTATTCCATTTTCAGCACAAAAGTGATCAAATGATCGATCTTTAAATTCAGTTCTATTATCACTTTTAATTGCTTTTAAAGATCCTGGGTGGTTAAGTGAAAGTCTAAGAACTAAACTTCTAAAGTGACTAAATGCTTCTTTCTTAGATGCCATAAAGTAAACCCAAGAGTATCTAGAATAATCATCAACAATCACAAGCACATACCATTTTCCTCCGAAAGATTGAACACGTGAAGGACCTACAGTGCCAATGTGTAAAAGTTGTGCTGGTGCTGTTTTCATGGTCATTGTGAGTGGAGCATGTGAATCTACAACAATTTTAGCATGTCTACGAGAAGAGCAAACAATTTCTTTGTCCCCTTTAAGCTTAGGCAGTCCACGTATGCGATCAAGAACACTAACACGTGTGAGGTGATCAAAGCCTATGTGACCAAGTCTATGATGCCAAAAATATAAGCCCTTTAAATCATTAGCAACTAGACACCTATGCTTAGAGGATGACATATCAAAATCAGCTTTAAAAACTCTTCCAAACTGAGACATGTTAAATATAAGCTCACCATTAGAATCTACAACCTTGCAGCAATATTTAATGAAAATAATTTCAAGGTTTTCATCTAACAATTTGAAACAAAAACCAAGTTGTATATCAAATTTTTAACAACTGCCACATCTTTCAAAGTGTAGTTGTTATTAACTATAACCGAACCATTAGCAATTATAGGAGTTGAAGAATTAACAGCAAAAGTAACCTTCTCTACATGTGACACAATAGAGAGGGAGGAGAACCATTGTTTGTTACCAGTCATGTGGTGTGAGCAACTTGAATCCACAAGCCAAAAGTTATCCTTCCTCAAGCGTGTAACCTACAAAGAAGCACAATACGTTGATGACTCAATATTGGGGTTAGTCAAAAGGCATTTAGGAATCCAGTACTGAGTCACATGACAACCAGCAGGAATAACATGCGAAAGCTGAGATAAAACAGTAGGTTTATGAGCCAAATTTTGAGAATCCTTGCATCCCACTACTGACCCAGGAGGTGTGTTATGTGTAGCATGAAAAATAGTAGGTTTGGGACCAAATTTTGCATACTTTGACTCATTATAGCTGGTTGCAAATGTCTTGCATTCGGTTCAGCACGTGCAGCAGATTTTGCTCGATTGTTACATGATCTAGCTAGCATTCTTTGCTTCTTTTCTTGTTTAGCTAGTCCACAACAAAAGTTTATGACATTACCATCTCTACCACAGTAGGTACAATGAAATTTTACTTTGTGTTCATGTCTACATGAGCAAGCCATATGTTTATTAGCAACCGAATGAGACAACATTCCTACAGACTTGAAAATCACCTCTTTTTGTTTAGGAACATTTTGAATCAAACCACTTGCTAGTGACTTAACAACCTTAGGTGGATGTGCCTTAGAATGAGCATGAGACAAAACCTACACCAGTTTTATCATTGCAAGACTTAGAAGAATTCAGCAGCAAGTGTAGTTTCTTATTTGCATTACAAAACCGATCTAGTGTCTGCATGTCATCAAGTTTATTGGACAGATCAAGACAATTTTCACATGAAGTTTTTCTTTTTAATTTGCAATTAGACCAACAATTAACTTCATCAGAACATAAAGCATTGTTCAAAACAAAATTTTCATTCATAGCATCATGTAGTTTTTTATTAAGATCATCACAGTTAGAACAGTGCAAATCAATTGTTGAACATGTAGCATCTTTCATGTTTTTATCGTTCAGTGCAGCAATCTTTTTGTTCTTTTCAATTTCAATCCCAAGTTTATAAAGAGTGGAGGTGTGGGCACTTCTTAAAGAGGACAATTGTTCATATATTAATTCACATGAGGAACAAGAATCATCACTAGGAATCAAAGATTTTAACCGATTAATTTCATATTCTAGTGATTCAATTTTAATAGCATTGTCCCTAAGTTTTTTATCCTTTTTTCCTAAGTATAACAAAGGCACGAGAAATAGTATCACATATTTCTTTGCATGTGGGATATACCTCTTCATCGTTGCTGTTATGTTCTGCTTCCTCCATGCTTGATCTTGAATTGCCTGCCATGAAAAACATATTTTCCAAAGAGTCTTCATCTTCATCACTTCTAGAGTCCACGTCGCTCGAGTCAAGTTCTTGAAGTGCAGAAATAAAACTGTTTACCAATTGGCGACCTGTAAAACTCTTCTTTTTCTTCTTGTTGTTTGCAGAGGAGGACTTGAACTTAGATTGCTTCTCATCACGGGGAGTAGAACCTGAAAGGTTAGGGCAATTTGTACAAAAATGTCCAAACTCACCGCATTTGAAGCATTGTTGAGGTCCACCACTTCCTCTCCTTGTAGTTCACACATTTTGCAATGCTTTCAAGAACCGAGTAGAGAGAAGTGTCAGCTCCTCCTCTGAAAATTCTTCAATATGTTCAAGGGTTAGAGAGGACAGCAAAGCAAGTGTACCACATGATGAAGATTGACTAGAAGTAGGCATGTCACATTGTGAAAGAAATGCAAGAGACTTGTTGGGGTTTTTATGTGATATTATGTCAAGTTCATGAGTTTTCAACTTAGAATATAGAACATCTAAAGAAAGTGTACTCATTACAGTAGATTCACGTATAGATGTAACATTCATCTCCCAAATCGACATGTCTAATGCACTTAACAATTGCCTAACATTTTTAGCATCTGAAAAATTAACATCAACGCTACGCAAGTTGCCGAGAATTTTACTAAAGCGAGCAAAGAGATCATCGATTGACTGACCGGGTTGCATCTCAAAATGCAAGTACTCCTTCTTGAACATGTCTTGATGTACCTCCTTGATTGCTCGTACTAAGAGAGTCATTCAAACAAGAAATATTTGAGGACTATTAAGGTCTCCATTAATAAGTGCATTCAACGAGAATTATTGAATGCAATATTGCTTTTGAGTGCCTCCTTATGATAGAAAGACCATTTATTGTCTCCTATAAATATCACCAAGCACTCTTTTGAAGAGGCTCACTACTCAGAAAAATAAAGGAGGTGTTGTACGTGCGCACATACTAAGAATGATGAACATAACCACTAAGCTTATGAATTTGAGACTAAAATATGAGGTACTAGTGTATCTTATACTTGTCTCACATCCAAAAGAATTTTCAGAAATTCATCATCAATCAAAATACTAAGTAAGAGCAGTGAGATATTAAGAAATTGATCGCCACGTGCATTCAAGTTGAGGAGCGTTATTAAGATACTCTGTCAATTTCTCAAATATATTAAGTATATGGAGGATTTTAAAAAGAGGGTTAAGGATCATTAAAGACATAGATGATCACGAAGCAAAGTATGAGCCAATTGAAAATTCTCATTTAGTATTAAGAGATGGCTTTATACTTAAACTTCATAATGTTACTTACGTACTCTCTTTAAGATAAAATTGATTTTAGCATCATATTTGGACTATTAAGTTTTGTTTGTCATTTTGACAGATTATCTTATTAATGTTTCACAATGAAATTGGGTCTTGCATTTCACAAGACATACTCATTGTCCAAACATGATTAAGTAATAATCAAACTTTCTCTCATAATAACTTAGTCTTTAGTAAGCACATAAGTATCAATTGTGAAATGTCTTCGAAACTATGGCACTATTGTTAAGGCCATATTTCGAGGGGGGATTAAATACTTCATTTCACAATTGAAGATTATTTATACTAGGTATTTTTGATTCAGATGAATGCATAAACAATATTTAAGATACGATGTGAGTGGGAGTACAACAATTGGAATACCCCTCTCAAGTTAAGGACATAAGTCCTCATTAAGTTTTATCTATGAGGATGTCATGGTAAGACTATTTTAGTCAACCCAACATAAGATACTAAGACTATTTTAGTTAACCCAAAGATAAAATATTTAGACTATTTGATAAGATAGCATTGTTTCCACTGTCTTGATCGATGCTAAGTATATGAAGCACAATATATTCTATCATTAAGAGGAGCATGCTATATGCTATGATTAGGGGGAGCATGGTAAGATGAGAAAATATTCTTGAGGAGAAGTGGGAGTTTATCCACTTTTATGATTCAAGAATTACTCTTTTCGATACCTGTTGATGTTGGGTCACGTCATTTTTGACTCAACACCTTTCGTTAGTTCTTCATCGACAACATTTATGCTAAGTAAGGCTTCTGTTGCACAGGAGCATTCTCAATTTTGTAGGTTCACTAATTTATTCGCCTCTTATGATGAAGAGCAACAATTGCCTAAATAAGTGATGTGCTGGTAAGATATCTCATTATGAGATATGCATTAAAATGATGGATTAATTCTTTCATTTTGAGGTACGATGTAAATAGCTCTCATATATCCAAATGGCGTCAAGCCATTAATTTAATTAGGAGTAAGCATGCCACTAAAGTCTTAAATTAAGTTAATATTCCTAATAAAGTCGAAACAGTAGACTGCAGTGGGTCTACAAAATTAATAGTGACTCTAAAGGGAAATTTCAGATATTATTAAGATATACTTATGGTAAAAAGATTTACTAAGACATAAGGTGTTGCTTACAATGAATCATTCTCATATCTTTAAAATGATTCGTTCAAGATCATTATGTCATCAATAAGTGTGTCATCACTTAGAATTACATGATATGGATTTAATAATGATGCTTCTCAATTGGAATCAATACGAGAACGTTTACATGACACAACCTAAATATTTGCCATGGAGAATAATGAACATTTGAGATACTAGTTAAGAATGTCCATTTATGGACTCAATAAGGCTTTGTGCAATAGTATCTCAAATTCAATAAGTCAATAAGAAAGTTTGGGTTATGTTAAAATAAGGAGGACAATTGTAAGAATGAGAAATTATTTTTACTCGTGTTTTGTAGATAACATGTTACTTGCGAGTAATGATGTCAATCTACTAATATAAATTAATAAGTTCTTGTCCTCTATTTTTGTATTAAGAATCTTATTGAAATATTCTATGTGTTAGGCATTAAAATACACTAAGATATGTAGAGAGGTATTAAATTTAGAGCAAAAGACATACTTAAGGAGCGTACTTGGAAAGTACGGTATGCATGAAAAAAAAATTTGTCCGCTCTAATGAGTCAAGATTGTTAAGTATGGATACAATAAGAGCTCAACCTAATAAGAATCGGTTTCAAAGCTTCTTGCTGTTGGAAGTTTTAGGTTTTGCTCAATTCATAAGCTACCTTGACAAAGTTTAAATATCGGGTTAATTTTTGCGTAAGTAAGTCCAAACCATATGACTAGATGAAAATAAGTAGCGTTTGCAGTTTTGCAAGTATCAACATCTCAAGATAAGTTAAGTATAAGAAACAAGTCATTAGAATAATGAATTGCTAAGAATTAGTATCTGGTAGATGTGTACTAAATCCACATCAGTAATCAACACTCGCAAATTGGAGCTTTATTATGGAAAAGATATTAACTTAAAGTCACCGCATCATGTGTGATTCATACCAAATATATATTATAAATGAGGCCACCGAGCAGACACAGTAAGTAAATCCAAATTGTGAGTGGTTGACAGCATCAAACCACTTATGTTTTTTTGTACTCCAGAGGCAACAAGTCTAATGTGATGCCAAACATATTGATGTAAGTTATGTGTTGCAGAGGAGTAAATCCAGAATCATATTACGTAGTGAATATTGAGCAAATAAGTACCAAGCGAATGCTTGCAGACCCGCTTATAAAAGGACTTGCACCCAATGTGTTCAGCGAACGCATAGCACGCTTGGGTTTAAGGAAGATCCTATGATTACCTGGATACCTAGGCCAAAACTAAGTATAAGGTCATTTCTAAGTGTAAGACGTATTGTGGTCTTCGAGTCAAGCAGTACGTAAATAGTTGCTTTGATGTGTCGTGCCTTATATGTCGAACATGAGGAAATGGAAATTAATTTTTAGTATTAAGTTAGTAAATTTTAATCCGAGTTCAAAGGGGAGAATGTTAGTATGTGTGAACACGGATTAAAAGACAATTAACATGTGTCTTAATTGAAGAGACACAACCTTACGAATAGTCGTGTCTGTGATCGGTGGACACGACCATTCCGAAAGGTTGGGAGGCCCCCTATCGCGTCCCATGGGTAAGTATAAATATGTGGAGGGTGCACTCCATTGGGCGTGACAATGTATTGCAACCAAAACACCCATGACACTAAATAACCGATCAAAATGATTGGGAAAGTGAGGAGAAGGTTCCTCCCACATTCTTGACCGTCTATGCAACATTGCGAATCTTCGTACACTGTCGTCGCCTCTATGGTTTGATGGCTGCATCAACCATCAGTTGCGAAAAAAATATCTATTAGTTATGGTTGTTAATGTTAATCGGAAATGGATTAAGTGACTAAATTAAAGATCATGATGATTTCAGTAAATCTAACATTGTGTACCAGAATGAAATTGTCATGCATGCATCACTTTTTGACAAAGGTGCTCTGGTTCGGTGAGACTAGACTACACAACCGGAGTGCAAGTCGTTAGCTAGGATTTTAGAGAAGATTTTTGCAACACTATGAATTAGACTTATTGGTCGATAATCCTTTAGTTCCTCTGTTTTCGCCTTCTTCAGCAGTAGCATGGAGTGTGAAGTGTTCAGCAGCTCGATGCATTCCCACGTAGCTGCGATAGTTGATGGAAAACACGAAGTAGGTCCACCTTGATTATGCTCCAACAATTGGAAAAGAAACAAGTTGTGTATCCGTCGGGGCCAGTTGCTTCTTCTTTTGGTAGTTCCTTAACGGCCCTTTCGACCTCATTTTTGGTGATGTCATTTTCTAGAATTTATAAACTAACCGGGTCACAGTTATGCGGTCTGAGAGGAATATGGGTTCATGAATTGTGGAATTATTGAAGGAGCATCAGTAATTATCGTTGTCTACATGGACTATGCTGTACATGTGGGAAAAATATGAACCATGGCATTTAGCTAAATGTACTAAGAGTGTCCAACTTCAATTGAACAATTTATCTATAGAAGATATGAGTATGGCTTTACCTGATGGGACTGAAGGAAGCAATTTTTTGAGATTGCATGCTCTGCTAAGGAAACAACAAGTATTTTTGCTTCTAGTTGTCTTGGGTAGTTCAGCAACGTTTATCAATTCAGCCTTTATTGCCAAAGCTGGTCTGAAACTATAACGCCCCAGGTATGAACATCCCTGGACACTACTAAAAATTCATCTAATTATTCCTAATAATTAAGAAATACATTAAAATTTTTGACAGAGTCTCTCTTGTAAAGTCAACTAGTCGCGGGCAACACAATTCAAATATAAGCACAATAACATCCACAAGCAGTAACAAGCAGCAGTCAGCTATATAACTCAAGTGAACATTCGAACGACCAAATGACCTCACGACAGTTATTAAAAATACCATAATTCAGTAACTAATTAATAAAGTCTATGATCTAAGTTTAATATTTTGTTGGTGTGCTCAAGTGCAGGTACTACCCTCTTCCCATGCATGTGTTGATCAACGGGTACCTAAAAACCAAACAAATACAAGAGTGAGTAAAAACACTCAGCAAGTACACTTAGAGCATGAAGAATAATAGAATAAATTCGAATGAATCATAACGATACTTGAACTTGAATTGACGAACGATGAAATGGTAGTTTCGTCTGAAATGGACGACACTTGAATTCTCCTTAGCATTTACCGGTAAAGACGAGCAAGTGTGATCAACACTTACTCATAGGAACTTGAATATAAGAACAACTTCGGAATTAACCGGTACTTGAATGATAGTTAAATGAATAAACATGAATCTCAAACATGAATAAAATAGAATCATGAAGAAACTGAATCTTGAAACCTCAAATAACGAAGCAACACGCAAAAAGAATAATCAATGGTGAATCACATTTATTATAACAACTCATCATGCACTTGTCTTAACCTCTACGAGAACTCAAAGATGTTCTCTCGACACCGGAACTCTCCAAACCTGAGTCTACAAGATGGCGTGCAGCTAACCGTTAGCAAGATGGCAACTGCAGTGAATCGAACGGCAAGGTAGTTACAACAGCTCGCTAATAATAATTCTAAATATTTAGTTCCATTAAGCAACCCAATTTCTTATCTAATCAAGCTTATGAACCTGACATAGACAATAGTTAAACACCAGGTAGAATGAGTCAGGCAAAGCGATGAGGCTGCAGCAGTATCAGATCAACCAAGAGCGACACCAGCAATGCTCAAACAGCAGTAACAGCAGCAGCAATGCCAAGTGGTGATAGCACAAGACAGTGATGCCATACGGCAACACATAATTTCTTTTTTTTTAGCCACCGTAAGTGACATGCTTAGAAAGCAGGCCGGCCAAGATAACAAGCAGTGGCAAGCAAGCTGAAATCAGAGGCTCTGACAATCTTAGGTGCAAGAGGTACATTGAAAAATTCTAATGACCTGAGAGCACACGCTCAAATATTGGAACTCATATCATGAGTTGTTTGTATAGATGTGCTGCACTAGACACGATATGAGAGCTCCTATAATTAATTAAAGGCAGTAGAATAACAGCACAGCGCTTCAGACATTAGTATGTTCGGTGTTTAATATACAAAGCTTCAGAACTCACGGTCTTAAGATGATCGGTAGTTTGCGGCCGCTCCCAACACAGTTCTCCCTAAAGCTTTGTTCTTTCGGCAGGAGGCCACCGATGCAGTTAGTAGCAGTAGCAGCAGACAAAACAAAGCGGTGGTGAGGCACCAGAGAATCAGCACCGAGTAGTGGCAGCAGCAAATTCAACAGTTGAAGATTGACCTGCAGGTGCCATGTAACACCTAAAATTTTCAAAATTTGAAAACCAGGAAAATGTACTAGGAATACATCATGTATGTTTGCATTTGATTGAAAATTCAATTTCAAAATGCGCTAGAATATGTTTGAAATTTGAAAAGGAATTCAAATTGTAAAAAGAAATGAAAAAGAAAAGAGAAAAACATAATAAAAAGGAAAAAATGCCGCTTGGGCCAAATCCTTGCCGCCGGCCCAATCCTTCCCCCCTCCCCCTTTCCTTTTTCCCCTCCCGTCGGCCCAACCCCGCGGCGGCCCAAGGCCAGCCGCGCCTCTCTCTCTCTCTCTTCCCCTGCGTGTGGACCCCGCCCGTCGGACTTTCCTTCTTCCTCCTGCCCGCGCCCGACCGAGCCCGTCGATCTCGCCCCGGTTCAAAACACCGACAAGAAATCACTGGCCATAATGGCCTCGGTCGCCTTCCATCGTTGGGGATCACCTTCCATGTTTTGCCGCCTCGAATCCCCCTATAAATACCCACTGGTGCCCTCGTTTTTCCCCTCCCCCGAGCTCGCAACCCTAGCCGCCGCACCAAGGTAATGGCGCCGCCGTTCTCGTCGCTCTAGCCGATGCCCCTCCTCGATTTCTTGCTCACATTGTTCGCTGTGTCGCTAGGAGCTTGACGGACACCTTCTTTCGGGGATTTGGCCGTCGCTTCATCAATTCCGACGAGCGCCGCCAGAGTCTGCCGCCTCTCACCGACGCCGACACGCCTCCGCCCCGATCCGAGCCCCACGACCACCCTAGGTGAGTATGCATCGCCCCCCCTCTTTCGTTTGTTGTAGGAATCGCTCGAGTTAGGCGTCGATTTGGCCATTTCGGCCATCTCCGGCGACCCCCACCGCCGTGCACTGTCGGCCCTTGCACGCACGCCGCCTCTGTCGCCCATGGGACGACGTGGCCCAATCTCGGCCGCCCATCAAGGGCCGACGGCCGAGATTAGAAGGGGCGTACCCCTTCGCGCGTTTTAAATCTGGGTTGCACGCCTTAGATCCAACGGCCCAGATTCAAAGACATTTAAACCGTAGCCCATTTTGCGCATAGCCCCCTGCGTGAATTTAAATTAATTACACTGAGGTCCTGTACTTTATGAACTAGCCCCTGGACTTTAATTAAATTATGTCAGCATTGTTAAAATGAATAAATATGGTATTTTAACCCCTGTTTTCACCATAAATTATGTTTTTAGCCTCTGTAAATTATGATTAACCCCCTGGTTATGTTATAAAATATTTCTAGGCCTTTGTTCATGTCTGTTTTGCATAAAAGCCCCTGTATTAATTGTAAATTACATAAAATCACATGAGTACTCTCTCTTTTTGCACAAATCACTTAGGGTATTATTTTATTATTATTTCCTAATCTATTTAGGATAAAATAATGTATTTAATTTGCTGATTGTGCTGAATTCCTAATAAACCCATATAGGCACTAAAATCCAAACTTTCACCCACACCACTAAATAAAGTCTTAACTAAAGACATAGTGTTAGCGACGTAATTGCGTAGGTTTTCTTTTGTGTTTACTTATTTGCGGTGTGCATTTATTCTCTTGTTTCTTATTGTGTGCTACTACTTTCCGTTCCGCATGCGATGATGTATTTAGAGTCAGTTCTCGAGCCGACTTACAATATTCAGGACTACCACCTCACCGACCCACACTTCGAAGAAGGCAAGTTCCTTGACCATTTTGCACCTATTTTATTAAGTTTTAGTTAGTTGCATGCTTAATAAATTGAATCCTATTTACTGCACCCTTCCATATAATTCCTTGTCACCAGGTTGGGTTGGGTAGATGTTATTATTACTTTTACGCTTAGTCATGCTTAGTTTTGGGAGGGAATTTCTCTACATACATGTTATACTATTAGTTGTTGTGATCATTTTTGAGATTTGGTGAATTGAATTATAGTGTATAGGAATCTGGCGGGTTGGTTTGTTTGGTATGGTGCAGTACGCACGAGACCCGGGTTTTGGGATATGAACCTTGCTGGATTCTAAGGACCAGTTTATGGAGGAAGCCACTAAGATTATTAGTATCGCCACAAGGATGAGTATGGGGCAGCTTGGTCGATTAATTAGGCCTCTCCCGGCGTAGTATTAGTGATTGGATAGTGCGGGGAATTGGTTCAGGGTGTACTTCCTTGGGATCCGCATGGCTCAAGAAGGGGCAACTGGGGTGTTGAGTCGTGGTGTAACGGCTCACACTTTTGTACAGGGGTGAAACCTCAGAGGGCTAGTACGCGTCGGGAGAATCCTTTGTAAAGACCTCGTAGTGATCTCCTGGCCTCACACCAAAGGAAGTGTGCAATGTGGTTCGCGACCACCGGCATCAGGGAGGTTTACTTAGTCCACCTGGCAACAGGGGATGAAATCACAGCTTGTGGGTAGAGGGTACATTCTCTGCAGATATTTAGAAACTGTCATGACAGCCGTGCTCACGGACAAGAGCGGCTTGGTGTCCAATTCATAATTAGTCAATGATTGGGAATGGTGGTTTGGTTGGTTGGGACTTGGATTAAAAATGGGTTATGGTTGGGTTCATACACTTAGAAGTAGGTGCTAATGAAAGCTAAGGATAGGATGTAATGCTATAGTGCTTAACCCAAATTTTGCCTTCCTTTCTAAACACCCTCATGTCATCTATTCCCCACTTGCTGAGTACCATTGGTACTCAAACTTGCTTGTTGCTTATCTTTCCTCAGTCTACAATGGAGAATAGGTGGAGAATGAAGACTTCTTCGCTGATCCAGAGGAGACGTTCTAGGCTGGCGCAACCCCCGGGCAACGTCTGTGCATGGAGCCACACTAGTTTACCTTGTTTTGCTTTGTAATCTTATTTTAGACCTACGGGTCATTATTGTAAGACATTTATGTATTCGAACATGGCTTGTAATAAATGATATTACACTTTCGTCTACACATGTATGATGTGAACCGATCATGGCATACATGTGGAAGTCATCCGGTTGTCTTGTAGGGACCGGGTGTGACAAAGTGGTATCAGAGCCGTGTTGCCCGTAGGACGCAAGTCTAGTTAGAAAAGGATGACTTAAGGACCCTACTATATTCTAAAAAGTAATTTATAAAGTTGCTTTGTATTTCCTTCCTTGTCTACTTGTTTTATTTACTCCTTTATTATTATGTTTTGTTACTGACACTCTGCTGTTTCAAAATTTATAGATGGCCCGCACCAAGACGACCCCCTGTAAGTCGACCGGTGGACTTGTGCCCCCGCGTAGGTTGGCCAGTCACTCTATAGCCATCGATCCTCGTCGCCCCGTTGTGGTTCATTCTGACAGTAGGGCCGCAGGACGCCTCGGACTCCGTCTCCTGGCCATACTCCGTGAGGCTGGCTACCATCACCACAACCTCTCGCTCTCCTACCACACCACTGGAGTGCAGAGCCCTGGCAGGAAGGAGTGGAACTGCAAGATTTACATCTACTATGGTGATGAGTTGGTGAAGACCCACATCAGTCCTGCTTGGAGGAGCTCCCGCCAATATGCAGAGCAGGATGCTAGCTGGGAAGCAGCTACCTTTTAGGGTCACGCCTACCGTTTCCGTCTGGAGGACACGGTGCACGCCTTCGTTCCGAGCGTCCCAATGGCACTGCGGGTTTCATCTCCAGGCATGTGGCGGGACCCCTGGACCTTCCACAGTCTCGTCAGACTGTTGACGACGTGGCCCAGCTCAGTGCCCGACTTCAGAGGGCGCAGCAGGAGATTCAAGATGGTCGTGACCTCGCCCAGCGCCACGAGGCGGTGATCAGGAGGTATCGCCGGATCACCGACGAGGACCCGGACGACTACGCGTCCGACACTTTGACGTGGACCCCGGACTTTCCAGACCATCGTGATGGCCAGCGTGGGTCATCTTCTAAGGAGTCTTCTAACGAGGAGCCGTACGGTGTGGCGTTTGTTGCATGACCGCCGCCTGCTGCCTCACCACCACACGACCCCGAGGACCCCGACGAGGACAAGGACGACGACGACAACGACGACGAGGACCCGGAGGAGTTCCCACTTGACGACGAGTAGTCCTCGACCTATGCCACGACTCAAGGATAGGCACACCCAATTAGTTAAATAAGAGCGACGTAGACGTACTCATGTGACCTTGAGTTGTGTTACTTCTTTTCATGATTTCCTCTTGGTGTGTTGTGTGATTTGTGGAACGCCTTGGCGACTTGTCCACAACCGCACCCTTTTTGATACTTCCTTAATTAGTGAGCTATTAATAAAGAATTTTCTTATATACTCGTGTTTGTTGTGATTTTTGCATATAGTAAGGGTATCGTATAGTAGTCTTCCACTATAGTAGTACCTAAGACTATATTCTCTTCCTACTCAGATGGCAGGTAAGGGAAGAGGTCGTGGCCATGGTATGCCCCTCGGTGATGATGAAGCTGGATTCCAGCTACCGCAATGGAATGGGAGAGGTGCCCGTGGTGCACCTGCGATGAATTATATGCAGCAAATGATGGCCATGCAGATGCAAATGATGCAGAATTTAACACAAGTGGTGGCCAACATGCAGTAAGCCCAGCAAGCCCCTCCACCTCCACCACCAAATCAGCCTTAGCCACAGCCAGCACCAGGACCCCGATCCCGCATGAGAGACTTTCTCAACACCCATCCACCCACCTTTGCCGTCGCTAGTGAGCCAATGGATGCCGACGATTGGCTGAGAACAGTTGAGAGCAAGCTAAGAATTATCCAATGTGAAGGAAGAGAGAAGGTACTGTTAGCCTCGCACCAACTCCAGGGACCTGCAACCGACTGGTGGAGTGCTTTCACCGAAGCCCATCAGGACCTGGACAATATCACATGGGATGAGTTCAAGATTTACTTCCGCAGTCATTTCGTGCCCGAAGGAGAGGTCCAGGCGACACGTGAGGAGTTTCTCATGCTGAAGCAGGGTCGTATGAGTGTGCGAGAGTACCTGAATAAATTCACACAATTGTCTCGCTCTACACCCGAAGACGTGAACATTGACTCAAAGAAACAGTTTCGTTTTAAGAAGGGGCTTGACAAGGAGCTGAAGTTCGCTATGGTTTCCAGTGACTACAACAGTTTCCATAAGTTGGTGGACAAGGCTTTTGAAGTGGAAAGAACCAAGAAAGAGTTGGATGATGATGACAATAAGAGGAAGCTGGCACAAGCACAAAGTTCTGGAAATAATGTGCGCCCTCATTATGCCCCTCAGCTTGCGGCGCCTATGACTCGTCCTATGAACTCTCACATGGGACAAAGGTACCCAAACTCCTCCTATAGGCCACCCACACCATACAACCAGCAGATGCGCCAACCACCACAGCCTCCACGCCAACCAATGCAACCACCTCGCCCAGCAGCTCCAGCACCCCGCCCTAATGGCCAGCCGCAACAGAACCCTCAAGGAGGTAATAGATCCCAAGGTAACAACGCGGTCGTGCAGTGTTATAACTGTTTTGAGATAGGACATTTCGACAATTGTTGCCCGAAGAAGCCGCTGCAGCAACCTACACGTGGGAGAGTTAACCATGTGGCACTTGAGGAGGCGCACAATGCACGAGATGTGGTTGTTGGTACGTTTCCTGCCGACTCTCATCTAGCTACAGTGTTGTTTGATTCTGGTGCTACGCATTCATTCATATCTAAGGAATTCATGAGGAGGCATGACATGGTAGTGCATTTAATGACTCACCAACTTATAGTTCACTCCCCTGGGGGAGAAATGATAACACGACAAGTATGCCCTAATGTAAGTCTAGATATAAGGGGGGTAGTTTTCCCAGCAAACCTTATTGTTCTGGAATCTCAAGGGCTAGATATTATCCTGGGAATGGATTGGTTGACCAAGTACCATGGGGTGATCCACTGCGCCACAAGGACAGTCTCCTTGACCCATACCGATGGTACCAAGGTTGAGTTCTGTGGGGACCAGAGTCCACACATCCGAGGATCTCATTGGGTGGTGCCGTGCGATGCGGCACCTAACAGCACACACGAAAAGGATACCAAAACATATAAAGTTTTCATTTCATAATAAGAAGAGTTTACAAAAGAGTGTACAACAAGGGTACACACGCAGCGGAAAATACATACTCAAAATCTCACCTAACTAAGCAGGAGAGAAGACGTCCATGCCCTAGGACGATTCTCACTAGCAACACGAAGAACATATAGCAGCGGCGTGGCTCACATGAGATTTATCTCGACACCTCGAGTCTCATGTACAACCTGAACAGCAGAAATAAAACTAATACCTGCAAAAATCGTTAAAGCGCAAACGTGAGCATAAGGCTCAGCAAGACTTAACCGTCTCACTAGACATATGCAAGGGGACACTAAACATAGGTAAGGAATAGCATAAATGGACTCGCCTACAAGTGGATCCTTATAATCAAGTTTTAAGTAGCAAATGACATTCTCCGAGCACGGCACATCATGGGCTCCACAATCAAACAAGAAACGCTTTACCGATGATATGACATGCCCAAAGCACATAATGCTATTACAGCTAAAGTATGGGGAAACTGTAAACTTTTAATTGTACTATCTCTAAATCATACAAGGTTGCAAAGTAATTATAATTCAATACAATATGATTTTCTGGCTTCTTTAGTATTTACTACGTCACGACTGCGACAGACAAGTGGTACTCTATTACTGCGAGGGACAGTGATTGCAATCAGGACACATCCGGACAACACGACACATACGTCGTTCGGAAGTGTCAGCGAGCACACCCGTACCTACATAACACTTCAGTACTAGGCGTATATGGCAACCTTTCACAAGACATTCAAATGCCGAACCGGTCGATCCGTCACGGGCAGGAGGTCCCTGCGTGGGGCGTACTCTGACGTGCCCACCAGCGGATTTACACCTTGCTACCCTCAACCCACACCTATAAAACGGAACGGTATGCCTCGACACCCAAGTGACCAAGCTACGTCAGTTTATTGGATTCCATATGTCCATTATGTTGCCGGTACAATTCAAGCTTGTCCGAAGGGGCCGCATACGGACGGGCCTTAATCGACACAGGCAGGGCTATGCGACCGAGACTCAATTCTCGCCGCTTCCCATCCATTCCCTGCCCGGTCTCAGTTTCATTACATTATGTCATTTTCTATCTAACCAATCCTGTGAGATATGTCCTACATCTCTCGTGAGTAGATTCCAACTACTCGACTTCTACCGGATTTCCTATGCATTAGCAAAGCAGTTACTATAGGTCAAACTGTAACTCGTTCTGACCAATCCATGGGATTTTTTTTTGGTCATGCAAGTGGAGTATCAATCACCCTATACGTAATGCACATATCAAACTTATGACGTAAGGTGATAAAGACTGTAAAAACTCTGTAAAGCTTTTAAATGTAAACCGGGGCTTGCCTTAGTTTGCGACTGAACAAATGTCAATTGTTAGGGCTTGATCTTCCTCCGGAGAACCTGCCATGGAACCTCAGTGGAAACACATCGGCCTTCTCCTCCAAGGGAAGCTCCTCGTCGATCACCTACCATCACATTTCCTATCGACATGATATGCATATAAGTAATTAAGTAATTAAGTAATTTAAGAAAAGACTCCACGGGGTTGTGTAAACTCTAAGAATGAGGAGTTCGACTAGGAAGGACAGATATGCCTTTGTTGTGTGAATGAACAAAGGATGAAGTCAAGTGGTCATAGTAGTATCGAGATGTGAATTGAAAGGTGCAATGTAAGCACACATTGCAACTTGGCACTCAACACTCGACGCTATGCCACTCAAGGACGATACAGCTGAATGGTGTGAAAGTGTTGGACTGGTAGGGTAAGGATGACCTAAGAGTCAAGGTGGCATAGTAGTGTCGAGATAAGCACTGAAAGGTGCAATGTAATGACACATCGCAATTTAGCACTCGACACTTGGAGCTATGCCGCACAAAGAGTGATAAGGTAGAATGGTGAAGAAGTATTACTGGACTGTGTGATGTAAGGAAGACTAAGCGATCAAGATGGAGCATTGAAAGCTTAAGGCGTGAGTGAACTGTGCAACAAGAGTTTGTGACTTAGAAGTCGACCAATGAAGTTACACAAACTCATTAAGGAGTAAACCTAATTACGGGACAAGTGTGGTCGCAGGGTCCTGATAAGGATGAACCAGGGTGAAACCCTAGCGACACTTGGGAGTGAAGTGAGGTCAACATTGCTTGGACTCAAAGAGTCGTAACAAGCCCTGTTAATTTGATGTGAGTACCAAGACAACATTGAAATGACTTTTTGGTAAAGTAGTTTCTACGGCAAGCTTCTTGAGCATCGTTCAAGTGCTTACACGACACTATTGCAGTGTCCTTTGCAAGATTGTCCAGATGAGCTCGGTGAACTCCTAGAACTCGAACATGATGCGAGACCTTGTCATGACGATCATGCTTTGCCATCATGAGAAGATCGGATTAGCGAGGTCCACATCGACCCGGACTCGTCAAAGGGGTGAGCGGAATCTCGAACACCACTTCATGAGTCGAAGAGTTAGGGACTCGACTTAGTTGTCGACAAAAGACTCGACGAACCTACCGTTGATGAAGAGGTACACCTAGGTAAGCAATTCTGCGAACGGAAAGGAAACGTCCTCGACACGACTAAGAAATTCTTATCCAAGGTTCCACTTGGACTAGTTCTCCTCGTCGGTCGCAACGTTCTTGCAGTATTCTACCCTAGGTCATCGGTGGTCACCAATACACTCGGTTTGACCTAGAAGGCATATCATCTAGCATCTAGGCTACACCTAGGACTCGACGAGTCTCGCCTTGACCAAACCCTAATATGGCTAAACGACCAACGACTGATGTGTCGTGGTCGTGTTCCAGTACCACGTACATCACACGTATCCTTCACCTCGATGTCAGGACACGATAACGGCTCGGAGCGTCACGACGACGTCATATGGTCAACGACGTCGACGCGGCTCATGGTGGAGCATCACGAGCACACACGGACAAGTTAACGCGATCCAAAGGACAAAGAAGGTCAACTTGGGGACTCCTATAGGAATGATATCAATGCGGAAACTGGATGTACGACTTGACGACACATGAGTAACCTTAGCGATCACGACGAACGGACGTCGGTGACATCAAGCAAGGTATTTCAGGGTAAGGCTCACCTTGTAGGCATTTCGCCGAACATCTTGGGTGTGTACTTGATTCGGTTACTTCATCAACATCCCAAGAGTACCTTGGCCCATGTCCTTGTCGATTGCCACCCCAGAATAGACCTGCACCCATAGACCAGCATTGAACGGCAACACACTTAGTTTTGCCTTGTAACCATTTCATCGAACACCTTGGCTGCAGTCACTGATCCAAAGAATCTTGCAAAATCAGAGCCAACCTTGGACCAGTTGTCGATGCCGATGTGTCAACGACGTGTTCCTGCATATCCTCCATCACACCCATCACTCGCCTTGATTCCAAGACATAGCCACAGCGCGGAACATCGCGATGACGCCATGAAGACGATCGCATCGGAACTGCACAAGTCAAATCAACATGAACACGCGCACGAGCTTGCTGGTGGCGCAGAGGTGGTGAGGCATGGTGTCTCAGTGGGTGAGGCAGCAATGGTGCGAACATGGGAGCGCACGGCCGACGTGGGCGTGGCGACGCACAATGGTGGCGTTGGCATTGGCGTCGGCAAGTGAACGGCCGTGGAGCACAGCGCTGCAGCGGTGGAGCGCCGCGACAAGGAGGTTGCGAGACGGCGCACAGGCACTGGGCGGCGGTGCTGCTCGGGGCGCCGTGGACAGGAGGTAGGAGGGCCGATGACAGAGCAGCTCGGTCACGGCACGGTGAACCGCGGGAGCAGGGATGCTGGCCGGCGAGGTGCTGGGGCGACGCGGGAGGTGCGCAAGTTGGCGTCGCGCGGGCGTGCGGCGCAGGGACGGCGGCGTGCGTGCTCGCCGCGGCTGGCGCCGGTCAGAGGGCCGTGGAGCAGGGCGCTGGGGCGGCTCGGCCTCGCGGCGAAGCGGCGCCAGAGAGGAGACGAGGAGGCGCCGGCGTGGGGCGCGAACAGAGGCGGCCGCTGGGGAGGCAGGGCGAGCGGCGTGGTGGTCGGCGAGTAGCGCGCAGGGTGGCCGGCGAGGGAGGCGCGCCCTGGCGCCGGCGGTCGGAGGCACGAGCAGGGGACGACGCGTGGGGTGGTGCGGCTATGGGCGCGACCGGGAGGTGCGGAACCGAGGCGGCGGAGCCGGTGGTCGGACGGGGTCGGGAGGGAGAATGAAGGCGCGAGGAGCAGCGTGGGCCGGACGCCGTCGGGAGCAGAGGCGGGGAAAGGGGTCGGGCGCGCTAGGATAAGGACCGGGAGGGAGTTCCACGGTGCGACGATAAGGCCGACTTCATCGTGGTGGCGTTGCATGCAGTCGCGTGGAGGCAGGGGAGGAGGTGCCGACCTGACCGGTGGGGACCACCTGTGGGACCCACCTCCCTAACTCCTCTTTCCAAAATTCAAATAGGGCTAGCAAGCATGCTTCAAAAATAGTCAAATTTAGCCCAGTGACGAAATAAAATGTGGAGAATTTTATGGTGCAATCAGATTTCAAAACTGAGCAAGTTGAATTTGAACTCAGATTTGAATTTGAATTCAAGTGGTGATACTTGACTCAAGGAAATAAATAGTAGATTAGGTTCAAAAATCCTGAAACTGTGAAGTTAACCTTTTTGAACCATAAGGGACCTCAGGAAAAATTTGGAGTTGATTTGGACAAGGTTGAGCACAAAGTTTAAATTTGAAGTCGACATCGATTAAACTCTCAGTACGTGTCCAAAAAAAATGGGAAACGTGCTTCAAAAATTTTGAAACTTCACCGAGAGTCTATTTGGAATATTAGGAGGTCATGGAAAATTTTATGGCATGAGATTTGAATATTTTTGGATGTCCCATTTTAGGGTTGGAATAATTCCTTTTTCTTTCTCTCTATTTTGTTTTCTTTTCTCCTTTAATTTTTCATTGAAAATGTGAATACTTGGAAATTAAGGATTCTTCACCTTAAGTTCCATTCCATATCAACAACCATGTTCTATATGTAAAGTTTTAACAAGCCTCTATTTTTAGTGAACATAGTTTAACTCATATGGTTCATGTGAGTTTGGATTTCTAAGTTCATTTTCAAAAAAAATTTAAGTTCACATTTTTACATTTTTGTTCTTCCGAAAAGCGGGCTTTTACAATCCTTCCCCCTTAAAGGAATCTCGTCCCGAGATTCTAAGGAAGAGAGAAAGTTAGGTCGAGTTGTTGATGAGACAACCATCTCCTGGCATGTGATTGGAGAAAGAGACTCTTCGTCTTCTTATTGCATCTATGGTTTGGATGCTCGGCGTGACTGGGATCACACTGTAAAGTTTGTAGCTTAGAAAGCTATATTGATATATTGGGGTCTTCTTCTTTTCGTCAAAAGGAAGTAAGCTTCTGCATTGGAGGACTTTAGAACTCTAAGATAGTTAGGTGTTCTTAACTCTGGGTGTTTCTCTTACGAAGACTTTGCTGCCCTGGTCTTGTGGCTAAAGCAATGTCACCATCCATTACGAGTCAAGGAGTTCCAAGACTTGATAATTAACTGATAACCTCGCGAAAAGAAAGATGTAGGGTTTTAGCGAGGTTGAGAAGTTCATAGGAAGTTCCTCGCAACTAGAAACAATCAGTTTCCAGGACTCAAGTTGATTTGAGTTTCAACGGGTCAAGGACAAAGGCTCAACTTTGTTTTGGTCACAAGGTGTTAAGTGGTTTCCCTTGTGCCACTCAAGATAATGAAACAAGTCGAAGGCGTTGCGAATGATAAAGTTGATCACAACTCAAAATTGTGAGACACGACGTAGGTATTTGAATGGGGTCATATATTCTTGCTCAAAACTCATTAGTAATTACGTTTCATGATGCATCACAAGTGGAATAATGTTATGCATTAATGATGCAACGCTGGCCAGCTAGAAATGTAGACGGTATGATGCATTCATTATTATGCTTTGAGCAAAAATAGGTAGGACAATCCAAACACAGTCAGAAGTATCCCAAATACAGGAGGATTGAATAAACTTGGTCATGAAAGGCGCTAGACAAGACTTGCTACTTTCATATCTCGACCAAGTTCGATGGTTTCAAGGTAAAAGTATTAGCAAGGAATGGTGAGGTTCATCTCAAGGCAACGGAGTGTACAAAATGGAACAAGGTGATTGAACTTCTTGTTGATCGGAAGTTCCCTAAAGCTTGTTAATCACAACTTACAGGTAATTGTGGTTCCTTAACAATGGGTCAGGTTTTTCATCTCGTAGTTTTCTTAAAGTACTATGTCTACCCCTTAAAAGGTGCGGTAGGGTTGCCTTCAGAAGTGGCAAAGAGAGTAACCTTTGAAGAATAAGGTTCTCCTCACTTCCGTAGGTTGCACTAAGTGGTTGACAAGGTACTGTGCTAGGCACGACCTTGGTTAGTAATCCACGTTCTTGCTAAAGAATTTCCAGCTCATACTACTCACTTATGGCTTCTCGTCTCAAAGACTGAAGCAAAGGAGTGGTTTAGCGTGAAGAATCAACTGACTTCTTTAACTCGATGATCGAGTTCCACAAGAAACGGGGTTCAAGGTAATCCGTTTCTTAAGCTTCGCATTGACTTAATGAGTCAATGTTGTACTCGGTCCTACTTACTTGAGCATTGCTCCCAGCACGTTGGTTCGGTGTCGATGTACCTTGGTATGACACCTAGGTGAACGTAACACTTCAATTACTAGATGAACTCCTTCCCCCTTAAGATTCAAGCTAGGTGAGCAAGAAACTTACTCCAAGCAATCTTTATGGGGAGGGTTGTCCAACTAAGGGAAGTGTCATACATGCTCAATGCACAATTAAAGTGTGAGATGCAAGGTTGCATAGTCAAAACACTAGCATGTGCATCCGAGCAAAAGGGATTTGCCTTAGTGTAATACTCAACTCTAAAGGCAAATATTGTTGGGTCGCAACACCTGGGATGTTATGGAACTCCTCGAGTTGAACTCGAGAACCAAATCCATAAACACCCTAAAGGGTCATCACCCGATTAAATCCTGGTGGAGGATGAACAGCTTGGACGCAACTTCGATTTTGGCCAAGTAAATGGCAAAATCAGATCTTGAGGTGAACAACAAAGTTAAAGTACACTTAAATACCTTTCCAAAAAGTATTGGTTTGCCTCTAGATCATCTCTGGTTTGCATGTTATGCAATTTTAAAGTTAGCAGATTTCTCTGCACTTTCAGCAGAATCTGCTTAAACAGTAGCAGTTTTGATCTAAACTTTTCACGCTGTTCTGATGGAAATCTGGAAATATTCTTATTTACAAAGTTGTAGCCCGTGTAATAAGCTTTCCATAATGTACTTACTTGTCTTCATATCAGCTCTGGTTCAAAAGATATGAATTTTTGAAGTCAGGTAAAATTTCAGTATTCAGAATTGAATTCAGTTCAAATTGACCACTCTGTATTCAAACTCGATTTGGAATAGGTAGATGACCGATTCAGGTCTGGAGCCAATTGCAAAAATTGTAGCTGACTCTCTAACCTCTCCAACGGTTACTCGCGCGACACCATTGGATCAAGGGTCTGCGAGTTATAGATTAAATTCAGAGGTGTACAGATTGCTGTCCAGTTTGGGTATGCCTGGACAGTCTCTGCAATTATCCAAATTTCACCCATTTAGAAAAGGATTCTGGTCTGGTGTTGAACAGAAAACATGTAGAGGACTTCCAAATATTTCTAAAGAGTATTTACTTGCCCTCGTAGCATTTCTGGTTGAGAAGATACGGCATTTGCAAGTTGACAGTTGTTTTTTTGAAAATTTGGACAGCACCTCCTTTGTTTAAGGCTGATTTTGTCCACAAATTTCAGATATACAAACATCAACATTTGCAAAAGTAACACATAGAAAACTTGTTGCATACATTCTCAAGATTCCAGAAATGAAACTTATGAAGCCTTTCGACAATTATACAGCGAGTTATGCGAGAAACAGTAACTGTATACAGGACGGTCCACTCGCTGTCCAGATTTGATCAAGTTTAGAAATCTGAAATTTTTTGTATGTTAAAGATGGATTCTGCTCTGAAGTTTTATAGAAATGTTGTAGAGGACTCTCTACACTTTCCAACCACATAAAGTAGGCCTGCAGCAGTGAAGTATGCAGAAGGTTACGATTCAATTGGTGAAGAGTTCAGATTCTGTCCCCTCTTCCGGGCTGTCAGAACCTCTTAAACGACAACTCAATTTAGACCTGGTTATTGCGAGTTTTAGCCTTCGTGTTGAATAGGAAGCTGGTAGAGGACTATTTAAGCTTTCCAGGCATGTATAAACATGCATAGTTTGCATTTCTAGTTTAAGAGTTATGTCCGTTCAAAGTTCAGAATTTTTCTGACTGTTTCAGATAGCACCTATATACATGTATTATCTTCAACTCTGTTTTCTAATTAGTTATAAGCTGAATTTGAGGTATCACTGAATAACAAAGTTGTAGAATAGCTTTTCCATTTTCCAGAAATGTATCATAATGGAATAGAAGAGCTTTCTTCAAGGAAATATGACAAAAGTTCAGATGCTGGTCCGTGTAGTTTCAGAACAGCAGCTGCTGTGATAATGGTGCATTTTCATCACCATAAAAGCATCTTTTGGCTTGGAGGTCAATAGGAAAATATTAGAAGACTCCAAAAGCTTTTCAAAAAGTATTCACTTGCCTCCAAAGCCCTCCAGGTTGAAGAGATATGGAATTTCAAAGTCAGGTCCATTCTGTTCGAAAACAGAACTCACCGGCTTCGAAACACAAGAATTTGGAAACAAACTCAAATTTTGAAACTTAGCTCAAAACTCAAGTCCGATGGCTAGAACTTGATTCACAACTAATCATTTTCTTTAGAACCAAATGGAATCTTAAAAGAGACTTGACGACCTTCTTATCCATAGCATATCACTATGGATCTTCAAACTTAACCAAAGTCTTACTCCGGCGAAGTCGAGCTAAACTCTCGCCAGGAGCAAAGAACTTTGGTTCACCTACTCTTGAAAAGAAACATTTTAATTTGTCCACAAGATATCAGCAACTGATACTTGGACTCAATATGAATATGAAGTCATTTCTTTCGTGGGGGATGGTCAAAGTATCAAGTGTGATACTGACGGTACTACGTGCCTTACTAAAAGAAAAGTCTAATCCGGTATATCCGGATACGTCTAGAGGTGGTCCTACTATCGATCACTCGCAAACGTATTCTACACGGGTCGCTACCGGAGTTAGTGTACCGGCAGAAGACAAACAATCCCCTTTCACACCTTTACACCTCAAGGGCGGCACGGGGAAACACGATAGGCAGTCACAATAATATATATGAAAGTAAATGCATACGACTCTGGTGTGAGTCGCCCTCGAGCGAGGCCATGTCTCGAGGTACATGGCTGTAAATACGTCTGTACAGCAAAGACTCCCGTACGATCCGGCTTATACACGCTCAGGCATACGTGTTTCGCATGATCCCATAGAACATGAATAGTTCTAGAGATGCACACTATCGGGTTATACACCACCCGACGGGGGCTCCCACTAATTTTGTGTCACGCTGGGGTACCGCGTGTCATATGTTCTCAGAAACATGGAAAGTTTCAGAGACTCATATTGACTTTCCGTGCTAAGCCACGGAAATTTCACATACCATATCTCGTATGCAGAGTTTACCGAGATTGATCCGCTCTCGGCGGCGTACCTTACCTCTTACCTTGAAGACAGAGCGTCGTTACAGAATAATATAACAAGTTAGTTCACCACCTTTATAACTTATACTAGTAATAGTCCTTAATGGGCATATAGCTAATCCTCACTCGACTACTTCGGAGTTTTTGAAAATAGGCTCTTTTTCGAGCGTGCTATTCCCAATGAAGCTCTGATACCATGTCTGTGGGGACCAGAGTCCACACATCCGAGGATCTCATTGGGTGGTGCCGTGCGATGCGGCACCTAACAGCACACACGAAAAGGATACCAAAACATATAAAGTTTTCATTTCATAATAAGAAGAGTTTACAAAAGAGTGTACAACAAGGGTACACACGCAGCGGAAAATACATACTCAAAATCTCACCTAACTAAGCAGGAGAGAAGACGTCCATGCCCTAGGACGATTCTCACTAGCAACACGAAGAACATACAGCAGCGGCGTGGCTCACATTAGATTTATCTCGACACCTCGAGTCTCATGTACAACCTGAACAGCAGAAATAAAACTAATACTTGCAAAAATCGTTAAAGCGCAAACGTGAGCATAAGGCTCAGCAAGACTTAACCGTCTCACTAGACATATGCAAGGGGACACTAAACATAGGTAAGGAATAGCATAAATGGACTCGCCTACAAGTGGATCCTTATAATCAAGTTTTAAGTAGCAAATGACATTCTCCGAGCACGGCACATCATGGGCTCCACAATCAAACAAGAAACGCTTTACCGATGATATGACATGCCCAAAGCACATAATGCTATTACAGCTAAAGTATGGGGAAACTGTAAACTTTTAATTGTACTATCTCTAAATCATACAAGGTTGCAAAGTAATTATAATTCAATACAATATGATTTTCTGGCTTCTTTAGTATTTACTACGTCACGACTGCGACAGACAAGTGGTACTCTATTACTGCGAGGGACAGTGATTGCAATCAGGACACATCCGGACAACACGACACATACGTCGTTCGGAAGTGTCAGCGAGCACACCCGTACCTACATAACACTTCAGTACTAGGCGTATATGGCAACCTTTCACAAGACATTCAAATGCCGAACCGGTCGATCCGTCACGGGCAGGAGGTCCCTGCGTGGGGCGTACTCTGACGTGCCCACCAGCGGATTTACACCTTGCTACCCTCAACCCACACCTATAAAACGGAACGGTATGCCTCGACACCCAAGTGACCAAGCTACGTCAGTTTATTGGATTCCATATGTCCATTATGTTGCCGGTACAATTCAAGCTTGTCCGAAGGGGCCGCATACGGACGGGCCTTAATCGACACAGGCAGGGCTATGCGACCGAGACTCAATTCTCGCCGCTTCCTATCCATTCCCTGCCCGGTCTCAGTTTCATTACATTATGTCATTTTCTATCTAACCAATCCTGTGAGATATGTCCTACATCTCTCGCGAGTAGATTCCAACTACTCGACTTCTACCGGATTTCCTATGCATTAGCAAAGCAGTTACTATAGGTCAAACTGTAACTCGTTCCGACCAATCCATGGGATTTTTTTTGGTCATGCAAGTGGAGTATCAATCACCCTATACGTAATGCACATATCAAACTTATGACGTAAGGTGATAAAGACTGTAAAAACTCTGTAAAGCTTTTAAATGTAAACCGGGGCTTGCCTTAGTTTGCGACTGAACAAATGTCAATTGTTAGGGCTTGATCTTCCTCCGGAGAACCTGCCATGGAACCTCAGTGGAAACACATCGGCCTTCTCCTCCAAGGGAAGCTCCTCGTCGATCACCTACCATCACATTTCCTATCGACATGATATGCATATAAGTAATTAAGTAATTTAAGAAAAGACTCCACGGGGTTGTGTAAACTCTAAGAATGAGGAGTTCGACTAGGAAGGACAGATATGCCTTTGTTGTGTGAATGAACAAAGGATGAAGTCAAGTGGTCATAGTAGTATCGAGATGTGAATTGAAAGGTGCAATGTAAGCACACATTGCAACTTGGCACTCAACACTCGACGCTATGCCACTCAAGGACGATACAGCTGAATGGTGTGAAAGTGTTGGACTGGTAGGGTAAGGATGACCTAAGAGTCAAGGTGGCATAGTAGTGTCGAGATAAGCACTGAAAGGTGCAATGTAATGACACATCGCAATTTAGCACTCGACACTTGGAGCTATGCCGCACAAAGAGTGATAAGGTAGAATGGTGAAGAAGTATTATTGGACTGTGTGATGTAAGGAAGACTAAGCGATCAAGATGGAGCATTGAAAGCTTAAGGCGTGAGTGAACTGTGCAACAAGAGTTTGTGACTTAGAAGTCGACCAATGAAGTTACACAAACTCATTAAGGAGTAAACCTAATTACGGGACAAGTGTGGTCGCAGGGTCCTGATAAGGATGAACCAGGGTGAAACCCTAGCGACACTTGGGAGTGAAGTGAGGTCAACATTGCTTGGACTCAAAGAGTCGTAACAAGCCCTGTTAATTTGATGTGAGTACCAAGACAACATTGAAATGACTTTTTGGTAAAGTAGTTTCTACGGCAAGCTTCTTGAGCATCGTTCAAGTGCTTACACGACACTATTGCAGTGTCCTTTGCAAGATTGTCCAGATGAGCTCGGTGAACTCCTAGAACTCGAACATGATGCGAGACCTTGTCATGACGATCATGCTTTGCCATCACGAGAAGATCGGATTAGCGAGGTCCACATCAACCCGGACTCGTCAAAGGGGTGAGCGGAATCTCGAACACCACTTCATGAGTCGAAGAGTTAGGGACTCGACTTAGTTGTCGACAAAAGACTCGACGAACCTACCGTTGATGAAGAGGTACACCTAGGTAAGCAATTCTGCGAACGGAAAGGAAACGTCCTCGACACGACTAAGAAATTCTTATCCAAGGTTCCACTTGGACTAGTTCTCCTCGTCGGTCGCAACGTTCTCGCAGTATTCTACCCTAGGTCATCGGTGGTCACCAATACACTCGGTTTGACCTAGAAGGCATATCATCTAGCATCTAGGCTACACCTAGGACTCGACGAGTCTCGCCTTGACCAAACCCTAATATGGCTAAACGACCAACGACTGATGTGTCGTGGTCGTGTTCCAGTACCACGTACATCACACGTATCCTTCACCTCGATGTGAGGACACGATAACGGCTCGGAGCGTCACGACGACGTCATATGGTCAACGACGTCGACGCGGCTCATGGTGGAGCATCACGAGCACACACGGACAAGTTAACGCGATCCAAAGGACAAAGAAGGTCAACTTGGGGACTCCTATAGGAATGATATCAATGCGGAAACTGGATGTACGACTTGACGACACATGAGTAACCTTAGCGATCACGACGAACGGACGTCGGTGACATCAAGCAAGGTATTTCAGGGTAAGGCTCACCTTGTAGGAATTTCGCCGAACATCTTGGGTGTGTACTTGATTCGGTTACTTCATCAACATCCCAAGAGTACCTTGGCCCATGTCCTTGTCGATTGCCACCCCAGAATAGACCTGCACCCATAGACCAGCATTGAACGGCAACACACTTAGTTTTGCCTTGTAACCATTTCATCGAACACCTTGGCTGCAGTCACTGATCCAAAGAATCTTGCAAAATCAGAGCCAACCTTGGACCAGTTGTCGATGCCGATGTGTCAACGACGTGTTCCTGCATATCCTCCATCACACCCATCACTCGCCTTGATTCCAAGACATAGCCACAGCGCGGAACATCGCGATGACGCCATGAAGACGATCGCATCGGAACTGCACAAGTCAAATCAACATGAACACGCGCACGAGCTTGCTGGTGGCGCAGAGGTGGTGAGGCATGGTGTCTCAGTGGGTGAGGCAGCAATGGTGCGAACATGGGAGCGCACGGCCGACGTGGGCGTGGCGACGCACAATGGTGGCGTTGGCATTGGCGTCGGCAAGTGAACGGCCGTGGAGCACAGCGCTGCAGCGGTGGAGCGCCGCGACAAGGAGGTTGCGAGACGGCGCACAGGCACTGGGCAGCGGTGCTGCTCGGGGCGCCGTGGACAGGAGGTAGGAGGGCCGATGACAGAGCAGCTCGGTCACGGCACGGTGAACCGCGGGAGCAGGGATGCTGGCCGGCGAGGTGCTGGGGCGACGCGGGAGGTGCGCAAGTTGGCGTCGCGCGGGCGTGCGGCGCAGGGACGGCGGCGTGCGTGCTCGCCGCGGCTGGCGCCGGTCAGAGGGCCGTGGAGCAGGGCGCTGGGGCGGCTCGGCCTCGCGGCGAAGCGGCGCCAGAGAGGAGACGAGGAGGCGCCGGCGTGGGGCGCGAACAGAGGCGGCCGCTGGGGAGGCAGGGCGAGCGGCGTGGTGGTCGGCGAGTAGCGCGCAGGGTGGCCGGCGAGGGAGGCGCGCCCTGGCGCCGGCGGTCGGAGGCACGAGCAGGGGACGACGCGTGGGGTGGTGCGGCTATGGGCGCGACCGGGAGGTGCGGAACCGAGGCGGCGGAGCCGGTGGTCGGACGGGGTCGGGAGGGAGAATGAAGGCGCGAGGAGCAGCGTGGGCCGGACGCCGTCGGGAGCAGAGGCGGGGAAAGGGGTCGGGCGCGCTAGGATAAGGACCGGGAGGGAGTTCCACGGTGCGACGATAAGGCCGACTTCATCGTGGTGGCGTTGCATGCAGTCGCGTGGAGGCAGGGGAGGAGGTGCCGACCTGACCGGTGGGGACCACCTGTGGGACCCACCTCCCTAACTCCTCTTTCCAAAATTCAAATAGGGCTAGCAAGCATGCTTCAAAAATAGTCAAATTTAGCCCAGTGACGAAATAAAATGTGGAGAATTTTATGGTGCAATCAGATTTCAAAACTGAGCAAGTTGAATTTGAACTCAGATTTGAATTTGAATTCAAGTGGTGATACTTGACTCAAGGAAATAAATAGTAGATTAGGTTCAAAAATCCTGAAACTGTGAAGTTAACCTTTTTGAACCATAAGGGACCTCAGGAAAAATTTGGAGTTGATTTGGACAAGGTTGAGCACAAAGTTTAAATTTGAAGTCGACATCGATTAAACTCTCAGTACGTGTCCAAAAAAATGGGAAACGTGCTTCAAAAATTTTGAAACTTCACCGAGAGTCTATTTGGAATATTAGGAGGTCATGGAAAATTTTATGGCATGAGATTTGAATATTTTTGGATGCCCCATTTTAGGGTTGGAATAATTCCTTTTTCTTTCTCTCTATTTTGTTTTCTTTTCTCCTTTAATTTTTCATTGAAAATGTGAATACTTGGAAATTAAGGATTCTTCACCTTAAGTTCCATTCCATATCAGCAACCATGTTCTATATGTAAAGTTTTAACAAGCCTCTATTTTTAGTGAACATAGTTTAACTCATATGGTTCATGTGAGTTTGGATTTCTAAGTTCATTTTCAAAAAAAATTTAAGTTCACATTTTTACATTTTTGTTCTTCCGAAAAGCGGGCTTTTACAAGTTCTCTCCAGATCAAGCTCCAACACAGAGGGTCAGGTTAAATCAAACTGAGGTTGCCGAAGAGATCCGAGTTGTCAGTGAATTCCCAGACGTGTTCCCTGAGGAGCTACGGGGTATGCCTCCTGACCATGAAATTGAATTCATCATTGACCTAGTGCCTGGAACGGCCCCAATATATAAGAGGCCATATAGAATGGATGCGAAACAATTAGCCGAGCTAAATGATCACATTAGAGAGTTATTGGAGAAAGGATACATCCGCCCTAGTTCATAACCTTGGGGTGCTCCTGTCATATTCGTACCCAAGAAGGATGGCACTCAAAGATTGTGTGTCGATTATCGTGCTTTGAATGCAGTAACCATCAAGAATAAGTACCCACTGCCAAGGATCGAAGATTTGTTTGATCATCTGTGAGGAGCATGTGTGTTCTCTAAGATTGATCTTCGTTCGGGTTACCACCAGTTGAAGATTTGACCCTCAGATATTCCCAAGACTGCATTTGTCTCTCGATATGGTCTTTATGAGTATACTGTTATGTCTTTCGAGTTGACCAATGCTCCAGCTTACTTCATGTACCTCATGAACAAGGTATTTATGGAATATCTGGACAAGTTTGTGGTGGTATTCATCGATGATATCTTGATATTCTCCAAGAGTGAAGAAGAGCACGAGGAACACCTGAGGTTGGCACTACAAAAGCTTAGAGAGCACCAGTTATATGCTAAATTCAATAAGTGTGAGTTTTGGCTGAAGCAGGTGTCATTCTTGGGACATGTCATATCAGAAGGAGGAATATCAGTGGATCCGGGCAAGGTGGCAGATGTTCTCAAGTGGGAGACGCCGAAAAATGTGGGACACATCAGAAGCTTTTTGGGGATGGCTGGTTACTATCGACAATTTATTGAGGGATTTTCAAAGATCTCTCGACCGCTAACCAAGCTACTCGAGAAGGGAGCTACATTCAAGTGGACACCAGAATGTGAAGCAAGCTTTGCCGAATTGAAGAAGAGGTTGACCACTGCTCTAGTGTTGGTCATGCCGGATATGCAAAAGGAGTTCTCGGTCTATTGTGATGCTTCCGGACAGGGATTGGGATGTGTGTTGATGCAAGAGAGACATGTGGTGGCTTACGCCTCGAGACAACTCAAGAAGAATGTGAAGAATTATCCTACCCATGATCTGGAATTAGCAGTTGTGGTTCACGCACTGAAGATATGGAGACACTACCTGATCGGAAAAAGGACAGAATCTACACTGATCACAAGAGCTTGAAGTACATCTTCACTCAGCCGCACCTTAATCTTCGCCAACAAAGGTGGTTAGAGCTCATTAATGACTTCAATGTTGGGATCAACTATCACCCTGGAAAGGCGAACGTGGTCGCAGATGCTTTGAGTAGGAAAACCCAATGCAACAGTATGATGATCCAGGCTTATCAACTGCAGCTATGTGAAGAGTTTGCAAGATTAAACCTGTGCATAGTGTCTAATGCAGATGCAGTAGTTATAGAAGTGGACTCCACATTGGAACAAGACATTAGAGAAGGCCGAAAAGAGGATAAGAAGATCCAGAAACTTAAGAAGCTGATGAAGGCTGGCAAAGCCCAGATTTAAGGGAAGATGAATATGGAACCCTGTGGTTAGGAAAGAGGATATGCGTGCCGAATGTCAAGGGGATCTGAGAGTTGATATTGAGAGAAGCCCACGACTCGTACTACTCCATTCATCCTAGGAGTACCAAGATGTATCAAGACCTTAAGGATCGATACTGGTGGCTTGGTATGAAGCGTGATGTGGCCGAATACGTGGCTCTGTGTGACACGTGTCAGTTAGTCAAGGCGGAACATCAGAGACCCGCTGGACTACTTCAACCCCTCAAGATACCCGAGTGGAAATGGGAAGAGATAAGTATGGACTTTATTGTGGGATTGCCGAGGACCCAGTCAGGATACGACTCCATATGGGTTGTCATGGATCGGTTGACCAAAGTTGCTCACTTCATTCCGGTCAAGGAAAGCTACAATGGTTCGCGGTTGGCAGAATTATACATGGCAAGAATTGTGTGTTTACACGGTGTTCCAAAGAAGATAGTATCTGATCGAGGTACCCAGTTCACTTCAAGATTCTGGCAGAATCTACATGAGTCAATGGACACTCGTCTGAATTGTAGCTCATCGTATCACCCGTAGACGGATGGTCAGACAGAACACAGAAATCAAATCTTGGAGGGTATGCTGTGAGTGTGTGCTTTGAAGAATAGTAAGATTTGGGACAAGAATCTGCCCTACGCGGAATTTTCTTACAACAACAGCTACCAAGCTAGTCTCAAGATGTCCCCGTTTGAGGCACTTTATGGGCGAAAGTGTAGGACACCTTTATTTTGCAATCAGACTGGAGAAGGCCAAGTGTTTGGACCGGAGATATTAAGAGAAGCGGAACAACAAGTACAAGAGATCCAGAATAACCTGAAAACGACGCAGTCAAGGCAGAAGAGTTACGCAGATGCTCGACGTTGTGATCTAACCTTTGAGGTCGGAGACTTTGTGTATCTCAAGGTATCACCAGTAAGAGGTCTAAGACGATTCAAAGTGAAGGGAAAACTAGGACCCTATTATATTGGTTCGTTTAAGATATTGGAGAGAAGAGGAGAAGTAGCCTATCGTCTCGAGCTACCTTCTCAATTGTCAGATGTGCATGATGTGTTCCACATGTCGCAGCTAAAGAAATGCTTGAGAGTACCAGAGGAACAATTACCCATGGAATCTATAGACGTGCAAGAGGATCTTTCTTACGCAGAATGACCAGTCAAGATCCTAGAGACATCAGAACGTGTCATGAGAAACAAGACGATTCGCATGTGCAAAGTGCAGTGGAAGCATCACTCCGAGGCAGAAGCAACATGGGAAAGAGAAGAAGACCTCAAGAATGAGTTACCCGACCTTTTCTCTTAGGACGTCTGAATCTCGGGGGCGAGATTCCTTTTAAGGGGGTAGAGTTGTAACACCCAAAATTTTCAAATTTTGAAAACCAGGAAAATGTACTAGGAATACATCATGTATGTTTGCATTTGATTGAAAATTCAATTTTAAAATGCGCTAGAATTCGTTTGAAATTTGAAAAGGAATTCAAATTGTAAAAAGAAATGAAAAAAGAAAAGAGAAAAACATAATAAAAAGGAAAAAACGCCGCTTGGGCCAAATCCTTGCCGCCGGCCCAATCCTTCCCCCCTCCCCCTTTCCTTTTTCCCCTCCTGCAGGACAACCCCGCGACGGCCCAAGGCCAGCCGCTCCTCTCTCTCTCTCTCTCTTCCCCTGCGCGTGGACCCCGCCCGTCGGACTTTCCTTCTTCCTCCCGCCCGCGCCCGACCGAGCCCGTGGATCTCGCCCTGGTTCAAAACACCGACAAGAAATCACCAGCCATAATGGCATTGGTCGCCTTCCATCGTTGGGGATCACCTTCCATGTTTCGCCGCCTCGAATCCCCCTATAAATACCCGCTGGCGCCCCCGTTTTTCCCCTCCCCCGAGCTCGCAACCCTAGCCGCCGCACCAAGGTAATGGCGCCGCCGTTCTCGTCACTCTAGCCGATGCCCCTCCTCGATTTCTTGCTCACATTGTTCGCCGTGTCGCTAGGAGCCCGCCGGACACCTTCTTTCGGGGATTTGGTCATCGCTTCATCAATTCCGATGAGCGCCGCCGGAGTCCGCCGCCTCTCACCGACGCCGACACGCCTCCGCCCCGATCTGTGCCCCGCGACCACCCTAGGTGAGTATGTGTCGCCCCCCTCCTTCATTTGGTGTAGGAATTGCTCGAGTTAGGCGCTGATTTGGCTGTTCCGGCCATCTTCGGCGACCCCGCCGCCGGCACTGGCGCGCACGCCGCCTCTGTCGCCCATGGGGCGACGTGGCCCAATCTCGGCCGCCCATCTAGGGCCGACGGCCGAGATTAGAAGGGGTGTACCCCTTCGCGCGTTTTAAATCTGGGCCGCACGCGTTAGATCCAACGGCCCAGATTCAAAGACGTTTGAACCGTAGTCCATTTTTGCGTGTAGCCCCCTGCATGAATTTAAATTAATTACACTGAGGTCCTATACTTTATGAACTAGCCCCTGGACTTTAATTAAATTATGTCAGCACTGTTAAAATGAATAAATATGGTATTTTAGCCCCTGTTTTCACCATAAATTATGTTTTTAGCTTCTAAAAATTATTATTAACCCCCTGGTTATGTTATAAAATATTTCTAGGCCCCTGTTCATGTCTGTTTTGCATAAAATCCCATGTATTAATTGTAAATTACATAAAATCACATGAGTACTCTCTCTTTTTGCACAAATCACTTAGAATATTATTTTATTATTATTTCCCAGTCTGTTTAGGATAAGATAATGTATTTAATTTGCTGATTGTGCTGAATTCCTAATAAACCCATATAGGCACTAAAATCCAAACTTTCACCCACACCACTAAATAAAGTCTTAACTAAGGACATAGTGTTAGCGACGTAATTGCGTAGGTTTTCTTTTGTGTTTACTTATTTGTGGTGTGCATTTATTCTCTTGTTTCTTATTGTGTATTGCTACTTTTCGTTCTGCATGCGATGATGTATTTAGAGTCGGTTCCCGAGTCGACTTACAATCTTCAGGACTACCACCTCACCGACCCACACTTCGAAGAAGGCAAGTTCCTTGACCATTTTGCACCTGTTTTATTAAGTTTTAATTAGTTGCATGCTTAATAAATTGAATCCTATTTACTGCACCCTTCCATATAATTCCATGTCACCAGGTTGGGTTGGGTAGATGTTATTATTACTTTTACGCTTAGTCATGCTCAGTTTTGGGAGGGAATTTCTCTACATACATGTTATACTATTAGTTGTTGTGATCATTTATTGAGATTTGGTGAATTGAATTATAGTGTATAGGAATCTGGCGGGTTGTTTTGTTTGGTATAGTGCAGTACGCACGAGACCCGAGTTTTGGGGTATGAACCTTGTCGGATTCTAAGGACCGGTTTATGGAGGAAGCCACTAAGCTTATTAGTATCGCCACAACGCTGAGCATGGGGCAGCTTGGCCGATTAATTACGCCTCTCTCGGCATAGTATTAGTGATTGGATAGTGCGCGGAATTGGTTCAGGGTGTACTGCCTTGGGATCTGCATGGCTCAAGAGGGGGCAACTGGGGTGTTGAGTCGTGGTGTAACGGCTCACACTTTTGTACAGGGGTAATACCTCAGAGGGCTAGTACGCATCGGGAGAATCCTTTGTAAAGACCTCGTAGTGATCTCCTGGCCTCACACCAAAGGAAGTGTGCCATGTGGTTCGCGACCACGGGCATCAGGGAGGTTTACTTAGTCCACCTGGCAACAGGGGATGAAATCACGGCTTGTGGGTAAAGGGTACATTCTCTGCAGAGATTTACAAACCGTCATGACAGCCGCGCTCACGGACAAGAGCGCGTTGGTGTCCAATTCATAATTAGTCAATGATTGGGAATGGTGGTTTGGTTGGTTGGGACTTGGATTACAAATGGGTTATGGTTGGGTTCATACACTTAGAAGTAGGTGCTAATTAAATCTAAGGATAGGATGTTATGCTATAGTGCTTAACCCAAATTTGGCCTTCCTTTCTAAACACCCTCATGTCATCTCCTCCCCACTTGTTGAGTACCGTTGGTACTCAAACTTGCTTGTTGCTTATCTTTCCTCAGTCTACAATGGAGAAGAGGTGGAGAATGAAGACTTCTTCGCCGATCCGGAGGAGACGTTCTAGGCTGGCGCAACACCCGGGCAACGCTTGTTCATGGAGCCACACCAGTTTACTCTGTTTTGCTTTGTAATCTTATATTAGACCTACGGGTCATTATTGTAAGACATTTATGTATTCGAACATGGCTTGTAATAAATGATATTACACTTTCGTCTACACATGTATGATGTGAACCGATCCTGGCCTACATGTGGAAGTCATCCGGTTGTCTTGTAGGGACCGGGTGTGACATGCTAGCCTGGGGCAAGAAGGGGCGGCCCTAGCAATGACCGAGTTGAAGGTGGCAGCAGGGTGGAGCAATCCAGATGGCAAGAACAATGCGGCGCTAGTTAAAAAGAACGGAAGCAGCCCTGGTGTAAAATGATCGATCTCTTATTTGACTTGGTAACCTAATATTTATCCAACAGCTTAAAATAATTTGGCTCAACACTGACTCATCTGGTTTCCGAATCAAGAGTATGAATAGTCAAACAAAATCGTTTCAACGAGATCTACGCATCTACAGTCTCTGATTGTCCATCCGATCAAGTATTCAAGAAGTCAAACTTCGGTCAACCATCTAGTGTTCTCGCCGTGAAGTTAATTTTTTCTAGAATATTTGGGACATTACACTCCCCCCCCCCCCCTTCAACAGAATTCGCCCTCGAATTCTTTATTATCACTATAGGTAAAATGATGTGGAACTGATAACTTAAAGAAAACTATAAATGCTCACTGTTGTTGAATAGTTCAGGGTATTTCTTTTGCATCTCAGACTCAAAGTCTCAGGTAGCTTCACACACAGTTTGGTTCATCCACAGAACCTTCACAAACTTGATTGGGTTGCATCTAAGCACCCTCTCAGATGCCTCCAAAATCCTCACAAGACGAGACTCAACTGATAGATCTTTTTCAATAGTCGTTGGCTCTACGAGTATGTGATGCTCTGGATCCCTTAGATACTTTCTAAACATTGAAACGTGGAATACATTGTGAACTCCTCCCGTTGACTCTGGTAACTCTAATCGATACGCCAGTTTCCCACTCGTTGCTTGATAACAAAGGGTCCAATATACCTTGGACTAAGCTTTCCCTTAGTACCAAATCTCACAACACCTTTGGTAGGCGACACCTTAATAAGAACCTCATCACCTTCTTGAAACTCTAAATCTCGCCTTCTAAAGTCAACATGGCTCTTCTGCCTACTTTGTGCTGCCAGCATGTGTTCTCGAATTTCAGCAACTCGCTGAGTCGATTGTTGAATCCAAACTGGACCCAAAACAGCTTTCTCACCAACCGCATCCCAACAAAGAGGGGATCTACACTTCTTTCCATAAAGAGCCTCATATGGTGCACATTGAATGATAGAATGGTAGTTGTTATTATAAGAGAACTCCACTGGAGGTAAGTGGTCTTCCCAACTTCCTTGTCGAGATAGTACACATGACCTGAGCATATCTTCCAGGGTCTGAATTGTACGCTCCGACTGCCTATTTGTCTAGAGGTGAAAAGCGGTGCTCATCCTTAGTGTTGTGCCCAAAGCTAATTGCAAGCTCTCCCATAGCTTGGAGACAAACTTAGCATTCCTATCTGAAACAATGGTGCGAGGTACACCATGCAGTCGCGCTACTTCCCTCATATAAATAGGCACCAAATCACTCGCTGAACTAGTGGACCGAATAGGAATAAAGTGAGCAACCTTACTAGACGATCAACTATCACCCAAGTAGTATCTCGTCCTCTTGGAGAACGTGGTAAGCCAACAACAAAATCCATAGCGATATCCTCCCACGGCCACACGGGAACTTCAAGAGGCTGTAATTTCCTAGCGACACTCTTATGCTCAACCTTCACTCTTTGGCAAACCCCACATGAAGCCACATAATTCGCTACATCCACCTTCATCCTCTTCCACCAATGTATTGTTTTCAAATCATGGTACATCTTATTCTCTCCAGGATGCACAGTATAACGAGTATGATGTGCCTCTTTAAGGATATCTTCCTTAACTTGAGACTTTTGTGGCACACATAAGCGACCACGAAACCGAACGGCTCCGACGGCATCTAAGGTGAAATCCCCGACCTTTCCTTCTTGAATTTGTCTCTTAACATCTAGCAACAAGTGATCTCGTTGTTGTGCCTCTAAGACTCGTTCTGGGATATCTGACGATAAGATTAGTTGAGTCTCTACCTCTACAACTCCAATATAGCAATAAGAAATATTCATTAGCTCAAAATCAGCTATTAAGGAATTCATAGTAGGAGGAATAACTCTACGGCTTAGTGCATCAGCCACTACATTTGCTTTACCAGGTGTGTACTAGATATTCAAGTCATAGTCCTTGATCAATTCCAACCATCTTCATTGCCTCAAATTTAAGTTCTTCTAAGTAAATATATATTTCAAGCTCTTATGATCGGTGAAAATGTCACATGACTCCCCATACAAGTAATGTTTCCAGATTTTCAACGCGAAAATTACAGCAGCAAGCTCTAGATCGTGGGTGGGATAATTCTGCTCATGTGTCTTTAATTGTCTTGAGGCATAAGCAATCACTTTTCCTTCTTGCATAAGTACACAACCAAGTCCCACGCGAGAGGCATCTTAATAGACGGTGAAACGTCTACCAGGCTCTCGAAGGGCAAGGATGGGAGCAGTAATCAACTTCTCATTTAATAATTGGAAGCAACGCTCACATTCTTGAGTCCACAAGAACTTGACATTCTTTTTGAGTAAGTTGTGTCATAGGCTTAGCAATGTGAGAGAAATCCTTTACCAAGCGACGGTAATAGCCAGCCATACCCAAGAAACTCCTAACCTCCTTGACATTGGTTGGTCTTTCCGATTCAACTATTATAGAAACTTTGCTTGGATCAACCGAGATGCCATGTTGATTAATTCCATGACCTAGAAATCCAACTTCCGAGAGCCAAAATTCACACTTCTTCAATTTGGCATATAACTTATGACTCCTTAGAGTCTCAAGAACTCTCCTCAAATGTTTCTCATGTTCTACTTAACACTTGGAGAAGATGAGTATATCATCGATAAAGAGCACTACAAACTCCCAAAATCCATGAAGCATATTATTCATCATCTCCATAAAGTAAGTTGGCGCATTAGTGAGTCCAAAAGACATAACTCTAAACTCATAATGACCATACATGGTGGAAAAAGTTGCCTTCTCAATATCCTCCTCTCGAACAGGAATTTGGTTATAGCTAGATTGAAGGTCAATTTTAGAGAAGACTATGGCTCCTATTAATCGATCAAATAACACATCAGTGTGAGGTAATGGATACTTGTTCTTGATCGTCATGGCATTTAAGCCACGATATTCCACACACATGCGCCAACTTCCATCTTATTCTTAGTGAACAATATTGGAGCTAGCCAAGGTGAAACACTACGGCGTATCAACTTCTTGGCCAAAAGATCATCCAACTGCTTCCTTAACTCCTCTTGAAAAGGATGAGATAATCGGTAGGGAGCAATGGATACAGGACGGGTACCAGGTATAAGATCAATGCAAAACTCCACTTCTCGCTTAGGTGGCATTCCTGGCAGCTCATCACGGGAGACATTAGAATAGTCTCGCACTACTGGAATATCCTCAATCTCCAATGACTTTGTCTGCTTCTCACTAAGGCTCCATAGAAAGTTGGTCTTTACAGGATAATGACCAGGAAAAAGATTTGCCATCATAGATAAAGAACAAAGAGGTGCATCCGCTTGAAAAGTGATAATCTTCCCAGATGGTGCCTCTAACATTACGGTCTTCCAAAAACAAGATATAATGGCTTGATAGCGATATAGCCAATCCATGCCAAGGATAACATAAAAAACCGGTAGTGGAATCACCATTAGATTAGCTACAAATTTGTCATCTCCTATAGAAATAGTGCAACCAGGACACACAATAGAACTAGAAACCAAGCCCCGAGAAGAACTAACACGAACCGATTGAGATATCGCTGGACTGGAAATATTTGCCTTTCTTACGAAATCAAGTGAAATGAACGAAAAGGTAGCACCCGAATCAAATAAAACATGAGCATCATGAGAGTCAACAATAAGAGTACATGAAACCACATCTGGACGACTCAAATAGGATTGTATTGGCAATGGTGTAGACTCCAGTAGTGGTGGAGATAGATCCACCTGTAGGGTGCTGAGCTAGCTGGGCAGGAGGAGAAGGAGGAGCAGGTGGTTATAGTGGAACATATGGAGCAGGAAGCTAAGGCGCGGGCTAGTAGTAGCCTGATGGGGGAAAATGTTGATGAGGTAACTCGTAATGTAGAACTGAAGGGCCAGTCATTATCTAAATGGTGCCACAGGGAGCATTAACTATCAGAGCTGAACCCCTAGAGCTAGCCATAGATGTGGGTCTTGATGAGGAAGAGTTTGCCTTCTTCCACTTGATAATAGAATCTGGATTTTTCTTGCAAACTAGAGCCATATGTCCCTCTCTCTCACAGAGACGGCAAGTTCCAGAAAAACCACACTCTGAAGCACGATGAGGCTTCCCACACTTGAAACAAATCAAACTCTGTCCTGGAACAGGACGCATAAACGAGGCACTCGAAGTGTGTTCCCCCGTGGACGATTGAGCACCTGACTGTTTGGTTTTGAAGGATTGTTGGGAGGACTTTTTTGTCTTAGGCTTCTTGAAAGAGGTATGTTGAGAGGACTCCCCTCCCTCTTGATGAACCCTCTTCTGCCGATATCCGGTATTACTTCCAATCCCATTATGTTTCTTTTGTAGAGCTGTAAGCTAAAACTGGGTCTCCATACATCTAGCCTCCTCAACTGATGTGATGTATGTAGTGGGAGGGTTTCTACCCATCACCTCTCGGTACCAAACATTAAGTCCCATGAAGAACTTCCTCGATTTCTCATGTTCATTGCTTGCAACACTAGGAACAAAGCAAACAATATTGCTGAAATCTCGCTCATACTCATCCACAGTCTTGTTCCCTTGTTGAACATGGTTCAGCTCATCATTCATCTTGTCTCTAAAGGAATCTGGATAATAATTTGCCTTGAACTGTGTCAAAAATACCTCTCAAGTGATAGCACCACGAGCAGGAGTCCATGCGTCACATACTCCTGCCCACCAAATATCATCTTGACAAGTCAATTGGTGAGGAATGAACAAGATCATCTCCTCCTCTGTCATCCTACAAGCAGTCATGACCTTCTCTATCTTACATAGCCAATCAGCGACATCAGTAGGTGTTTTAGAACCATCAAAGGTGTCCAATCGCATAGAACTCCACCTAGCAAACGGCATTGTCTGGGCCATGGCATTACCACCCCGAGCAATAGGAACTTCAATAGCCACTGAGTGTTCCTCCTCTCCTTCAACCTCTTCATTTACTTGGTTTACTTTCTCGTGCTCAACCTCTTGGTTAGCATCACCTCTACTGCGACCACCAACACCACCACGACCTCTACCGCGACCTCTCCCATGTGCGACAACACGTGCACTCCTTCTCGGCGCATAATTCTAAAGTACAAGAAAAGTATGATTAAACAACATATTATCATAACAAAAGTAAACACGAGAGAAAATATGCAATGAAAAAGATGAACGAAAGGTATGCCCATGAACCAATCCTATTATGCATAAGTGTGTCAAATTTAATTATAGATCTATGTTAACAAAAAAAATTTACACTCGCAAGTCATTAAAGTCTCTAAGTAAACTATAAAATTTGGCTCTGAGTGCCAATTGTAACGCCCCAGGTATGAACATCCCTAGACATTACTAAAAATTCATCTAATTATTCCTACTAAGTAAGAAAAACATTAAAAATTTTGACAGGGTCTCCCCTGTGAAGTCAACTGGTCACAGGCAAGACAAATCAAATATAAGCACAATAACATCCACAAGCGGTAACAAGCAGCATTCAACTATCATAACTGAAGTGAACATCCGAATGACCAAATGACCTCACGATTGTTATTATATACATCATAATTTAGTAATTAATGAATAATGTCTATGATCTAAGTTTAATATTAGGTTGGTGTGCTCAAGTGCAGGTACTACCCTCATTCCATGCATACGTTGATCAATGGGTACCTAAAAACCAAATAAACAGAAGAGTGAGTAAAAACACTCAGCAAGTACACTTAGAACATGAAGAATAATAGAATAAATTCGAATGAATCATAATGATACTTTAACTTGAATTGATGAACGATGAAATAGAAGTTTCGATCTGAAACGGACGACACTTGAATTCTCTTTAGCATTTACCGGTAAAGCCGAGCAAGTGTGATCATCACTTACTCATAGGAACTTGAATATAAGAACAAATCTAGACTTAACCGGTACTTGAATGATAGTTAAATTAATAAAACTTGAATCTCGAACATGAACAAAATAGAATCATGAAGAAACTGAATCTTGAAACCTCAAATAACGAAGCAACACGTGAAAAGAATAATCAATGGTGAATCACATTTATTAGAACAACTCATCATGCACTTGCCTTAACCTCAACGAGAACTCGAAGACGCTTTCTCGACACTGGAACTCTCCAAACCTGAGTCTACAAGATGACGTGGGTTAGCAAGATGGCAACCGTCGTGAATCGAACGGCAAGGTAGTTACAACAGCTTGCTAATAATAATACTAAATATTTAGTTCTATTAAGCAACCCAATTTCTTATCTAATCAAGCTTATGAATTTAACATAGACAATAGTTAAACACCAGATAGAATGAGTCAGGCAAAGCGATGAGGCGGTGTGCAGCTAACCGTTAGCAAGATGGCAACCACAGTGAATCAAACGGCATGGTAGTTACAATAGCTCGCTATAATAATACTAAATATTTTGTTCTATTAAGCAACCTAATTTCTTATCTAATCAAGCTTATGAACCTAACATAGACAATAGTTAAACATCAGATAGAATGAGTCAGGCAAAGTGATTAGGCTGCAGCAGTATCAGATCAACTAAGTGCATGATGAGTTGTTCTAATAAATGTGATTCGCCATTGATTATTCTTTTAGCGTGTTGCTTTGTTATTTGAGGTTTCAAGCATCAGTTTCTTCATGATTCTATTTTATTCATGTTTGAGATTCGAGTTTATTCATTTAACTATCATTCAAGTATCAGTTAAGTCCGGAGTTGTTCTTATATTCAAGTTCCTATGAGTAAGTGTTGATCACACTTGCTCGGCTTTACCAGTAAATACTAAGGAGAATTCAAGTGTCGTCTGTTTCAGACGGAAACTACTATTTCATCGTTCGTCAATTCAAGTTCAAGTATCATTATGATTCATTCAAATTTATTCTATTATTCTTCATGCTCTATCTGTGCTTGCTGAGTGTTTTTACTCACTCTTGTGTTTATATGGTTTTTAGGTACCCGTTGGTCAACGCATGCATGGGAAGAGAATAGTGCCTGCACTTGAGCACACCAACCAAATATTAAACTTAGATTATAGACTTTATTAATTAATTACTGAATTATGGTGTTTTTAATAACAGTATGAGGTCATTCAGATGTTCACTTCAGTTATGATATACTGCTTGTTACTACTTGTGGATGTTATTGTGCTTATATTTGAATTGTGTTGCCTGCGGCTAGTTGACTTTACATGGAGACTCTGTCAAAATTTTTAATGTATTTCTTACTTAGTAGGAATAGTTAGATGAACTTTAGTAGCGTCCAGGGATGTTCATACCTGGGGCGTTACAAAAACCTATAAAATATCAATAGTGACAGTTAAGATGGCAAATGTGGAAAGATTAGTCGGTGATAATATGGTTCCTAATGGATTGTTTGGGTGCACTCAATCTAAGTGGATTGGAGTGAGAAATGAACTAATTTTTTCCTAAATCCACTTCAAGAATCCACTTATATTAGAGTGGATCCACAGCTATCCAAACGAGCTCTAAGATGGAGTTGTGAAGTAATGGACATAGTTTTTCTACTGACATGAGGGTGCTGCACTTCGGAGCATATGATGTTGTCTTGGGCTTCGATTGGTTGAGGGAGAATAACCTAATATGTTATGCCATTGGGAGGAGAAATCTTTGGAGTGCTCAAGGGGTATCTGTTAAGCTCAAATGGGTGCAAAACATGATATAAGAGTCGCTACCACAATTATAATCCACTGAACTCCACAAGTGGATCAAGGGAATGAAATTTAGGCAATGGCTCTGTTAGAAATCATGTCAGAGTACTGAACATTCAGGCAAATGCCTAACTGAAGAAGCTGCAGTCACCTCTCTATTACAGGAGTTTGAAGGGGTGTTTGCAGATCCAAATGTTGGTGATGTGCCCAAGAGGCAATCATAACAATTCGGTTTAAGGCGTATTGGATATTTGATCCATAAGCAATTAGGGTACTAATGGGCCTGCGACCTAAAAGCCCATTAGTACGCCTATAAATATGAGGGGTAGGGTTAGGGGCTAATTATCCCACCACGTGACAGCCCTAGCTGCCACCCCTCGAAGGCCTCGCACCGAGACCCTTGTCGCGCGCGCGGTGCTAGCACACCGGCGCACGGCATTCCTCTCCGTACGTGTGGACTCCGTGGAGGCGCTGCTGCTACTGCTGCGCTGATCGACTACGATGAACATGTTCGTCTTCTGCTGCTATGAAGAGAGCGAGGAAGAGACGAACGGGATCATCTACTTCGTCAACACTGACGCGCGTCTACGTTCCGCTGCGCTGCGCGTCTAGTGGTAACGATACATGACCTCTGTACTCGCATGTTTCCTGGGTGATGCGGTAGAGTTGCTAGAGTAGTGTATCGCCGATTTCCTTACAGTGGCAACAGAGCCGACATGCGTAGTTTCTGCTCTGGATCTTGTTAGTAGATGGGATCTACTGCAGACATATTCATACGATGAATTTTATCGCACGGTTTTTGGGGTTTGGAATTTGTTAGAGTAGATTGTGATCGTATATGACTAAAGGGTCAATTCGTGCTCCTTCTCTGCTGTGTGCACAACCTGTCCCTACCGGCTGGAATCACCATCGGGACTAATCGTGTACATAACTAACAGATTGAGCCAACAGACCACGGTCATGAGTCACGATCTACTCATGAATAACCGGTCACATCGAAAATTGAGGCATTGTGAATGGCTCGGATTCGGGTTGATTTGATCAATCCGATGAGATTTTCATAGTGATTTCATAGATACGATCTATGTAATTCCGTTTGGTGTTAAGGGTTTAGGGTTTAGGGTTTAGGGTTTAGGGACCGCCGTTTTGTTGTCTGCTATACGATTACATAACATAGTTTCGCGCTAGAAATCGTTCTACTCTTAACTTGTTTTTGCAGGGAATGATGTGAATGGTATGGCCTTACTGTGATGTGATGATCTGTGTGTAAATTCATGCAGCCTGCGCATTGCAAATTTAACACAACCGGGTTGAGGTTGTCACATAATTGTATAACAACCTGTGTGTCGAACTGTTATGCTTGATCTCTCTTGTAATTTATTTGGTAGCTATTAGTTGTATTAGCTTCTTTTATCATGGATATGTCTTCAAGCATGTTGGAGATGGAGATCACCACAAGAAGGGAGGCATGGCAGCTCAGATCTTGATGGAACCATGGCGATGGAGACCATTATGATTCTAAAGGCCATACTATTCACAATGTGATATGATCATATGCCTGTGATGCTTATTACTATTCTTTTCATGCTTTTCATATGGTGGATGTTTTGTCATGATAGAATAGCTTCCCTCACAAAAGTTGAGCATTTGATGCCATTTACCAATAGCTGCAACTATGTTATTTTGATCGTTGTGTGGTAGGTTTGCCAAAGCAAAGTACCATCATCTATCATAATTCATAGGGTGAATGTTGGACATTCACATGCATAGTGTTGGTTTACTCAACAAAGCTATCAAAATGGTTTTGGGCTTTATGGCATAGTGTTGGGAGCCGGGGCATTGGATGTCACCCAACAAACAAGAGTCATATAGAGATATGATTAACAATGGTTGTTTACCTATGTCACTAATTTCCTAGCAGTGAAGTCAAAGCTCACTAGGAATTAGTGAATATGGATCTTGAACCACTATATGTCGTTAGAGGGAAGACGATGATCATATAGTGGTGATATCTTTTATTAAACTATTAATAAAAGATTGGTACATAACATAGTGCTAAACCTTGCATATTTATTTTCTATTATAGATAATGTCTGCTAGTAACAATTTCGGTTTCAATTTGCGACCTGTGCTTGAAAAGGAAAAGCTCAATGGAGCTAACTTTATCGATTGGTACCACAACCTGAGAATCGTTCTTAGGCAAGAGAAAACCGAGTATGTTCTTCTGCAGCCTTACCCTGATGACCTTCCAGCTGATGCAACTAATGCAGTACGTAGAGCTTATACGAAGCACTGCAATGATGCGCTTAATGTAAGCTGCCTCATGCTCGCCACTATGTCCCCTGATCTGCAAAAACAGTATGAGCATATAGATGCTTATTCTATGATTGAGGGATTGCGTGGAATGTTTGAGAATCAAGCAAGGGCTGAGAGATACAACATCTCAAAGTCCTTGTTCTCATGCAAGCTGGCGGAGGGTAGCCCGGTCAGCCCTCATGTAATCAAAATGATTGGTTACATTGAAACTTTGGGCAAACTTGGTTGCTATTGACGTGGTTCTCCAGTCGCTCCCACCGAGCTACGAGCCATTCATATTGAATTTTCAAATGAATGGAATGGAGAAAACTTTGGCTGAATTGCATGGAATGCTTAAAACAGCCGAAGAAAGCATTAAGAAAAATGTCACTCATGTGATGATGGTGCAAAAGGAGAATAAAAAGAGGAAGCGTGTGACGCATCCTAAAGGCAAAAGCAATGGAAAGGTTCCTAAATCTGGCCCTTCTCCTGATGATGAATGCTTTCACTGTCATGGTAAGGGACACTGGTCTAGGAACTGCAAGAAGTACTTGGAGGATATGAAGAAGAAGAAGGGAAGTGAGACTTCCGCTTCAGGTATAAATGTTATAGAAATTAACATTGCATTATCTTCTAGTGAATCATGGGTATTTGATACTGGATTGATGATTCACACTTGCAAATTGTTGCAGGGTCTAAGTGAGACTAGAAGATTTGCAAAAGGCGAGTTAGATGTCCGTGTCGGCAATGGAGCAAAGGTTGCGGTCATAGCTGTCAGAACATACCACTTGTCATTACCCTCAAGATTAGTTTTGGAATTGAATAATTGTTATTGCATTCCTACTTTGAGCAAGAACATTATCTCTTCTTCGTGTTTAGAAGAAGTTGATGGTTATGAGATTGTAATAAAGAACAAATGTTGTTCTATTTATTACAATAAAATTTTCTATGCTCAATGTCCATTGGTGAATGGATTATATGTTCTTGATCTTGAGGATAAAACTGTCTGTAACATTAATACCAAAAGGGCTCGTCATAATGATCTAAATCCCACTTTTATTTGGCATTGTCGCTTAGGTCATATAAATGAGAAATGCATTGAAAAACTCCATAAAGATGGTTTACTAAGCTCATTTGATTTTGAATCAATTGACACATGCGAATCTTGTTTGCTTGGGAAGATGACCAAAGCACCCTTCACTGGTCAAAGTGAGAGGATGACTGACTTATTGAGACTTATACATACAGATGTATGTGGACCAATGAGTTCAATTACCAGAGTTGGTTTTCAGTACTTCATGGCATTTACCGATGACTTTAGTAGATATGGTTATGTCTACCTAATGAGGCACAAGTCTGAATCCTTAGAAAAGTTCAAAGAATTTCATAATGAAGTACAAATCAATTGGGAAAGACAATTAAACTTCTACGATCTGATCGTGGGGGTGAATATTTGAGCCATGAATTTTATGATCATTTGAAACAATGTAGAATTGTTCCACAGTTGACTCCACCTGGAACGCCTCAATGGGATGGGGTGTTCGAGCGGAGAAACCGAACCTTGTTGGACATGGTTAGGTCGATGATGAGCCAAGCAGATCTTCCACTATCCTTTTGGGGTTATGCTCTTGAAACTGCTGCATTTATACTAAATAGAGTCCCAACTAAGTCTGTTGAAAAGACACCATATGAGATGTGGACCGGGAAATGTCCCAGATTGTCTTTCCTCAAAGTTTGGGGATGTGATGTTTATGTCAAATGTTTGACGTCGGACAAACTCACTCCAAAATCAGACAAATGCTTCTTTGTGGGATATCCTAGGGAAACCAAAGGATATTATTTTTATAATAAAACAGAGGGTAAAGTGTTTACCGCTCGCAATGGTGTCTTCTTGGAGAAAGAGTTTCTCTCAAAAGGAGTTAGTGGGAGCAAGCTGCATCTTGAAGAAATTCAAGAAATACGTGAAAATGTTTTGGCATCCACTGATCCTATACAGGATGTACAAGATGTTGTACAACCAGTTGATGAAACACCAGCCCCACGAAGGTCTACGAGGGTACGTCGTGCGACTAAAAAGTTAACGCTTCTAACCACGGAGCAGCATGACATGGTATTGTTGGACAATAATGAGCCCATGACCTATACTGAAGCAATGATGGGACCCGACTCTGAGAAGTGGCTTGGAGCCATGGAATCCGAAATTGAATCCATGCATAAAAATCAAGTTTGGAACTTGGTTGATCCAGTCGAAGGTGTGAGACCTATCGATTGTAAATGGATTTTCAAGAAAAAGACTGATATAGATGGAAATGTTCACATCTATAAAGCACGAGGCGAAAGGTTTCAAACAAATTCAAGATGTTGATTATGATGAAACTTTCTCACCCATTGCAATGCTTAAGTCTGTTCGGATTCTTCTAGCAATTGCTGCATATTTTGATTAGGAAATATGGCAGATGGATGTCAAAACAGCCTTTCTTAATGGAAGTCTGACTGAGGATGTGTACATGACACAACCTGAGGGTTTTGTCGATCCTAAAAATGCTAATAAAATATGCAAGCTTCAAAAGTCCATCTATGGACTGAAGCAAGCATCTAAGAGTTGGAATTTGCATTTTGGTGAAGTAATCAAAGGGTTTGGTTTCATCAAGAACGTAGAAGAACCTTGTATTTATAAGAAGTTTAGTGGGAGCGCACATGTATTTATGGTCCTATATGTAGATGACATATTATTGATCGGAAATGACATACCAATGCTTGATGATGTTAAATCCTCATTAAGAAAAAGTTTCTCAATGAAGGATTTAGGAGAGGCAGCATATATTTTGGGCATAAAGATCTATACAGATAGATCTAAAAGGCTAATTGGATTAAGCCAAGATACATATATTGACAAGATATTGAATCGGTTCAATATGCAAGATTCCAAGAAAGGTTTATTGCCAATGTCACATGGCATTACTCTAAGCAAGAGTCAGTGTCCTTCGACGCCTGATGAGCAAAAGAGGATGAGAGTGATTCCTTATGCTTCGGCTATTGGATCCATCATGTATGCCATGCTATGTACACACCCAGATGTATCTTATGCTCTAAGTATCATGAGCAGATATCAATCAGATTTTGGTGAGTCTCATTGGACCGTTGTCAAAAACGTCCTTAAGTACTTAAGAAGAACTAAGGATGCATTCTTAGTGTTTGGAGGTGAAGAAGAGCTTGTTGTAAAAGGTTACACTGATGCCAGCTTCCAAATTGATAAGGATGATTCTAGATCGCAATCCAGATTTGTGTTCTGCCTCAATGGAGGGGCAGTGAGCTGGAAAAGTTCCAAGCAAGATACAGTAGCAGATTCAACCACAGAGGTGGAGTACATTGCAGCTTCTGAAGCTGCAAAGGAAGCTGTTTGGATCAGAAAATTTGTTTCTGAGTTGGGTGTTGTTCCTAGCGCGTCCAATCCTGTGGATCTCTACTGTGACAATAGTGGAGCCATCACACAAGCAAAGGAGCCTAGATCACACAAACGATCCAAACACATACTACAACGCTATCACCTCATTCGAGAGATCATCGGCCGAGGTGATGTGAAGATATGCAAGGTTCACACGGATTTGAATATTGCAGATCTATTGACAAAGCCTCTTCCACAATCAAAGCATGAGGCACACACGAGATCTATGGATATTAGATACTTACATCAGTGATCACAGTGTGTAGTGGGAGACTTGTGTCACAGCTATGTTTATGTACTATTAAATAAATTGTTATGTGAGTAATCATTATTTACATTGATCATCAAGTATGTGACTTGTTCGTGAAACTCTTTGTTAAAAGTAATGTTACTCTAGATGATCCCTAGTCTATATCATTATATGAGATAATGATTGCATACATACTAGCACATGTATTAATTGATGATCACGTTTCACGGATCATAGATATGGAGATATCGAATTAATAATGTGAACACATGTTAGTGAACATGGTGTTGGATTGACCCACTCCAAGACACTGCTGGGATTGTTATTTCCATATGTTCCATCAGTTGGTCTTGAGTGATACACCTGCTAGATCCTTAGACCTGAGATCGCCATTGTTTCTCACTATGCGTAGTTGTGTACTTTGAGACTACCAAACGCTACTCCGTAACTGAGTAGTCATAAAAGTAGTCTTCGGGTATATAATGAAACATAGAATGGGATATGCATGGATCAAGATGGGATTTGCCTCTCCTTAATAACAGGAGAGATATCTTTGGGCCCCCCGAGATAGTTGGATTTGAAAGTGCATGGCCATGCCAAAGTGATTAATGGTTAATCACAGTGACTAAAAGTTAGTCACGAAATGAATCCACTATTTGATCGAGTGAATGGTCGAGCTATCACAAGGATGGCACGCATCTCGCCTTGAGCTTGACTGGTATCGTGAGGCAAAGGGATTAGCATGTTGAATGTATCTAGGTTCGGCCGATATGATCTTTATGTACACTCGGGAGTCAGTATGTCCTGCTAGGTACCTATACTGACTTGTGGTTGGAAATGGTTTCCATTCACAACCGACTGCACATGAACCTAACGGGTCACACACTTAAGGAGTTGGAATATCGAAAATCTTGGCTAGATGATTGTCTCTAGTGCAAGTGGGAGATTGTTGGTGATGTGCCAAAGAGGCAATCATAACAATTCGGTTTAAGGCCTATTGGATATTTGATCCATAAGCAATTAGGGTACTAATGGGTCTGCGACCTAAAAGCCCATTAGTACGCCTATAAATATGAGGGGTAGGGTTAGGGGCTAATTATCCCACCATGTGACAGCCCTAGCTGCCACCCCTCGAAGGCCTCACGCCGAGACCCTTGTCGCGTGCGCGGTGCTAGCACACCGGCGCACGGCGTTCCTCTCCCTACGTGTGGACTCCGTGGAGGCGCTGCTGCTACTGCTGCGCTGATCGGCTACGACGAACGTGTTCGTCTACTGCTGCTGTGAAGAGAGCGAGAAAGAGACGAACAGGATCGTCTACTTCCCCAACACCGACGCGCGTCTACGTTCCGCTGCGCTGCGCGTCTAGTGGTAACGATCTATGACCTCTGTACTCGCATGTTTCCTGGGTGATCCGGTAGAGTTGCTAGAGTAGCGTACCGCCGATTTCCTTACAACAAATACATCGCCAACACCATATCTTTGATTCCTGAGGTATACCGTCAATCCAAAATTGTATCGCTATTCACCGGTACACAAGGATGAAATCGAAAAACAGGTTCAGAAATTACTGGACTTCGGTCTGATCAAGAAACATGTCAGCCCATTTGCATGACCACTATTGTTAGTTCATAATAAAGAAGGGATTTTGCACTTTTACAATTAAGAATCGTTTTCCCATGCCACTAGTCGACGAGATTATTGATGAATTACCAGGTACTCAATACTTCACTAGCTTGGACAGACGTGTATGCCATCATCAAATTCGGATGGGACTGGGAGAAGATTTCAAACCACATTTAAAAATCATAGCGGACAATATCAGTGGAAGGTTCTGCCCTTCGGATTGACGAACGTGCTGACTTTCCAATATGCCATGAACTCAATATTGGCTCCTTTCTTACGAAAAATTGTTCTTGTGTTTATTGACAATATTTGATTTATAGTCCTAGCTTGAACTCCATCTAGAACACTTGCACTTGGTCTTATCCAACTGCAAGAAATATGATTTTACATTAGGAAATTAAAGTGTGCATTCTCTAAGACTCAATTGGTATATCTTGGGCACATTATATTGGCTGAGCGAGTGTTCGCCGATCCAAGATGGTGGCCATGGAGAAGTGGCCCGTTCCATCTAATGTTACTAAGCTACGAGCTTTCCAAAGGCTGACTTGATACTGTCGCAAGTTCGTGAAGGACTATGGAGGTCTAGGAAGATGGCCTCTGACGACATTTGATAAAAAAAGAGAAGTTTTTAGTAGGATGCTGCAGCACAAAATGGTATTGAAGGTTGAATCAAGCAGTGTTGCCAACGCTGGTTCTCGCCCCTTCCTAACTCTCCGGAGACTTTTGTGGTCGAAACCAATGCAAGTGATATCAGCTTGGGTGCAGTCCTTATGCAAAATGGACATCCTCTGACATATTTTAGCAAAGCCCTGACTGAAAAGAACCGACAGTTTTCAATCTATGAAAAAAAAATAGCGTTGATTATGGTAGTGGACTGGGAGAGACATTATTTGCAGAGGAATGAATTTCTTATCCAGACAGATCACAAGAGCCTATGCTTCTTAGACAGCCAATGGTTGCAATCAGATTTGCAAAAGCATGCTATGTCAAAGTTGATGGGGTTGAACTTTAAGATAGTGTATCAGAGTGGCAACGAGAATGTGGCGGTCGACTCTCTGTCATGAGTTGGACATTGTCTATCTATATCAGCTGTCACAGAGGTAACACCCTTGTGGATTCAGGAAGTGAAGAATTATTATATCACTAACTCAACAACTAAACGACTTTTGGCTCAACTGGCATTGCATAGTCCTGACGTTAATGGATTTTTTCTTAGTCAAGGCGTTATTAAGAAGGGGATGCAAATATACATTGGAAAGAATTCAGCTATTCGCACTAAGTTACTGACCAGTTCAGTGAGTGGGCTTTTGGGGATTCAAGTCGCTTACCAAAGGGTCAAGAAGTTATTCTTCTGGAAGGGGTTAAACAAGACGTCGGTGACCTTTTTTTCAGCAATTCCTTACTTGACATCAAGCAAAGAGTGAAGAATCCACCCGGCAGGCCTTCTACAACCTCTGCCGATCCCCGATGAAGCTTGGAGAGATGTTACAATGGACTTCATGGAGGATCTTCCTAAGTTGGACGGTTTAAATGCAATTTTGGTGGTGGTCGATAGGTTTTCATAATACACACATTGTTTCCCTCTAAGGCATCCTTTCACAGCAATTCGAGTTGCTCAAGTACTTTCTGATAATGTTATAAAATTTCATGGCCTACACAAGTTGATGTTATCAGACCGAGATAGGATTTTCACCAGCACAGTATGGAAGCAACTATTTACTCCACTTGACACTAAAACTTCTCACAACAACTTATCATCCACAAATGAACAGGAAAAAGTGAGCACATCATTCAATGCCTCGAAATGTATTTGCGGTGTGTAGTGCAAGACTCCTCACAGAAATTGAAAAAAAACTGTTGACCGTCGCGAAACTGTGGTATAATAGCTCTTATCATGCTTTTGCTGGAGTGTTCTCCTTTCAAGACGCTCTACGGATATCATCCTGATCCTTTAGCTGCACCTGTTCCATCTTCAACTTTTGATTCATTGGTGACTGAACTGTTTGGTGATTGCACTGCTCATCTTGAGTCACTGAAGCATCATTTAGCCACTACCCAGAATTGGATAAAACAACATTCACATAAAAATCGTACCGAGGGAATTCCAAGTGGGAGATATGGTGCTTCTGAAATTGCAACCATATGCTCAAACCACTTTGGTTAATCGACCGTGACCTAAATTGGATTTCAAATTCTTTGAACCTTATAAAGTTTTACAGAGAATTGGGAAAGTGACACATAAGATTGAATTGCTGGAGAATGCCCAGATTCATCTCCTGCTTCATGTCTCCCAACTCAAACCATTTACAGCAGATCATCGTTCAGTATTCTCTGAACTTCCCTCTAGTTTTCACCTTGATGCACTTGAGTTGAACCCGCTGTAAATTATCAATCGTCGACTCGTCAAGAAAGGCAATTATGGGGTGCCTCAAGTGCACGTGCGATGGTGACTCACGATTCAACCTGTGAAGACTGGTATGTCTTTTCGCCTTGGTTCCAGGAGATTCATGCTTGGGGGCAAGCATGTTCTAGAGCGGGGGAGGTGTGACAACTGGAGATGATAAGGTAGAGATGTGATTACAGGCAGAGAAATACCATTATGTCAAGGAGTGGGTATGTTAAATTGTTGTAACAACGTTTGGACCAGTAAATGGTGTGAGTAGCGAGCCAATGGACCACATGCAACCCGGTTTAGCATTCCCTGTCTTACGGCAAGAGACATCATTGAATAGAAAGAACACATACCACACCATGTTCTTCGTTCCCACACAAATGCCCATGCACTCGACCGTGGCAGTTGCTGGTTACTCGCGCCTCGGTAGTTGTGTACCGGTTACCATGGGTTACCACACATCCTGCAATTTTACAAATCAAGTTGCACAACAATCCATCCTGTTATGAAAAAGTAGTAATAGAAAGTAGACAATAGTTTAGACAGAATGAATTATGTTGTATTCTCATTAATTATTGTGTTTCTTATATACATGTTTAATGGACATTTGCGCCTGTTCGGTATGAAATTGCTGCTGTTGTCGTCGTCGCACCCCTTTGGAGATGGCGCCGGTTCCAGGGGAGAAGGAATTGTAACTGTAACCGTGGGCCCATGTGGCCCACTTTGTAATTTGTTGGGCTCCACTGTACATCTATGTAATTTATTCTTAACACTCCCCTTGGATAGTTGATGCCCATCTAATTATATATATATATATATCATTTATAATATATGTCTATATGTCTCTTTCAAAAACCCTTTGGGAAAAAATCGAGAAACAGACATAAAACTTATGTGCAAATTGCCTCATTAAAAACCTTTCAATGGGAAATTCTATAAAACTCATAAAGGGAAAAAGAGTACAATGTGATGCTTGATCAGAATACATCATAGAGGTTCTCCTTCTAAACCTTGCAAGTCTTTAAATCTTTTCATACCAATACATTTGACACATTTGTCAAATATAGCAAGTGGTAATGACTTTGTGAACAAGTCTGCAAGATTATTACAAGACTTCGTTTGTGTAACAATAATTTCTCCATGCTCTTGTAGCTCATGTGAATAAAACAATTTTGGAGAAATATGTTTAGTATAATTAGTTTTAATGTATCATGTTTGCATCTGAATAACACAAGCAGCATTATCTTCATAAATAATGGTAGGTGACTTAATAATTGTACCTATACCACATGAAGTTTTGATGTGGTTAATCACTCTTCGTAACCAGACACATTCTCTTGATGCCTCATATAATGCAATGATTTCTGAGTGATTCGTGGATGTTACTATTAATGTCTGTTTCGAAGACTTCCATAAAATAGCAAATCCATTGTGTAAAAACACAAATCATGTTTGTGATCTACCATTATGTGGATCAGATAAATAGCCAACATCGGTATATCCGACTAGATCAGATTCTTGATTTCTTTGAAAGAATAAACCAAGATCTATTGTTCCATTTAAATATCTTAAGATATTCGTAATGCCTTTCCAATGATGCATTGTAGGTGCCGCACTGTGTCTAGCAAGACAATTTACTGCAAATGCAATGTCGGGTCTTGTATTGTTTGCTAGATACATTAATGCATCAATGACACTAAGATATGTGTATTCAGCTCCCAATACCTCTTCTTCTTGTTGTTTTGGCCTAAACGGATCATTATCCTTTTCCAAGGCACGAACAATCATTGGAGTTCTTTGGGGGTATGTTTTGTCCATATTGAATTTCTCCAATACTTTCTTGACAAAAGCATACTGATGCAGAAGGATACCCTTCTGTAGATGTTCTATTTGTAATCCTAAACAAAATTTTGTTTTACCCAAATCTTTCATCTTGAATTCTTTCTTAAGATGATCATGTGCTTCATTAATATCTTTATCATGACCAATAATATTTAGATCATCAACATATACTGATATTATACAAAAACAGGTATTTGATTTTCTTATGAACACGCATGGACAATCATCACTATTCGAATATTCTCTGTTTAGGAGGAATTCTTTTAGACGGTTGTACCATATTCTTCCTAATTGTTTCAATCCATACAAGGATTTGACAAGCTTTACACAGTACATATTACGGTTCACATTTGTATTCGGTACAGGAATTCCATCAGGAACTTTCATGTATATATCCGAATCTAATGACCCATATAAATACGGGGCCACGACGTCCATTAACTGCATGGATAGATGTTTATGCATGGTCATAGATATTAAATATCGGGATGTTATTATATTCATTACTGGGGAATATGTTTCGTTAAAATCAACTACGGGTTTCTGCATAAAACATTGTGCAACCAGCCTTGTTTTATATTTTAACTTCATTATTTTTATTTCTTTTTCGAACGAAAACCCACTTGAACCCAACTGGAAAGGTTCTTCGAGGTGTAGGTATTACTTCAATGGATACATTTCTTTTCTTAAGCGAGTTAAGCTTAGCTTCAATTGCTTCTTTCCTTTGTTCCAATCTGAGCGTTTCATACGCTCTGCCATAGTCTTAGGATCTGGATCATCTTGGAATTTTAGCAATGATAGTTGAGAAGCATAGGTCTGCAATTGTAGTACTACAATCATAAACTTTTCCCGAACTAGTATAATTAATGGAAATCTCTTCTATCTCATTTGACGTCTCATGACTTCTCAATACGAGATTGTCAGGATTTTCCAATCTTCTAGTATCATTTATATTGTGCGCTTGAGAACTAGATTGTGGATCATTCACATACACATGATGTTGCATACCCTTTGGTTTGATCACATCCTTGGATTTTTTAGAAGCTTTTAGTTTTTCCTTTCTTGGTCGCTTTTCCGAAACAATATTCTTTCCTTTAGATTCTACTCTCTCCCTCTTCCTTAGAGAAGGGGCAAGAGTAGTTTTCTTTGGTACCTCCACTCATTCAGGTGCATTTACCGTATGATTCTAAGATTTCATAACACTATTATAATCTGTGAATGCATCTAGCAAATTATTTGCAGCATTTTGCAAATTTATTATTCTCTGAACTTGGAGTTCAGTCTCTTGTGTACGTGGATCTGAGAATATCATGGATTTATCAACCCAATTTATTTCCTGGAATTCCAAATTATTCTTAAGCTCTCCCCCTAATACCGGTAAATGATCCTCATTAAAAATACAGTCATCGTATCTTGCTGTAAATAAATCTCTAGTCATGGATTCTAGGTATTTTATGATTGAAGGAGAATGATATCCCACATAAATACTCATTTTCCTATGAGGAACCATTGTGGTACGCTGCGGTGGTGAAATTGGTGCATATACTCCGCACCTAAATTTCTGCAGATGGGAAATGCTTGGAGCATTACCACGTACTAAACATTGTGGGGAGACACTATGATATGCAGTTGGTCGCAATTGTATTAGATCAGCAGCATGTAGAACTGCATGTCCCAACATGTAATAGATAAATTACAATTATGTAATAATAGTATTGCAATCAATTTAATTCTCTTAATAAGTGATTTGGCCAATCCATTTTGAGTATGTACATATGGTACTGAATGTTGCACTTCAATTCCTTGAGCTATACAATAATCATTGAAAGCCTTTGAAGTAAATTCTACAGCATTATCTAATCTTACAGACTTAAGTTGGTGTTCAGGATAATTTGCTTTCAATCTTATGACTTGCGTCATAAATTTAGCAAATGCATGATTTCTTGTTGATAAAAGACACACATTCGACCATCCTGTAGATGCATCTATTAAAACCATAAAATACTTGAATTGTCCCGACGAGTGTCTTATAGGTCCATAAATATCTCCTTGAATTCTTTCAAGAAATTTAAGTGGTTCTACCTTAATCTTGAGTGGTGATGGTCTCAAGATTAATTTTCCAGTTGCACAAGTTGTACACATAAAATCTGAAGATTTCAGAAATTTGGCTGAATTTAAATTGTGACCATAACTATTACCTATAATCTTCCTCATCATTACAACTCCTGAATGTCCAAGTCTTTCGTAACAGGTTTTGAATGCATCTACTTCTTGGAAGACTACCTTGTATGTAACATCTGGTACGGGTTGTATGTATGTATAATACAATCCAGACGGTAAGCAAAACATTCTCTCTAGAATATCATAGTTATCACCGTTTTCTTAATAATATGGAGAAACTCCTCATTATTTTCTTCATGGGTATTAACATGTAACTCATTCGTACGAATATCTCTATAACTTAGTAATGTACGAGTAGAATCCGGGTACAAAAGTGCATTCTCAATTGTTACTTGTGTACCCATCGGTAGGACTATAGTAACTCGTGCAGAGCCTACTATATTTATATCATGGCCTGCAATGGTCAAAATATTCCCAGTTCTTTTTGTAAGAGTTTGAAAATACTTTGTCTCTCTAAGTATAGAGTTTGTTGTGCCACTATTCACAAGACACATTTCTTGTTCCATAGGATTGACTTCGTATCTATACAGAATAATAAATCTATTCAGTATAGAATACATACATAAATATTCTAATATCAAAGTATTTACATACTATATTTACATTACATATCACGATCTTTAGTGTCACTAATATTTACAAAGATGATAGATTAATAAAATCTACTAAGATAAATGGAGCCTATTCTTGGTCTCCAAACACATCGTTGGTATATTCAACGATCATGCTCTCATCGTCAATGTATTCATCATTTGATGGACTTGGCTTTATTTCTTTATCAGAGTCTTTTCCCGAAGTTGTAGCCTCATCGGATGTAGTATTGAAATGTGCTTCATACGATCCTTTTTGCTTTTCCTTCTTCTTTGAGAGATTTCTAGTATAAATCACTCAAGTGTTGGGGTGTTTTGTATTTCTTTGCAATATGGTTAGGACCACCACATCGGTAGCACTTGAATGATTTCTTTCCTTTCCCCTTTTTCTGTCCTTTGGATTTATGTTTTTGTGCTTATTATTCTTGCCTTTCTTGAATTTACCAACATTTTTAGATGATTTAGCATCATCATTCTTTTCTTTACCTTTAAACCATAGTTGACCTCGGGCAGTGTTACCAACAAGACATTCATGATGATTTATCATAGTGAGTTCATCATGTTTTTCTGCTTGAAGAAGGTCTTATATGAGTTCTGAGTAATGTTGATAATTTCTAGCACGGTATTGATGCTTTAAGATCCTATCTGATGGAAGTATAGTTGTGGGAGTTTTCTCAATCTTTTTTTCGTCACATGGTTCTTTCTCACAAAACCGTAATTTAGCACAAATCTTATGAACAGCATGATTGTAATCTCCAATGGATTTATAATCCTGTAGGCAAAGTGTGTCCAATCATGATTGGCCTCAGGTAGAATTATTGCATTTTGCTATTCATAACGATTTTGTAGAGCATTCCAAAGAACAATTGGTTCTTCTTTCAGTACATATTCTAATTTCAAATCAGGATGTATATGATGCTTTAAAATATATAAAGAATTGTACTTGTATGTAGGAGACAATTCATGTTGTCGATCTTCAGGTGGAAGTATTGCATTATACATCCCTCTAAGAGCCAAGCTTATCTTGATGTCGATTGCCCATGTAGGATAATTATGCCCATCGAGAGTAAGCTCTTCAAATTTACAAGTCATTAATCCTACAATATTTAACCAAGATTTTGTCAGAATCTAGGTTTCATTGTGACATACGCAGGTATATTTGTGTACTTGTGATATTTGAGTGAAAAACACTCATTCAACACCATGTGTTGTAATTTATAATTTCACATCAAATGAAATCTATCAATTTCATGTTTAGTGTTATAATTATGGTTCTTGTAAAATAGAATCCATGAGTTTACAATTTTATATGTAATTCATCTTTTATAAACTCCATGAGTTTGATGAATTTTGCAAGAAATAACAATGATTTCACGCCTCAAATAAAATTATGGTTAAAATAACTATGTATTAACCATATCATCAAATTGCATAGAAATGGAAAATGAGTAAGCACATGTACAATACCATAATTATACAATTTACAATACTAAACTGAAATTACAGAAATTTAAATGCTAAATACACACTAATTTTTCTTGTATTCTATCAGAAATTAATCTGTACTACAAGAAAAATATTAAAGCAAATAAAAAAATTGTACATATAAACATCAGCCCCATTTTGTTGTTTCTTTTTTTTTTCTTTCTTGGCCTGGCCCATTTGGACCAATCGTCTTGGCACACCCGCAGTATAGAAACGGGTAATTAGAGGCTAGGGTTGCCGACACCCCACTCTTGTCCCCCTTGCGCCGCAGCTCCTCTGGATTCTTCCACCGCCTCCTCGGTTCTTCCGCCTCGGTCCACCTCCCTTGCGACGCTGGTGGCGCCGCACCCCCTTCGCTCCTCCTCCTTCCCCACCCCTCCCCCCATCTCTAGGTCCTTAAGACCGATGAGGAAAGGACCAAGCCCCCGGGCGACGGCCCTGGGAGACTCGGTTTCGCTAGGTGAGTGAAGCGACGAAGGATACAGCCGCCGTTGGGGCTCTGGAGTGGTGGCTCTTCACTTGTTGCGGTTGAATCTTGAGGATTTGGTGTCGGTGATGGCAGTTGAGCGCCAGATGCGGCGATTGTTGCACTTTGTTCATCTTCTTTTGGAGATGTTCTTGGTGCTAGAGGTCCGATAGGGCGTCCAAGTGGCACGATTCGGATCCTTGCCATTTTCTTGTACGCTGGTTGTGGGGTTGGTGAGTCTGGCACCGGGATGAAGTCGACGGGTTATTCGTCTTCGTTGGTGACGGCTACCACAACCCACATCGGCGTCTCCTAGGACAGCGGTAACCACTTTTTTTTTACCTCATTTGCGAGTTCATCTTGTTCTCCTTCTCCCCTACCCGACGATGAGAACACTAGTTGTCCTTGTGCAACCAGGTATGGGCAAGGGCCATACCATGGATGGCGCGAGGCTTCTCCCGGCGGCTACATGGGGAGTTTGCCAGGTCTCAAGGTTCCATTGGCCAATATGCCGGTGGATTGGGGAATGGAGATCTCTGTCGATTGTTAACCCTAACCCTAGGGTTAGGGGCTTGTCCAGATTTCCTACGCCACCTGTTGCATTGTCGTCGACTTCTCTGTTAATGATGTCTTCAGTTGCATCCATTGTTTCTTATATCCTATATTCTTGAAGGGATTCGACGGCGTGGATTGCGACTTGGTGCACCAAAATAGTCCAAAACACGACACAAATTATGGATTAAAGATTGAGTAAGATCATTCTTTGTCATTGTTACCCTGTCTTAATCCTTGTTCTGTCGATCTTGAGGCCTATAAACCCTCTAGTGATCGCGTGCTGATAATGTGTTATGAAATAGTAATAGAAAGTAGACAATAGTTTAAACATAATGAATTTTATTGTATTTTCATTAATCATTGTATTTCTTATATAAATGTTAAATAGACATTTGCGCCTGTTCAGGATGGAACTACCGCTGTCATCAAACCCCTTCGGAGATGGCACCAGTTCCAGGGAGGAATTGTAACTATCACCATGGGCCCACGGGCTCAATTGTACATATATGTAATTTATTCTTTAACACATGCAAAGACATCAGTCACAACAAGTACAATTAGTTTAGGGGTCAATCAACGTAACAGATTGGCAATAACTGACGAATTAGTAATTAAAAGCAAGGCCCAAAGAACAGCAAAACTAGGTTGCCCTAGCGCAGTAACAGGTCATCCACCATCACAGTAGATTAGATGACATCTCCAGGGCAAAACGAAACAAGCAATGAAACTAGTTTGGTAAACATGTAGCCTACAGATCACAAGAATACAAGCACGGGTGAAAATTCTCAGGGGAACAACTACTGTGCAATCTACCGTTTTGTACAAACGTGCAATCTCCAAATTTCAACCGTTCCTTATCTAAGGGTACTGCACTTTTAGCACTTAAATTCTTCCACCTGGTGTTGCTAACAATATGCAAAAAGAACCCTAAATACACTACCCTTAGATTGGTAAACAACGGTTGAGATACAAAGATTGCACACTTACACGAAACAACAAATTGCATAGCAGTTGTTCCCAATTCTCAGTTCTTCAAGGCTAATTCATTTTTAGAAAGCGGTGTTCAGTAGGTCTGAAAATATGACAGACGGACTTGAGACAACTAGCAAAACCAAGAGGTAAATAGGTGAGGCCACACTTTCACTGTAGAACACCCACAAAAATGCTCTAAGGTGCAGCACCTTTGCCCTTCTTCTTCTGGAGCTTCTTCATGTAGAACTCAAGCTCTTTACCCTCAAGGATGTACCTGCCATAAGTAAGATGTTGTCAAGTAGCTCCCCACAACAATAGAAACTGAATTGAAGAGACGTGAAATGACAGACACAGTAGACAATGAATGGATTCAAATATTCACTCATGACATATAAATATAGAATTCTAATTAAGTTTAGAATTCATGTGCTAAGCAAACCAAGGGGTGGTTTACTTACCCATCAGCTCGGCCACACTGGCCAGGGCGGGAAGAAATGCACGCCAACAGCCTTCCACTTGCAAATTGCTCCTCAATGTGTGGGTCAAGTGTTCGTCCCTGCTGACGCTTCTCAAGTTTCCTCTGCACATTGTTGCTCTTCTTTGTTTCTTCAGTAGTGACCTCACCCTCTTGTCCCTGCATATATGAACATAAATGATCCGCAAGGGAACCATAACAACTTTATTAAAACAATAGAGCGTAATTGGACTATAGTGGTTATTCCGTACAAAAGATACACAACAGAAATAAAATAAATTTAGGTGCTTCAGTCTAAAAGTTCTTCCTAGAAAATTAACTATTATAAGAGGGCTGCATGGTATGTTACAATACACAAGAGATGACAAAACAACCTAACCAAATACATGAAATCGATTAGGAAAAAAAGATGAGGTTGATTGATATCTGTACTAAACATATGCAGTGCTGCATCAAAGTAAGCAGTATGCATTTGTCTACATGTAAAATGTGAGTTGTTAAGTTCAACCAAAATACTAGGAATAGTATGGGACATTCCAATGCAAACGAGAAAAAAAAAAAGCAAAAAACTATGTCTGCATAGATTAATACCTCTGCAGCATCCTTGGTAGCAGGAGCCTTCTTCTTCCTACCGATGTCCACACCATAGTGGGTGAGGTACCACTGCTTGAATGGGGCGGCATCAACTTGCACAATGGCACTCTTAACAAGGGTCTGAGTCCTGACAAGCTCATTGTTCGATGCATTGTAGACCACATCAAGGATACGTGTCTTTCGGGTAACAGCCTCACTTCCCCATGAATAATTACCAGTATCCAGGCGGAGAGCCCTCCACTTCACATTACCTCCACGGACACGGACCCTCCTGACTGTCTTGTTGCTTGATAGTTTGGTGTTAGCAGGCTGGCGGCCGAGCTCATACCTTCAAGACAAATAAATGGACGCTTTAAATCTGAACAAAGTCACACTAGATGTATACAAAATCAAGTCAACATCAGCAAATATACAACAAATCTAAGGTAGTGCTTCTACAACAAAATGAAATTTTACTCAGGGTAGCAAAATCTGAGCCCAAATACAATCCTGAGTCATGGAGCACGTAAAAGAAATATACTGAACAGATAACTACCATCACAGTGACCCTTGTAGAAAATCCAATAAGTTGACGGTCAACTGACTTATTTTTACAGAAGTTTCTAAGTAACTGGAGAATTGTCAGAGGTTTTCTTTTTCAATTGCCAGGGTAGATTAATAGGCGAGACCGAGCGGAACAATGAACTGTCAGGGGTCACTAAAACCGGGAATGCATAAACCACTAGGTGTCATCTTAATGAATCATTGAACTCAGATCATTAACATAGTCACATTCACAAAACAATTTCAAAAAAGGATCCTAATGGCTAACACCTTGACCACCGATATAAATTAATCACTCGCCTAATCTACAGACAGCAACTCTACTGTAATCTAAATGGAACAAGAGGGGAGAGAAATCGCAGTTACTTTCGCTTCTTCCTCCACGCCTTCTGCTTGCCACCGGTGGCCCGGCGCTTGTGCATCGAGTCACGCGAGATACCTGCACAAACACGGCGGCCGCCATTAGCACCATTCACAGAGAACAGCCTCTAAGGCGTGAGGGCAGCAGAAGCCGCTAAAAGAGAAGCGGAGGACCGGCGTGAGCTCACCCATGGTGACGGCGGTGGCTTGTCTCGGCAGCTGCTCCGCTTCCTCCTTGTCTGCCTGCGCCGCCGCTGCGCTGCTTCGGTTTTGTCTCGCGGGGAAAGAGGGGAGAGAAACCCTAGGGCTCGGATTAAATAAGGGAGGCGACCGCGGCTTAGGGTTTACTTGGATGTGCGGATAGGCCGATCCGACGGTGGAGATAAGGCTGCTGTCCAATCTTCGGAGGACAAAGCCCAGTTAGGCCCATCTTATACCAGGTCAGGCCCAAATGATTGTTATGGCAGGTTCATCGATGACTGACTACTTATAATCTGGGATGGAGTAGTTCTTTCCAATATATGACTCGTAATTTTGGGTTCATCTCGAGTAGTACGAATTTAAATGATCAAATTTCCTAGTCACAACGGGGAGGGGATTCATCTTTTGTTATGAATAGCGTCATGTCATTTCTGGTATTTAGTTATATTTTATTTCATTTGTTATCTATAATGGAATGTGTGGCATTACGCCTCAGAAGATCGATCGTAGATTCGTAGTGCGATCTTGTTGATTAAATGAACACAGTGCAACACAGCACACGAAAAAATATTTATGATAAAGGAAGTTTAGATATACTGTAACAGGATTCAGAGATTAAAACACAAGTTGGAAAGCGAGTTTAAAGCGCATAAGCATTTCAGTTTATTACAACACGCTATAATAACTAGGCATATACTCCTTCCGTCACAAAAATTTTGTCACCTTGTAGTTTAAAAATGAACTACATAGTGACAAACTTTTTGGAACGGATGGAAAACTTTTTGGAACGGATGGAGTATAAGGCACTAGTGTAATACATCGAATCTGCTGATTATCGACCCTGCCGGTGATATCTTCCACCACAAATGTAAGAGTTAGCATTTTCACCTGAAAAATAATCACACAATCGTCTTGATAAACTAAAATACTCAACAAGACTTATTATTAAAACTCGACCAACTACAGCCAACTTCTAGCATGCAAAGGGTAAAACGGGAAGCTGAAATGATTTGCGAGAAGATATTGCTGGGTGTATATTCTTACTTTCATGTTTTAGCTTCAGATTACTATCAAGAAAATGAATTTAGTGTGTAGCTAAAACTACAACATTACAAGGTTGCAAACAAATGATAATATTCAAATCATATTCCTCAATGTTTCACTTGTTACTACAATGTGTTACTACGATGCGATTGAGTAAACAAGCGATATTCATAATCAAGAGAGATGATGATTCAAACTGTCGAAGTGTAACAATGACACTTTCGCGATACTACTATAGAGCAGTCTGCAAATGTTCTTTTTTAGACGGGTGAGAACTCAAGAACTGAGAACAGAGTTGTCGGTATCCTGCAGACCAGGTACCCCCGCGTACAAGCTAGAAGAAGCTCCGGACCCACCCCCACCCCAGTTGAGACGGACTACGGAGATGCCTCGTGTCCTCCGGCTCTAGGCCCCTGCTCCCACCGAGGAGGGCTCCGGAGCTGCCATGCGTCATTCGGCTCTGGGCCCTTGCTCCAACCGAGGAGGGCTGCGGAGCTGGCACACGTCCTCCATCTCCAGGCCCTTGCTCCCACTGAGGAGGGCTCCGAAGCTGGCATGTGTTCCACGACCAACAATGGGTTGTGGGCCCCGAAGAGTAAAGGACGGCGCGTCTTGTCCAGTCACGCATTGAAGGCACGCGCCTTCTCTAGGCGCACACGTGCGGCGCATGCCCCTGTCAGGTACCGCTGCATCTGGTCACATCACAGTGAAGGCGCCGCAGGGCTACCTCACGCTTACAAGTGAGTAGCTTACGGTGACAAGATGGGACATCTCCACCATCATCACCTGTTGCGCTCTCGCCAGTGACGCGCGGTCAGAGGTAGCCGGTATCCATTACACCTTAGATCTTATACAGACATAAGATCATCCCGGGGCCACCTATTGCGTCCCGGACGCCACTTGTAAGTTTTTCGGTCTTGACTATAAAAGGACCGGGCAGCACCCGTTACTAGACATCCTCTCTGGTTCGCTTGAACATAGAGCTCACATCCCAAAGGATCCAATCTTTTACACTTACACACACACTCAGACAATCAGGCAATACAAATCACACCGTGGAGTAGGGTATTACGCTCCGACGGCCCGAACCACGTAAAACCACCATCTCACCATAGTTCCTCAACCGCCCAATCTCATATGCGCAGCCTCGCCTGAGAACTAAGCCCTTCCAATCAAGAACCTCTGCGGGCTTCTCCCAAAGCAGGTCTGGGGGAAGTATCGCAAGAATAATTCAACATTTGGCACACTAGGTAGAGGCTTTATTCTCGCAAGAAGTTGCACCTTTGTCTGTGGTCGATGTTCTTCGTGTTGATGGCGCACGCTGCCAGAGCATCCAACTCCGGCACCTCCCAGGGGTCTGCCGTCGACGTTCTTCACATTGATTATGAGCGCCGCCGGAGCATCCAGCTCTGACACCTCCTAGGGGGCACGCCGTCGACGTTTTGCATGTTGAGGGTGAGCGCCGCCGGAGCATCCAGCTCCGGCACCCACAAGGGGGCCCACCGTCGACGTTCTGCACATTGGGTGGGCGTCGCCTTAGTTCTACGACTACCTTGTCGCCGTCGCTGGTGAAGACTTATTTAACAATGACCACACATCTCAATTCAAAATCCGGCGCTCCCAGGGGGCCTGCTGGTGTCAACTACCCAAGCTTTCGCGCTCCATCGGGGGCCCGCTGTCGACATCCTACGACTAAATGGTAGGCGTGCCCAACCAGTTGGCCACACCTACCAGGGGGCTCTAAGGGGTCCCATGGGCAAGACATCATGCGGTTTCCAGTTGCCACGGCAACAACGACGTCGTCTGCTGCGAGCGCGGGTAGCGTGCGGGTCTACTTAGGTACTTGTGGCATATTTGGGGTTTTTGAGGCGTCCTCTTATTTGCAGTCCTGTGGCGCCAGACACCCCCCCTATGAAAGGACTACGCCAAGCGGGAGGTCCAGGGTGTGCAACATGCTTAGCCTGGTTCTGTATCCTAAGCGTGCGCACTCTACTTCCCCAGCGCTACAGCTGAGTATTGGGGGCCAGATGGCATACACCCTAAATAAGGTAGGAGCCGAGGAATCCAGGGTCTTTTGGTAATTTTCTTGCTTGGGGCCTCGTGGTGTTGAATGGTCCCTCCCCTGAAGGTCTAACGCATCGTGAGGTCTAGAGTGTACAACCTGCTAAGCCTAGTCCTGCACCATAAGCGTGTACACTTTGCCTCCCCAGTGTAGCAGCTGAGTACTAGGGGCCGGTCGGCTCATACTTCTACTAATGCCGGCGGGGGGTCCAGAGTGTGCAGTGTGCTTAGCCTGGTCCTGCATCCTAAGCGTGTACACTCTGCCTCCTTAGCGCTGCGGCTAAGTACTAGGGGGCCAGTCGACTTATACTCCTGAACAAAGCAATAACCATAACCCGAATACTATCACACTATATTACCATGTTCATTTAATTACGCATTAATTTTATGTTCATGAAGTTATGCTCATTTTCGCATATTGCCTGTCGTATGAACGGTCACTCTTCCCTGTCTCTTCCTACTCAGAGTTATGCTATTCTGCTAAAGGCAAGCCCGCATGAGGTACCTACAATGTGTTTGGGGTCTGATGGTCATTTTCTTGCTCAGGGTCCAAGGTGTCGAATAGTTCTCACCCCTGAGAGGCTAACGCCGAGCTGGAGGTCCAGGGTGTGTAGGCTGCTTAGCCTGGTTCCATACCCTAAGCCTGTGCACCTTGACTCCCAGTGCTAACAGCTGAATACAGGGGGTCGGACGGCTCGTGCCCTAAGCAAGACAACGACCATACTCTGAATGCTGTCGCACCGAATCACCCATGCCCCCGTATCTTAGCTAAGGATCGTAAGCTATAACCAAACTAAAGAGCAGGAAAGTGGTGATCGACGAGCGAAATTACTTTTTGTCTATCGTGTGTGCAGGGCATACAGGGAGCCTGCCGTTAACATTCTACACGTCCGTCGTAGCTGCCATCGACGCTTCTCTGAGCTCAGATGCACCCCAAGGGGGCCGTTGGCGTCACTTCTGTGAGCTCTGGCTCCTCCCAAGGGGGCCACCAGCGTCACTTCTTTGAGCTTCAGCGCCCCCCAAGGAGGCCATCGATGTCACTACTCCGAGCTCTAGCGCCACCTAGGGGACCCACTGGCGTAACTTTTATAAGACAAGTGCAAGGGACCACCCGTGGGATCATCACATCTCCCGAGGTGGGCCTGGGGGCCACTGTTGGTAAACTGTAGACCAGGTACCCCCGTGTACAAGCTAGAGGAAGCTTCGAACCCACCCTTCCCGCTGAGACGGAACCTGGGGCTGCCTCGTGTCCTCTGGCTCCAAGCCCTTGCTCTCACTGAGGAGGGCTCCGGAGCTGCCACACGTCCTTCGGCTTCAAGCCCTTGCTCCTATTGAGGAGGGCTCCAGAGCTGCCATGCATCCTCTGTCTCTAAGCCCTTCCTCCCATCAAAGAGGGCTCTAGAGCTGCCATGCGTCCTCCGGCTCTGGGCCCTTGCTCCCATCAAGGAGGGTTCCGGAGCTAGCATGTGTCCCATGACCACCAATGGGTCGTGAGCCACGAAGAGTAAAGGGTGGCGCGTCCTGTCCAGTCGCACATTGAAGGCACGCGCCTTCCCCAGGCGCATAGGTACGCACACGCTCCTGTCAGGTACCGCTGCGCGCGGTCACATCCTAGTGAAGGTGACACAGGGCTACCCCAGGCTGCCAAGAGGGTATCTTACGATGACAAGACAGGACATCCTCCACCATCATCACCTGCTACGCTCTTACCACTGACACACGGTCAGAGGTAGTAGGTAGCCATTACACCTTAGATCTTGTACAAGGATAAGATCACCCCGGGGCCACTTATCGGGCCCTGGACCCCACTTGTAAGCTGTCTAACCTTGACTATAAAAGGAATGGGCAGCACCCATTACTAGACATCCTCTCTGGTGCGCTCGGACAGAGAGATCACATCCCAGAGGATCCAATCTTTTACACTCACACACACACACACACTCGGACACTCAAGCAATTAAATTCTCAATGTGGAGTAGGGTATTACACTCCGACAGCCCGAACCACGTTAAACCACTATCTCTTCATAGTTTCTCAACCGCCCAATCTCATACGCGCAGCATCGCCTGAGAACTAAGCCCCGCCGATCAAGAACCTCTCTGGGTTGCTCCCAAAGCAGGCCTGGGGGAAGTGTCACAAGAACACTTTGACAAGGTTGATCACGGGACATTTAGTGGTTTGGGTCGAGCGTAACACCCTAGGTCCATGAGGTTTTGTGTGTTGTATAACACATGTTGGAGTATGTGAGAGTCTACGTATGTCGAGCGTGAGTCGAGGTCTTGTCCCCTTGCTACACGACTGCTGAGTCCTTTTATATGCTAAGGCTAGACAATTTTCAACATCATTGTAAAATCCCAGTTTTTTCCTTAATATAAGTTCAGTTACTAGTTTGTTAGCAACCATAGTGGAGATCAATTATGGTTGTTATCATCAAGAATCTTTCTTTCACTAATACTTAAATTTTCTTAACATAAGAGATGGACTTCACCAATGACCCTAGGATAATTTAAGTGACCTTTCCCCAAATTTTGGAATTTATTGAATGGAAATTTGCTAGGGCAAAATAATATGCAGTACTAAATATATTCAAATTATTTCAAAACTTGAATATAGCTACTGTACATCTAGGCCCTATCAAAATATTCAAATCTGAGGCTATACATTTTTCCATGGCCTCAAAATATTCCAAATAGCACCCCTGCAAATTTTCATAATTTTTGAAGCTCATTTGCTATTTAATTCAGTGACTCCATTGAATTTCATTCAAATTCAAATTTGAATTTGAATTCTAGTTGAAACTTGTCCAATTTGGAAATCCAATTTAAGAATATGACTCTACACATTTTATTTGGCTTCTCCACAAAAATCTAGGATTTTTGGATCAAGTTTGGTAAGGGAATTGAAGTTCCGGAGAGGATTGACTTGAAGGGGCAGTGGGACCCACTAGTCATAGAGGCATTACCGTGAGTGCTCCTCTGTTTCACCGTGGCGACACCTCCCGGCAAGCAAGCCACCGAGCTGCTTGCTTGCTTGCACCATGGCAAGCTCTCCACGTCTCTCCTGTCCTATATCTACCCTCCCTGACCGACGACGTCGAGTTCCAACTTGGTTTTGCTTTCCCACGCCACAGTTTCGCCCCACCGTCGCACAGCACCACCGCCTTCCTTTCCTCCCAGTGAGCACCCTAGTCTTGCCTTATTTCCCTTCGATGCAAAGAGCAAAGATGGCACCAAGGCTGTGTTCTATCATCTATGCCAATTTGCTCATTGTTTTGCTCATTGTGTTGGCCGTAGTTTGAAGTTCCGCGGACACCACCGAAGTCGGGGACGAACAACGCCTCTGCTCCATCATCGCCAGCACTCTCCTAGCCGCATCACGCCTTGACTTCAAAAGCAAAAAGGATCACCAACACAAGCTCTTTCTCACGGTAAAAGTCGTGCCTCGTTTCCTTTAGTATCGAGCGCATGGTTTGAGTTTTACCGATGCTAGTTCATACTGAGGTCCTTAGATCATTGGTTTAATTCCGTTTCTTCGTGCAACAATTTTTCAATCCAATGAAGTATTATATTCTATACCTCCTAGCGCACCAGCTCACCAAAAATAAATGGAAGTCATCGAGAGACGAGGTCGGACTTCAAGTTTTCCCCGCCGCCAATGAAACTCCATCGCTCCACTGTCAAAGTCGACGTTGCCAGCGATTTCATTCCGTTTACACCCCCTAGTTATCTTCCCCATGCTCCCAGGAACGTTCCAGACCTTTCTCCGAGCTTCTTGCACCATTTTCGAGTGATTCCGATGATCGTCAAAACACTAGCTCCGCCGCCGCCGTCGCGCCGCCATCTCCGGCTGTCGCCGCCACGATTGGACCCCACCATCGTACTGCGCGGTCGATTTTAAGGCTAGGTAGTCAGAGCCGAGCCGAGTGTAGGTCGATGCAGCGAAGTCCGACGAGCGCCACCTCGGTTACGGCGACCAGCGCCGCCCGCGTCGGGAGGTAGACGACGACCCGACGGGTCCTGCCTGTCAGCGGCATTTCCACCACGTGGGATCGGCTGCGGCACCGGATCGGGTGCAGCTACGCAGGTTAACCCCGTGGCCTCCTATGTGGCCCAGCTGCGATTGGTTGATTTTAAATCACTGGGCCCGGCTGCATTATTTAAACTTTTCCATTGGAAAATAATTCCAGATGTCTATCAAACTTCAAAAATCCATTACTCCTAGTAGCTTTGCACAAAAATTTCCAAATAATTTCTGGTAGACTCATATTGATCCCAACTTTACAGTGGTGCGATTTCTTGTACAAGAAACTCCCAAAATTTTCATAATTAATTCCTTTGAGCTAACTGCTTGGCAAATTAATTACTCATGTTCTGCTAATTGGAAAATTCTCAATTTTTGTTAGGACTCTCTACAAAATTAAATTGATCTCCAGTAAAAATTTCAAGTTCATTGGACTTCATTTACTGGGTTGATCAGTGTTCCAAATCTCTATGTAATTGAAAAATTGGAAAAAATACAGAAAACATTTCAGAAATTCTCCCAAACTTGTAAAATCAATTTCTCCCTGTAGTAAGCTTAGAAAATTGTGAAACAAATTTTCCTAGAACCAGTGAGAACCCCTCTGCATGGTACAACCATTGTTAGCCAAGATAGACCTCCAGAATTCCAAAGAAAACTCAGAGAAAGTTATTGCTTGCCATAATTTTTGGAGACAACAACTTCCTTAATCATCTCCTGTTCTTTGCAAGAGACTCCATTATAGTCCCTAGTATATACCATAAAAGTTACAAAGCCAATTAAGATCATTATCTTATTTTGATCACAATATATTAGCTTGTGACCTTAAACATATTATTTATTTTCAAAGTCATTCATATATAGTATATGCATATCGTGTAGTAACTAAAGTCAAGGAGCAGCCGGAAGCCTTAGAAGTCCATCTACCGGAGACTAACTTGGACCCGGACTCGTTTTCAGGCAAGGTCCAGTTTGCATTTAAGTTCCTTACAGTGTCTTTGCAGTTTTCATTCACCTTACATCTTCAGATGTTTGTGCATTACATTTAAGGTGTTTGACATCCACTTGCATGACCCACAAATCCCATGGAGTATTGGGTAGGTCGACAACCTGATGAGTAGAAACTACCATGCTTATGTTCATAGGAATCCGATAGAAGTCGAGTAGATGGAATCTACTCGCGCGATAGGATTTTACCACACGGGATGAATTGGATCAAGAAATGGTTTATGAATATGAAACTGAGACCGAGCAACGGGGGATGCAATGAGACGTGGTCTCCCGTGCATAGCCCTGCTTGTGTCGATTGAGGACTGATCTGTGTGCGGCCCTGCTGGACAAGCTTGAATTGTACCAGCGACATACTGGAGAAATGGGCTCCAGTAAACTGACGTAGCTTGATACTGGTTTGTTGAGACATACCGTTCCATTTTATAGGCGTAGGTTGAGGGCAGCAAGGTATACATCAGCTGGTGGGCACGTTAGTGTATGCCCCACGCAGGGACCTCCTGCCCGTGATGGATCGACCGGTTCGTCATTCGAGTGTTGGATAAAAGGTGGCCATATACGACTAGTACTGAAGTGTTATATAGGTACTGTTGTAAGTACTCGCTGGCACTTCCAAAAGTGCGTATGTGTCGTGATGTTCTGGTGTGTCTTGAATGCAATCACTGTCCACGCGGTAATAGAGTACCACTTGTTCACTGCGCTATGACGTAGTAAATACTGAAGAAGTCAGGAGAATACGATGTGTTGAATTATAATTGTTTTGGAAGTTTGATTGCTGTCCAATATGATCACTAAAGTTACTTTCATTAAACTGGTAAGCTGCTGATAATAACTTGAAAGCTAAGGATCCACTTGTAGGCGAGTCCTTTACTGCTTTACCTTACATATGCTTAGTATTCACCCTGCATATGTCTAGTGAGACGGGTTAGTCTTGCTGAGCCTTAAGCTCATGTTTGTAGTTAACAAGTTTTTGCATATTACCCGTCTAATGACGGGTTCGACGACGAGGCTGCACCACCTCCAGGGTTTACAGCCGAGTGGGAGCCCTACACGCCGCCGTAAGTTTGGTGTTGCTAGTGCGAAGCATCCAAGGCATGAATGACTTTGCTTTTGCATAGCTAGTGTCGAGAGCGTAGCTATGATGTATAGGTCACTTTCCTTTTCGCTTATTATTGTAAAACTTCCACTGTGTTTATAAATAATGACTTGGTATTGTATTTTATTCTCATTCTTTTCTTGTATACTGTTGGGTGTCGCATCGCACGACACCACCCAATGAGATCCTTGGATGTCGGGACCCCGATTTCCACAGCATGGTATCAGAGCATCATTGGGAACAATGTGCTTGAAAAGAGCATATTTTCAAAAACTTAGGATTATATGAGTGAGAAATTAGTTATATGCCCATATAAGGAGTATTATTAGTATAAGAAATAAAGGTGGTAAACTAACTTATGTGTTATTACTTCTGTAACGATGCTCCAACGTCAGGTAAGAGGTAAGTTACGCCATCGAGAGCTGATCAATTTCGGTAAGCTCGACATGCGAGGAGTGGTATGTGTTATAATATGAGTCTCTGAAACTTTCCATGTTTCTGAGAACATATGACACGCGGTACTCCAGCGTGACACAAAATTAGTGGGAGCCCCCATCGGGTGGTGGATAACCCGATAGTATGCGTCTCTAGAACTATTTATGTTCTATGGGAGCATGCGAAACACGTATGCCCGAGCGTGTATAAGCCAATTCGTGCGGGAGTCTTTGCTGTACAAACATAGTACAACCATGTACCTAGGGACATGACTTCGCTCGAGGGCGACTCACACCAGAGTCGTATACATTTACTTTCATATATATTGTGACTGCCTGTCGTGTTTTCCCGAACCGCCCTTGTGGTGTGCAGGTGGACAGGGGATTGTGTGTCTTCTGCAGCTACACTAACTATGGTAGCGACCTGTGTAGAAAACATTTGCGAGTGAACGATACTAGGGCCACCTATAAACGTATCCGGATACACCGGTTAGAATTTTCTTTGGTGAGGCACGTAGTACCATCAGTATCACATTTAATACTTGACCATCCCCAATGACAGAATGGCTGCATTATGTTTTGGGAAGTCTGACTATCTGATGCTGGTAGGTTTGGACTCCGCAAAATGGGTTTCGACTTGACAAAGGGGATAGAACCAAGATTCTTAATTTCTGGCTGAAGTTTGCTCAACTTCGCTGAATTATGATCTTGGCTAGTTGTTATTTATAATAGGGGTATGCTATATGGATGAAAATCTCTTGAAGACCTCTACAACTTTTCTGTTGACCATCAAGGCAGAAGAGCTTGATAATCTGTTGAAATTTGGAGTATATTTAAACTGCTCCAGATGACCATGCCATTGTACCAGTCTCTGTATTTTTTGCCATAACTCAATGTAGAAAAATCTTCTGCCTTATTGTGATACATACCTGGAAAAGGGAAAAAGGGATATACAGATTTTTTATTCAAAGTTTTTCCTGATTCAAAATTGAGTAAAATCAAATTTTGAGTTCAAAACAGTGAACTGCAGGACTGCTGGTGAAAACCAGTCAGCTCATCTGTTAAGTTTGGATAGTTGTAGCTCTTAATCCATAATAGTGACATGGTCACATATATACATTTCTGGAAAGCATAAGTCCTCTATCAACTTTATGTGTCACTCATCACCTGAATCTTGTTGTAACTGTGTGTAGTTCCTATTGTTGCAAACTTGGTTTTGGCATACCAGAACTTGAAACAGTTTGCACATAGTTTCGAATTTGCGCTCTATACCTGTATAACAAATTTTTCAAGGCTGAAATATTTTACTTATGGATTGTTAACTTGATGTTATACACGTTTATTTTGTCATTACCCCCATATATTGTTATGATATACCTGTATAAATTGTGGAAATAACCACATGTACAGGGGAGGTTCTGTCAAAATTTCCAGAAAACTTTGGTCAATTTTAAACCTATATAGATTCTACTTCCTAGATCACCTGGAGCTGTACGAGTACAATATGGAAATTTTATGAAGTTTACTACAACTTTTGTATTGAACCCAACATCTGGTTCTTACATTTCCTGTATGAAAACTTTGAATTTATACAGGAAGGTCAGCTGGAACAGACTGTGATTACTACTTCAGTTTTAAATTTTTCTTGAACTATTGGAAGTTGGAAACCTTTTCATTGTTCATGTATCCTTTCCACAGATGGCAGACTTGATGGTACACTTACCGAATGTATGGATGTTCGCGACGTGTGCTCTTCGAAGGGGTTTTCCGGAGTTGTTGATAGCGCTGCTTCAACAGTTCGGGTATCGCGACATACTAAGCTATTGGGGCAGGGAATTCGATGACGGAGGTGTGACAAGATGTACCATCTATGTCGATGTGCCCGCTGGTCTGTCATATATTGGATGGGCTCCTTTCTCCATCCATGTGAAAGGGACTCAGTTGGAAGACACATAGTGTTTTGCCGCGAGTGTTGCTATTGCGAGGTTTTGCAAGCTTCATTATCGTCATATGGTGGGGACCCCGTTCGCGCTCTTTCCAGTCAACAGTAGAGATGGTGATGAGTGGGCAAGTCGAATGGGTGCAGCTTATGGAATTCATGAAGAGGTACCCAAGATAATCTTGGCGTTATATGTAGCATCATCGTGTCAAGTGAGCTTTACACAACATGCTAGCATTGAAGGGTTGATGAGTGATCTGAAGCAGGCTATGATTCGAGGAGATCAATTTGAGTGGGCCAATGAATCACTTAGAGCCATGATTGCTCCTCTCAACCGATGTTTAAACGTTAAGGAGAATCAGTGGCACCGAGTTGTTCAAGATCTATCGGAAGCTCGCTAGGAAACACACTACGCAGAAAGCACGTTGGAGGCGAGTCAACTTGAGGTGCAGCAACTGGATGATCAGTTGAATACGGTGACTCAAGAACGGGATCAATCCAGGGAGGAGACTCAGGATTGGAAAGCCAGTTGCGAGCATGCACAAAAGGAGTTGGAAGACTATAAGATGTTTCCTATACAGGCTAATGTGCAATCATTAGTTGCCGCGACATCATCAATGGCGGGTTAGGCAGCAGCTCCTGCTCCAGCACCCGCACCTGTGGAACCAAATCCTGAGAACGAGGATGAAGAAGATCCTGAGATACTCGAGTACATCGAAGAGGGCGTATCGGAGTTGGATAGGGCAGCACTCCTGCCATCACGGGGCCACATATAGTTAGTAGTTGCTCGTGGTTATTTTGTGGCCATGTTTGTGTCATATTAAAAATAGTAGTGGGTGTGTATAAGATGACAAGGTGTGTATGATGCCTCAGGGAGACCAAGCATAGTAGAGATGCACTTCTGTAGTGGGAGTCCATCATTTGGAGTTCACTACTGTAAACTTGGTCATGCGATAATATATCTTGTATAAAGTTTGTACTTTATCAATATATGTGAATATTATGCACTTATTTCCTTGTAAAGATTCGCACTACTGTAATATGAAATGGATGAAGGAAAAACAAACATGTTGCTGATTTTTAAATCATGTGGATGCAGCATGGTGCGTGCGCGTTCGACGCCCGAGATGGGAGGCTCGAGCCGTGGTCGTGAGGACGAAACTCTGACCCGGGAGCAAGCTGCGACACCGCAGCAAAAAGTTCCACCACCACCACCTCCTGAACTTCCAAGGAGTCTCACGGAGGTTCTCGCCGCAGTGCTCGGCTCGCGCGACGAGCAAACCGCGTTGTTGCGGACCTTGGTTCAACATTTGTCCCATCAAGGGGGGCGACCAGATGCGGGTACACGACAGCCCTATCCGGGTTCATACACGGACTTCACGTCAACGCACCCACCGGTCTTCATGGAGGCCGATGAACCGTTGGGGGTGGACAACTGGCTCCGCTCCATAGAAGGAAAGTTTGGTTTGCTGCGATTAACCGAACAGCAGAAGACCCTATTTGTGGCACAACAATTGCAGGGATCTGCTGGTGCGTGGTGGGTGAATTATCTCGCCGCACGACCAGCAAACTATGTCGTAAGCTGGGAGGAGTTCCGGGAGGCATTCCACGCCTATCATATACCTCCCGGGATCATGAGGAGGAAGCATCAAGAGTTCTTGGAGCTGAAGCAAGGAGGAATGAGTGCTTACGAGTACTCCAAGACCTTCAACCACTTGGCCCAGTATGCTCAGGACCAAGTGACTACTGAAGATAGGAAGCGTGAGTGCTTCTACCAGGGTTTGAACCCCAAGATGAAGGACAAGTTTGCCTTGTTCAATCGCGGCAGCTTCAACGACATTGTCAATGTCGCAATCGTACAAGAGGACGCTACTAGGGAGCTATCCTCGGGAAAGAAGAAGAGGAGTGCTCCATAGAGCAGTGGAGGTGGTGCTCCTCAGAAGTACCGAATGGTGTATTGATCACCATCCGGCCAGAGGTGGTAGCCGCCATCACGACCACCGATCCTTCGTGGTCGCCAGTTCAACAACACCGGTTTTTGTCTGCGGCGGCAGGGGATGATTCCGAGTGCACCTCCACCTCTTCCGCGTGCTACGGGATTCCGTCCTCCCTTTCGGGTCGGTCATACCCCGTACACATGTTTCACGTGTAGTCGCACGGGGCACTTCGCCAAGGACTGCCCGCAGGACAGGCAGGGCGGAGGACAATCGTCGTACTGGGGGGCAAACTAGCCCCGCAACCAGCCCAAGAAGTCAGCCACCAGAACCGGCAACGTCCACCACCTCGCCATCGAGGACGTTCCGGAAGGCGCTCCCGTACTCACGGGTACATTCTCTCTCCTTGATCATCCCGTAGTCATCCTCTTTGACTCCGATGCTTCTCATAACTTTATTAGCAAGTCTTATGTCTTTCAATATTAGTTGCCTATCATTCCCACAAAAACCCCATATATGATTTGTTCTCCGGGTGGGAAAGTAGTAGCATATGAGATTGTCCATAGGGTACTTCTTAATCTTGGTGGGAACATATACCCTACCTCTCTCATTATACTGGAGAATCAGAAGTTAGATGTCATCTTAGGAATGACATGGTTGCAATACAATAGTGCTATTCTTGACATCGTTCCTCGGAGGATATATCTGAGTTCTCCACTCCACGCTCCCCAAGCTCTCATTCTTGAGGGTATTATCCGAGTGACTCCAACTACTTACAACATCGAGGACATTAAACTTGAGGGTATTCCAGTGGTATGTGAGTATCCAGATGTATTTCCTGAGGATCTTCCTGGTATGCCACCAGAAAGAGATGTCGAGTTTAAGATAGAACTTGTACCGAGAATAGTGCCGATCTCGAGGAAGCCATATAAGATGGCACCTAAGGAACTTGCCGAACTAAAGGGGCAGCTGAAGGAACTTATGGACAAGGGTTTCATTCATCCAAGTTTATCACCTTGGGGTTGTTCTGCATTGTTCGTGGAGAAGAAGGATAAGACATTGAGATTATGTGTGGACTATCGTCCACTTAGTGCTGTCACGATCAAGAATAAGTATCCACTACCACACATCGATATTCTATTCGATTAATTAGTGGGTGCTAAGGTATTCTCGAAGATGGATCTTCGTTCTGGGTATCATCAGATTAGGATTCGACCAGAGGACATACCTAAGACGGCATTCTCGACGAGGTATGGATTGTATGAGTACCTTGTCATGTCCTTTGGATTGACCAATGCACTGACTCATTTCATATATCTCATGAATTCGGTGTTCATGCCGGAATTGGACAAGTTTGTTGTGGTATTCATCGATGACATCCTTGTGTATTCGAAATCTAAAGAAGAACATGCTCAACACTTGCACGTCGTGCTTCAATGATTGCGAGACGACAAGTTGTATGCTAAGTTCAGCAAATGTGAGTTGTGGATCAGCCAAGTGACATTTATAGGGCACATCATCTCTGCTGAGGGGATTGCAGTTGATCCAAGTAATATTAAGCAAGTACTCAAATGGGAGTCTCCAAAGTCTGTACATGAAGTTCGAAGCTTCCTGGGTTTAGTAGGATATTACCAGAGGTTCATTCCAAGTTTCTCCAAGATAGCTAAACCAATGACGGAACAAATGAAGAAAGGGAAGAAGTATGTATGGACAAAGGAATGTGAGGAATATTTTCAAGCATTAGTGAAACACCTCACAACAGCACTGGTATTAGCCCAACCGGACACAACCAAGTCATTTGATGTTTATTGTGATGCATCTGGGATTAGTTTGGTCTGTGTATTGATGCAAGACAGAAGGGTGATCGCTTATGGATCACGGCAACTTCGGAACCATGAGCAGCATTATCCGACTCATGATCTTGAGCTCGCTGCCGTGGTACTTTCATTGAAGATGTGGAGACACTATCTGTTCGGCAACCTAGTGCATCTCTACACCGATCACAAGAGCTTGAAATACATCTTCACCTAGAAGGACTTGAATATGCGGCAGCGAAGATGGTTGGAATTGATCAAAGACTATGAGATTGAGATCCACTACCATCCGTGCAAAGCGAATGTAGTTGCAGATGCGCTGAGTCGCAAGTCCCATGTCAATAATCTTTCCATCACCTCGATGGAAGAAGAAGAGCCGAGTCTCTACTTGGTTCCATATGGGGTGCTCTACAATCTAGCTCTCATTCCTACCATAAGGGAAGATATTGTAGAGGCTCAGAGGGAAGACAAGGGCATGTCGCACATTCGCTGAAGAATGAAGAAGGGATAGATATAGTGTTTCCAATGTGATGATGACAGTACCATATGGTTCAAAGACCCATTGTGGTGCCCTGCAATGTGGAACTTCAGGAGAAGATATTGAGTGAAGCTCATTTGTCCAAGTATTCTATTCATGCGTGAAGTAACAAAATGTACCAAGACTTAAAGAAGAAATTCTGGTGGACTCGGGTGAAGAGGGAGATAACAAAGTACGTATCCGAATGTGATACATGTCGGCGGGTGAAAGCCGACCATCTGAAGACAGCCAGTCAGCTTAAACCTTTGAGCATACCGACCTGGAAATGGGAGGACATCATCATGGATTTCATTGTTGGATTACCTCTCACCTTTCACAAGCATGACTCGATTTGGGTGATAGTCGACCAGCTCACCAAGTCAGCTCACTTTATTCCAGTCAATGTCGAATATGTGGCACGACAATATGGATAGTTGTATATTGCCAGGATCCTGTGCCTACACGGAGTACCCCACATTATCATATCAGATCGTGGAACCTTATTTGTTGCTCGATTTTGGGAGCAGCTCCATGCATCTCTGGGTACCAAGTTGATTCGGAGCTCAGCTTACCATCCTCAGACTGATGGTAAAACGAAGCGAGTAAACCAAGTGCTAGAGGATATGCTCCCCGCCTGTGCCATACACCATGGTAAGAATTGGGATGATCATCCACCATTGACGGAGTTTTCATACAACAGTGGTTGTCAGGCTAGCATCCAGATGGCACCATATGAAGCTCTTTATGGCCGAAAGTGCCGCAAACCTTTGAACTGGTGTGAATTCGGTGAACGAGTGATATATGGTATCGACTTGGTGAATGAAGCTGAAGAACAAATACGAGTTATTCAAGCCAACCTCAAGGTTGCTCAGTCTCATCAGAAAAGCTATGCGGACAAACGGCGTCGACCTTTTCACTTTGATGTCAGGGATTACGTTTATCTTTGGGTATCCCAAATGAAAGGGATTCATCGCTTCGGAGTTAAAGGGAAGCTAGCTCCACGCTTCATTTGGCCATTCACAGTAATTGAACGATGTGGACCTGTGGCCTATCGGGTAGAGCTACCAGCGTTGCTTTCAGGGGTCCACAATGTGTTTCACATTTTGCAGTTAAGGAAATATCTCAAGGCCCCAACTGACGTCCGTATGGAGGATTTGGAAGCTCTCCAACCAGATCTTACTTACTCTGAGCATCCAACCCAAATAATCGATGAGAAGACTCGCACCACAAGAAGACACACCTTGCATTTCTACAAGGTATTATGGGGCAAACACACCGCTAAGGAAGCAACGTGGGAAAGCGAGGAATACCTTAGAATGAACTATTCGGACTTGTTAGCGGCATATGTTCATTAGATCTTTTTCTTTTATTCTTCCTATTGTAATCTCGAGAAGAGATTCTTTTAAGGGGGGGATGTAAAATCCCACTTTTTCCTTAATATAAAGTTCAGTTACCAGTTTGTTATCAACCATAGTGGAGATCAATTATGGTGTACACATAAACTTGATATCATCAAGAATCTTTCTTTCACTCATACTTAAGTTTTCTTAACATAAGAGATGGACTTCACCAATGACCCTAGGATAATTCAAGTGACCCTTCTGTAAATTTTGGAATTTATTGAATGGAAATTTGCTAGGGCAAAACAATATGCAGTACTAAATATATTCAAATTATTTCAAAACTTGAATATAGCTACTGTACATTTAGGCCCTGTCAAAATATTCAAATCTAAGGCTATACATTTCTTCCATGACCTCAAAATATTCCAAATAACAACCCTGCAAATGTTCATAATTTTTGAAGCTTTTTCTATTTAATTCAGTGACTCCATTGAATTTCATTCAAATTCAAATTTGAATTTGAATTCCAATTGAAACTTGTCCAATTTGGAAATCCAATTTCAGAATCTGACTCTACACATTTGATTTGGCTTCTCCACAAAAATCTAGGATTTTTGGATCAAATTTGGTAAGGGAATTGAAGTTCCAGAGAGGATTGACTTGAAGGGGCAGTGGGACCCACTAGTCATAGAGGCATTATCGTGAGTGCTCCTCTGTTTCACCGTGGCGACACCTCCCGACATGCAATACACCGAGATGCTTGCTTGCTTGCACCGTGGCAAGCTCTCCATGTCTCTCCTGGCCTATTTCTACCCTCCCTGACCGACGGCGTCGAGTTCCAACTCGGTTTTGCTTTCCCACACCACGGTTTCGCCCCGTCGTCGCACAACACCGCCGCCTTCCTTTCCTCCCAGTGAGCACCCTAGTCTTGCCTTATTTACCTTTGATGCAAAGAGCAAAGATGACACCAAGGTTGTGCTCTATCATCTACGCCAATTTGCTCATCGTTTTGCTCATTGTGTTGGCCGTAGTTTGAAGTTCCGCGGACGACACCAAAGTCGGGGACGAACATCGCCTCTTCTCCATCGTCACCAGCACTCTCCTAGCCGCGTCACGCCTTGACTTCAACAGCAAAAAGGATCACCAATGCAAGCTCTTTCTCACAGTAAAAGCCACACCTCCTTTCCTTCAGTATCGAGCGCATGGTTTGAGTTTTACAGATGCTAGTTCATACCGAGGTCCTTAGATCATCAGTTTAATTCAGTTTCTTCGTGCAACTATTTTTCAATCCAATGAAGGATTATATTCTATACCTCCTAGCGCACCAGCTCACCAAAAATAAAGGGAAGTCATCGAGAGACGAGGTCAGACTTCAAATTTTCCCCGCCGCCAATGAAACTCCGGCAGTCCACCGTCGAAGTCGATGTTCTCGGTGATTTCATTCCGTTTGCACCCCCTAGTTATCTTCCCATGCTCTCAGGAACGTTCTGGATCTTTTCCCGAGCTTCTTGCGCCATTTCCGAGCAATTTCGTCGATCGCCGAAACCCTAGCTCCGCCGCCGCCGTCGCGCCGCCATCTTCGGCCGTCGCCGCCACGATTGGACCCCACCATCGTGTTGCGCGGTCGATTTTAAGGCTAGGCAGTCAGAGCCGAGTGGAGTGGAGGTCGACGCAGCGAAGTCCGGCGAGCGTCGCTGTAGTTTGGACGAGGAGCGCCGCCCACGTCGGGGAGGTAGACGACGACCCGACGGGTTGATCAGTGTAGACGACGACAAAATTAAATTGATCTCCAGTAAAAATTTCAAGTTCATTGGACTTCATTTACTGGGTTGATCAGTGTTCCAAATCTCTATGTAATTGAAAAATTGGAAAAAATACAGAAAACATTTCAGAAATTCTCCCAAACTTGTAAAATCAATTTCTCCCTGTAGGAAGCTTAGAAAATTATGAAACAAATTATCTTAGAACCAGTTAGACCCCCTCTGCATGGTACAACCACTGGTAGCCATGATAGACCTCTAGAACTTCAACCGAAATTCAGAGAATGTTATTGCTTGCCATAATTTTTAGAGACAACAACTTCCTTGATCATCTCCTGTTCTTTGCAAGAGTCTCCATTATAGTCCCTAGTATCTACCATAAAAGTTCCAATGCTAATTAAGATCATTATCTTATTTTGATCACAAGATATTAGCTTGTGACCTTAACATATTATTTATTTTCAAAGTCATTCATATATAGTATATGCATATCGTGTAGTAACAGAAGTCGAGGAGCAGCCGGAAGCCTTGGAAGTCCATCTACCGGAGACTAACTTGGACCTAGACTCGTTTTCAGGCAAGCCCTAGTTTGCATTTAAGTTCCTTACATTGTCTTTGCAGTTTTCATTCACCTTACATCTTCAGATGTTTGTGCATTACGTTTAAGGTGTTTGACATCCACTTGCATGACCCACAAATCCCATGGTTCATAGGAATCCGGTAGAAGTCGAGTAGTCGGAATCTACTCGCGAGATAGGATTTTACCACAAGGGAAATTGGATCAAGAAACCTGGTTTATGAATATGAAATTGAGACCGAGCAGTGGGTAGGATGCAACGAGATGTGGTCTCACGTGTGTAGCCCTGCTTGTGTCGATTGAGGACCGATCCATGTGTGGCCCTGCTGGACAAGCTTGAATTGTACCGGCGACATACTAGAGAAATGGGCTCTAGTAAACTGACGTAGCTTGATAATGGTTTGTCGAGGCATACCGTTCTGTTTTATAGGCGTAGGATACTGGTTTGTCAAGGCATACTGTTCTGTTTTATAGGCATAAGTTGAGGGCAGCAAGATGTAAATCAGCCGGTAGGAACGTAAAAGTACGACCCACACAAGGACCTCCTGCCCATGACGGACCGACTGGTTCAACATTCGAGTGTTGGGCAAAAGGTGGCCATATACGACTAGTAATGAAGTGTTATTTCGGTACTGTTGTAAGTACTCGCTGGCACTTTCGAAAGTGCGTATGTGTCGTGTTGTCCGGGTGTGTCCTGATTGCAATCACCGTCCCTCACGGTAATAGAGTACCACTTATTCACTGTGCTGTGACGTAGTAAATACTGAAGGAGTCAGGAGAATATGATGTATTGAATTATAATTGTTTTGGAAGTTTGATTGCTGACCAATATGATCACTAAAGTTACTTTCATTAAACTGGTAAGCTGCTGATAATAACTTGAAAGCTAAGGATCCACTTGTAGGCGAGTCCTTTACTGCTTTACCTTACCTATGCTTAGTATTCACCCTGCATATGTCTAGTGAGATGGGTTAGTCTTGCTGAGCCTTAAGCTCACTTTTGCAGTTAACAAGTTTTTGCAGATTAACTAACTAATGACGGTTTCGACGATGAGGTTGCACCCCCTCCAGGGTTTACAACGGAGTGGGAGCCCTGCATGCCACTGTAAGTTTGGTGTTGCTAGTGCGAAGCATCCAGGACATGGATGACTTTGCTTTTGCATAGATAGTGCTGAGAGCGTGGATATGATGTATAAGTCACTTTCCTTTTCGCTTAGTATTGTAAAACTTCTGCTGTGTTTATAAATAAAGACTTGGTATTGTATTTTATTCTCATTCTTTTCTTGTATACTGTTGAGTGTCGCATCGCACGACACCACCCAATGAGATCCTTGGATGTCGGGACCCTGGTTTCCACAATCATTGGGGCCCGACAGGTGGTCCCGGGTTATTAAGCACCTTGCACACGATATAAGGCACCTAATAATGATTTAATTAAGTATTAACATGCCCTGATGGCGACGTTACTATGTCTTAGACATTGCCAATCGTGCGCCATTAATGCAGGGTTAATAATGCATTAACTTGATCTTGAAGGGGCCGATTCGTGGTCTTGAATGGCCACGTCACCTTGGTCAGGTGGAAAACCCGGAGCCCTCCTCTCGGTGAAGAAAAAACTAGAGTCGCAAGGTACGTAGTAGCACCAGAGCCATCCTCAGCAAGTAGGCGGGTTCGAAGTTGTAGGACACGTGGAAGGACTGGAGCCATCCTCAATAGGGAGTTGGGTCCGAGCTGCAGGACACGTGGCCGGACCGGAGCCTTCTTTAGCAGGGAGGCAGGTCCGGAGCTGCAGGACACATGGTAGCACCGGAGACATCCTCAGCAGGGAGGCAGGTCTGGAGCTACACGACACATGACCTCTGGATGACTGCTCTCTTGGAAGGCGGGATCCAACACTTCTTTTCCTGGTACGCGGGGTACCTGGTCTGCAGGGTACCGATAGTGGCCCATGGACCCACCTCGGAGGAGGTTTCAATGCTGCAGATGGGGCCATCACCCAGCCTTCCCACATTGTTGCTTCGACTTTTCACTTGGGTTGTTGAAGTGATGGTATGTTCTTGTACCGTTGATACGTGGCCTTTCCTAATTTGGAGGCGTGATGCACTGCGTGCGGATCCCACGCGTTGAGGGACGTCGACTCTCAATACAATTTCTGTATCATTTCCCAGCGCAATCTTTGTAGTCCTGCCAGGCCACCTTCCTCAGCTTCCTCCTGACTCCTCATCACGACATAGGTTTGCCTGTGTGACTCGTTTGTCAAGTGGACCCAGGCCCCCTTGTCATCGTTGAAGGCAATCATGTAGAGTGTAAACAAGTTCCGCGTGCAGTTGCCTTCCATGTGTCACAGAGAATAGTTAGAAGAGGAGGTTAGCGCAGCAAAGAAACTCTTATGCTCTCATCTGCTTTGTTGCGTATAGATCTTTTTGCTTCCTTCTTTGCTCCGTGTTCTCCACTTTATTCTGCTTGCAGCCATGGATTCTGGACTTCTCCCCTCCAAGTTTGTCAGCAAGAGAGATATTGTGAGGGTTCAGAATCTGATGGGCTGGCAAGAATCTTGTTTTAACAACATGATGCGCTGCGGGAGCCTTCCTTTCACCAATAAAAGCTCCAACAACATTGTCTTCTTCACGAATTATGCTATGGTTGGGTTAGTTCCTCCAGTTTCTTCCTTTCTCCTAATGCTACTCGAGGTGTACGGACTGTAGCTTCAACATCTCACCCCATATTCCATTCTGTTGGTGGCGATCTTCGTCCACCTTTGTGAAATGTGGGTGTGTGTGAGGCCCTCTGTGCTGCTCTTCAAGACATTCTTCACCCTATGGGCGTACGGAAGAAGTTCCGGCTACATAGGAGCCTACTACTTCCAGCGATGCAAGAATTCATCGTCCAATTACATTTCGTCCTTCTCCTCTAGAAAGTGGGAGAACTAGAAGTATGACTGGGTGATAATCCAGACTGATCAGCACAACCACTTGGAGTTGCCAATCAGTGTACCCACCATAGACCATGACTTATGGGAGATCATCCGAGATATGCCGGTGGAGTATAACCCTGTGTTAACCAGGATCCGAAATCTGGCTGAAGAAAGGTTGACATTGCTGATGGTGCTCTGCGTTTTTTTATCGCGGCGTCTTGCACCTCTTCAGCAAATTGAGCATCCAACCTGGAGGTATGGCAGAGTGATGGATTTCACTCGGCTAGAGTGTGGCAATGGAACCGAATTGGATGAGAAGGCCCTGCTATTTGTTCCATCGAAGTTGTATAGTGGTCCCATTTCCAACGACAACACCCTGCCTCCCTCTGACTTCTTATCGGTCTTCACCTTGCTGGAGCTAAGATCACGGCTGTTGAAGGAGATGCCAACTCTTTACAACTCCGAGGTTGCAGTACGACAGGTAGGAGATGCCTCTAGGGGTATAATAATCCCTGATGTTCCAACCCTCAGCCGATAGAAGGTACCTGGTCCGGTTCTGGCCGAATCAAGGGGAAAGAGTTTGCACATCTTTCCAGTAAGAAGAGTAGGCTGGAGTGGATGGATGCGAGCTCTGCCAGGACACCTCCGCCGAAAGTAGTGCCAACATCAGGGGTGTGCTCAACTTTAAAGCTTGTGGTGGTCATTTGTTTAACCTTCACCCCAACACCTTCGACTTCGGACTCGACGCCAATGGTGAGCACGAGGTCTAGAGCATCTCTAGTTGAAGCTCCGACGACAGGAGATGCGACACCGGTCCTGATCATCCCGGTGGCTTTGAAGACAGTGGTTTCCACAGAGACTCCCAGAGCCAAGTATCGAGCATTTGCTTCACTAGCGGCGGTGGGTTCAGACGACTCTAGCCGCTCACGCAAGAAGTTCTGCTCTAGCTGGAGCTGTCGAGGTTCCAGGTATGGAGCGTCATTGGAAACTTGTCTTCTTTTTTGTTCCTCGGCTCTTGTTGATCTTCCTTTGCCTGTATTTTCAGAGCAACAAGGCATGATGCCACTTCCTTTGCTACTAATGATGGTAGTTCTGCTCTAGTATCCTCGACGGTAGGAACGGAGGTGCCACCGGTAAGCCATGCCAGTGCTGCGGGTGATGATGATAGGGAGGTTGACCCGATAGTTGATGCCATGGCAACCTCGGAAGCCGCAACGACTACTGTGATAGAGCCAGAACCAGCGCATGTCATCGGGATAACCCCAGAGCCGGCTGATGATGCTACGACTGCGCCAGACACATCGACAGATATCACATCAGCGCAAAAGGTGATGACAAGGTCAAAGACAACAGTCGTGCAACATCAGAGCCGATAGCTGGTGTTGAAACAGTGTTAGAGCCGATGGCTGACATCATGATGGCACCAGAGTTGGCGACTGGTACCGCATCAGTGTCGGTGCTGGTGATGGTGGACACCCTAAAGATCAGCGCAAATTCCTCCACGGTTTAAGAAGAGTTGTCCGGGTCCACTCTTGTATCATTGACTCCGATGATCGTTCCTGAAGCAGTAGGGGCTCTAGCGGACCAATGGAAGGTCCAGAACTAATCCCTCTATCTTTATCCATTGATAATGCATGCTCAAGTCGTCGCCAAGTACAACTTGGCTTTTACCATGAGCACAAAGCTTTGAAGGAAGAGCATGAAGTTCTAAGGTGGTGGCGGAAACTGCTGAACTTCAAGACGAAGCTCACACAGACCCGGCTGGCTAGTGGGAGGGACCGTCTTGCGGCTGAACAGGCGCATCTTAGGCGTATGGATGAGCTGCTCAATGACAGGAAGGCTGCCATTGACGCACTGGACGTTCAAACTCGCCAAGCACACGATGAGGCAGTGGTTGCTAATGAGTTGGCCAACGCTTGCTTCGAGTCTCTTAATGAGATGAGGCAAGAGCTCTTCCAACGCCACAATGTCTTTGCCAAGAAGGAGTAGGAGCTCAAAGAAAAATACGCGAAGATCTCCCAGAAACTGGAGCGTGGGCAAAAAGATTTGGATCTTCGTGTCGAGTTATTCAAAGCTCATTCTGAAGATAAGAAGAAACATCTGTGGCAGGCGGGAGAAAAACTCATCAAGCGAGAACTTGCTCTGCCTACTAAAGAGATAGAAGTGGAGTGTGAAACCAAGAATCTGGCAGCTCAAAAAGACCAGATGATCCTCCGAGAGAAATAGATTTGTGACCAAGAAAATCAGCTGGTTGAGCGGATCTAGCAACATTCCAAGGAGGTTGAATTGTTCTCAAAGGGGGGATTCAAAGAGTTAGCCACCGCCAGAAAGTCACTGGAGGAGCTGGAAGCTGGGTGGAAGATTGAAGCTCAGCAAGTCTGGGACTTCTTGGGGCATGCTAAGAGTGCTCTGGTGCCTCTCGGTTTTAGCCCCGTCCGACCAAGTGATCCATTGCCTGAGGTTGGCCAAGCCCTCATTACCCTAACTTCCACTAGAGTCAAACTGGGAGCGCTAGAAGATGTCTTCAGTGACCAGTGGAGATAGAGGGAAGGGTCCTGGACAAAGCAGTAGCAGAGTATGTACTGACATGATTCTGAAGCTAGGACCCCTCCATCTCTTTGGCTCCAGTGATGCAAGGGCCCGTCGCAGAGGTGGAAAAGGCAGCCAAAGCCAGTGTGCAGGATGGTGCCAAAACTAGAGCCACATGGTTCGAACGCAAATCTAGTGATAGCTAGGACCTCCTCATTCCTCATTTGCCAATGTATCTTCAAACTTTTATGTAAAAGCTTGCTGAATGAAAGAATTTGATCTTTGGCCTTTACTGTTGAATCTTCTGAGAATGATTGCAGTAGTTGTAGACTTGCTATCATCGCCATAGTATTAGTGGACCCCTAGTAGACGTGATCAATAGATCGGATATGTCTACCATCTGGTACTTGGCACTGACTGCAAGTTGTCTGATAGGCTCCGAACTGATCCGACGGGCCCTTTGAGTTGCGCTGGAGCTTGTTGATCTGGCGGGGCCCACTATTAACGTGTAAAACATCGACGGCAGGCCCCCTGGGACATGTCGATATTAGGCCCTAGGGATATTTGTCCTGCACATGAGGGATAGAAAAGAGGAGTAAAAGTGCTCATTACGATCTTCTTGCCTTTAGTTTAGTTGTGTCTTATTATCCTTAGTCGGGCTTCGGGTCCTGAGTAATTTAGTGTGATAATACTAGTATTATGGTTGCTCTTTCATCTATGACTATGCGCTGTCCGACCATACATACTTTGCCGCAACACCAGAAAGGTACAATGTGTAAACATAGGGTGCAGGACCAGGCTAAGCATATAACACACTCGAGACCTGTCGTTGGCATTGGGATTTCCAGCAAGTAGACCATTCAATGATCACAAGGTCCCAAAAAAAAACTACAAAAATACTTAGATTCATCACACGAACTTCAAAGTACCCGTATGCAACAGGATTGCACACCTCCACTGCTGGCAAGAAGAGATAACAGAGCAATAAAGTAATAACATATGTAATGTAAATGTACACAGAGTTAGACAAATCATAGTATTTCATAGTAATTCTGGATAACAGCGGAGGCAAAGCATACACACTTACGGTACGAAACCATACTGAGTATGTTTTTAAATTTTGGACCAACCTCACTTATTCTTAGACACTATGAAATACTACAATAAGAACAGTCCCACCATCGTGCTAAGTGTAAAACTTACGGAGGTGTTCGATATTCCAAGGGTTGGGAAGCTGTAACACCCTCATTTTCATGCATCATGCATTGCATACATTCTTAAACATGTTTAATGTTAAGCAACATAAAAAGGACCAAGTTTACAATGAATTTAGAGTAAAAACACACTTAAAAAATCTAGGAAGGCGGACTAGTCCGTTTTTGGTGCGGACTAGTCCGATTTCTCTCTGACCTCCATCAAACTAGTCTGTTTTGTTGCGAACTATTCCGGTTTTATCCTCTGCACACTTTCGGACTCGTCTAGTCCATTGCGGACTAGTCCTGTATCCCAATTCCTTGAAAATTTTGCCAAGTCCCTGGACTTGTCCGTACTTGTCCGGTATTCCAGCGGACTTGTCCATTTTCCCTCTGACTAAAATCGGACTTGTCCGTTTTTGGCCAGACTTGTCTGATTTTCCCTTGACCAAGTTCGGACTTGTCTGATATAGTCCGGACTTGTCCGTTTTTGCCTCTGTCAATCTTCGGACTAGTCTGGCCGTTTTCGGACTTGTCCGGTAAATCATGATTCTGAGTTGATCTTTTGTTTCATGACGTGTTTTTGGGTTATACCTTAAGTTGGCCTAAGGATGTCGTGTCTAACTCTTTTTGGAGCCCATGTGGGACCCCACACCTGCCCCTACCCTCCCCAAACTCAATATCCATCAAACCCTAGCCTCCACCCCTATATAAACAACCCAACACCCCACCTTTTTACCTCTTTGCTTCAATTGAAACACATCCAAACCCTAGTTCGTGGGTAGCCGCCACCAAGGAGGGAGAAGGAGATCCCTAGCAAGAAGAAGAAGAGGAGGAAGCAAAAGAGAATCAAGATCTCCATCAAGTTTCGTCCTTCATAAAAAATCCTTCATCAAGTTCTTCATCAACCATAGATCATCAAGATCCAAGTGTTGCCTCCAAAACCCTTGATTCATTGGAGTTCTAAACACCTGGTACACCTTCTACTTCCTCTTTATCACGTGAATTCAACCCGGTTTCTCCAAATTCACATCGATCTAGAAAACCCTAGTTTGCTATTCCTGCAAAGGGCAGACTAGGCCGGCACTATATCGGACTAATCCAATTTTCCTGACTATTTCCTGTTGAATTAAATCTAAATTGGTTCGAATCAATTCCAAACCTATCCAAACTGGTTAAAAAAACTATTAGAACTAGTATTAAACATCATTAACAACTCATTAACTAATTTGCTTTGCATTTGCATTAATCATGCATGTCATGACATATTGAGTAATATATGTGCACTTATTGATTGTGTTTATTGCGCGGTTTAGATGAATTTTCGCTAGAGAGTGCTACAGAGGATCTCCAGCACCAGGAATTTGAAGTCTTTGATCCTAATAAAGCCCAAGAGCAAGGCAAGTGTCCTTGAACATATTGATCCTATTTCTAAAATAAATGTTTTGTTTGCAAAATTGCATGCTTGTGTCAACATGATGGGAAACCTCTGATAGGAAGTTTACTAGCTTTGTTTAACCACCCTTGTCACCTGGGATATATGGTAGAGAGTCGATAATGACTTTTTACCTTTTTGCTTCGCTTAGTTAACTTGGATGGGAGAACAACTATACCATTTAATTATGCATCAATGAGGTTGTGGTTAATATGAACTGGTTAATATGATACGGTAATGGGTGGTCTAAGCAAGCATGGTATGTGGATGGGTTGGATGTTATGGTGGTTTCGCTTGCTTTAGATCTAAGGACCAGTTCGTGGAGCGACCATCTAGGACCTACAGTGCCACCACGAGGCCAAGTATGGGTGCGACATAGCTGATTAATTAGGGTATTGCTAGTATTGAGCGGATCATTTGGCGCACTGGGGAAGGGGAGTCAGATTGGGTTTGGATATGGTTGGCGGGATTCCTTGGGATCCGAATGGAACAAGAGGGGGCCCTTGGTTGAAGACGTGCTCAGTTGGAGACATCGCCATCGGTGAAACCTCAATGGGTCCGTACATGCTAGTAGTCCCTTTGTAAAGGCTATTTTGTGATCTCTTGGCCACACACCAATAGAAGTGTGAGATGACATAATTGAGACTCCTTAGTCACCAAAAGGTGATGAAATCACAAACACGTGGGTAAAGTGGTACAACCTCTGCAGAGTGTCTAAAACTATCATGATAGCCGTGCTCCCGGTCATGAGAAACCTGGACGCTCACATGATTAGGGGAAACTCGGTATTTGGGATGGTTTGGTATTGGTTATGTTTATGGTTGGTAATTTGGCTATGGCTGGTTATGGATTGATTTATGGTATTGGATATGGTTGATGGTAATGAGAAATCGGGTATAATTGTGATGGATATGAAATATGGACTGGTATTTTGAGAACTACATGGTTTATGATGGGTCTACTTCACATACATATAATATATTGCTTTTCAAATGTTTTATTGTACTTTTCAGCACTTAGGCCTTATTATTGTCATCACTTGAATCAGCTACATTTCATACTTTCCACACTTGCTGAGTACGACATGTACTCACCCTTGCAATTCCCTCACCAACAGTCGCAGGTCAGGATTGGGAGTATAACGATGATAATGTGGAGTTCTAAGCCGTGCCTGCCGTCAGCTTTGCCTGTGGTGTTGCTTGGAGCCGTGCTACCCTATTTGCTTAGTTGCTTAGTTTGCTTAATTAGTTTATTTCTGCTGCATTAGTTCAAATTTGTCATTAATTTTCTTTAGAGCTTGTAATTCGAGGATATTATGAATTATGTAATAAAGTGCTTAATTAATCTTGTTCTGTGGTAATTTTCTGTATATCTTTTGTGAATGCACCCATGTATGTGTTGAACGTCCTGGTCACACATATGCGTTCACTTTGTTCATTTTTGGAACCAGATGTCACAAATTGGTATCAGAGCGAGGTTCGACCACAGGACATAGCCTAGATAGAATAGACACTTTGGAGCACATAGGAGCACTTAGGAATCGATATGTTTTTTCTTGGTGTGCTATTTGCTTTGTATTTTCTTGTGTGCTTAGTAGAGGATTTTGGGATGCTCTAGCATTGCCATATCCATATAGGACAGTTTAGTTTGTTGCTTAATTTCATATCCCTTGATGCATATAGTTGGGGATTCGTTTTATCTTTCTTTCCTATCTCGCTCAACCTCTACTTCAATGGAAGAAGGACACAACTAGAAGATTCACTGTCTCAGACAAAGCTGTATGGAAGATGAGAACAAAGATAATAGGTCCATAAGTAAGTTTTAAAATAAGGGGGGTAGAGTTCTTCGTGAACCTTATTACTTTGGATTCACAAGGATCATACATAACACTTGGAATGGATTGGCTACAGAAGCATAATCGAGTGGTCCAGTATGCCACAAGGACAGTGCAACCGACAAGTGATAAGGGAGTCAGCATTGGAGTTGATGCGTCGCAATAGATGTCAAAGCTAACCAATCATCATGGACTACTCCAACGTAGTGAAGTGCATGACTGAGTTGCTAACAAGGGGAAAGCTTCTCAAATGGACTCTATCTTGCCAGTACGACATTGAGAAGGTGAAGAAGAGATTTATAACTGCACCGGGTTTGGTATTACTAGAAATGAGCAAGAAGATTGGATTTGTACGATGCATCAAGACAAGGACTTGGATGTGTGCTCATGCAAGAAGGACAAGTGGTTGCATATGCATCGAGACAATTGAAGAAACATGAGCAGAATGACCCAACGCATGATTTGGAACTTGCAGCCCTGGTACACGCATTGAAGATTTGGAGACACTACATTCTTGGTCATACGTGTGAAATTATACGGATTATAAGAGTCTCAAGTATATTTTCACACAAACGAATCTGAATTTGAGGCAACGAAGATGGTTGAAGCTTATCAAGGACTATGATGTGGGAATCAACTATCACCCAAGAAAGGCTAATGTAGTGGCCGATGCTTTGAGTCGGAAAGGAGTAAGTCACCAACTCACGATTCGAGAATTGCCATCCGAGTTATGTAAGGAGTTTGAACAGTTGAATCTTGAATTTATGAATGAGATGGGGATAATGGAGTTAAATCCGACCTTGGAGCAAGAAATTCGAGAGGGTCAAACAAAGGATAAGGAAATCCAAGAAATCAAAGAAAGGACCCAAGAGGGAAAAAAATTCAAGTTTGATGAGGATGACCATGGTACCTTATGGCTTGGAAAGAGGATTGTCGTGCCTAACATGAAGCATATTCGGGAGACAATACTAAAGGAGGCACATGACTCGCCATACTCAATTCATCCCGGTTGTACGGAGATGTACAATGACTTGAAGACTTGTTATTGGTGGGCTATCATGAAAAAGGACATAGCTGAATATGTATCTTTGTGTGATGTGTGCCAATGAGTCAAGGCGGAACATCAAAGACCAGATGAATTATTGCAGCCATTGAAGATTCCAGAATGGAAGTGTGAAGAAATCGGGATGGACTTCATAGTTGGTTTACCACGTACCTAGTCTGATTATGACTTAATATGGGTTATCGTGGATCAGTTAACCAAGTAAGCTCACTTTATTCCTGTCAAGACCACCTTTAATGGGGAGAAGTTGGCTGAACTGTATATGATGAGGACATCACTTCTTTGGATACAAACAACACTCCATTGAACATACAAGATGCAATCAATAGAGTTCATACACAACAATTAATTTTAGAGGTGAACTCGTTCTTATATACTTCCTTATATGTTTTTGAGCATAGATTGCTACTTAATGATTTATTTGTGATTAGGATCCATGGAGAGGTTCAAGGAGTACTTAGAGGGAGTATTAGGGACGTGGAATACCAGAGAATTCGTTCAAAGAAGATGGAAACCGAACCAAACTCCAAATTGTATCCAACTCGGAGTCCAGGAGCAGTACGCACTAAAACGGACGCCAGGACGCATACGAACTCCGTTTTGGACGTTCCACATATGCACGGAAAGGGGAGAGGATAACCTTTCTAATGGCACTGATCCCATATCAAAACTCCTTTGGAGTCTATGGGAATCGTCGAAAAAAAATCGAGTTCATTATTTGTCAGGGTGCTGCATCATCGTATTGGGCCATTGGGCCTTGTATCAAGTCTAAGTCCATTATTTTCGTGTGTTAGGGTTAGGTCACGACTCCAACACCCCCTTGGACGTCCTCCCACCTATATATACTCCATAGTAGCCGCCATGAACAATTGGGTTTTGTTTAGATCAATAATATCGCCGTTCTTCGATTTGTGAGACCCCAACTTCGCGATTTTAGATCGTGTCTACCTTGTTCTTGCTTGTGTTCTCGGTTGCACTTGCAGGGATTAGCCTTCTTGGCGAGGTCAATCGTGTGAAGCACGGTTGATAACCAACAGAGCGGTGGTGTAGTGATTGCAGGGGCTGTTCGTGTTCTACTCGAGAGCCTCGGATCATCAACGTCGAGATCTCCATCAATCGACTTACCCATTACCTTTCGGAAGATCAGACTCAATTTTCCTATCAATTGGTATCAGATTTCCAGGTTGCCTGTTAGGTAATTCATCTATCCATTACATTAGTTTTGTTTTTCATACCTAGAGTACACAAAAAAGCCACAAAAAAACTTGCAGTTTAGTAGATCTGTTCATTACTTTGTCCAAACCACATTGAGCCTTTGCAACTTTGTTATTTAGTTTGGTTTTGTTGAGTTTGTGTCCGTGGTTGAGTCATATTGCTGATTTAGAAAGTGTTTTTGGTCTTAGTTTGAGTTTTGCATTGTGTGATTCATCCTTTTGAATCACGTCATCACGTCCAGATTAGATTCACCTCTGTCCAGTTTGGTATTTTCAACATATCTCGCACATACGAACTCAGATTTTTGTGTTCTTGTACTTTCTGGAAAGCTTAAGAAGTTCTCTATAACTTTAGTATTCATCATTTGCCAAGAAAATGTAGTTACCGATGTCTAAATTGCATTGGATCTGAATCTGTTATTGACCTAAAAATTTTGAACAGTCTGTATTTCGGGGGCCATATCTCCTATTATTCTTTTCCAAAATAGGTCTTCCATATATTGAAATTAAAGAGGAGAGATATATCTACAATCTTTCTGTTCTAATTTTTCCAATTTAGAGCCTATAAGTTTGCCTATTTGTCCTTGGAAGATTGAGCAGAAAATCTGCGACAGACACACGAGATATCTTGGATTGATTTTCATTGTGTTCTTTCCTTGCAGCACATTCTGAAAAAAAAGGAAGAAAAAAAGAAAAAGGCAAGTGCAAAACAAGAAAGAAAAGCCGCACAAAAAAAAGAGGAAAAAAAAACAGAAGTGCTTGCATTCTTTGTGTCATCTAGTTTTGTCTCATGTCTTGCTAGCTTGAACTACTAGGAACACATTTAGGCCAGCAACTTTGACAAATACTTTGGACACTTATTCAACTTTACTATCTGATTTCATTGTTGCTAATCCTTGCTAAATAGAAAGTGCCATCCAAGCTACACCTTACTCTTGAGCAGAATAGATACACCTTTGCAATCATCCCACGCTTCATTGGTTTCTTCATACCGTCCACCGTTTGCCACCTGCAGTGTCAGTAAGAACACTTGTAAGAGCGTGATAAGACGCTTGAGGGTGTGTGATTCCACTTCCACTTTGCCATTATCCTTTGTAGTTGATAGGGATAACATATTTTTTGTGTTGTCTTCTGTTTGCTACTAACAATGTCAGGTAAAAGCAAGAATCATGCATTATATGCTGAGATGATGGACATGATGAAGACGACGATGGAGTTGCTTAGTAAAAATCAAACATAAACCAAGGATTCAAATGACATTCAGACGACCTTTACAACACCTTCCACAAGAAGTAATTACATTCGCCCATCTATTCCTTCTTGTGATGGTTTTGGTTATGATGAATATATTACTTGGGAAATAGAGGTGGATAAATTTTTTGGACAATGTCATATGTGTGAGAGGAGAAAGATTAGAAATGTTGCAAGTGTATTAGTAGATTGTGCATTAACTTGGTGGAACAATTTAAATGAATTAGAAAAACCTCGAACATGGAAAGAAACGAAAATTCTTATGCGAGAAACTTTTGCTAATGTATCTATGTGCAAAGAAGAAATTCAGCAATTTGAGGAGAAATTTCTTGTTGTACCTCCTTTTGTGTCTAACATTTTGCAGGACAATATAGAAAATAATATAGATGATGCAAAAGAGAACGAGGCTTTTGACAACACTTGTGAAATTTTAGATGGATCAACTCATAATGCATTTGAATTTCTTGCTGAAAATGAGAGTAGTGTTAATGGACAATGCTATACAGTTCACCAAGGTATGAAATTTTCAGACGGGCTGAATTTTACCACCAATCATGCTATCGATGAGCAGCAACAAGATGAACCTTTTCATAATACACCTTTACCACTAGTTGATTTTCCTACTGATTCTTACAACAAAAATGAGTTGTGTGCTGATAATTATATGGTATCTATGCTAGAACAACCAAATGAATTTGATACTTTATCACTCACTTGTGCTGAAATTAAGCATTTGATTCCAACTACATGTGAAAGGGATGAGCTGAAATTGTTATCTTCTCTAAATACTTTGGGCTATATTGAATTTGACACTCTTTGTGATCTAGATATCATAGAGAAGATAATATTTTCTCAATCTGAATTGCCTTTGTAAGTAGAAATATTTTTCATGCTATAGGCAAACATGAACATAGTGGTACGTTTATGGTGCATAAAGTTTACATATGTTCAAATGAGGAAGCTCCTTTTGTGCTGCAACAACATAGTGAAATGAATGAATGCACTAACACTAATAATTCTTTGTCAAGTTTTTCTAGTATTTTTTTCTTGCAGCAGGCACAAAATATAATAGAGAAGCATTGTTCGCTGCGGTTGTGCAATATGGACAGCGCTCATTCTACCCCCAAAGCAAGCCCCTTTGCTAGACATACGAGCAAGCCGAGGACGGCTTGTCATAAAGAAGGGGAGAATGATGAGATCAAGCACATTGTCATTGCACGTACAAGCATGGCACAATGTTTATTTGTTTGGGATCCTGGCTCGAGTCAATGCGCATGCATATTTGATGAAGAACATGGAGATGGTGCACTATGTCATCCACCACCTTGGCCTCCTCCTTTGATGCACACAAGAGGATTTGATGGCGTTGCACATTTGGACCAACACATAAGAGAAGATGAACTTGAGTCGAGGACGACTCCAATTCAAGAAGGGGAGGATGATGAGGACATCACTTCTATGGATACAAACAACACTCCATTGAACATACAAGATGCAATCAATAGAGTTCATACATAACAATTAATTTCAGAGGTGAACTCGTTCTTATATATTTCCTTATATGTTTTTGAGCATAGATTGCTACTTAATGATTTATTTGTGATTAGGATCCATGGAGAGGTTCAAGGAGTACTTGGAGGGAGTATTAGGGACGTGGAAGACCAGAGAATTCGTTCAAAGAAGATGGAAACCGAACCAAACTCCAAATCGTATCCAACTCGGAGTCCAGGAGCAGTACGCACTAAAACGGACGCCCATGACGCATACGAACTCCGTTTTGGACGTTCCACATATGCACGGAAAGGGGAGAGGATAACCTTTCTATGGCGCTGGTCCCATATCAAAATTCCTTTGGAGTCCATGGGAATCGTCGAAACAAAATCGAGTTCATTATCTGTCAGGGTGTTGCGTCATCGTATTGGGCCATTGGGCCTTGTATCAAGTCTAAGTCCATTATTTTCGTGTGTTAGGGTTAGGTCACGACTCCAACACCCCCTTGGACGTCCTCCCACCTATATATACTCCATAGTAGCCGTCATGAACAATTGGGTTTTGCTTAGATCAATAATATCGCCGTTCTTCGGTTTGTGAGACCCCAACTTCGCGATTTTAGATCGTGTCTACCTTGTTCTTGCTTGTGTTCTCGGTTGCACTTGCAGGGATTAGCCTTCTTGGCGAGGTCAATCGTGTGAAGCACGGTTGATAACCAATGGAGCGGTGGTGTAGTGATTGTAGGGGCTGTTCGTGTTCTACTCGAGAGCCTCGGATCATCAACGTCGAGATCTCCATCAATCGACTTACCCATTACCTTTCGGAAGATCGGACTCAATTTTCCTATCAGTATATGGGAAGAATAGTATGTTTGCATGGAGTTTCAAAGAGGATAGTGTCAAATAGAGGTTCTCAATTTATCTTCAGGTTTTGGCAGAAATTGCATGAAGCATTGGGTACAAGGTTGAATTTTAGTTTAGCATATCACCACAAACGGATGGACAAATTGAGAGGACCAATCAGAGTTTGGAGGACATGTTAAGAGCTTGTGCATTGAAGTATGGGAAAAGTTGGGACAAAAGCTTGCCATACGCGGAATTCTCATATAACAATAGTTACCAAGCAAGCTTGAAAATGTCGCCTTATGAAGCACTATATGGGAGGAAGTGTAGAACACCTTTGTTCTGGAATGAGACAGGAGAAACTCAAGTATTTGGACCTGATATGTTGCAAGAAGCTGAAAAACAAGTCCATATTATTTGTGAAAACTTGAGGGCTGATCAATCAAGGCAAAAAGGCTATGCGAACAATAGGAGAAGAAAACTAGCCTTTAAAATATGAGATTTTATTTACCTCAAGGTGTCACCAATGAGAGGTCATAAGAGGTTTAACATAGAAGGCAAGCTAGCACCCTGATACATTGGGCCATTCAAGATTTTGGTCAAAAGAGGAGAAGTAGCGTATAAGTTGGAAATGCTAGCTCACTTATCAGACATCCATGACGTGTTTCATGTTTCCAACTCAAGAAGTGCTTGAGGGTATTGGAAGAACAATTGCCAATGGAAGAATTGGAATTAGAGGCAGATTTGACTTATGCTGAGCAACCGGTCAAAATCTTGGAAACAAAGGAGAGAGTCACAAGGAACAAGATGATTAGATGGTGTAAAGTTCAGTGGAAGCATCACACGGAATTAGAGGCAACTTGGGAGCTAGAGGATGAACTCAAGAAGGACTTTCCCTATCTCTTCTCTCTCGCGTTGAATCTTGAGGGCGAGATTCATTTTAGGGGGGGGGGGTAGGTTTGTAACACCCTCATTTTCATGCATCATGCATTGCATACATTCTAAAACATGTTTAATGTTAAGCAACATAAAAAGGAACAAGTTTAAAATGAATTTAGAGTAAAACCACACTTAAAAATTCTGGGAAGTTCGGACTAGTCCGATTACTCTCTGACCTCCATCGGACTAGTCTGTTTTTGCTGCGGACTATTCTAGTTTTTGCCTCTAGACACTTTCGTACTTGTCCGGTCCATTGAGGACTAGCCCGGTATCCCAATTCCTTGGAAATTTTGCCAAGTCCCTTGACTTGTCCGGACTTGTCCGGTATTCCAGCGGACTTGACCGTTTTCCCTCTGACTAAAATCGGACTTGTCCGATTTTGGCCAGATTTGTCTGATTTCCTTCTGACCAAGTTCGGACTTGTCCGGTATAGTCCAGACTTGTCCGTTTTTGCCCGTCAATCTTTGGACTAGCCCAACCGTTTTCGGACTTGTCTGGTAAATCACGATTCCGAGTTGATATTTCGTTTCATGATGTGTTTTTGGGTTCTACCTTAAGTGGGCCTAAGGACGTCGTGTCTAACTCTTTTTAGAGCCCATGTGGGACCACACACCGGCCTCCACCATCCCCAAACTCGAAATCCATCAAACCCTAGCCTCCACCCTTATATATACAACCCAACACCCCACCTTTTTACCTCTTTGCTTCAATTGAAACACACCCAAACCCTAGTTCGTGGGTAGCCGCCACCAAGATGGGAGAAGGAGATCTCTAGCAAGAAGAAGAAGAGGAGGAAACAAAAGAGAATCAAGATCTCCATCTAGTTTCGTTCTTCATCAACAATCCCCATCAAGTTCTTCATCAACCCTAGATCGTCAAGATCCAAGGTTGCCTCCAAAACCCTTGATTCATTGGAGTTCTAAACACCTGGTACACCTTCTACTTCCTATTTATTGCGTGAATTCAACCCCATTTCTCCAAATTCACGTCGATCTAGAAAATCCTAGTTCGCTATTCCTGCGAAGGGTGGACTAGGCCGACCCTATAGCGGACTAGTCCGATTTTGCTAACTATTTCCTATTGAATTAAATTTAAATTGGTTTGAATCAATTCTAAACCTGTCCAAACTAGTTAAAAAAACTATTAGAACTAGTTATTAAACATCGTTAACTAGTTTGATTCGCATTTGCATTAATCATGCATGTCATGACATATTGAGTAATATATGTGCGCTTATTGATTGTGTTTCTTGTCTTGTACGTTTATTGCGCGGTTTAGATGGATTTGCGCTAGAGAGTGCTGCGGAGGATCTCCAGCACCAGGAATCTGAAGTCTTTGATCCTAATCAAGCCCAAAAGCAAAGCAAGTGTCCTTGAACATATTGATCATGTTTCTAAAATAAATGTTTTGTTTGCAAAATTGCTTGCTTGTGTCAATATGATGGGAAACCTATGATAGGGAGTTTACTAGATTTGTTTAACTACCCTTGTCACCTGAGATTTATGGTAAAGAGTTGGTATGGGCTTTTTACCTTTTTGCTTCGCTGAATTAACTGGTATGGGAGAACAACTATACCATTTATTTATGTATCAATGAGGTTACGCTAAATATGAACTGGTTAATATGATACTGTAATGGGTGATCTAAGCATGCATGGTATGTCGATGGGTTGGATGTTATGGTGGTTTTGCTTGCTTTAGATCTAAGGATCGGTTCGTAGAGCGACCATCCAAGACATACAGTGCCACTAGGAGGCCAAGTATGGGTGCGGCGTAGGTGATTAATTAGGGTATTGCTAGTATTGAACGGATCATTTGGCGCACCGGGAAAGGGTATTCGGATTGGGTTTGGATATGGTTGGTGGGACTCTCTGTGATCTGAATGGCACAAGGGGGGCCCTTGGTTGAAGATGTGCTCAATTGGAGACATCGCCACCGGTGAAACCTTAGTGGGTCCGTACATGCTAGTAGTCCCTTTGTAGATGCGATTTTGTGATCTCTTGGCCACACACTAACAGAAGTGTGAGATGGCATAATTGAGACTCCTCAGTCACCGAAAGGTGATGAAATCATAAACACGTGGGTAAAGTGGTACAACCTTTGCAGAGTGTCTAAAAACTATCATGATAGTCGTGCTCCCGGTCATGAGCAACCTGGACCCTCACATGATTAGGGGAAACTCGGTATTTGGGATGGTTTGGTATCGGTTATGTTTGTAGTTGGTAATATGGTTATGACTGGTTATGGATTAATTTATGGTATTGGATATGGTTAATGGTAATGATGGTATAATGGTGATGGATATGAAATATGGACTGGTATTTTGATAATGTCTGTGGGTAAATCCGGCAGATCTCCCGACACTACTGTTAGTAGTTCGTGGAGTTTGTAGTTCGGTAATGGGCGCGCAGAGACTCAAGAGATGGTGGCAAATTGACACAGAGGTTTACATGGTTCGGGCCGCCTGAGCGTAATACCCTACTCCATGGGGTGTTTTGCTATTGTATTGAGCATCTAGGAGTGTCTGAGTGTGTATCAGAGTCTGAGAGAGTCCGGAGAGTCGTCCAGCGTATGTCCCCATGTGTATCGTCGACCAGTCCTTTTATAGTACAAGGATTGGTCGTTACACCGTTAGCCTGGCCCGACATGTGGCCCTGGCGGTTACTAATGTTTAATACACAATAAATGAGGTTAATTACTCTTAATAGCGTGGTAACAGGTCTTAACAGTGCTGTTACAGGTATTAAGGGCCTTCTGATCGTGTGTCATTAATATAGTATTAATGACACTTAATCGGGTCTTGAAGTTCTTGATTGCCCCTTGAAGGTCCGAGCCGTTGGGGGCCCACTAGTCCGATTGTTGAGGTCGAAGGTCCGGCGGTTCGGACACATGGCAGCTCTGGGGCCTACCATCGTGGACGCATAGGTCCGGTGCTGTTGGACACATGTCGGTACCGGAGCTTTCCTCTGTCTGGGGTTAGGTCCAGGGGTGCCATACTGATATCTAGTCCGGAGTTTTCCCATGTGTGGGCGATAGCTCCGGTCTTATGATACACGTGGCGGCCCTGGGACTGACCATGTCGGGGAAGCAGGTCCGGTTACGGCTGACATGTGAGGCCTTCTGAGGTCTTCAAACCTGGTAGATGGAGTTTCCTTGTGATCTTTGCAATCCCAAGGGATATTCGGTACGTAGGGTACCGACAGTGCCCCCCTAGGCCCACCTCTGGGAGAGACCTTTTGGATGAAGTCATTCTGCCGGAGGTGGGTCCATTCTTCGGTTTTTGAGCCGTGTCTTCAAGGGTCTTCGGATGTGCCGTTGGCGGTATTCGTAGTTAAACCAACGCCGCGTGGCATATCCTGGATGCGGTAGGTGAGATCTTAGCATGCGGATCTCATGCAATTGAAAGTCGTCGGTTCCCGATACGAAAATTGTATTGGTTCCGCGCGCCCTGTCAGGCCGCTGCCTTCGGGTTTCCCGCCTTTCATGATGACAACCGTTTGCCTGGGGTAAGGACCTCGACTTGATTGTCGGGGTGGACCCGGGCCCCCTAGCAGGGTGAAGTTTTTGAATGGTATCATCGGCTCCTCTGCGGTTTCCATCCAAGCGTTGCGGGGGCTTACTTAAGGAAAGCACGCATCATTTGGGGATTCTTTACGCCTTTCATTCGAAATTGCTCTTGAATCATCCAAACTTTCGCTTGCTTTTCATCTCTCGCCCCGCTGTGCTGCGATGGAGTTGGGTCTTCGCCAGAGCCGACTGAAGACTGACGGTGATTTGAAGAAGGTCCGGGCCCTCATGGGGTGGTACCCTGACTTCTTCAACCACCTGGTCCGCGTCGACAAGCTTCCTTTCGTGAAGGAGCACACCGGCGACATGGTGTACTTCTCCGCGTACGCCATGGTGGGACTGATCCCACCTTTCTCCACTTTTTTCTTGATGCTGCTCCACTTCTTTGGTCTGCAGCTGTACCACCTTGGCCCCCACTCCATTCTTCTGGTGTGGATCTTTGTCCACTTCCGCGAGATGTGGGTGGGCATTCCCCCTGGCGTTGAGCTCTTGCGCACCTTCTTCACCGTCCAGACCACCGGCGAGAGTGACAAGTACCTTGGCTTCTATTATTTTGTGAAGCGCAAGAAGTGCCCGTACAAGTACTTGCGGTCATTACCTTCTGGGAAGTGGGACGACTGGAAGAAGGATTGGATCGTCATCAGGGTGGAGGAGCATGAGAAGCCAGAGCTGCCCGAGGGCCACCCCAACATCGACACTGCAGCTTGGAGCGAAGCTCCAGTGTTATTGAACGCCTTCAACCCTGCTCTGACCAGGATCCGCCAATGCATGGAAGGAGGGGTGACTCCTCAGGCGGTATTTTGCAACTTCCTGACAAACAGTTGGGCTCCACTGAAGAAGAGGGTGAAGCTTGCTTGGGCCCTCAACAGTGTGCTGGACGACAACCGGATCGAGACCGGTTCGAAGTCCAACATGGAGGGCACAACTTTGGAGTTTCACCTCAAGAAGTTCCAGCATGGCATCAATGTCGAGGGTGACGACTTGACTCCGCCAGCGGCTTTCCTCCCTCTGAACATGGAGGCAGAGTTCTGCAGAGAGCTCCAGCGGAAGATGCCAGTGCTTGACGACCTTGGTGTCATTGAGAGGCGTTCGATCACTGGGCTTGCGATCTCCGGAGCTTCTGAGGGTGGTTGTAAGACCTATGTGTGCTGAATACATTGGCTTGTAGTGAATACACTTGGCTTTGATGATAAAAGTTTTGAATATCACCAAAACACCTTTTTATCAAGGTCCGACTCTAGCTCTGAGCTACAGCAAGGTCCGACCATAGGTCCGACTTGTTTTGGGTAGCTCCAGCTATGTTAGATGCTAGGTCCGACTTCTTGGTAAGGTCCGACTAGCTTTGGTTAGCTCCGGTGAGCTTTATCTTTAGCTCCGGCATGTCTTTGATAGCTCTGGCATATATTTGATAGCTCCGGAATGCTTTTGCTAAGCTCTGACGTACTTTGTGTAGCTCCGGTTTTGGGCTGACTAGTTTTGACTAGTTTTTGGTAAGCTCCAGTGCTAGTATCTACTAGTTTTGGTAAGCTCCGGCAGGTGCTTCATTGTACTAGTTTGGTAAGCTCCGGGTCAAGCTCCGGCTTGCTGTGGGATGGTCCGGAACTTGACCGCAATACTTCTGGTTTTCATTTGCAAAGTTTTGAACTTGCTTTATATTCTTGGAAAGATTGCTTAGTATTCATTTGCTAAGTTTTTGGTGCATTTTGATTGATATGGATGATATCGTGTTACTGTTGTTTTGCAACATGCTTATGTGAGGTTCTCACGTAGGGTGTTGTGTTCGGAACTAACTTGAGTCAAGTCAAGGACTTGGGCTCGTACGGATTGGTTGTTTATTCATGTGCAGGTGTTGCTTGAGTTCAAGACATGGCTGGTTACGGGATCCATTGGACTAGTCTCAGGGAGGAGATAAGGTTCCAACAACCAAATTCAGGAGGAATTGTGGTTGAGCTGATCAGGAGGTTGCGCAACATGATTGAATCAAGAACAATGCATATGAAGGTATCGTGGACGTCGTTGGAAGATGTTTGAACGTACTCAAGGAGTGCATGGACGTGGCTACATGGTTCCAAGACGTGATGAAGAGATGTGGACATAAAGAATTGGTCGGAAAGGTACAACCGACTAGGTTATGGACTCAGGCTGCGGCTGAGTCGGGTTTGACTCAAATATGGAAATATTTGAGTTGGTTATGATAGGATTTCGTGTGGGTCACAAATTTGAGTTGTTTAGGAATGTGGGATACGTTCCCAAGGTGTTTGGAAGTCTTAAGATTGCTTCTATCTGCGTATAGAAGAATCTTGAGCAGTTATGGAAAGTTACGATTCATGATCTGAGTAGGACTGGAGTCCTAGTTGATATTGGGTTGGCCTAAGGGCTGGTTATATAAGCAAGGGAGCCCAGAGCTCGTGGTACACGACTTTGGGGCTGTTCCTCTTGTGTTCTATTGAATAAAATTCGTAGTTTGAAGGAACTTTTGTGCCTTGTTCGTCCTACTTGTTTCAGACAAGTTTTACTCGTCGAGTTTCTGGACAGCACTAACTTTTGTCGGTTGTTTTATCATAACTCGAGTTTTACTGATCCAATTGACGTGATTATTTTTGGGTTGTCTTCAAAACTTGATTTTCTATCATCTGTCAAAATTTCACGGTCATTGGATTTGTGGTCTATAATCTACACGAGTTTCTTTGCAGCGTTCCAGAACTGTTTTTTTTCTCGGGTAGGGCAGATTGACCATTGTTTGATCTTTCGATCATAACTTGAGTTTTTCTCAACGGATTTGAGTGATTTTTTTTTTTTGTTGTCTTCTTTACTTGATTCTCTCTGATATCTATCACTTTTGTCTTGGTGAAACACGTTTAGATTAGTCTCACACACGATTTTTTTAACAGATCGTTTTTCTGCCGAAAGGGTTTGGGGTTTAATTGTTTCCGCTGCGTAAGATTTTTAAATCTACCATTCACCCCCCTCTGGTAGCTTTTCACGTGATCTTTGATCCTAAAATTGGTATCAGAGCCTGCTCTAATCTTTGTGATTTGCACGTGTCTTTGACTAATCATCATGGAGAAGTACTCCGCCAAACCTTGTGTGTTTGGTGGTATTGATTTTCAGGTTTGGAAGGCACGCATGGAGGCTTTCATCCAGGCACAAGGCTTTGCAATATGGGAGAAGGTATATAATCCTTACGAAGTGCCATCAAATGATCAAGTTACAGCTACAAATCTGAGAGATGTCGACAACAACAACAAGGCTCGGAACTTGATCATACAAGGATTAACTCAAAGCGACTTCGACCGTGTTGCACACCTCCGATCTGCATACGATGTGTGGAAAGCACTTTGTGACTACCACTAAGGATCCAACACGATCAAAGAGGTAAGGCAAGACATGTTCAAGAAAGAATACATGCGCTTTGAGATGCAATCCGGTGAGTCTATTGATGACCTTTTTGCTCGCTTTAATAAGATTCTCAACAACTTGCGTAGCGTCAATGTTAATTTTTCAGATGCTGAAAATGTTAGGCAATTGTTAAGTGCATTAGACATGTCAATTTGGGAGATGAAAGTTACATCTATTCGTGAATCTACTGTCATGAGTACACTTACTTTAGATGTGCTATATTCCAAGCTAAAAACTCATGAAATTGATATAATATCACGTAAGAACCCCAACAAGTCTATTGCTTTTGTTTCTCAACGTGATATGCCTAGCTCCGGCCAATCTTCATCTTGTAGTACACTTGCTTTGTTGTCCTCTCTAACCCTTGTACAGATTGGGGAGTTTCCAGAGGAGGAGCTAGCACTTCTCTCTACGAGGTTCTCAAAAGCATTGCAAAATGTGAGAACTAGGAGAGGAAGCTCCGAACCTCAACGATGCTTCGAATGTGGTAAGACAGGACATTTTCGTTCAGATTGCCCTAACCTTTCAGGTCCTACTTCCCGGGATGAAAAGAAAACAAGAACGAAGCACTCCTGTGCAAAAGATACGAAGAAAAAGAAGGGTACCATAGGACGCAAGATGATTAACAGCTTCATCACTGCACTTCAAGAACTTAGTTCAAGTGATGTAGACTTTGAAAGTGATGAAGATGATGACGATCTGGCCAACTTATGGTTCATGGCGGGCAAAACAAGATCAAGATCAAGTCAGGAGGATGCATAACACAACAGTGAAGACGATGAGGTATGTTCTACCTGCAATGAAATGTGTGATGCTATTTCTCGTGCAACTATTATTGTCAAGAAAAAGGACAAAAAGATTAGGGATAATGCTGCTAAAATTGAATCACTAGAATCTGAAATTATACGTTTAAAAACTTTGATTCCTAGTGATGATGCATGTCCCTCATGTGACTTAATCTATGAACAATTGTCCACATTAAGAAGTGCACACTCCTCCACTCTAGATAGACTTGATGAAGAAATTGAAAAGAACAGAAAGCTTGCTGCACTTAATGATAAAAACTTGAAAGATGCTAGCTGTTCTACAATTGATTTGCATTGTTCTACTTGTGATGATCTTGATAAGAAACTACAGGATGCTATGAATGAAATTTCTATATTGAACAATGCTTTACGTTCTCATGAAGTTAAATTTTGTTCCAATTGCAAACTAAAAGGAAAAACTTCATGTGAAAATTGCCTTGATCTGTCCAATAAACTTGATGACATGCATAGGACATTAGATCGGTTTTGTAATGGGAATAAGAACCTAAACTTACTGCTGAATTCTTCCAAGTCTTGCAATGATAAAACTGGTTTAGTTTTTGATTCTCATGCTCATGCTAAGGCACATCCACCTAAAATTGTAAAGTCATTAGGAAGTGGTTTGATTCAAACAGTTCCTAAACAAAATGGAGTGGTTTTCAAATCTGCAGGAGTGTTGCCTCATTCGGTTTCAAATAAAAATATTGCTTGCTCATCTAGACATGAACACAAAGTTAAATTTCATTGTACCTTCTGTGGTAGAGATGGTCATGTCAAAGATTTTTTTATAGACTAGCTAAACAACAGAAAAGGGAAAGAATGGTTGCTATATCTCACAACTTTCATGCAAAATTTGCTGCACACATTGAACCGAATGTACAACCTGCTGTTTTGAGTCAAAAACATTCAAAGTTTACCTCCGGACCTTCTGTTTTTGCCTCCGGGGCTACTAATTTTTGTGCTACACAAGTAACACCTTATAGGTCAGTAGTCAAGAATAAAAAATCTCAAATTTTGACTCATGAACCTGCTGTTTTGTCTCAGCTTTCGCGTGTTTTTCCTGCTGCACATCGCGTGACTCAGTACTGGATTCCTAAATGCCTCTTGACTAACCCCAATATTGAGTCATCGATGTATTATGCTTTTATGTAGGTTACATGTTTGAGGAAGGAGAACATTTGGATTGTGGATTCAGGTTGCTCACGCCACATGAACGGTAACAAAGATTGGTTCTCCTCCCTCTCTTTTGTGTCACGTGTAGAGAATGTTACTTTTGCCGATAATTCTTCAACTCCTATAATTGCTAAGGGTTCGGTTAGAGTAAATGATCACTACACTTTGAAGGATGTGACACTTGTCAAAAATTTGAAATACAACTTGCTTTCTGTTGCACAATTGCTAGATGAAAATCTAGAAATTATTTTCAATAAAAACTGCTGCAAAGTTGTAGGTTCAAATAGTGACCTTATTTTTTAACATGTCTCGGTTTGGAAGAGTTTTTAAAGCTGACTTTGATATGTCTTCCTCTAAGCATAGGTGTCTAGTTGCTAATGATTCAAAGGACTTATATTTTTGGCATCATAGACTTGGTCACGTAGGCTTTGATCACCTAACGTGTGTTAGTGCTCTTGATCACATATGTGGGCTGCCTAAGCTTAAAGGGGACAAAGAAATTGTGCCCTCTTCTTGTAGACATGCTAAGATGGTTGCAGGTTCACATACTCCTCTCACAATGATCATGACAACTGGACCATGTCAACTTTTGCATCTTGACACCGTAGGACCTTCACGTGTTCAATCCTTCGGAGGTAAATGGTATGCTCTTGTTATTGTTGATGATTATTCTAGATATTCTTGGGTGTACTTTATGGAATCTAAAAATGAATTTTTTAGTCACTTTAGAACTTTATTTCTTAGATTATCAATTGATCACCCAGGATCATTAAAAGCAATTAGAAGTGATAATGGAACTGAATTTAAAAATCAATTTTTTGATCACTTCTGTGCTGAAAATAGAATAGATCATCAATTCTCTTCACCATATGTACCTCAACAAAACGGTGTTGTAGAAAGAAAGAACATAACCTTAGTTGAGATGGCTAGGACTATGCTTGATGAATATCAAACTCCTAGGAAATTCTGGGCTGATGCGTTAGCAACCGCTTGTTATGTCTCAAATCGAGTTTGCTTGCGTGCTAAGCTAGGTAAAACACCATATGAGCTCCGGTTTGGACATAGGCCTAGTGTTACACACTTTCGGGTTTTTGGTTGCAAATGCTTTGTTAAGAAACATGGTAATCTTGATAAATTTGAACCTAGATCCATTGATGGCATGTTTCTTGGTTATCCATCTCATACTAGAGGCAACCGTGTGCTTTTACTTGACACTAACATAATTGTGGAGACTTGTGAAGTGTATTTTGATGAAGCTAGCCCAGGTACTAGCTCCGGTGTTGCAGGACCATATCCGTATCCTCAGGGGGAGGGTATTTTCGAAGATGAAGAAGAGCCGGTGATACTGTCTGGTAGTTCCGAAGTTGACACGTGTCCAGCTCCGGACATTGAACAAGCTCCGGCTATCATCTATGCTAGTCCTGATCGTCCACAAGTCACAAGCTCATCAATCTACGATGAACCTAATGAATAAGAAGCTTGTGAGACATCTGTTCCCCTACGTTTTTACAAAGATCATCCCCCACAACAGATGATTGGAAGCTTACACGAACGAGTCACACGGTCTAGGTTTTGCGATCCAAACTCTCATGCTCATTCTGCTTTTGTTGCTTCTTTTGAACCCAAAGATATATCACACACACTCACTAATGAATCTTGGATTATTGCCATGCAAGAAGAGTTAGAAAATTTTGAAAGAAATAATGTTTGGAAACTTGTACCTCCACCTCAAGGTCACACTTTAATTGGAACTAAATGGGTATATAAAAATAAACAAAGTGAGGATGGGATTGTGGTTAGGAATAAGGCTAGGTTGGTTGCTCAAGGTTTCACTCAAGTTGAAGGTCTAGATTTTGATGAAACTTTTGCTCCTGTCGCTAGATTAGAAGCCATAAGAATTTTGTTAGTTTTTTGCAGCATCTAAAGGTTTTAAGCTATATCAAATGGATGTTAAAAGTGCTTTTCTAAATGGCTACATAGATGAGGAGGTTTATGTCAAACAACCACCGGGTTTTGAAAATCCAGATTTTCCTAATCATGTTTACAAACTGTCCAAAGCCTTATACGGTCTCAAACAAGCCCCTAGAGCATGGTATGATAGGCTAAAAACATTCTTACTTGAAAAGGGGTTTACCATGGGCAAGGTTGATAAAACTCTTTTTGTGCTTAAACATGGCAATGACTCATTATTCGTTCAAGTGTATGTCGATGATATTATCTTTGGTTGTGCTTCTCATGATCTTGTGTCCAAGTTTTCAGCAATGATGAGTTCCGAATTTGAAATGAGTATGATGGGTGAACTCACTTACTTTTTGGGGCTGCAAATCAAGCAAACCAAGGATGGTACCTTTGTGCATAAAACGAAGTATACCAAATACCTCCTAAGGCGCTTCAACATGGACAAAAGCAAGCCTCTTCGGACACCAATGAGAACAGCAACAACACTTGAACTTGATGAAGATGGTGAACCCGTAAATCAAAAAGAATATAGAAGCATGATCGGATCACTTTTGTACCTCACGACATCAAGACCGGACATACAATTCAGCGTATGTCTTTGTGCACGGTTTCAAGCTTCCCCACGTGTTTCACATCGTCAAGCCGTCAAAAGGATTCTCAGGTACTTACATGGAACCCAAGAATTTGGCATTAATTTTCCTTCTTCCTCAACCGTTACTTTTAAAGCTTTTTCAGATGCTGATTTTGGGGGTTGTAGGATTGATAGGAAAAGTACTTCCGGTGCTTGTTATTTTCTTGGAAATTCTCTTGTTGCTTGGTCCTCTAGAAAACAAAATTCAGTTGCACAATCCACAGCCGAATCTGAATATGTAGCTGCTGCTAGTGCTTGCTCACAAATTCTTTGGATTGTTCAAACACTCAAGGACTATGGGGCTGATCTAGATAGTGTTCCACTGTTCTGTGATAACACTAGTGCCATTTGCATTGCTAAAAACCCCGTGCAACATTCTAGAACTAAGCACATTGACATTAGGTATCACTTTCTTTGAGATAATGTTGAAAAAGGAAACATTGTGCTTCACCATGTAGATACCGAACAACAATTGGCTGACATTTTTACAAAACCTTTGGATTTCACTCGTTTTTGTTACATTCGTAGTGAAATAGGGGTTATGCATCCTCATGGCTTAAATTGAGGGGGAGTTTTGAAACTTGGGAAGTCTATGTGTGAATCTGAAATTAAAATAATATGAGCATAGTATTTCATACATATATGACTCTGTGATTCCTTTTACATGCTGAAAGTTCTAACTACATTACTCATGTTATACATTTTGTAGTTTTTGCCATGTCTAGTAATTGGAATAATTACTTACACTAAAACTGGTCATGGTCGAACCTTCTTGCTGTTTTGAACTTGTTACATGTTCACAAGTGCTTTTAATCATTAAGAATTCATCAAGTAATCAACTCACATGTTGAGTTTTTATGAACAAATATAAATTGAGAAAAGATCAAGAGAATATGCATGCATCACACTTCTTCTTTTGAGATGGCTTGTCGTTGCACTTAGATATGAACTTGGAAGAAGTTGTGTATGACTAAAACCATGTCCTTAAGCTTCTGATTGTCAAATGACATAGGCTTGGCTTGGTTGGTTAGAATAAGGCAGATGCGCATATAATCTCTTGCAAATATCATATGATCTAAATTTGTGTTTTGAAAAATAATAAAATGCAGCAACTAGTGTCATGCTTTCAAGTTATGAAATAGTTAAGTTTGTGAGATCATGACTTGCTTAAATTGAAAATTACATTTGATCTCTAGCATGGCTTACACTACTTTATGTATCTCATTGATGTGATAGTGTAAGTTACTTGATAGTATGACTTGGATGAGCTTTGTTTTATATGTATATGTTATAATATGCTCATAACAATTAAAATTTCTCTTTTACCTTGCTGAATACATTGTCAAAGGGGGAGAGATTAATCACACATTCAAAAAGGGAAAGATAATGTGCATGGGAAGAGATGATAAAGGGGGAGAGATATGTGAATTTTGAATTTTTGCATTTTTTGCTTTTCTTCTCATTTTATTTCTGATTTACAAAAAGGGGAGAAATTGTCGTCTTCAAAACTTTTAATGAGAATAAGCCAATGTTCGGATTTTAAATGGTGTTGCCAATGCATTCATCAAGGGGGAGATTGTAAGACCTATGTGTACTGAATACATTGGCTTGTAGTGAATACACTTGGCTTTGATGATAAAAGTTTCGAATATCACCAAAACACCTTTTTATCAAGGTCCGACTCTAGCTTTGAGCTACAGCAAGGTCCGACCATAGGTCCGACTTGTTTTGGGTAGCTTCGGCTATGTTAGATGCTAGGTCCGACTTCTTGGTAAGGTCCGACTAGCTTTGGTTAGCTACGATGATCTTTATCTTTAGCTCCGGCATGTCTTTGATAGCTCCGGCATATATTTGATAGCTCCGAAATGCTTTTGCTAAGCTCCGACGTACTTTGTCTAGCTTCGGTTTTGGGCTGACTAGTTTTGACTAGTTTTTGGTAAGCTCCGGTGCTAGGATCTACTAGTTTTGGTAAGCTCCGGCAGGTGCTTCATTGTACTAGTTTTGGTAAGCTCCGGGTCAAGCTCCGGCTTGCTGTGGGATGGTCCGGAACTTGACCGCAATACTTCTGGTTTTCATTTGCAAAGTTTTGAACTTGCTTTATATTCTTGGAAAGATTGCTTAGTATTCATTTGCTAGGTTTTTGGTGCGTTTTGATTGATATGTATTATATCGTGTTACTATTGTTTTGCAACATGCTTATGTGAGGTTCTCACGTAGGGTGTTGTGTTCGGAACTAACTTGAGTCAAGTCGAGGACTTGGGCTCGTACGGATTGGTTGTTTATTCATGTGCAGGTGTTGCTTGAGTTCAAGACATTGCCGGTGACGGGATCCATTGGACTAGTCTCAGGGAGGAGATGAGGTTCCAACAACCAAATTCAGGAGGAATTGTGGTTGAGCTGATCAGGAGGTTGCGCAGCATGATTGAATCAAGAACAATGCATATGAAGGTATCATGGACGTCGTTGGAAGATGTTTGCACGTATGCAAGGAGTGCATGGACGTGGATACATGGTTCCAAGATGTGATGAAGAGATGTGGACGTAAAGAATTGGTCAGAAAGGTCCAACCGACTAGGTTATGGACTCAGGCTGCGGCTGAGTCGGGTTTGACTCAAATATGGAAATATTTGAGTTGGTTATGATAGGATTTCATGTGGGTCACGAATTTGAGTTGTTTAGGAATGTGGGATACGTTTCTAAGGTGTTTGGAAGTCTTAAGATTGCTTCTATCTGCGTATAGAAGAATCTTGAGCAGTTATGGAAAGTTACGATTCATGATCTGAGTAGGATTGGAGTCCTAGTTGATATTGGGTTGGCCTAAGGGCTGGTTATATAAGCAAGGGAGCCCAGAGCTCGTGGTACACGACTTTGGGGCTGTTACTCTTGTATTCTATTGAATAAAATTCGTAGTTTGAAGGAACTTTTGTGCCTTGTTCGTCCTACTTGTTCCAGACAAGTTTTACTCGTTGAGTTTCTGGACAACACTACCTTTCATCGGTGGTTTTATTATAACTCGAGTTTTAATGATCCAATTGATGTGATTCTTTTTGGGTTGTCTTCAAAACTTGATTGTCTATCATCTGTCAAAATTTTCACGGTCATTGGATTTGTGGTCTATAATCTACACGAGTTTCTTTGCAGCGTTCCATAACTGTTTTTTTCTTGGGTAGGGCAGATTGACCATTGTTTGATCTTTCGATCATAACTTGAGTTTTTCTCGACGGATTTGAGTGATTCTTTTTGTGTTGTCTTCGTGACTTGATTCTCTCTGATATCTATCACTTTTGTCTTGGTGAAACATGTTTAGATTAGTCTCACACATGATTTCTTTAACAGATCGTTTTTCTGCCGAAAGGGTTTGGGGTTTAATTGTTTCTGCTGTTTAAGATTTTTAAATCTACCATTCACCCCACTCTGGTAGCTTTTCACGCGCTCTTCGATCCTACAGTGGTCCCCCTTCCATCCCGGAACAAAGAGTTGAAGTCGTGGGCAAGGGCAAAGAGTTGGCTGAGCCCTCGAGCCGTAAAAGGAAGCTGAAGCACTCTGACGGGAGGTCCGCCAGACCTGCTCCTTCCACGGCGGCTCCTTCTCCCTAGAGGGGAAGGTCTTCATCAGCGACAACTACTCCAGCATAGACATCTCCTGGGGGTGCTAGCTCTGGCCATGCGGCTCCAGTACCAGGGCCAGCTGAAGGCTCAGGGTCCGAAGGTCCTTCTCGGTCGAGGGGGGCCTCAACCCAAGTGACACCGATAGCAGCAGTGAGCTCCAGGGAACCTTTTGGAGCCACCACGCCAGTGGCAATAGGGTCCGGCTCCGAGCGTACGGAAAAGAGGTTCCGTGCTAACTGGTGCAGAAGCCTTCCGAGGTAATTTTTGATTTTTTACCTCAGTTGATTGTTTTTTGTTGTAACTTTGTTTTGAGTTTCTTCGTCCTTCATCCATAGAGTGCCCAAGAAAAGGGCTGAAGCTCCAGTTCCTGCAGCAGTAGCTGAGGCTGTGCAGGCGGAAGCTCTGGCTCCGATTCCAGCGCTGCCCCAAGAGGTGGTTGAGGCTGCAGCAGCTCCAGCGCCAGCTGCCGTGGTCTTGGACCTCGACTCATCCTTAGAAGCTCCCATGGTAGCGCCGAACCACGAGAATGGAGATGTACCAGCGGCACCAGCCCCGGAGGTTGAAGCTCCGGGCTTGGATGCTGAAATGATGGATGCTCCGGCCTCAGAGCCGGAGGTAGCTGCAATTCCGGCCCTAGACCCAGATGTTGTTGAAGCCCCGGTAGTCGAGCCGGTGGTTGATGAGGCCCCGACGATAGAGCCGGGTATTGAAGAAGTTCCAGCATTGCGGCAGAAGTTCCAGCGGTAGAGCCGGTCGTCGAAGAAGTATTGGCGCCTGAGCCAGTTGCTGTAGAGGTGCCGGCGCTCGAGCCCATGGTGGTCGAAGCATCAGCACCGGAATCAGTGGTGGAGGAGGCGCCAACGTCGGAGCCGAACGTGGCTTCAGCTCCGACAGAATCTTCTACGCCCGCCCCGGAAGCAGTGGTCCCGGAGGTGCCCGTGTCCGAGCCAGGGTGCCTAGATGAAGCTGCCGGCCCCCCGTCTGAGGGGCCAGTTGTTGATGACCTTGCGGTGGGACCTTTGGAGCCAATTCTGGAGGTCGAAACTTCTACTGCAGGACCTTCCTTGACGGCAGCCAAGGCTATCCCGGAGGATGGCCCTAGTGCTGTGGAAGCTCAGGAGACCGCTCTTGTAGAGTGGGACCCAGTTTTTGTCACAGAGAACCCACTGGAACTGGCGGAGATGACCCCGGCAGGTCCTGACCTGATCCCCCTGTCGTTGTCTATTGACAACGCCTGCTCCAGTCTTCGTCAGGTCTAGCTGGCTTTTTACCACGACAGCAAGGCCCTCGAGGAGGAGCACCAAACATTTAGGAGGTGGTGCAACCGGCTCCATTTTGAGACCAAGGTGGCGCAGTCGTGGCTGGCTGATGACAAAGAGTGGGTGCAGAGGGAGAAGGTCCGCCTGGAATACTGGGGTAAGCTGCTGGATGAGAGGGAAAGCATGACGCAATCCCTTGACAACCAGTCCCGAGCCATCTACGAGTAGGCCAAAGCTGCTAATAGTGCAGCGGATGATCGCCAGGAGAGGCTCGACGCCATCCACGCTAGTCTCGTCAAGCGCCAGGAGGCTCTTGAGGAGTGGGAGAGATAGCTCGAGAATGAAGAGAAAAAACTCCTGGAGCTGCAGGACGACGTTGTGAAGAGGGAAAAAGAGATTACTCAGAGGCTAACTCTGGGTGACAAGAGTCTCGAGGAGCGCACCAAGAAATTGGAGGAGCGCTGCGAGAGAGAGGAGAAGAAGGCCTGAGAGCGAGGGCAGGAACTCCACAGGAGGGAGAATGCCATTGCTGCAAGGGAGAAGAAAGTGCGAGGCCAGGAGAAGGACCTGGCCGACCGCCGGAACAAGATCCATCTCCGGGAGGAAGAGCTCGGAAAACTCGAAAGGCAAGTTGCTGAAAAGATTTAGTAGAATGCCAAAGAGGTTGAGCGCCTTGCCCTTGAGAATTCAGAGCTTGCGGCGACCAGAAGATCCTTGGAGGAGATGCGAGGCTCGAGGACTGTGGAGTCCCAACAAGTTTGGGACTTCCTGGGCAAAGCCAACGACGCGTTGATGCCAATGGGTTTTAGTCCTGTGCGTCCGGATGATCCGGAGCTGGAGCTGGACCTGGCGTTGCAGGAATTGAGTTCGGCAGGCAACAAACTCACCAAGATGGGTGATGTCATTGCAGACTAGCTAGAGATCGAGGGATAATACCTGGCGAAGGACGTCGCAAAATTTGTGCTAACGTGCTACACAAGCCGGGACCCTCAATTCCCCCTAGACCCGATGCTTGAAGGCCCCATCGAAGGAGAGGGAGAAGCTGCCCAAGCCAGCGTATCGGAGGCTGCCCAGAAGGTCGCCTCGTTCTTCCATAGGGTCTAGGACCATCTCTTTGTAGCTCCCACATGTATCCTCTTTTCTTTTTCTCCAATTTTGTAATCTCTTGTCTCTAGATGAATGAAATCCCAATTTTTTGTGAATTTCAATTTTTGTCTTCAACACCTTTGTCCCACTTGGCCCCCTGGTAGATGTACACAATTTGATTGTGAACATGTACCAAGAGGATGTAACAGTTGTAGAACGTAGGTTTAAAGTCTTTGATAGTGAAGGCCCCCTGAGGTTGTTGGAGCTTAGTGGCTCCGGCATTGACCATTGTTGGAGCTTAGTAGCTCCGGCAGTAGTCTCCATCAACGTGTAAAGAATCAACGGTTAGTCCTCTGAGGTGTTAGAGCTTGGTGGCTCCGGAAGTGACCTCTGTCAACACGTGGTGTGTCGACAACAGACTCCACTATAGAGTCTTTCCACCAACTTCTCTTCATGTTGACAGCTGGCCCCCTAGCTTTACCGGAGCTGAGTAGCTCCACCGATGCCCGTTATCAATGTTTGAACATCGACCACAAGCCGCCTAGAGGATGTTGGAGCTTTGGCAGCTCCGGCTTCATTCACCATCATCATGAAATATTTAATTTTCCTGCACACTGAAGTCAAGAAAAATAGTAAAATCCATTTTCCTATCTATAATTTCATTGTGACTTACTATTCCCGAGAATTTTTTAGGTCGAACACAATTCTAAATACAATCAAGTGCACTGCCTTGTTTCCTTCAGATCCGATCGTTTCTGGACTCGCCTTACTTCGGCCTACCGAGGTGTAGGTAGAGTGGCGTACTTAGGGTGCATGACCAGGCTAAGTTGATAGCACACTCCAACCCTAGATTGGCTTGGCGGCATTCAGACGAGTAGACCATCAACAATGTTTGGACTCAAAAGAATAGACAATGCAACTCGAATTGTACATGAACTGGTCGAGCTAAAGTTTCTTAAGAATTGCACAACTTTGTTATAGATAAGAAAGAGAAAAATAAAAAATATTGATCCTGTACAAAGTGAATGCACGTCGAGTCTATTTTCACACAATGATGTCTTTCATTATAGGTCCGGGGTACAGGGAAACAAGTACACTCTTAGGGTACTGAATCAGGCTAAGTGTGTTTCATTTCTCGTTTGACCCAAGGTAGTTAGCTACACTTTTAGTTCTGATACTGTGACAAGTGTTGCATGGATGTTGCGGACCTAACGGGGTAGGTCCGGCTATCCTCCCGGAGGAGCCACCCGACTCTGTACAATGACTCTATAACATACATCACATGTAACTACAGACTCACTTTTGTGATATTAAGCATAGAACTTACAGAGGTGCTCAATGTTCCAAGGATTTGGGAGAGGTGTCCCATCCTCGGTTGCCAAGCGAATGCATCCAGGACGAGATACTTTGATCACTCAGAAGGGTCCTTCCCAGCTGGGGGAAAGTTTGTTTAACCCTTCTCTATATTGTATTCTCCGTAGCACCAGATCGCCTTCCTCGAGCTGTCGGCTGTGAACATACCATTGGTGATAGCGCTGAAGAGCTTGGCGGTATCGGACATTCTGAACAGCTGCTTGGCACCTTCCCTCTTCAAGGAGGTCAAGGTCTTCATGCCGGAGCTGGTCCTTCGTGGCTTCATCGAAGGTCCAGACCCGGAGCGACCCCAAGGTGATTTTCGGAGGAAGGACTGCTTCAACTCCGTACACTTGGAAGAAGGGTGTCTCTCCAGTTGACCAGTTTGGAGTTGTCCTGTTGGCCCATAGAGTGGGCGGAAGCTCTTCGATCCAGTTCGCTCCATGTTTTTTCAGACGCTCATATGTGCGCGTCTTGAGTCCTTTTAGGATTTCTGCATTTGCTCTCTCGGCTTGACCATTGCTTGCCGGGTGAGCTACGGAAGCGTAGCTGACTTGGATGCCGAGGTTTTTGCAATATCCTTGGAATGCAGAGCTTGTGAACTGGGTCCCATTATCAGTTATGATTTTGTTTGGGACTCCAAATCTGCATACGATGGACTGCAAGAAGTTGATAGCTGATTGCTTGTTTATTGTCACAACTGGAGTTGCTTCCGGCCATTTGGTGAATTTGTCAATGCCAACATACAGGAGCTTGTAACCTCCGACGGCTCTTGGGAAAGGTCCCAAGATGTCCACCCCCCACACAACGAAAGGCCATGTAGGAGGTATCATTTGTAGAGGCTGAGTTGGTGTGTGAATTTGTTTTGCATGAAACTGGCATGCTTCACATTTCTTCACCAGCTCAGTTGCATCCTGGAGTGCTGTAGGCTAGTAAAAGCCATGTCGAAAGGCTTTACCGACCAGCTTGCGTGAAGACGCATGGTTCCCACACTCGCCTCCATGGATTTCCGTGAGGAGCTCACAACCTTCTTCCCTTGTGATGCACCACATTAGGACGTCGTTGGCACCGTGCCGGTAGAGATCCCCTTCTAGCAATGTGTATCTTTTAGCCAATCTGACTATCCGGTCAGCGGATACATCATCATCAGGAAGGATATTGTATTTCAAGTAGCTCCGGATCTCCGAGATCCATGCATCGGAGCTAGCTTGAGCATTTGAGTCTTGCGTGCTGGGTTGCTCGGAGCTTCCGGCAGCACCTACGACCCTTGATGGCTGCCATGGTAACAGGGACATCGGGACCGCCAGCTTCGGGATGCTGGTCTCGCCCCCTTCGCTCAGTTCGGCGGGCTGAGCTGTGGGTTTTGACAACCTCCGGACGAAGGTTCCGTCGGGAGCTGGAGCTCCGGTTGACGCTTTCGTCGATAGTTCGTCAACTTCAGCGTTATGGAGGCGCTGGACATGGTGGAGGTCCAGGACTTCGAAGTCCTTCTGAAGCCTCTGGACTTCAAGGAGATAAGCAACTAGTTGGGGATTGTTGCTGGAGCATTCACCCTTCACCTGTTTAATGATGAGCTGCAAATCTCCCTTGACCAACAGTTGCATGACACCATATGGTAGTTCCACCTTTATTCCGTAAATGAGTGCTTCATACTCCGCCATGTTGTTGGTCGCCTTGAAGTCAAGGTGGACCATGTATTTTACCTTCTCCCCAGTTGGAGCGAGGAGAAGGACTCCAGCTCCGACCCCCTGCTTTTGCATGGAGCCGTCAAAGTAGAGAGTCAAGTGAGGCTCGGTGAAGACCAGAGCCTTGAGTTCCGACTTCTGCTCACTAGGTCCCCCAGGGTTTGATGGAGAGGGGGTCCATTCCGCCACAAAGTCCACCAGTGCTTGACTCTTGATCCCTTGTCTTGGGACGAATTCAAGATCAAATTCGGCCAATTCCGCTGCCCACTTTGCAATGTTCCCAGTGGAATTGGGATTATGCAAGATTGCACGCAGTGGATAAGAGGTCACCACTGAGATCTTATGAGCTTGGAAGTAATGGCGAAGCTTCCTAGAGGTGATAAGAACTGCATAGAGCAGATTATGCACCTCTAGGTATCGATTCTTGGCGTCATGGAGTACTTCGCTGATGAAGTACACTAGGCTTTGGACTGTCTGGACCCTCTCGGAAGGGCCCGAAGCTTCCTCCTCATCGACCCGGACCCTCCCGGAGGGGTCTGGACCTTCTTCGGGGACCTCCGGGTCCTTGCTGAAGGAACCCGGAGCTTCTTCTGGGGTGACCCGGACCCTCCCGGAGGGGTCCGGATCCTCTTGTTCAACAAGAGTAACTCCTTGTAGATCCAAGTCTGGGGGTTGGGACCCAGACTCGCCTTCGGGAACCTCCTGACCCTCCCGGAGGAGTCTAGATTCCTGAGCTTGTGAGGGTTCTGGTCTCTCCACAACCAGGACCATGCTAACAACTTCGTTAGTTGTCGAAATGTAAAGCAGTACAGGCTCACCAGGGTTCGGAGCTACCACTGCTCCATTGCACCATGGGATGCACCCGGAAGTGGTGGGCGTTGGAGGAGAGCACGCGCTGCCTGGAGCGTGTGTTCGGGGTTGTTGTTATTCGCTGACGCCATGACCAATGCGGATGCGCTGTCCCATTGTCCAGCTTGATTTGCTGGTGCAGGCAGTGGAGGCGGAGGCATGACTCCTGCTGGAGCCACGGCACCGGCTGGTTGTTGCATGTTGGAGGGATTGCCTCCATCAGGTTACGCAGTGAGGTTGCCGTTGGACAATCCAGCAGCTGAGTTCACCATTCTTGAAATCTCGGGCACCCCCTACCTGGAGCGCAACTGTCGGTGGGTAAATCCAGCATATCTTCCGACACTACTGTTAGTAGTTCATGGAGTTTGTAGTTCGATAATGGGCGCGCAGAGACTCAAGAGATGGTGGCAAATTGACACAGAGGTTTACGTGGTTCGGGTCGCCTGAGCGTAATACCCTACTCCACGGGGTGTGTTGCTATTGTATTGAGCATCTAGGAGTGTCTGAGTGTGTATCAGAGTCCGAGAGAGTTCAGAGAGTCGTCCAGCGTATGTCCCCATGTGTATCGTCGACCAGTCCTTTTATAGTACAAGGACTGGTCGTTACACTGTTAGCCTGACCTGACATGTGGCCCTTGCGGTTACTAATGTTTAATACACAATAAATGAGGTTAATTACCCTTAATAGCGTGGTAACGGGTCTTAACAGTGCTGTTACTGGTATTAAGGGCCTTCCGATCGTGTGTCATTAATATAGTATTAATGACACTTAATCGGGTCTTGAAGTTCTTGATTGCCCCTTGAAGGTTCGAGCCCTTGGGGACCCACCAGTCTGATTGTTGAGATTGAAGGTCCGGCGGTTCAGACACGTGGCAGCTCCGGGGCCTACCGTCGTGGACGCGTAGGTCCGGTGCTGTTGGACACGTGTCGGTACCAGCGCTTCCCTCTTTCTGGGGTTAGGTCCGGGGGTGCCATACTGGTATCTAGTCTGAAGCTTTCCCATGTGTGGGCGATAGCTCCGGTCTTATGATACACGTGGCGGCCCTGGGACTAACTATGTCGGGGAAGCAGGTCCGGTTACAGCTGACATGTGTTGCCTTTGGAGGTCTTCAAATCTGGTAGATGGAGTTTCCTTGTGATCTTTGCAATCCCAAGGGATATTCGGTACGTAGGGTACCGACAGATAACTACATGGTTTATGATGGGTCTACTTCACGTACATATAATATATTTCTTTTCAAATGTTTTATTGTACTTTTCAGCACTTAGCCCTTATTATTGTCATCATTTGAATCAGCTACATGTCATACTTTCCACACTTGCTGAGTACGACATGTACTCACCCTTGCAATTCCCGCACCAACAGTTGCAGGTTAGGTTTGGGAGTGTAACAATGATAATATGGAGTTCTAGGTCGTGCCTGCCATCAGCATTGCCTGTGGTGTTGCTTGGAGCCGTGCTTCCTATTTGCTTAGTTGCTTAGTTTGCTTAATTAGTTTATTTCCGCTGCATTAGTTCAAACTTGTCATTAATTTTCTTTAGAGCTTGTAATTTGAGGATATTCTGAATTCTGTAATAAAAGTGCTTAATTAATATTGTTCTATGGTAATTTTCTGTATATATTTTGTGAATGCACTCGTGCATGTGTGTTGAACATCCTGGGCACACATGCGTTCACTTGGTTCATTTTCAGAATCGGGTGTCACAGAAGCGGCGTCCCATACCCTATAGCCAAGCGGACGTATTTGTGGCGGGAAACTTTTATCACTCGAAAGGGACCCTCCCAGCTGGGGGAGAACTTGTTCGCTCCTTCTCGAGAAAGTATGCGCCGCAGCACCAGATTGCCCACTTCAAGCTGCCTACCGTGCACGTGCCGCTGTTGATAGCGCCAGAGCACTTGCCAGTACTGTGCGTTTCAGATAGTTGCTTGGCATCTTGCCTCGTCGGCAAGGTCCAGGTCATCACGCTGGAGCTGGTCCTGCGTGTAAAAGTCCTAGTTTTGAAACCTTGAGTTCATGGAAATGAGGAGATGAAAAAGAAATCAAAATAGTAAGTGCCAAAAATTAAAACAATTCAAACCCTACAAGAGGGAATTCAAAAAAAATAAATTTAGCTACTGTTCAAATTAGGTTAACACGATGATCTGAGTTCACCATTAGTTTTCAAATATTTCAAATAACACACCTGCAAGATTTCATAAATTTTGAGGCAGGTTTGCTATCTAATTCAATGGCTACATTGAATTATATCCAAATTTGAATTCAAATTTGAATTCGAATGAAAAGTGGTCCAATCGAGATTTGGATTTCATAATCAAATTCTTCACTTCCGATTCGGTCTCCATGCAAAAATCTGCAATTTTGGAGCAAAGTAGGTTGGAGAATTGATGGTACAGAATGGATGAGCTTAAGGGAGGAGAGGGACCCACTGGTCAGAGACAGGGGGCGTGAACCGCTTCTGTTCTCTATTGTCCCCGCACTTCAACGTCAGGAGGAGCCTCCACCGCTGCAAATCGCATGCAAGGAAGCAGCTGCATGGCATTGAGCTCCAATCTTCCCTACTTAAACTCCTGATGCTTCTCCTCTAAGTTTTCTTTCGTTCCCACCAAAAACAGACCACCAGCACCATTGTTCGCTTCGTCCGGCCATTCTAGCCGTCGGCTGGTTTCGTTCCCTGAAGCAAAGTGAAGCACAACTTGATGCTACACCTTCTCCTGTCATTTTTGTGCCGTTTCCTCAGCTCATGCGTCCGTATTTCTCAGTTTTGCGGACGCCGCCGTTGAGCTGCCGAGGTGGACGCCTCTGCTCCCTGTCGCGTCGGTGCTATAGGCCTTCTCGCGAGCTGCTTCCAACAGAGAAAAGGATTGCCATCACACACTCTTTATCACGGTGCAAACCTGGCACCATTTCATTTAGTATCGAGTTAGAAATTCCCGTTTTAATCTTTGCAAGTTCATACCTTTGGCGTTAGGTTTCCAGAGCAATTCATTTTCTATGTGCAACAATCATCGAAGCTAGTTAGATTATAGTTTCCAAACCTCCTAGTGCACCACCTCGATCAAGAACCGATGAAAATTATCGACCACAGATGGAGTATTTCGAGTTTTCCTTGTCGCCTTCGAAAAGCACCGTGGTTTATCATTGAAATCGATTTTGCCAGCTATTCCACCCTTTTTTGTCTCCAGTGTCTTCTTTCCCATGCTCCCATAATCCTGCCAAGTCACTTACGAGCAGTATAATCCACATCGACGCAATTCGGACAATCGTCGGAACCCTAACGCTGCCGCTGCCGTGGAACCACCTTTTCCGGCCACCGGCACTTTGAACCGAGCATGCAATCTGATTCAGCGACCCATAAATCCCCCAGGTGACGAGGCTTGTGAAGAACAGCGGCTTGGAAGGCTGTTCCAGTGAGGGCGCCGGTGCAGCGCCGCCACACGCGCTTCGGGCGCCGCCCAGGCGAGAGGAGGAAGAAAGGGTGCGGGACCCACCTGTCGATCTCGTTTCCCTCTCTCGTGATCAGTTGCGACCGTCTGATCTTTTGTGTCTGTGCGAAGAGGTATGTGACCCCATGTGTGTCCCCGTTCTGGTTGGCCCATTTTAAATGGGTGGGACCAGGATGATTAATTCAAACTTTCTTTTGAAGAATAAATCCAGATTTCATCCAAACTTCAAAATACAATTACTCCTAGTAGAATTGCTCAAATAATTCCTTTTAAATTCTTGTAGAGTCATCTTGATCCCAAATTTGCAGTGGTGCAATTTGGTGGACATGAAAGTCCAAGAATTTTCATAAATAATTCCTTTGAGCTAACTGGTTGGGAAATTAATTACTGCTGTTTTGCCAATTGGAAAATTCCCAATTTTGGTACGAACACCCTCCCAAATACAATTGATCCCAAGTAAAAATTTCAAGTTCATTAGACTTCATTTTATGGGCAAATTAGTGTTCCAATCTCTATGTCATTTGGAAAATAAGAAAAGTACAGAAACATTTTCAGATTTTATTCCAAACTTGTAAAATCAATTCCTCACTGTAGGAAGCTCAGACAATTATGAAAGAAATTTTCCTATAACCAGTGAGACCCCTTCTATCAAGATCATCAACTGTTAGCTATGTTAAAGCTACATATTTAGTACCACAATTCAGAGAAATATTTTATTTGTTGGAATTTTAGAGACAACAAGCTTCCATGAACATTTCCACTTCTTGGTACAGATCCTCACCATAGTACCTAGTATCCACTGTAAAAATCCCAAAGCCAATTAAAATCATCTTCATACCTAATTAGTGTTTAGAAGGTCTTTTATATAGTTTCATTATCACTCATGTACTTTATATATTGCATATCATATAGTGACCGAGATCGAGGAGGAACCGGAGCCCTTGGAAAGCATACCACCAGAAGCTAACTTCCCCTCTGACTTGCAGCCAGTCACTTATGTCCAGGGTGAGTTTTGTGCATTAGGGCTAAGGTGCTTGTTACTCCACTTGCATGACCCACAAACCCTATTGAGTATTGGGTAGGTTTACAACTCGACCAGTAGAAATGTCATGCTAATGTTGTAAGGAGCCGGTAGAAGTCGAGTAGTTGGAATCTACTCATGAGACAGGGTTTATATCACATGGGATTGGTTTGAGTATGAGAATGGTTTATGAATATGAATATGAGACTGAGCAGTGGGATAGGATGCAATGAGACGGGGTCTCACGTGCGTAGCGTGCTTGTGTCGATTTAAGACCAATCCGTGTGTATCCCTTCTGAGCAAGTTTGAATTGTACCGGAAGGCATAATAGGCATATGGAATCCAGAAAACCGATGTAACTTGCTAACTTGGGTGTCAAGGCATAGCCCACTGTTTATAGGGGTGGGTTGAGGGCAGCAAGGTGTAAATCCACTAACGGGCATAAACATGCTCCGTGTAGGGACCTTCTGCCCGCGATGGTGGGACCGGTATGGCGTTTGAGTTTCTTGTGAAAGGTTGTTGCATATGATGTCGTGAGGAGCATTGCATGCTTCTTACGTATGGTTGTGCATGTCATGCAATCCAGGTGTTATTGATTGCAATCACTGTCCCTCACGGTTAAGGATCGAGTACTGCTTGTTCACTGTGCTGTGACATAGTAAATACTGAAGAAGGTAGAAGAATATGATGTATTGAATTCTAATTGCTTTGCAACTATGATTGCTATAGAATATGCCCATTAAAGTTACTTTTATTAACCTTTAACCTGCTGCTAAATAACTTGAAAAATAAGGATCAACATGTAGGTGAGTCCTTTATTGCAATATCAATTCCTATATTAAGTATCCCTACATGTAGAGTTCCATGTTTAAGTGAGACAGTTATGTCTTGCCGAGCCTCGTGCTCATGGTTGCTATATTAAGTTGTTGTAGGTGAGACGTATGAGGAAGGGCCCAAGGATGAGGCGATGCCCTCGTTGGGGTATACCGCCGTGTGGGAGCCTTGCACGCCGTCGTGATCTTTGTTGTGTGCTGCTAGTGTGTAGCGTCCCCGGGCTGGACGGCTGCACTTTTGCATAGCTAGGTTGAGAGTTTAGCTATGAGTATTATCTTCCTTGTACATTAAGTATTGTAAAAGACTTCTGCTGTTTACATAAATAAAAATTTGTATTTTATCACATTCTTTTCTAATGTGCTGTTGGGTGCCGCATCACATGACACCACCCTCTGCAATTCCTAGAATGTGTGGACCCGGTCCTCACGACCTGGTATTAGAGCCGCATTGGGAATAGCACGCCCGAAAAGAGCCTATTTTGAAAACTTAGAAGTAGTCGAGTGAGGATTAGTCACTATGGCCACGTAAGGTGTATTATAGGTACTAGTTACTTAAGGTGGCGAGCTAACATATGTGTTATCATATTCTGTAATGATGTTCCAACATCATGTAAGAGGTAAGGTAATGCCACCGCAAGCGGATCAATTGCGGTAAGCTATCCGTACGAGAGGTAGTACGATGATTGTACCCCGTGGCTTGGCACGGGAGTTAATATGAGTCTTTGAACCTTCTCATTGTTCCAAGAACATATGAAAATGATGCTCCCTGGCGTGCTTCAGGCAAAAACGAGGATACCCCATCGTGTGGCAAAAACACGAAGTATGCAACTCTTGAACGTTCAATGTTCAAATGGTCATACACAGCGTTGATCCCTAGCGCAAGAGATAAATGACGTGGCCACCTATCGTGTGGTTGAAAAGCACGTAGTGTGTTTTTTAATAAACACATGAAAGTGCCTCCTATTGGTGCAGCATTTTGCAAAGACTTGGGACCCCCGTTGGGTGATTGAAAATGAGGTTATGTACCTCGAGACATGGCTTAGCTCGGGGCGGCTTCTATGGAATGATACCGGACGAATGTTCTTACTTTCATAAATTTCATTGTGACTGCCTGTAATGATCGCCCATGCGGGCCGTGCCGTACGGCACCATAATGAGTGTTCTGTAAATTGTATGTCTTCTGCAGGTACACTAACCACGTCTTAAGTAGCTCAAGTCGAAAACGTTTGCGAGTGAACATCATTAGTGTCACCATTGAGACATATGCCAGAATACCACCTTAGGATTTTCTTTGGTGAGGGCCTAGTACCGGCATTGCATTCTAGTTTCATCGGGCACGTCGAGGACTATATCCGTGCCGGAGGTGCAACTTGATAACAAGTAAAAATTTTCAACTTAGGGCTAAGTTTGAATTTGTAATCTCTGTTTTTGGAGTGTCAGAATAGATTGACAATAAATCATGTGATTTCTGCGCTCAATAGACATATGGTTTGAAAACTTGAGGAAGTCTTCCACAAGTTTCATATTCACCTCCAAGACAGATTTCAAGATTTAAAACTTGAAAAGTTCATTTGAAGTAAATCTGCAAAGTTCCTGATTCAAACTGTGAACTGGACAGAAAAATATCTAAATTTAGAATAGCATAACTCCCTGTATAGTTCACTACTTAAGGTCTACCATATATGGTTTGAAAGTTTAGAGAGTCTTCTAAAACTCTTATGTTGAACTCCAGATCATAATCCCCCCGTAACTTGATGAAATTTTCAAAATTCCAAACTCTACCAAATCTGGACAGAGAGTGGACAGTTTCTTTACCCTGTCACTGTTTCTATCATATATCTTAGTAGAATCAATGAATTGCCTCATGTAATACATTTCTGGAATCCTGAGGGTGTATGTAACAATGTTGTAATATATGATTTTTGCATATATTGATTTTTTGTATCTGGAAAAATGTGGACAAATTCAGCACTAAACAAAGGAGGTGCTGTCAAATTTTTTTTCCAGAAACGCTGTCAACTTGCAAAAGCCACATCTCCTCATACAAAAATTCTATGGAGGCAAATAAAGACATTCTAGAAAGAACTTTGAGTGTACTACAACTTTTAGTTGAACTCAAGTCCTGAATGTGCCTCTAACTGGATGAAAATTGTGAGTTTCTCCAGACTGGTCGGATGGAACAGAAACTGTGACAGAATTCCAGTTTGATGTTTTATTTGACATTTGAATTTGAATTCACTTTCATAATTGAATTATCACATCCATGATATGTTTCTCAAGGAAAGTTATTGAATTTGAGTATTTGACCCATTCAAATACTTCTTTTATAGATGGCGGATGTGATGCTATTGTTGCCGGGCAGATGGGTGTTCTCCACATGCACTAACCGTCCGGGCTTCTCGATGCACTACCAGGATTCCGGGTTATTGCGACGAAAAAAATAATTGCAACAGGTCGAAATTCGTTGCGATAGGTTGTTGTTGCAACGAAATAGAACGTCGCAATAGTTTTTTCCGACTCGTGGCGATAACAGCCGTGGCAATAGGTTATTGCGACGACTTGACATCCGTGGCAAATAGTATGGTATTGCAACGACTCCACGTTGGTGGCAAATAGTATGGTATTGCAATGGTTTAACATATTGCGACGATTTAACTTATTGCGACGAAAATATCGGTGTTGCAACGATGTCACATTCATGGCAAATAGTATGGTATTGTGACGACTCCACGTTGGTGGCAAATAGTATGGTATTGCAACGGTTTAACGTATTGCGACGATTTAACGGATTGTGATGAAAATAACGGTGTTGCAACGATGCCACATTCGTGGCAAAAAGTATGGTATTGCAACGACTCCACGTTCGTGGCAAATAGTATGGTATTGCAACGTTTTAACGTATTGCGACGATTTAACGTATTGCAATGAAAATAATGGTGTTGCAACGATGCCACATTCGTGGCAAAAAGTATGGTATTGCAACGACTCCACGTTCGTGGCAAATAGTATGGTATTGCAACGGTTTAACGTATTGCGACGATTTAACATATTGCAACAAATAGTACGTTATTTGCGACGATTTCACATCTGTGGCGGTAAGTACGCTATCGCGACGATTTCATACTCGTGGCGAATAGTATGGTATCACGACGTTTTCACATTCGTGGCGAATAGTACGGTGTTGCAACGATTTCACATCCGTAGAGAATAGTACGGTATGGCAACGTTTTTACATTCGTGGCGAATAGTATGGTGTTGCAACGATTTCACATCCGTGGCGAATAGTACGGTATCGCGACGATTTCACACGCGTGGCGAATAATATGGTATCGCGACGTTTTCACATCCGCGGCGAATAGTACGGTATCGTGACAATTTCACACTCGTGGCGAATAATATCGTATCGCGATGTTTTCACATTCGTGGCGAATGCTATGGTGTTGCAACGATTTCACTTCCGTGGCGAATAGTACGGTATCGCGACGATTTCACACTCGTGGCGAATAATATGGTATCGCGACGATTTCACAGCCGTGGCCAATAATACGGTAATGCAACGATTTCACGTTCATGGCGAATAGCACGGTATTGCAACGATTTCAAAACCGTGACAACAGTATTGTATTGCAACGATTTCTGATGTGTGGCAATAGGTTCGTAATGCAACATATTCAAATCTGTTGCAACAGGGTCGTAATGCGACGTTCTCTGGGTGGTGGCAATAGCAGTCTAGCGCAACGCTTTTATGGTCGTAGCCAAATGTTTGTAGTGCAACGTTTTATAATTTGTGGCAATAGCTAGCTTCCTATTACAACAGTTTATTTTCGTCACAATAATCTGTTAATGCCACATTTTATAATTAGTGGCACTAGAATCCTAATGCACCAGGTTTGAAAATTAGTGGCAACAAAATCAATTTATTTGCACACGATACGTCTGTCGACTTAACAACAAACATCCAACAATTGATGCAATGCTCAAGGACCCTTGCGTTGTTGCGAGACGATGTTATTTACAGTTTTTCAGGTTGCAACATTGTACCCATTAAAAGAGCACCGCGACGAGTTGTAGTATTAGGAATAGTTTCTCGAACATCCAGCTTCGACTTGGTGCGAGCAGAAGCCTTTTGTGGAGTTGCTGCTAGCCGTTGTTGATTTTGCAAGCTCTCCATCATTCTGCGCATGTCTGCTAGCTCCTTTTCTTACCGTGCAGAATTGGCTGCCATCTGATCATGTAAAGCCTGGTCTTCCTGGTTGAGCTGTTCATTTGCCTGGAGGAAGCCATCCATCTGGGAGGTCATATAATCATTTCTTCCTTCCAACTCTTGCACCTGAGAGCTGAGGTCTTCATTTCTATTTTGCAAGGATCGAACTTGCTGGCCGAGCTGGTCAGACATCTGGATACGCAGTCTTTCAGAAACATTAGGTTTAGCCATATAACCACGCCCTTGAAACTGTGATCCTCCAGAACTGGTTGCGGATATATAAGTAAGCTGGAAGATGTTGTTTCTTTCCTCATCTGGGATTGGGACTCCCAGCTCAGCTTCCTGGACGTTGATTTGGGCACGTTCCTGGGTCTATATACAAAAAGAAAAGTCACATGTACATTGCAAATATTTATTTAAATGGGGACTGTTTGAAGTGTTTCTCACATGTACAGCTTCTGCCTGCTCGTTTGCCCATTGACCGTTCTTCACATGGCTTGCCTCCCATAGTTCTATGTCATCGGGTTCTTTTCCGGTCTCTGGGTCTCGCTACATCAAATACAAGTAAAATTTGATTGAATGATTGCAATGCAAAGTAAAAGCATGATTTAGTTTTCATACCTTCTCGTAACTAAGTTGGGCGTAGGATTTCGAGCCAAGCAAGTGTTTTCTCTTTTGAGTACTTCGATTTCGTGAATTGGTTCTTCTTATTGACTACAATTTTAAGAATTAATTTCACGAATGGGTGTATCAAATAGTTTTTGTAGGATATGAAGGTATTAGAAAGCTAGCTGACCTTGAATCGCTCGGACCCAAAATAGTCCATAAGCACCAACCAATCGGAATCTGCTACGTCAACAGGCTTGTTTTGTATACGTTCCTCATCGGTCGAATACTTCTTATAGGTGGCATGCAATGTTGATCGCCACCCCTTGTAGCGCTCACCAGCAATCTTCAATATTTTTCTTCTGGTATCATCTGTGTCCTCCAAGTCCCAGGCATTCTGTACATTGTATATCACACTGTTATAAACGTACAAGATGGATGTCGCTAGAAAAAAATACTTATGTGGGGTGTCACAACACTAACTAGAATGTCTTTCACTATATCGCTCTTCGAAGTATCACCAACCTCTTCCCACTTCCTTACACTAGCGAGGGGTGCATTTTTTTGTTGTAATAACCACATCATCGACAAAGTGCCGCTGATTAGGACCAACTGCAGCACCCAACCTATCAGACCACTGAATTTGTAGCTTCCGATTCTGATCATTCGTTCTATTTGTAGATGCTAGATAGCGCAATTTAGCAACCTTAAGTCCTTTAGCAACCCCTCTTCCAAACTTCTTTCCTTCTGTTAGTGTCATTTAAACGGTAAACATTTAAAGCAAATTAGCAACTGACCAGGCCTAGTATCATGTACAAATAGTGTGAAAGAATAAGAAGTCTGATGTTTTACCATCTTCAGGACGAGTGCTGCAAATACGAGCGTGGGAACATCGCATCGCAACAGCATTTTGCTCCATATTGGGCTATGCATCGACTTGTTGACTTCTTTGTTGCTGTTCATACGCTACAATCAGGCATCAGGCAGTAGTCAGTGGCGCTACAGCACCCGTAGTACTGCAGGGGATTTTCAGTCCAGCTGCAAAGCAGGCAAGACAGTAGCTGGCGATGCTAGAGAAAGAGAGGGTTTGCCAGGTGCTCATCCTCTGCAGTACTGCCAGTTCGGTCTGATCGACATCAGAGGAGCGCGTATCGAGGCGAATTGGTGGCAGGGCGAGTCATGGACGTCAGCAGTATTAGCAGGTAGAGGATGCAAGACAGATGAGGCGAGCAACTTGCGACGTTTAACAAAGCTAGGGTTCGGTCTCGCAGTGCAGTGACCACATTTAAGTCAGAGGATCAATGTCCAGATCACACCGGTAATCTCACGTGACTTACATTTTTACTGCAGGCGATGCAGTAAAGATCCAACGGTGTGATTCCGTTGGATCTTTACTGCATCGCGTGCAGTAAAAATGTATAAGTCAGGTGATCTGCGTCCATTGATATCACCCCGGAGCAAGTCTCGAGGCTAGGACAGTGTGGCGGATCTAGGAATTAAATTTAGGTGGATTGCATACTGATATTTTGCTCTGCATGTTAGAATCTTGCCCTAGAGTGCTACTAGAACGGGTACATGAATATAATCTTGCGTTAATTACCAGACATCAGCAACACATTTGGCAGTGTAAAAAACGGAATTGAGATCATATAAGCAGCAATGAACCCTCATGTACATGGATCTCTACACTATATGATGCTAACATTTCTTAGTGGACAGGGGTTAATGATATTGGACTATTTTTTCCAGGGTATGCCATGTCATATGGGGCATAGCATGTAGGTACGCCGTAATGGCCAGGGGTTTGCGAGCGGCGGGGTCATCATGGCACGCAAACGATGGGACGTGGAGATGGAGGGAGACGCGTTGGGGAGGACAGTGAAGTGACCACCAGCAGGGCGTGGGCGTCGGCCGGTGCCGGAGTGACCGGCGGCGACATGGGTTTGCGGGCGGCGGGGTCATCATGACACGCGAAGGATGGGACGTGGCGCTGGTCGAGGGAGACGCGTTTCTGAGGACACTGAAGTGAGCAGCAGCAGGGCATGGTCACTGGTGCTGGAGTGGCGGCGGCGAGAGAGCCCAGCGTGCGCGTGTAGGCATCAATAAATCACGCCATCACATATACTCACCAGCAGGGTGTGGGCGCCGGCCGGTGCCGGAGTGACCGGCGGCGACAGGGGTTTGCGGGCGGCGGGGTCATCATGACACGCGAAGGATGGGACGTGGCGATGGTGGAGGGAGACGCGTCGGGGAGGACACTGAAGTGAGCAGCAGCAGGGTGTGGTCGCCGGTGCCGGAGTGGCCGGCGGCGAGAGAGCCCATGGTGCGTGTGTAGGCATCAATAAATCACGCCATCACATATACTGATTAACTGTTAACTGGGACTAGGAAACTACAATCGCAATGCTAAAATATTTAGTAAAGCCCGATACATATTTATACTCGTAGTACTAGCTTTGGATGACAAATCTCGGGGTTCCTGAGCATCAGGTGCTGCAATATTCTCTGCATACGATGCAAAGGAATTAACGTGTTATAAATATGTGTATTTTGATAGTTAACACATTTATAGTTATACCAGGTGCTTGTTGCCCATCACGATTACTTGTAGACGACATGACGGTTTGATGTCTTGTTCCTAATGTAAAGAGTATATATAGTAAGTAACAGTGATAACGTCAGATTACATGAGGATGTGTATTTTAGATCGGGCGGTGTGGTTGCTATGAACTGAAAATGTTTGTTTTGAAAGGAGGAATTAGAAATGAAGGAGTAGGAAAAAAACCGTACAATCCGAGAAAGAAAAACAAGAAAAACGTGTATAAACCGTGGGAATTGAAAATCTTAGGAATACAAGTTTGGAACACAGGAATGAGAGTACAACATTGGGAGTGGTTGATAAGATAACCCTGGCCTCATTTACTTCTAAATCAAGAAATTACACAGTACATGCGGTTTTTAATAGTTATCTTTCCTGACATGGAAATGTACTAGAAATACACTACCATAAACTGTCGGAGCGACATTTATTTCGGGGCAGAGGTGTAGTGTATTTTATATATGGAAAAAAGTAGAATGCAATCAGATGCTAGGGTAAAATAAAAAGATGAATCGATTGTAGGATGCAGATCTAACGATTGAGGATAGTTGATTGCACGATTGCACCATTAATCAGATTTTATACTAGACATTCATGAAACATAAGAGCATATAAGAAGGAGTTGGGACGACAACTAGGAATGAACTGGCTGCAGCTGTTGGGACGACAACTAAAGCGATAAGGAGGGAGTAGCTCTATAAAAAGACGGCATGAATCATGTAGAATTTACGTAGCACAAAACTGGAGTCCGGGATGTCGGAGGGCGGGGTCGGCGACAAAGAGGTTTGGTAGAGCCCGTCAAACTTGGTCGCTCGACATTGTACCCACAGTCACCACCACCACTCACACGGGAATTTCTTAGGAATGCAAGTTTGGAACACAGTACTAAGAGGAGAACATGTGTGCCGGGAACAGAAGTCACTGCAGGATTAGAGGGACGAGACGCACATTTATATTCGTCATGGCTAGCTACAAATGGGCGGGACTGGAATTTTGGGCGCACGAAGTGAAGTTTCAATTGTGAAAATATCAATTGTGCGCGCCAAGAAGAACGAAAATTTTTTCGAGGGACCGCTACCTGCCATTCATCTTTGTTTTCATGGAGATGTAAAAGCAGTCATGTGGTAGTGGGACATTCCAAAAAAAATACAAACAAAAATATGAATCGCCAAATGTATCATTGTTATAATGCAAACGACATGCAAATACAGAGAACACCCATGTCCACGAAAGGAGGACGGCAAATCCATGGTCTAGTAAAAGGTAAACAATCGGCATTTTATATATAACATTCGTCGCAATGAAATGATAACATATACAGAGTATATACTACTACTACAAAAAAAACATTTTCCCCTGTGATGTCTAATCTTCAGGCCGTCGATCCAAAGCCGCCTATGATACGAGTATCACAGGTACATACGATATATATATCAACAATGTCATCGGATATTAGTTACAACGGATAAAGTACTTTTCATGCACCTGTTGCATCAGGCGATGGACTAGTTAGCAATTTAGATGACGTAATTTTCTAATCAAGTTAATTATGCATCATGTCTGTTGTTAGTTTTATTACTTGTAAAGATAATGTTTACCGGATTTCATTCATTCAACCACAAGAAATATAGACGGTCCCAAGTTACAAACATATAGGAGATGTTTTCGATAAAAGATGTTTTTCGATACTGCACATATAGAACACATTGTTCATGAACATAAAGACATATTTCATTAACAAACAAGTAATAGGAAAACACGTAGTAGACAGCAGGAACAAGATAAACTACACCTAATACTACTCTACTCAGAGATCATGAAATAGATAAACCACTCCTAATACTACACTACTGGGAGAAAACCACGTCCTCCTCCTCCACCGGTGCCGCCTCCTCCGCCTCCGCCGCCGGTGCCGCCTCCTCCTCCTCCTCCTCCTCCACCGCTGCCACCGCTGCTTCCACCTCTGCCCCCGCCTCCTCCTGCTCCTCCTCCGCTGCTGCCGCCGCCTCCATAGCCACGTCCACCTCCGCCTCAAGAGACGCCTCCTGCTCCGCCTCCTCCGCTGGCGCCGCTGCCCAAGCAGCCTCATACTCCTCAACCTCCGTCACAGTCTGAAGCTTCCCGACGATGCGACACTTAATCTTCAGGAGGCCCTCTACCCCAGCAACCTCCGCGATCGTCTCGTGGAGGGCATCAAGACGACCGGCCACAGTCATCAACCCGTAGCAGTAGTGGCCCGCGGTGTCCATGCTCATGTGGAGGGGAAGGGTCCCAAGACCCAGACGGCGACACGAGCGATCTGTGTCGGAAAAGGCCTTCCGCGCCACTGCGTTGAGCGCTAGTGCGCTATGAGCGGCGGTGGACTTTGCGTCGGTGGCCACCTTAAAGCGCCGATCGACTTCGACGATGCGGTCGGTGAGGAGTCTGAGAGTCTGCTCAACCCAACCGGGATGAGGAAGTGCAGGCGCCGCGGATGGAGATGCGGGTGCTGCCATCAGTTCCACCGGCATTGCCAGCGGCGATGGAAACGGAGAAGGAGTTTCGGAGGATGTCGATGGCCTAGAGCGCTTCGGCGCCAGACTACCCATTTGTGTGGCGACGGAGGTGCAGAGAAAGAGCGAGAGGTGGTCGACGGTGGCGGGGGGGAGAAGTTTAGAGGCTAGGATGTAAGGAGTGGTGCGGCGGAGAAGCAAGAGGATGATGAGCCTTTATAGCGGGTCGTCGTCTAAGCGGGCGTGTCGAGATGATCGGACGCTAGAGGAAACCGCGCTTAATTATGAACCGGTCGGTGGCCCCAGTTACCTCGAAACCACGGTTTGCATCCTCTCGGTCCCAACGGCTCGCCGCGTCCCATTAGGAGTAAATTTACACGCGGGGAAAAACAATTTTTTCGTTATATAAAAAAATCCGTCCGTACACGCCTAAGCCAACTTCGTGACCGCGCGTCCGTGGCAGGGGACGCCTTGCAGCGAACATGGGCCTAGTCCTGCACGCATTACCGAGGTTTGAGGTATATATATATGCATGCATGTTAGTGTTGTTAAACATGAACGAGGTGTTTTAATTCTAGCTATGTCTAACATGAATGGACCACAAACATGATCAACCAATTACACTACGTAAGAAACCCAAATAGGAGACAACGATGGGCGACAGATCGGATGTCCATCGATCACAAATTGATGCGAGACGCGCTTAGAGTCATTGTTTGTCTCCTTTAGCTTTGCAATTACAAATTGAGACGAGCTTCAAACCCTAAGATCTTTTGTTTTTGTCCAATTTGCTCGGTTCACTTGTGACAGATTAACACATCACTAAACTTAGAGCACATTCACTTGATTGAAATCCAGAAATTCTAACACACCAGTATTCATTGACACGAATGAACACATATATATTACAAAACACAAGAAATATGTACAAGAACAGAATTGAAGCTAAACATGTACAAGAACTCCTAAAACTACAAAAGAAATATGTACAAGAACTCCTAAAACTACTATGCCGGCCCCGCCTGCTCTGCCCTCTGCCCCAACTTCTCAAACCACGACAAGCGGTCCTCCTCATCCTCGTCGTCGTCGTCGTGGTGGTGGTGGTGGTCGCCGTCGTCGTCGTCGTCATCATCATCATCATTGTCGTCATCGTCGTCATCATCATCGTCATCGTCGTTGTCCTCCTCCTCCTCGTCCTCCTCCTCCTCCTCCTCCTCCTCCGGCGATGATGCAGCAGGAGAGTGGGCCGGCTGCTCCGGCTGAGCCGATTGCTCTGGCTGCACCGGTGGCTCCGGCTGCACCGGCGGTGGAACCCCGCCATGACGGAAGTTCCTCTCTGTCGCCGCCACAAGGGCAATACGGCCCTCGGCGCTGAGCTCCTGGGCCATCGTCCCAGACAAGATGTCCAGGCGATCGGCCACACCCGTGAGGGCATAGAGGTAGCGGCCGATGGTATCCATTCCGGGAAACTCGGGAAGGGTACCAAGACCCAAGGCGTCCAAGTCCCAAGACGTACTGTTGTACGCCTCTCGCGCCATAATGAGGCGCTGGTCGTCGTTCACCCTCTCGGGGGAGCTGCAGCATATCCGCTTGCAGGGTGGCTGCCTCAGCGGGCTAGGAGGCGGAAGGTTGGCCATGGCTGTGGTAGTTCGTCGGCGCTGGGCTAGGAGGTGGAACAATGGAAGAAGAAGAAAGGAGTGCAAAAGTTTTGTGCTTGTACATAACTGACGACGCGCCTCTATGGTCTGTGCGGAGTAGACGAGGGAGCGGTTCGTTTCCCGCGCATTGAACTCTTTGCAGACCTCGTGCATCGCAATTAAACCACTGTGGAAGACAATCTTCAGAGATCCTTCCGTCTCTCTTGTGGAATCGAATCCCCTGCAATACTGCAGATGCATTAGAGGTCACTGACATGTGGGCCCTATGCTCTGTGGAACCCACATGTCAGTGACTTCTAATGCACCTGCAGTACTGCAGGGGATTTTAGTATCCATGTGGAACGTCGCGCACGCGTCCCTGCACCACGGCTTCTTAACTTCTCCGTAGACCTCATGCGGTGCGTCAGTTACTTGGCGCACTGGAATGGTCAGCGGCGAGATCTCTGGGCCCAGCGAGCCCTGCCATGGCGGCACCGCGCGCGCGCCCTCGGCGCGAGGAAGAAAGGGCCTGTGATGTTGGTTTTTTTGTTTCGTGATGTTGTTTTTCTTGTTTTGTAGTAGTATTGTTTTATGTTAATGAACTCAATCCTCTGTGAAGACCTTTTACCGTGGCCGATTTCTACCATAACAGTAACCGCCTGAGATAATTAGGTTATCACAGATGGTTCTTTAATTGTATCTAGCTGTCTTTGATAATTGTTTTTCACAGACATGCCTAGCCGTTGGTTAATAACCGTCTATAATAAGGTATAACCTATGCAGTACTACTACTGTTATTTCTAATTTCCAGGTCAATTCAATATAATCACAGAACAAAAATCAATAATATCATTACAGAACAAAAGTCAACAATATTATCATCACAGAAGTCAATTTCACTAAAACAATATACATATGTAGAAGTTACAAATACAATTCATCTCAAAGTTTACAAGTTTTCACTAAAAACTGTTTCTATTGGCATAGTCACAAAGTTCTGGCACATCAGCTGCTGCACCATCCTCATCAAAGAACTCCCCTCTTTTGTGCAAAATTTCGTGACGAATGAATTGACAGAGTTCAGCAGCAATCCTGTCGGCTCCTCCACTAGGAATACTTCTATAAATTGGCCATTCTTCGTTCAGATTCTTCGTGTGCTGCAATATAACACATAACAAGGTTTAGAATGTATTGGTTTGAACAATCTCAAAGTATAGATCAAAGTGAGAGTATACAGGAATTTATTTGGTATTTTTGGAGCAGTTGTACTATGAGCAATTGAATTTTGAAGTTGGAATCAAAATATTAAAATAATGTTTTTGGTAATATTGAACAGCAGAGAATATAAGTATTAAACTATGCTAGTTACAATGAAAATGAAACACAAAAGTAAGAAAATAAGGTATCGACATTAAGGATAACTTACATCCTCACGATTCACTCTATATACGCCAGCGGTCCGAAGATGCTCGCATACATAATACCCGCATAAGACACTCCCAGCAGGCTGCTTCGGACAAGCATAATACGTTTTAATGTCCAATGCATTTGTATTGGAAGGTCTCTCACCGCCAAGCCATTCCGCGTAAAACCACCAAGCGCTGTAATACAAGAAATGTCATATAAAACTTGTCAACACATTATAAATGTGCGTAAATTAAAATTATTGAATACAATTTCAAAATGGAAAGGAAATCTTTGTAACGATCTGGTGAGAAATCGGCCGAGTCCAAGACTGTTGCCATTCTCTGCGTTGGCTTGATGAAGATCATTATGTAGTGATTACTGCAAATATACAAACACACGTGTTAACAATTACCAATAATTGCTATTTCAATGTCATGTGTCGAACTTACTCGAAGTGGTATGGAGCCTTTACGAGGTCCTTGCCGTCTCTTACAAAGTTAAACATCACATGTCCTATGTAAGCTGCAACTTCTGTCCTTTTATCCTTCTTAAATTTTGCGATTGCTTTTTCAAAATCTTTTCTTTTCATGTGTTTGAACTGTGCTGAGTCTTGATCCGCCTGGATGTCGAATAGCACCTTTGCAATCCTAGTAGGGTCAAGGATATCTGTCTTGCGCTCCAACTTTTCATTATCCATGTATTGCATCCTATTGAAGAAGTCCAGAATTCTTATAATCTCATGAAATGTGTATGTGTGTAGTAAGAAAAGCAAATACAAAATATTAGAGCACTTACAAGCACCAGACGAGCAGCAGGTTGATTTCGAGCATGCCCCGATGGAAAAGGGCATGCAGCTCTTCAAATAAAATGACTCGTCTATCCACTCTAGTGCTCCAGAATGCTTCTTTTGGAATATGAAATGTGACACAATTAAGACCATATTTTGTGCTGGCAAGGATGCACCACTCATGCATTCTTCTGAGCTGGACGGGTTGTTTGCTAAGTTGTACGGATGTCATGAATGGCTTCCCATTCTTAAATCCAGGAGGAACATCCTCAAGCTTGTATATTGGAACTCCTGGTTTAACTAAAGTTGTCCACCGACTATACATGACACCGTCTTCTTCCCACTCCTCGGTATCTCCTAATGATGGCTCATGAGAAGAATGAGATGCACTCAATTTTATAATATTTTCCTTCATAGTTTCCAAATATTTTGACACTTCTGATGAAGGTTTCTTATTTTCGTATGAGGTAACTTTGATAGGCACTGATGATCGAGGAGTAGTCGTCGGAAGTTGGACACTGGCTTGTTATTGAACCTGTTGTTCAACTGATTGCTCTTTACTCCCAGCAGTTGGCTCTAGTACTACTTCAAGTTGTTGCTCAACTGGTTGCTCTTTACTAGCAACAGCTTGCTCTGGTAGTGCTTAAAGCTGTTGTCCAACTTGTTGCTCTTGGATATCATCCTTGCTGAGACATAGGGGGAGTGGATCTTCCTGGACTGGAAGTGGATCTTCATGCACTTTCGCCTTAGAAGATGGGGTTGCAGTATTTGGAGATGCGACGAGGCTAGAAATTGGCTCATCATCCAACACTATATCGCGTCAGTGCCAAAGGATTAATTGGTTGACAGCCTGCCCCGGAGTCGCGATCCCCTCAGGTGTGATGTGGTCTACTTCATAATCTTCATAATCATTATCAATGATCTGAAGAACTTGCACCACAGCATAATACAACGAAAGTGGATTCCCGTTGGAGTCACGATCAGGCTTTGCCATAGCAGTGGCAACCTACTTGGTTTTGTTCCCTGCTCTGCCTATTGGGACAAGAAGACGACAAGATTTGTCGTTAGCAATATCATCGACAGGGAACTTATGGGTTGACCCTGATCCTGTCACGGAACCAACGCTGCTAGGTAGGCAGTTGGAGATACTAATTGCTCCTTTTGCATCGGAACCATCACTATACTTGGTGCCACTAATTGTCCCGATTGTCTAAGTTGTTGCATTATTTATTTCATATTTTCTTTGACCTTTTGAGCAATCGTTTCATCAAGTGTTTTCATAAACTTCTCACGTCTTCTATATGTGTCTTTATCTTTAGGGAAACCATCTAGCCAAGACATTTGAGAAGAGACCGCTCGAACCCGTCCGCTGTGTTCAGGGTTTCCTAAGATAGCGGTAAGTTGGTCATTCTCCCTCTTCGGCTTGAAGAGACCCTTCTGTTGCTTTTCAATTACTTCTTTCATTTTATCCTCTACTTCATTCAGAGAGTCGGGCTTTTCAAGTTTGACCTCGCTGGTCAAACCTGATCGAGCAAAGACCCAGCATTGAGTTCGCTCATCGCACCCTTCTAATGGGTGAGGATTGCCCTTACCGGTAATTTTGTCTAATATCTTATTCTATTTCTGGACTTTGGGGGCATATCTGGCAGACCCCAAGCGATGATGGTATTTGTTCTTTTTTGCAAGCTCTGACCTTGTTGCACTTAGAGCTTTAGCATCGGGTGTGCTCTTTTGACGAACAAACTCTTGCCACTGAGCTTGTGTGATTTTTCCCATCTTCCTCGGGCTAGGGACCTTATCGGCCTTAACATAAGCATTCATTTCACTCTTCCAGCATCGAAACTTCTTGCCGCAAGAGACCAATGCTGCTTTCTTTACAGCTTCTTCTGTGCCTTTCGGGAACTTGAATTGTTTCTTTATCCTTTCCCACAACTCATTCTTGGCCTGCTCGGGTAATTTTCGTCAATTCTCAGTTGTGATCAGCACAACCTCCCTAACAAGATAACTGCATGCATTACGGTACTTGGTAACTGAATCCAGTGGTTCTTGGGGAAGCCCACCTGGACCGACCCTTGTTATGTACATGATGCGGTCCAATGGACCCTTATTGGGACCTTGTTGCCCTCGTTTCCGCTTGAGTGAAGTTGAGGATTCATCCATTGGAGAACCTTCTGCGGTTTTAGGAGCCGATGTCACCTCATTGTCTTCACGATTAATCTAGGTAGAAAAAATTATAAGACTTCATATACTTGACAACCAACATTAACTTGAACTGCTAAAGTTAAGATTCGTGATCCATACCTCGTCGGTAGGATCATATTCCGGGTCTAGATCCACTAAAGTCTTTTTAATTTTTATATTCGGAAAAGGATCCGATGGACTGTTATAGGAGCCTGAACTGCTGGAGTCAGTAAACTCCATATTGTCTTCTTTATTGTTACTACCAGGACCAGTCTTCTTAGGGCTTTCCATGCTAGAACTAATAAGACAAAAAATCTAATAAATGGCATATTAACTCTACATGAAGTGCTGCATGAAGAAAAAGATGGAAGCATTCTAGGATTTGATAAGGCATTCTAGGGTTTAAGGCGACTGACCAAAAGGTTCCTATACATTGCGAGGGGTGACAAGCATGTTAAAGTTGCTCACCAGCAATGGCAATTTTATCTTCTTATTCTAAATAGGCTAGCTTCGTTCAGAGTGGCGACCACATTCTTGAGGTTTACTAGGCGGCGCCTAGCTCCGGACCTATAACTGATCAAGCAAGGGACAAAAAGCAAATCCTCCAACCTTTTTGCTAGTATCAAGAATCGCAAAGTGTGGCACTTGGATTTGGATGGTGAGGTGAGGCGAGGCGAGGTAGCTGCAGGCGAGAAGAGACACTCTTTTTCAGCGATGAGGGCGTACTTGGAAGTGACTAGGGCGAAGCTCGGCGGCAACGGCGAAGCTCGGCGGCCTACCTGGATGTGACGAGGGCGAACACTTGGCTGCCGAGGGTATATATAAACTCCAATTTTCTCAGGCGGATTTTAAGTACCGACCGTCTCAGAAGATGGTTACCTCAGGTGGGTTTTACTTACCAATCGCCTGAGAAGATAAACATCTTAGGCGGTTGGTTAGTAACATCCGAGATAAACATCTTCTCAGGCAGTTATTAAGTACCAACCGTCTATGAAGATATTTACTTCTTCTTAATTAATATTCTTGATTAAATGTGGGTCCTTTAAAAAGGCAAAATTCCACTTTCTTGTAATATTATTGATATGTAAAGGTTACCATTAAATTTCACTTCATAAATCATTTGAAATTGGTCAGAACATAAAAAACATACAACAAATGCTATTTTTCATTTTTCTACCTTGATGAACATAATGCTTTTTTCATTTATTTTTTCAATGGACATTTTTACTCATCATACCAACCTCTATTAATTTTTTCAGATTTTTTTAAATTTTTTTGAATCAATGTGTGTTCATAATTCGATGAACGCCTACATAAAGACCCCTCACCAACCTCCTGTGAAGACGTGTCGACGACCGTGTGCGACATTTCTTTTCCCCGAGGCACGACCTTTCAATGCGTGGTAAACCAACTGCTCCATCTTCCACTCCGCGCGGCCTTAAAGACGCGCTATCACCCGTTAGTTCTCTACAAGCGTGTCGCTCACTTTGAATTCTCTTCTTTTCTTCGTCTTCCTCCGCTCCAACGACCCAACACCACTATGGCCGACCTTCTGCCGCCAAGCCCTCCGAAGGAGCCACCTTGCAAGAAACTATGTTGCAGCTCCCCCGAGAGGTTCAACACCCAACAACGCCTCCTCATGGTGCGAGAGGCGTACAACAATACGTCTCGCGCCATGAGTGCCTTGGGGCTGGGTACCCTTCCAGAGTATACTGGAATGGGTACCATCGGCCACTACCTCTACACCCTCACGGGGGTGGCTGATCGTCTCGACATTCTGTTCGTGACGATGGCCCAGGTTCTTGGCCCCGAGGGCCGCAAAACGCTGGTGGAGGCGACGGCTAGCAACCTCGGGGTTGCACTGTCGGTGCAGTCGGTGCAGCTGGTGCAACCGGCCCCTATTGCACCGGCGCCAGAGGACGAGGAGGAGGAAGAAGAGTAGGAGTAGGATTTAATTAGTTTTTCTTTGTTGTTTTTAGTTGCTTCTGTTTTGTAAATATTGTTAATGAATGGAATCTATCTTTGTTCATCTATGTGACTGAATATTACTTGTGTATCTTGTGTTCTTTTGTGAGATGCGTGATTGAATATTGTTAATGAATGAGTATCTTGTGTGTTCTTCAACTGTGTGAATGAATGAATGTGTAGTGTGTTCATCGTGTTCCTCAAACTCGGGTATCATAAGGTAATTATCTTAGGCGGTTGGTAATTCAAACTCATCTTAGAAGAAGATTATCTCAGGCGGTTGGTAAGTTATACCCAACTGAGATAAACATCTCAGAAGGTTATTAAGTACCAACCGCCTGTGAAGATATTTACTTCATCTTAATTAATATTCTTGATTAAATGTGGGTCCTTTAAAAAGGCAAAATTCCTCTTTCTTGTAATATTATTGATAAGTAAAGGTTACCATTAAATTTCACTTCATAAATCTTTTAAAATCGGTCAGAACATAAAAAACATACAACAAATGATATTTTTCATTTTTCTATCTTGATGCATATAATGTCTTTTTCATTTATTTTTTCAGTGGACATTTTTACTCATCATACCAACCTCTATGAATTTTTTCAGATTTTTTTTAATTTTTTTTGAATCAATGTGTGTTCATAATTTGATGAATGCCTCATATGTATATGAGCATTTAGTTAGAATGATGGATAATTTGAAGTTTCACATGTTGGAATGCTTTTAAAAAATTAACAAAATTCATACATGTATAAAGATACAAATATGTTCATACAAACAAATTTGAGTGAAGGATCTTTTTTTACGAGATACACAAATGTGAATAATATGTGAGTAGAAATTAATTTGATATTTACCAAAACATTACAATGTCAGCTATACAAGTTTTAAATTTTTTTGTTCAGGTGGTAGATGTTAATTTTATACAAATGTAGAAGAAAGAATCATATAATTTGGACACAATTTGCAGAATCTAAACATGTTTGAGTATTTATATTGGAATCTAATAAAAAAGAAGCAAGGGATAAGGAAACTGAAGAACAGCATCAGACATTATCTCATACGGTTGGTAAGTAATACCCGACTGAGATAAAAATCTTCCTTTACGGTTATTAAGTACCAACCGCCTGTGAAGATATTTACTTCTTCTTAATTAATATTCTTGATTAAATGTGGGTCCTTTAAAAAGGAAAAATTCCACTTTTTTGTAATATTATTGATAAGTAAAGGTTACCATTAAATTTCATATCATAAATCTTTTGAAATCGGTCAGAACATAAAAAACATACAACAAATGATATTTTTCATTTTTCTATCTTGATGAATATAATGCCTTTTTCATTTATTTTTTCAGTGGACATTTTTACTCATCATACCAACCTCTATGATTTATTTCAGATTTTTTTAAATTTTTTTGAATCAATGTGTGTTCATAATTTGATGAATGCCTCATATGTATATGAGCATTTAGTTAGAATGATGGATAATTTGAAGTTTGACATGTTGGAATGCTTTTAAAAAAATTAACAAAATTCATACATGTATAAATGATACAAATATGTTCATACAAACAAATTTGAGTGAAGGATCTTTTTTTTACGAGATACACAAATGTAAATAATATGTGAGTAGAAATTAATTTGATATTTACCAAAACATTACAATGTCAGCTATACAAGTTTTAAAATTTTTTGTTCAGGTAGTAGATATTAATTTTATACAAATGTAGAAGAAAGAATCATATAATTTGGACACAATTTGCAGAATCTAAACATGTTTGAGTATTTATATTGGAATCTAAATAAAAAAGAAGCAAGGGATAAGGAAACTGAAGAACAGTATCGGGCATTATCTCAGGCGGTTGGTAAGTAATAACCTACTGAGATAAAAATCTTCTCATAAGGTTATTAAGTACCAACTGCTTGTGAAGATATTTACTTGGGACGGAGAGAGTATAAGATGGTCACCCGCGCCATCGTCTTTTCCGCACAACCGTTCCAACATCCTCTCTTCTCTCCACAAAACCTAGCCGCGACTAGTATACAGCAAATGCTTTCGAGCTCGAGCAACCCTCCGCCACCGAGCCCGCCGAGGGACCCGGCCAGCGGTAAGCGGCCGCGGTTGGACCCCCCTCGCCGCCGCGCGTGAAGGATACCCTCCTGTTCAACATGGCCCGAGATGTATTTACGGATACATCTCACTCCATGGAACGCCTTGGGCTCGGTACCCTTCCACAAAGTACTGGAATGGACACCACGGGCCACTACGTCTTCGGCCTCTCGCACGTGGCCTCTCGTCTCGACTCCCTCTAGGAGACGATGGCGGCCGAGCTCGGCGTCGCGGGTCGTCGCAACCTCGTCGTGGCGGCGGCCTTGAGACTAGGTCACCTTCCGCCGCTGGAGCCCGAGGCGCTAGAGGAGGGTTAGGAGCCCGAGGACCCACCCGAGGAGGAGGAGGTGGAGGCTGAGTAGAGTAGTATTTAGGTGTTTTCTTTTCATGTTTTTAGTTATGCTTTTTCGTTTCATGTTTTTAGTTGTAGTTTTTTGTTTCATGGTTTTCGTTGTAGTTTATCTTTTCTTGTGTTTGTAATATACTCCCTCCATCCAAAGCGACAAGTATTTTGGGACGGAGATACTCCCTCCATCGAAAGGGACAAGTAGTATTTTGGGACGGAGGGAGTAATGTTTTTAAGTTAAATGTACTTGGTGTTCTTGTTCATGGATGTACTATCTGTGCAAAATTAGTTCGAATTTTCCGATCGCCAAACTGTCCTTATCCCCAAACCAGTGGAGTTGCCAGTAGATCGCCCGCAGTGGGGCCCGCAAAGTGGTCTGTAAAGTAGTAGTAACAGGAAAATGCAACAGGCCGGTAGCTAGGACTAGAAAGAAAAAAGTGACGGTTATTAAGTACCAACCGCCTGTGAAGATATTTACTTCTTCTTAATTAATATTCTTGATTAAATGTGGGTCCTTTAAAAAGTCAAAATTCCACTTTCTTGTAATATTATTGATAAGTAAAGGTTACCATTAAATTTCACTTCATAAATCTTTTGAAATTGCTCAGAACATAAAAAACATACAACAAATGCTATTTTTCATTTTTCTATCTTGATGAATATAATGCCTTTATCATTTATTTTTTCAGTGGACATTTTTACTCATCATACCAACCTCTATGAATTTGTTCAGATTTTTTTTAAATTTTTTTGAATCAATGTGTGTTCATAATTTGATGAATGCCTCATATGTATATGAGCATTTAGTTAGAATGATGAATAATTTGAAGTTTGAAATGTTGGAATGCTTTAAAATAATTAACAAAATTCATACATGTATAAATGATACAAATATGTTCATACAAACAAATTTGAGTGAAGGATCTTTTTTTATGCGATACACAAATATGAATAATATGTGAGTAGTAATTAATTTGATATTTAACAAAACATTACAATGTCAGATATACAAGTTTTAAAATTATTTGTTCATGCGGTAGATGTTGATTTTATACAAATGTAGAAGAAAGAATCATCGAATTTGGACACAATTTGCAGAATCTAAACATGTTTGAGTATTTATATTGGAATCTAAATAAAAAAGAAGCAAGGGATAAGGAAACTGAAGAGCAGTATCGGGCATTATCTCAGGCGGTCGGTAAGTAATACACGTATGAGATAAAAATCTTCCTTGACGGTTATTAAGTACCAACCGTCTTTGAAGATATTTATTTCTTCTTAATTAATATTCTTGATTAAATATCTTATCAGGCGGTTGGTAAGTAAAACCCGCCTGAGATAAACTTAAAAACCGCTTGTGAAAAACCGACGCCCAGACGGGGACCCCTCACCACACGCCCGCTATTAGACGACGACCCGCTATAAAGGCTCACCATTCTCTTGCTTCTCCGCCGCACTGCTCCTTAGATCCTAGCCTCCAAACTTCTCCCCCCGCCACCATCGATCACCTCTCACTCTTTCTCTGCACCTCCGTCGCCACACAAATGGGTAGCCCCCCGCCGAAGCGCTCTAGGCCATCGACGTCCTCCAAACCTCCTTCTCGGTTTCCATCGCCACCAGCAATGCCGGTGGAACTGATGGCGGCACCCGCATCTCCTCAGCCCGACTGGTTACAGGAGACTGTCCGCCTCTTTACCGCCCGCATCGACGAATTACGCGCCGAATTAAAGATGTCGAAGACGACGTGTTCTCTGCCGTCGAACATGCAAGAGCGCTGGACACAATGTCGCGGGATGTATTTAACAATACATCTCTCATCTGTCGCCATCTGGGTCTTGGGAGGCTTCCCCAGCTCCCCAGCATGGACTCTGCCGACTACTACTTGTTCGGGTTAAGCTTTGTGGCCGCTCGTCTCGATGCCCTCCATGAGACGATCGCGGAGGTTGCTGGGGTACAGGGCCGCTGGAAGATTCTGCACAGCGTCGCCTGTAAGCTCGGTGTGGAGATGGAAGAGGAGTCGCCGCTGCCATCGGAGGTGGAGGCGGAGCCGCCGGAGGATGCGTCGGCCGTGGCGCATGCGGCGGCAGAGGTGGACGAGGCCTATGTGTAAAATAGGATTAGGAGTAGTTTTGTTCTTGTTTCTACGTGTTTTTCGTCCATGTTTTCTTTACTCTTGTTTGTAATATATGTGTTGGTAGTATGTTAATGAAATATGTCTTTTATGTTCATGAACAATGTGTCTGATGTATTGTCAAAAAATTCTCCTTTTATCGAAAAACATCTCCTTTAACAACGCCAAGTTTTAACCTTGAACCCACTTCATGCGTGAATCGAAAAACATCTGCAGTCGTGATGTTGTGTTTCTTTTGCTTTTTTTTTGATATTTTTTCTTTTCACATTTTGTCATGTTGTATTCTTTGGTGCAAACGGGGCTAAACAAAAGACGAGCGCGCATAGGGGAAACACAACAAGTGCAACATTCATTAGAGACGAGCATGCATATATAAGAGAAACACATCAACATGCCTTATACAAGTCTATTTTATATACAGTACTCCCTTTGTTCACTTTTCATTGGCGTTGGGAGAACTAGGGTAGCGCATCCAAAAGGAATGGAGGGAATATAACCCATAGAGTACAACACGTTATGGCGGAACAGGTCATACTCGCGCTCAATCCTACAATTCTCAGTACAGAAGACGGTCCACTCGTACCACCCTCGCCGACCGCAGCGGGCAGGCCCCTGGTTCCCCCTGTTGGGCAGCGGCAAAAGTAATCGTCAATTTTGGGCAGCGCCACCGGCAGCGGTCCCGAAGGAGGCCTACGCAGAAACCTCCAACTCACAAAAACATCGAGCCTCTACATGGCTTGATTCCGACACCGGCAGCACTCCGTGTTGGTCCTCTTCATCGCGACGGACCCGGCCGCGTTGTCGCTGATGTGGGCCTCGCCTTCGACCTGCCGGATATACTCGAGGGTGTCGTGGTCCCCGTGGTCGGTGTCGTAGCGGGGCATGGCGAGGACGTAGGCCGCCACCTTGTGGCCGTTTGCGGCCGCCCGGGCAAGGAACTGGGTGCCCCGCTGCGCCTGCGCGCGGCCGTAGTTGAAGACGAGGTCGAACCCGGTGACGTAGCACGCATGAGGGTTGCCCACGTTGGCCAGACGCTCCATGAGGGCTTCGTAGCTCCCGTTCCCGTGCCATTGGAACCACTCCTAGCTGCTCTCCCGCTCCAGCGCCACGCGCCTGCCCACGGCGGGATCACGGCACGCCGCGTGCATGGCCTTGCAGGTGGCGCGCAGACTGGAGAGGTCGTACATGGGCTGGGTGGAGGTTGCGGCTACCCACCCCGCGATCAGGACCACAATATCATGCGGCAAGGGCAACTCCATGGGCTTCGAAGGGAACCAATGAGGGCGCGCGCGACGGAGAGGAAGAGTACGCACATAGAAGAGGATGGTGTGTGTGGCGGAGTAGAGGATGGTGTGTCGTCTTACTACTCTTTATTAGTATGCGCGGAGAAGACGATGAGACGCCCGGTGATTTTTAGTACGCGCGGAGAAGAGGGATGGTGGTGTGTGGGCAGTTATTTCCAGCCAATTTTTTTTTTTGTCCCAGCTCAACTTTACTTTCGCTGTATGGTCATGTCAGCTGTGTGCTCTGCACATTTTCAGCTACTGTCCTTTGTTGCCGTAGCAACTTGCTGGCATTGATTGGAAAGTGGGAAGATATGTATTGATGAAGGGTGTTAGGGTAAGTTTATGAGTTGACTAATGTGCGGTTTGAATCCTAAAAATTAGTTTTTCTTTCTTGTTTTTTGTTTCTTCTGTTTTGTAAATATTGTTAATGAATGAAATCTATCTTTGTTCATCTATGTATCTTGTGTGTTCTTCAACTGTGTGAATGGATGAATGTGTAGTGTGTTCATCATGTTCCTCAAACTCGGGTATCATAAGGTAATTATCTTAGGCGGTTGGTAATTCAAACTCGTCTAAGAAGAAGATTATCTTAGGGGGTTGGTAAGTAATACCCGACTGAGATAAAAATCTTCCTTGATGGTTATTAAGTACCAACCGCCTGTGAAGATATTTACTTCTTCTTAATTAATATTCTTGATTAAATGTGGGTCCTTTAAAAAGGCAAAATTCCACTTTCTTGTAATATTATTGATAAGTAAAGGTTACCATTAAATTTCACTTCATAAATCTTTTGAAATCGGTCAGAACATAAAAAATATACAACAAATGATATTTTTCATTTTTCTATCTTGATGAATATAATGACTTTTTCATTTATTTTTTTATTGGACATTTTTACTCATCATACCAACCTCTATGAATTTTTTCAGATTTTTTTTAATTTTTTTGAATGAATGTGTGTTCATAATTTGATGAATGCCTCATATTTATATGAGCATTTAGTTAGAATGATGGATAATTTGAAGTTCGACATGTTGGAATGCTTTTAAAAAAATTAACAAAATTCATACATGTATAAATGATACAAATATGTTCATACAAACAAATTTGAGTGAAGGATCTTTTTTTTACGAGATACACAAATGTGAATAATATGTGAGTAGAAATTAATTTGATATTTACCAAAACATTACAATGTCAGCTATACAAGTTTTAAATTTTTTTATTCAGGTGGTAGATGTTAATTTCATACAAATGTAGAAGAAAGAATCATATAATTTGGACACAATTTGCAGAATCTAAACATGTTTGAGTATTTATATTGGAATCTAAATAAAAAAGAAGCAAAGGATAAGGAAACTGAAGAACAGTATCAGACATTATCTCAGACGGTTGGTATGTAATACCCGACTGAGATAAAAATCTTCCTTGACGGTTATTAAGTACCAACCGCCTGTGAAGATATTTACTTCTTCTTAACTAATATTCTTGATTAAATGTGGGTCCTTTAAAAAGGCAAAATTCCTCCTTGTCCCCAAACCGGTGGAGTTGCCTGAAGATCGCCCGCAGCGGGGCCCGCAAAGCGGTCTGTAAAGTAGTAGTAACAGGAAAATGCAACAGGCCGGTAGCTAGGACTGGAAAGAAAAAAGTGAAGACAATACGAGGAAGAAAATGTTTGAAAAAAGGAAGGACAACGGAAATGTTAAACAGGAAATCTTTTCACGGAAATTAATCCAGTCGTAATCCTCTCAAACATAGGCTTCCTTTGAAGGATAGGATTTGTAAAGGATTTTTAGTTTCCATAGGAAACGTAACACATGAGCTAGGAAACTTTGGTAGCCATACCAAAAGAGCTGCTTATCCGCCTCATCCACTTCTCAATGCCGCCAGTAGAATCTCTTCGGCCTCGGGAAGGTGTCCCCTGAAGAGTTCGAGGACGCCGAGGAGTGTCCGTCAGAAGAGTCGCCTGATGACGAGGAGGCCGGAGAGTTGGGGTGGACCGGTGGTGTATAGTCGAGGTAGTGATCCAGGTGGATGATGAGCTCTGTCGTGAGGCCGCCAGGCCGGACCACTGCGGCATGGTTGAAAGGTTCTGCCGGCGGCCCGCCGTCACTCCGAGTCCGGCCATCACTTCCTACTAAGAAGGTGGCCATTTTGGCCCGAGGCAGGAGGCTTGGGTCTTTCATCCACCCAACGACCGTGCACAGGTCAACACACTCCCGGTGGTAAGTGGAAGCATCAAAGTGATCAAAGAGGAAGACGTCACCCAGAACCTATCTGATGCCCTCCACAGACCAGACATGCAGAGGGAGGTTCTCGATGACAACCTGCACGTGGAAGAACCACCCGACGATCGGCACACCGACGCCAAAGATCCATGGCCGGAATAGTGGTTATCATCCGGCATGGAGATGATTGCCATCTCGATGGCGAGTTCCCGATAGTCATCACGGGTGAACCGCACTAGGAACTCACCATCCCCAAACGTGGACACGGTGAAAGCCCAATGCAGGATTTCAAGTTGGTGATGGATGGCCAGGGTGATCTCCATGGGCGTCGCATCGCTGCGACCTCCTCTAGGTCCCAGAACATCTGCTTGGCGGCGCAAACGAATAAACTCCATCGTCATGAGGCGGTTGTTGACCACCGTGCATTGCCCCTCATGAGGGTGCAGGGACGGTGAGCCTGCAGGTACCTGCTCGCGTCTAACATGGTTGCGAGGCATGGCGCTGCAACAACAGAGGCAAATGACTTCTCAGGCAACAAACGGGAGCATGGATGGGAATCAGTCGAGAACTTGAGCCTGGAAGCAATAGGGGGGGGGGGTGGTTTAAGAAGGCGATGATGAAGGGGCCAAACATCGGAAGCAGCGTCCCTTGAGGATCTCATGAAAATCCGGTGATAGGACCAGACCTTTCGGGGCCTTCGGCTCTGTGCAAGCGTCATGAATGCGCGAAGGCCCAGCTTGAATATAAAGTGAATCAGCGCAGTTTCAGCCCACAAATAACAAGCGGCCCAGCTTTTTCGTCCTGCCTGCCCGCGGCGGGAATTTTTTGTCACGCCGAATGAAGAAGGAAAATAAGAAATGAAAATAATATTTTATTACGGTACCCTTCGACCCGCAATGCCGGCCCTCTCTCCGCAACGTGCTTGTAGGAGCATCCGCCGACTGCCACAATTGTAGGAGCATCCGCCGGCTGCCACGCTTGTAGGAGCATCCGCGGGCCGCCACGCTTGGAGGAGCATTCGCCGGCCGCCACGCTTGGAGGAGCATCCGCCGGCCGCCATGCTTGGAGGAGCATCCGCCGGCCGCTACGCTTGGAGGAGCATCCGCCGGCCGCCACGCTTGTAGGAGCATCCGCCGGCCGCCACTCTTGTAGGAGCATCCGCCGATCGCCAAGCTTGGAGGACCAACCGCCGGCCGCCAGGCTTGGAGGAGAATCCGCCGGCCGCCACACTTGTAGGAGAATTCGCCGGACGCAGCGCGTGGAGTAACAATAGCTAGGTACAATTGCTCACAAAATGAGTTCTTGTACATCTATCCTCTTACGGATAGGCTGATGGCTGATTGAATTGTAGGAAGCGATGTCAGAAGATAAGACATGGATGGGAAAAGACAGGCATACGAGGGAGTGGCAGGATGGAATGAAGTCATTTTTAAATTTTGCATTTCAGGGCACTCGTGAAGGAGAAACTATGCCTTGTCCTTGCACGAGATGTCGTAATATTTGCCACAAGACACGCAAGGGAGTTCATTTACACCTGCTCAGAAATGGGATGTTATTGGATTATACTTGTTGGATACACCATGGAGAAATACAAGTTCAGGAAAATATTGCTGATGAATTAGCAAATAATGAGGAGATAATTTCTGATGATGGTGCTATGCAAAATATGTTGTCCAATCTACTTAGAGGCACTGATCATGGTGGTACTTCAGCAAATGTTGATGATCAAGAAAATGCTATAAACCAGCAGGAGCCAACTGGGGATGCAAAGAAATTCTATGACTTATTAACTGATGCCAAAAATGAGTTGTATCCAGGTTGTTCGCAGCTGACCCAATTATCCTACATTGTCAGGTTCTACCAGATAAAGTGTTTAACTGTTATGAGAAAAGTAGCTTGTAAGATGTTTCTTGAACTATTCTCATTTGCGCTTCCAAAGGGCCACTGCGTTCCTAATACACTTGATAAACTTCAGAAGGTTGTTCGTGACCTCGGGCTGGACTACCAAAAGGTCGATGCATGTGTCAATGACTGTGTGTTATTCCGGAAGGACTATTCTCTGCTGAATAGTTGCCCAAAATGTGGTGAATTAAGATGGAAAAATAGTACTGCTGGGGATGCAAGAGAGGCTTTACCTTGTGGAAAATCCAAGAAGCTTGTAGCATGCAAGGTTCTACGTTACTTCCCTCTTATTCCCGTCTACAAAGGTTTTATATGGGAGAATCAACGACATCAAACATGCGCTGGCACAAAGAAGGTCGTACTGATGATGGAATATTACGCCATCCCGCCGATTCGAAATCATGGAAGCATTTTGATAGCATTCACCCAAATTTCTCATCTGATCCTCACAACATAAGACTTGGGCTAGCATCTGATGGTTTCAATCCTTTTGGAGTAATGAATGTTTCTTACAGTACATGGCCTGTGATTCTAATCCCTTATAATCTACCACCTTGGTTGTGTATGAAGAAGTCTTATTGGGTGATGTCAATGATAATTCCTGGGCCAAAGTCACCTAGAAACAACATTGATGTGTATTTGCAGCCTTTGATTGATGAGCTACTGAAATTATGGTCTGATGGTGTTGAAACATATGACAGTTTAAAGAAAGAGACATTTGTCATGCGAGCTTCTTTATTGTGGACAATAAATGATTTTCCAGCATATGCAATGCTATGTGGATGGAGCACAAAAGGGATGTTAGCATGTCCATACTGCCATATAAACACTGACGCCTTCTGGTTGAAATATGGACGAAAGCATTGTTACATGGGTCATCATCATTTCCTACCTCAGGATCACAGATGGCGTCGAAAAAAAGGTTCTTTCAACAACAAGGCAAAGAATAGAGAGGCTCCAACATCACTCTCTGGTGACAAAGTACTCCAACAATACGAGTGTTTTGATCAAGTGAGTTTTGGACCGACGAATAATAAGAGAAAGCACACTGAGGAAAATAGATGGAATAATTGGAAGAAGAAAAGTATATTTTTCGACCTCCCTTATTGGAAGACATTGTTAATAAGGCATAACTTGGATGTCATGCACATTGAGAAAAACATTTGTGATAGCATATTGGGGACATTGCTTGCTATGGATGGTAAAACAAAAGATAGTCTACAAGCTCGTCTTGATATGAAGGATATGGGTATATGGCCAGATCAACATCCGAAGTTCATAAAGAGCAAGTACACATTCCCACAAGCATTATATACTTTGGGCAAAGATGAGAAGACCACCTTGTGCAAGTTTTTGTGGAATGTGAAGGTGCCCGATTGTTATGCCTCAAACATCAAGAGATTTGTGGAAATAAAAGCATGTAAGGTATCGGGTCTAAAAACTCATGACTGCCATATTATATTTCAGAAGCTCCTTCCTATTGCAATATGTAACATATTGCCTTAAAAGGTTGTTGCACCTTTAATTGAGTTTAGCACATTCTTTTCTGGAATTTGTTCTAAAGAATTGGCGAAACCAGATTTGGACAAGATGAGCAAACAAATTCCTGAAACAATTTGTAAGCTTGAGATGTTGTTTCCTCCCGCTTTCTTTGATATCATGGTACATCTTCCAACCCATCTTGCCGAAGAAGCACGGTTGGGTGGACCTGTTTCTTACAGATGGATGTATCCAATTGAGAGGTACCTTGGTACATTGAAGAGGTATGTACGTAACAAAGCTCACCCGGAGGGTTCTATAGCTGAGGGATATATTGCCGAAGAGTGTATGACTTTTTGTAGTCAGTTTTTGGATAACATCAGCACCAAGCGTAATAGGCCAGAACGTCATGAAGCTGCAGCTACAAATGAACGTTCTGTTGATAATTCTAACATATTTATAGAAGTTGATAATTCTAAAAAAGGTATAAATGGGACCAACTTACTATGGCGGAACTACATAACATCAGGCATTATCTTATTACGAACGTTGAAGAGGCTGCTCCATGGATCAAGTAATAACGTATAACTCAGATGTTGTATACTATATATATGGCTTATTGTAGATGGCTAATTTGATTTTGTACCCTTTTCAGTGAGCATATTGAAGAGCTGAAAAAGATTCATTCTCGTGATGTTGATAAATGCCATAGAGATGAGTTTGTTGATTGGTTTCAGAAATGAGTAAGTACATGCAAGTTTGCACTTTGATGAAATATTGAACAAATATGTGTTCTGAAATTGGTTTGTCGTCGATAACCCCTGTTATACTAATGTGTACAAATTACGACATTACACAAAGAAGGCAAAGCAACCGATTATCTGTATGCATTATCTAGAGGACCTGATCGTAGGGCACATTTTTTAGTCGGTTATTCATCAATGGCTTCTTCTTTCGAACTGCAGATGTGGAGAAAGATTTACGGACCCAAAACAGTGGTATTATTGTTTGGGGCACTGATCATGATTGGTTTGGAGTAATCAAGAAAATCATTGCTGTTGATTTTGAAAAAAATCAAGAGGTTCTATTATTTCAGTGTGAATGGTTTGATCGGCCTTTTGGAAGCAGTCAGAACCAAAGCAGAGGCTACAAAAAGGATCAATACGGAATGATAGATGTTGACACTACTCTGTTTCAATTCCAGTATGAGCATTACATTCTAGCCACCCAAGCAGAACAAGTTCTTTATGTTCCAAGTGTGAAGCATCCTAAATGGGCTACAGTTGTTAAAACGAAGCCACGAAACCTTTTTGCCATGCCCCCTGGAGACAGTGAAAATAATGTGACTGAGACGATGGAGGCTAAGACATTTCATGATGATCTGCTTATTGATGGTATCAATAATGAGGATACGACCGCATGGGCTAGGAATGACATTGAGGGAGCCAGCGGCGATGCTTCCACTCTTATAATGACAACGTCTGGTGATCGGTTTGGGGTAGATGGAGTTGCATCAGAAAATGAAGACGACGACGACGACGATACATATACCAATGATGGTCATGTAGCTCCATTGTGGGGGGACAGCGAAGATGATGATTTTTAGTATAATTAAGTACATGACATGTAGCTCCACAATGAACTCATCCGTCCAAACCCGACATTTATTTTTCAGTTATTTATATTTGCTACCGAAAAGTACCCTATACCCGATATTTCGCTCTTTTCAGTTCCGGTCTTGGTTTTATCGGTTTCGATTTTTCGGTCTCGGTTTATTTGCCCACCCCTAATTTACGTAGTAGTAGCATATATATGGGATATACAGTATAAAACTTTTCCAAGGGAAGTCTTAGGTTTCGTCAAATCTATCTTTCAGATTTACGCAATTTGGATCTATTTTAACAATACAAGAATTGTACTTTTAGATTCACCATGAAAAATATTTTCATAATATACAATCTTGTACTACATGTTATTGAAGTTAATAAATTCCATATAAATCATTTGTCAAAGGTAATTAGTTCGACCAAAACTGAAATAGAGTTGAGTTGGGGCGGAGGAAGTATTATACGTTGTTGTTTGCCGCATAAGGTTTCGTCCTTCGTTCAAGCCGTAGCCATTTGTACAGGCGGCTGATGCGACCGGGCGCACCGAACTTACGTGCGCGCCAGTCACCGAGGCGCCTTAGACGCGCGCAGCGCATGCGTTGAAATCATCTGTGGTACTTTTATATCTGTGCGTTGGTATTCTCCCCCTCATATTTGTTGATGCGTTAATACCTGATGTTTTACATCGTTGTGTATGTTACAGATCATCAGCTTCGTTAGTCCAGCACTGAGTCATCAGGAGGCAAAAAGTAATGAACATCATTGATCAGCACTACGCCGAGGAGAACGCGGATATTGTTTGCTGATTCGTGGCAACAGATCCTAATGCAACGACTGTGTTTCATGGCAATAAAGCTGTAACACCATGAACTAGTATTTTGTGGCAACACATCCTAATGCAACGATTCTGTTTCGTTGCATTATGGTCCAAATGCAACTGTTTGCTGATTCGTGGCAACAGATCCTAATGCAATTGTGTTCTGTGGCAATAAAGCTGTAACGCCACGAACCAGTAATTCGTGGCAACATATCCTAATGCAACGACTGTGTTCTGTGGCAATAAAGCTGTAACGCCACTAACTAGTAATTTTGTGGCAACAGATCCTAATGCAACGACTGTGTTCTGTGGCAATAAAGTTGTAACGCCACGAACCAGTATTTCATGGCAACACATCCTAATGCAACGATTCTATTTCGTTGTATTATGGTCCAAATGCAACTGTTTGCTGATTCGTGGCAACAGATCCTAATGCAACGACTGTGTTCTGTGGCAATAAAGCTGTAATGCCACGAACCAGTATTTTGTGGCAACAGATCCTAATGCAACGACTGTGTTCCATGGCAATAAAGCTGTAATGCCATGAACCAGTAGTTCATGGAAACAAATCCTAATGCAACGATTGTGTTCCGTGGCAATAAAGCTGTAACGCCATGAACCAGTATTTCGTGGCAAAAAATCCTAATACAACGATTCTGTTTCATTGCATTACGGTCCAAATGCAACTGTTTGCTGACTCGTGGCAACAGATCCTAATGCAACGACTGTGTTATGTGGCAATAAAGCTGTAACACCACGAACCAGTATTTTATGGCAACAGATCCTAATGCAACGACTGTGTTCCGTGGCAATAAATCTGTATCGCCACGAACCAGTAATTCGTGGCAACAAATCCTAATGCAACGATTGTGTTCCGTGGCAATAAAGCTGTAACGCCACAAAGCAGAGTATCGTGGCAACACATCCTAATGCAATGATTCTGTTTCGTTGCATTACGGTCCAAACGCAATTGTTTGCTGATTCGTGGCAACAGATCCTAATACAACGACTGTGTTCTGCGGCAATAAAGTTGTAACGCCACTAACCAGTAATTTGTGGCAACAGATCCTAATGCAACGACTGTGTTCCATGGCAATAAAGCTGTAATGCCACGAACCAGTATTTCGTGGCAACAGATCCTAATGCAACGATTGTGTTCCGTGGCAATAAAGCTATAACGCCACGAACCAGTAATTCGTGGCAACCGAACCTAATGCAACGACTGTTTTCCGTGGCAATAAAGATGTAATGCCACGAACCAGTATTTTGTGGCAACCGATCCTAATGCAACGATTGTGATCTGTTGCATTAGCATCCTGACGCCACGAACTAGTGAATCATGGCAAAAGATCCTAATGCAATGATTGTGTTCCGTGGCGATAGATCCTAGTGCCACGAACTAGTGAATCGTGGCAAAAAGCCAAGCTTACTGCAACGATTTAGTATTCGTTGCAGTACAATCGTTGCAACAGGTCGGAATCCTTGTAGTGATGATGCTGTGGGAAGTGCTCGAGTAGCTTGGCTTCATCGAAATGCTAGGATATTGGGGTCAAGATACAGATGACAGAGGCGTACTGTCGTGCACCGTCCTTGTTGACGTCCCTGCTAGTCCACTCCTTCATGTATGGGCTCCTTTTTCGGTCACTACCTCGGGAGCTCGTTTGGAGGACACGTGGGCCGTCGCAGCAGGTGAAGTGGTTATGAAGATTTGCGAGCTTCATCAAGATGCCATGGCTGACAATTTGCTCTTCTCCCAGTCTGCGGCGTGGCTGGTCAAGAGTGGCAATGTTGTATGGTTGAGGCCTATCACCTGAATGGCGACACAACGTTGACGACTCTTGGGACTTATGCTGCTGCATCCAGAATGGTGGTTATTACGAAAAGTGCAATCATTCAACAACAGCTTGGAGCCTTGAGACAAGCGATTGAATGGGGTGACACTATTGACTACATCAATGAGAACCTACGTTCGTTCCTGGCTCTGACAAATTACCGGCTGAATCAGTGCAAGAATCAACTGCAACACACTCGCAATAAACTGCAGAAAGCTCGCACCAAACTGCGACAGGCTCACAGGGAACTGCAGCAAGCTCATCGTGAGCTGTAGGTGAGCCAACTGGTGGTGCAACAACAGCAACATCAGCTGTTGGTGATCACCGAGGCACGAGATGAAGCTGTCAATGAAGCTCAGGGTTGGGAAGCCGAGGCATTCAAAGCTTAGGAGGACTTGATGGAGGCTCAGGACCACTTGCCGCAACCAGTCATGTATCCACCGGCTGAGGACATGTCGCTAAGCATGGGCGCGCAGGTGCTTCTATGTCCTGAGGAGGAGGAGGATCCTGAGTTACTCGAGTTCGCCGACAAGGATGAATCGGAGTAGGATGGGGCAGCACTACTACCATCAACGGGCAATGTATAGTTAACCATTGCTCGCATTTATTTTGTAGCCATGTTTGTGTCATATTATAAAGAGTAGTGGGTGCGTATGAGATGACAATGTGTGTAGGACATCTTATGGAGACTAAGTATAGTTGAGATGCACTTCCGTAGTCGTAGTCTGTAGGATCGAAGAGCACGTGAAAAGCTACCAGAGGGGGGTGAATGGTAGATTAAAACTTTTTCAGCGGAAGCAACAAAATCCCCTCGGTAGAAAATGAATCTGTTAAGAAATCGTGTGTGCGACTAATATAAATGTGATCAATCATAACAAAACCAGTATAGATTATGGAGAATCAAGTCACAAAGACACGACAACAAGAATCAAGAAAAACCGTCGAGAAAAACTCAAGTTACGATCGAAAGATTGAACGAAGGTCAATCTGTTCTACCCGAGAAAAACCAGATCTGCAACACTGCAAAGAAACTCATGTAGATCCAAAACCACAAATCCAATGACCTTGAAATTTTCAAGGTGATTGATAATCAAGTTGTTAAGACAACCCAAAAAGATTCACGTCAATTGGATATGTAAAAATTGAGTTATGATAAAACCATCGAAGTAAAGTAGTGTTGTGCAGAAGTTCGATGAGAAAGACTTGACGAAAACAAGTCGGATGAACAAGGCACAAAAGTTCCTTTAAACTACGAATTTTATTGATCAAACCACAAGAGGAACATCCCCAAAGTCATGCACCATGAGCTCTAGCCTCCATTGCTTATATAACCAGCCCTTAGGCCAACCCAATCCTAACTAGGACTCAAATCCTACTCAGATTCAACCGAAACTTTCCATAACTACTCAAGACTCTTCCATACGCAGATAGAAGCAACCTTAAGACTTCCAAACACCTTAGGAACATATCCAACATTCCTAAAACAACCCAACTTCGTGACCCATACGAAATCCTATCATAACCAACTCAAATCTTTCCATATTTGAGTCAAACCCGACTCAGCCGCAGTCTGAGTCCATAACCTAGTTGGTTGGACCTTTCTGACCAATTCTTTACGTCCATATCTCTTCATCATGTCTTGGAACCATGTAGACACTTCCATGCACTCCTTGCACACGTGTAAACACCTTCCAACGACATCCATGATACCTTCATATGCGTTGTTCTTGATCCAAACATGATGCGCGACCTCCCGATCAACTCAACCACAATTCCTCCTAAACTTCGTTGTTGAACCTCATCTTCTCCCTAAGACTAGTTCAATGGATCCTGTCACCAGCCATGTCTTGAACTCAAGCAACACATGCAGATGAACAAACAACCAATACTTCTAAGCACAAGTCCTTAACTTGACTCTCGTTAGTTTCGAAACCACAACACCTTACGTGAGCACCTCACATAAGCATGTTGCACACCATAGCAAAATGATATCAGCCATAACCGCCAAAACAAACCAAAAACTTAGTAAAATAATACTAAGCAAACTTTCCATAATCCAAAAAGCAAGTTCGAAACATTGCAAATTAAAAGCAAAACCACTGCAATCTAGCTCAAGACCTTTCCAAAACTAACCGAACCTTAAGATGGAGCTTACCAAAGCTAGCAGGACCTAGCACCGGAGCTTACCAAAGCTAGTCGGACCTAGCGCCGGAGCTTACCAAAGCTAGTCGGACCTAGCGTCGGAGCTTACTAAAGCTCAATGTGAAGACAAATAGCATATGCATAAGGTCTATCAATGTAATGTATCATATGACTTTTGTATGTCTTTCCAATCAAATGAGAGTAACTTGAATCTTTTTAGAATTTCTCCGAAACTCTAAGTTTCACTTTCAAACTAGGAATAGCAGCCATATCACTATATCATATCTCACAACAACTTAGAATTGGATTAAGCTTTTGCTACCCACAATTTCTAGATCAAGGCAAAAGTAATTCTAGCCAACGAAAGCAACATTTTGGAGAGTAGTAAGTCGTAGACTAGGAACTTAGGATAATTAAAACAGAGCAGCTATTCATCATTTCATCTATGTGAATTCCAAACCATTGTTACCGCACATCTTTTATTTTATTAACCTAACCTATACTACATTAGTATTAATCCCTTTTCTAGATGCAAATGTGGTGTAATGAAATAAATAAAATAATGGGATGCAAATGGGATGTAATACAAGTTACCTCAAGTGGGGGTCCTCCCCCAAGCTTGTTCTTGTTCAAGGTCCGCACTAGGGGCTGAAACCCTAACGACGGATGTAGGCCATGAGGTTGGCCTAACCTTGTTGCAGCATGGCTTTGGCATTGGAGGGTTGAGTGTCGATGTTGGATTGCCTTCCATGGGTTTCATGAGTGTGGTCGAGGAGAGCGTTGTCGATGTCGCTCATCCACGCTTCAAGGTTTCCATAGGTTGGATGTACCTTGTCATTCCTTGGCTAAGGTAGTGATAACCCTTCGCACAAAGGCATGACGTGCACTCACCATGCGTCAAGTGTGTTCCGTCATTCTTTGGCTAATGTGTATCATATCTTTTTGCTATAAAGGAATAACTTGTACCTCTCATGCATTAGGTGTGATCCGTCACTCCTTGGCTAAGTTAATGATAACCTTTAGCCACAAAGGAGTGACATGTACCCAACATGTGTTGAGTATGATCCGTTATTCCTTGGCTAAGGTACAACATACCTATAACCACAAAGGGATGATGTGCACTCAACATGGGTTGAGTGTGATTCGTTGTTTCTTGGCTAAGGTATAAAATACCTTCTGGCCACATAGGAACAACTTGCACCCAATATACATTGGATGTGATCTTTTCATTCCTTGGTTAAGGAACATCATACCTTTTAGCCACAAAGGAATAACTTACACCCAATGATGGTGGTAATTACCTTGGGCTTGAATGAGTGCATAGAATAGTTGAGAGCATAATGCTCTCACATATTTGTAGCAGCCCGATGGTTGCTTGTGGAGGGTTTCTATGTCAAATCTTCGGCCTCGTATAGTTATGGTTGACCTTCGGGCTTAATTTATGATAGGTAGCAACCATTCTATTTTACTCCTTGGCCAAGAGATGTTGGAATGGAATCCCTAGGGATTCCAACGATCGGATCTTTGAATGCCTGCATAGTTGTATTACTCTTGCAAACTTCCTTTCTATGATAGAGAGGGATGTTTAGCTCCCGATACTTGTACAAATGAATTTTCGGGTTAGGTAACCGAATCTTCATTTGTACATACGAGGAAGAGAAAAATGAAAGATGCATTAGGTCTAGTTTAAAGTGTATCTATTAATAATGTATGAATCATTGATAGGAGTGGGGCTTTATAGATAAATCAATTTGCACCTGTGCTAAAGCTCCTATTCATAGCAATGCAAGTGATATAAATACACTATATGGATCCCTTCATCTTATAAATTCTAACCATCATAGCTTCTTACAAGAGCAAATATCTATCAATTGTATCATGGTAAACATGATTCTCAATTTTATCCTCTTGAACATTTTTAATCTCTTGCCTAGGAATTTGAATTGTAGTGATCCATGCATGAATGAGTTTCAAATCAAAATTATGGACATCACTATTCCTAGGACATACCAATTCAACCAATAAGTCATTCCTTAAGCATTACCTATGCAGAAAATGTCTAAGTCAATTTTAACAATGCTTATGAAATTATAGGTACTTGTTTAAATTTATTCCCAAGTAAGATGACATTCCTTTTTGAAAAATCAAAAAGAGCAATGCCAGCAATTACTCTCATGAGGATGCATGAGAATTGAATGATGAGAAGGTGTAAACCTTCCTTACCAATGTAAGCAAAAATCATTCAATCCTATGTAATTCAAATGACGAAAAATTTGAACATATACCTTAATTGAAGAGCACTTCGGGTTGAAGGTCGTTGTGTGAGAAACTCACGACCATGGATTTTGGTGTAGCCTTTATGTTCAATGTGTCCTCCCAAGTTGAGGTTGGAGTTGAATGAGCTTCATCTTGCTCCTCCATTGAGCAACCATCTTGAGCAATCCTCCACCATGAACTCAAAATGAGATCGATGGAGGGATATGCTCTTGATGGGGTTTTCCAACCTCTCTGGAAATTTTCTCTCGGCTGCACTAATATCAAGGACAAACAAAACAACTCGAAAACGGGTTACGTTAGCTCAAAAGCATGCTGTACCCTTTATCAAATTGTTTTTCCCTGTAGGATAGAAGAGCATATTAAAAGCTACCAGAGGGGGGTGAATGGTAGATTTAAACCTTTTTAGCGGAAGCAAAGAAAACCCCTCGACAGAAAAATGATCTGTTAAAGAAATTTTGTGTGCAACTAATCTAAACATGTTCAACCGTGACAAAATTAGAATATATTGTAGATAATCAAGTCACGAAGACACAACAACAAGAATCACGGAAATCCATCGAGAAAAACTCAAGTTACGATCGAAAGATCGAACAAAGGTCAATTTGTTCTACCGAGTAAAAAACAGTTCCGCAATACTGCAAAGAAACTCGTGTAGATCCAAAACCACAAATCCAATAAATGTAAAATTTTACAGATGATATAAAACCAAGTTGTGAAGACGGCCCAAAAAGAAACACAACAATTGGATCTATAAAACTCGAGTTATAATAAAACAACCGAGGAAAGGTAGTGCTGTGCAGAAACTCGACGAGAAAATCTTGTAGACAACAAGTCGGATGAACAAGACACAAAAGTTCCTTTAAACTACGATCTTTATTCAATAGAATACAAGAGGAACAGCCCAAAAGTCGTTTACAACGAGTTTTGTTCTCCTTTGCTTATATAACCAGCCTGAAGGCCAACTCAACTCAAACTAGGACTCTAATCCTACTTAATTCACGAATCGAGTATTTCCATAACTACTCAAGATTCTTCTAGATGCAGATAGAAACATTCTCAAGACTTCCTAACAAACTCAAGAACGTATTCCACATTCCTAAAACAACCTAACTTCATGTCCCACACGAAACTATCATAACCAACTCGATACTTTCCATATCCGATTCATAACCGACTCTGCCGCGGTCGAAGTCATTATCCGATACGATCCGATCCTTCCAACCAGATCTTTTCTTCCATAATCTTGTCTTCAGAACCATGTTTCCACGTCATGCATCATATGCATATGTGTGAACACGTTCTTTCAACATCCGGTTTCCTTCATATGCACTGCCCTTGATTCAATCACCTTGCATGATCTCCTGATCAACTCAACCACAGTTCATCCTGAACTTGATTGTTGGAACCTCATCTCCTCCCTGAGACTAGTCCAATGGATCCTATCGCCAGCCATGTCCTGAACTCAAGAAACAGCTGTACATGAACAAACAACCGATAATTTCGAGTACAAGTCCTCGACTTGACTCACATTAGTTCTGAAACCACAACATCTTACGTGAGCACCTCACATAAGCATGTTGCAAACCATATAAGATGATATCAGCCATAACCACCAAAACACACAAAAAACTTAGTAAATGAATACTAAGCAACATTTTGGAATGTAAAACAAGTTCGGAACAATTCAAAGAAAAAATAAAATCAAGTTCTGAAACTTGCAAAAGCTATCAGGAGCAAAAACAAAGTCAGTCAAAATACAACCAATAGGAGCTTCCCAACGTTAGCAGAACTAGCATCTACTGGAGCTTACCAAAACTAGTCGGAACTAGTCAACCCAAAAGTCGGAGCTAGAAAAAGCAAGTCAGAGCTTAACAAAGACAAGTCAGAGCTATCAAAGAAATGTTGAAGCTAAAGATAAAACTCACCAGAGCTACCCAAAAATATGTCGGACCTAGACAAAGCAAGTCGGACCTACGTTGGACCTTGCCAGAGCTACCCAAAACAAGACGGACCTATAGTCGGATCTTGCTGGAGCTCAGACATAGAGTCGGACCTTGTTGAAAAGGTGTTTTGGTAGTATTCAAAACTTTTATCATCAAAGCCAATGTATTCAGCACACATAGGTCTCACAATCTCCCCCTTGATGAATGCATTGACAACAACACTTAAAATCGTAACATTGGCTTATTCACATGAAAAGTTTTGAAAACAAAATCCCCCCCGATACATATTTCTCCCCCTCTGTAAATAAAAAATAAAATGAGAAGACAAACAAAAAATTCTCACCCTGAGAAGAATCGTGCCAAAAACACCTATGAATATGTGCAATGTGTGATCAATTTATTTCTCCCCCCTTGACAATGTATTCAACAAGGTTCGAAAGAGAAATTTAAATTTTTTATGAGCATATTATAACGTATACATATAAACAAAGCTCATCCATGTCATACTATCAAGTAACTTACACTATCACATCAATGAGATACATAAAGTAGTGCAAGCCATGCTAGAGATCAAGTGTAATTTTCAATTTAAGCAAGTCATGATCTCACAAACTTAACTATTTCAAAACATGAAAGCTTGATACTTGTTGCTGTATTTTTCATTTTTCATTATCATGTAAATCTCAAATTTTGATCATATAACATTTGCAAGAGATTATATACCGCATCTACCTTATTCTAACCAACCAATCCAAGGCTATGCCATTTGACAATCAGAAGCTTAAGGACATGGTTTTAGTCATACACAACTACTTCCAAGTTCATATCCAAGTGCAATGATAAACCATCTCAAAATAAGAAGTGCGATGCATGCATATTCTCTTGATCTTTTCTCATTTTTATTTGATCATAAAAGCTCAACATGTGGATAGTTGATTGATAAAATTTTCATTATTAAAAGCACTTGTGAGCATGCAACAAGTTCAAAACAGTAAGAAAGTTCGATCATGATCAGATTTAGTGTACGTAATTATTCCAATTACTAGTAATGGCAAAAACTACAAAATGTATGACATGAGTAATGTAGTAAGAGCTTTCAGCACGTAAAAGGAATCACAAAGTCATATATGTATGAAATAATATGCTCGTATTATTTTCATTTCAGATTCACACATAGACTTCCCAAGTTTCAACCCCCCCCCCCCCCCCCCCCCCCCCAATTTAAGCCATGAGAATGCATAACCCCTAATTCACTACGTATGTAATAAATATGAGTGAAATCCAAAGGTTTTGTAAAACTGTCAGCCAATTGTTGTTCAGTATCTACATGGTGAAGCACAATGTTTCCTTTTTCAACATTATCACGGAGAAAGTGATACCTAATGTCAATGTTCTTTGTTCTCGAATGTTGCATGGGGTTTTTAGCAATGCAAATGGCACTAGTGTTATCACAAAACAGTGGAACACTATGTAGATCAATCCCATAGTCCTTAAGTGTTTGAACGATCCAAAGAATTTGTGAACAAGCGCTAGCAGCAGCTACATATTCAGTTTCAGCTGTGAATTGTGCAACTGAACTTTGTTTTCTAGAGGACTAAGCAACAAGTGAATTACCAAGAAAATGACAAGCATCCGAAGTACTTTTCCTATCAATCCTACAACCCCCAAAATCAGCATCGGAGAAAGCTCTCAATGAATTGGTTGAGGAAGACGGAAGAAAAATGCCAAATTCTTGAGTTCTATGTAAGTACCTGAGAATCCTTCTGACGGCTTGACAATGTGAAGCATGCGGAGAAGCTTGAAACCGTGCACAAAGACATACGCTGGATTGTATGTTCGGTCTTGATGTCGTGAGGTACAAAAGTGATCTGATCATGCTTCTATATTCTTTTTGATCCACGGGTTCACCATCTTCATCAAGTTCAAGTGTCGTTGCTGTACCCATTGGTGTCTGAAGAGGCTTGCTTTTGTCCATGTTAAAGCGCTTAAGAAGGTCTCTTGTATACTTCGTTTGATGCACAAAGGTACCTTCCTAGGTTTGCTTTATTTGCATCCCCAAGAAGTAAGTGAGTTCACCCATCATACTCATTTAAAATTCTGAACTCATCATCGCTGAAAACTTGGACACAAGATCATGAGAAGCATAACCAAACATAATATTATCCATATACACTTGAACAAATAGTGAATCATTGCCATGCCTAAGTACAAAAATAGTTTTATCTACATTACCCATGGTAAAACCTTTTTCAATTAAGAAAGTTTATAACCTATTGTACCATGCTCTAGGAGCTTGTTTTAGACCATACAGGGCTTTAGTTAGTTTGAAAACATGATTAGGAAATTTTTGATTTTCAAAACCAGGTGGTTGCTTAACATAAACCTCCTTATCTATGTAGCCATTAAGAAAAAACTTTTACATCCATTTGATATAACTTGGAATCTTTTGATGCGGCAAAGGCTAATAAAATTCTTATGCCTTCTAATCTAGCAACAGGAGCAAAAGTTTCTTCGAAATCTAAGCCATCAATTTGTGTGAAACCTTAAGCAACCAATCTAGCTTTATTCCAAATTACTACACCATCCTCACTTTGCTTGTTTAAACACCCATATAGTTCCGATTAAGGTGTGGTTATGAGGTGGAGGTAGAAGTTTTCAAACATTATTTATTTCCAAGTTTTCTAACCCTTCTTGCATGGAAATAATCCAAGATTCATTAGTGAGTGTGTGTGATATATCATTGGGTTCAAAAGCAGCAACAAGAGCAGAATGAGCACGAGAATTGGAGTCAGAAAACATGGATCTTGCAACTCGTTCATGCAAGCTTCCAATTATCTATTGCGGGGGATGATTCTTGTAAATCAGTAGGAGACCTGATGTCTCACAAGATTCTTCTTCATCAGGATCATCGCAGATTGATGAGCTTGTGGCTTGTGGACGATCAGGACCAGCAGAGGTGGTAGTCAGAGCTTGTTCAAAGTTCGGAGCTAGACACGAGTCAGCTTCGGAACTATAACGCAGTATCACCGACCCTTCTTCTTCTTCAAAAATACCCTCCCTCTGAGGATGTGTATCTGATCCTGCAGTACCGGTATAGTACCTAGGCTAGCCTCATTAATAGAAACTTCACAGTTCTCTATAGTTTTGTTAGTTTCCAATAAAAGCACACGATAACCTCTAGTGTGAGATGGATAACCAGGAAACATGCCATCTTCAGATCTAGATTCAAATTTATCAAGATTTCCATGTTTCTTAATAAAGCATTTGCAACCAAAAACCCTAAAGTGTGAAACACAGGGCCTATGTCCAAACCGAAGTTCATAGCGTGTTTTACCTAGTTTGGTACGCAAGAAAATACGGTTTGAAACACAACAAGCTGTTGCAATTGCATCCGTCCAAAATTTTCTGGGAGTTTGATATTCATCAAGCATAGTCTTAGCCATCTCAAATAAGGCTCTGTTTTTCCTTTCTACAACACCATTTTGTTGAGGAACATATAGTGAAGAAAATTGGATGTTCTATTCCATGTTCAGTATAAAAATGATCAAATGATTTATTTTTAAATTTAGTTCCATTATCACTTCTGATTACTTTTAATGATCCTGGGTGATCAATTAATAGTTTAAGAAATAAAGTCCTAAAATGAGTAAAAGCTTCATTTTTAGATGACATGAAATAAACCCAAGAGTATCTAGAATAGTCATCAACAATTACAATTACGCACCATTTACCTCCAAAGTATTGTACACATGTCGGACCAACGGTGTTGAGGTGCAAAAGTTGACCAGGTTCAATTGTCATAGTCATCGAGAGAAGAGCATGTGAACCTGCATCCATCTTAGCATGTCTACACGAAGAGAATACAATATGCACTAACAAGAGTGAGGTGATCAAAGCCTGCATGACCAAGTCTACGATGCCAAAAAAATAAATCTTTTGAATCATTGGCAACAACACACCAATGCTCAGAAGTTGACACATCAAAATCAGCTTTAAAAACTCTCCCAAAACGTGACATGTGAAACAAAAGCTCACTATTTGAATCTACAACTTTGCAGCAATTTTTAGAGAAAAATTATTTCCAAATTTTCACCAAGCAATTGAGAAACAGAGAGCAAGTTGTATTTCAAATTTTTAACAAGTGCCACATTTTTTAAGGTGTAGTGGTCATTTACTCTAACCGATCCTTTCATACACGTGACACAAAAGAGAGGGAGGAGAACCATTCCCTGTTACCGGTCATGTGGCGTGAGCATCCTGAATCCACAATCCATATGTTCTCCTTCCTCAAGCGTGAAACCTACACAGAAGGACAATCCGTCATTAACTCAATATTGGGGTTAGTCAATAAGCATTTGGGAATCCAGTACTGAGCCATGCGACGTCCAGTAGGAACAACACGCGAAGGCTGTGACAAAACAACAGATTTATGAGTCAAGGATTGATGTTTTCTGTTCTTAACTACTGATTTAAAAGTTCTTACTCGTTTAGCACAAAAACCAGTAGCTTCGGAGTTAAGAGCAGACTGAAGTTCCGAAGGGAACAACAGAAGGTCTGGGAGCTCTCGGAGCTATCGTAACTATCAGAGCTGCCTTTGTATATTTCTTACCAGAAGGTCCGGAAGCTACTTTTTTCAAATTTCTGACTTATTAAAGAAGGTTGCATGTTTCTAATATTAGGTTTAGCATGCATAGCAGATTTAGCATGAAAGTTATGAGATCTAGTAGGCACTTTATCGTTTTTAATTTATTTAGCTAGTCTGTAACAGAAATCTATGAAATGACCATCTTTATCACAATAAGTACAATGAAATTTCATTTTGTAATCATGTCTAGATGAGCATCCAGTGTTAGAAAAAGAATTCGAAAGCACTCCCGCAGATTTAAAAACCAAATCCTTTTGTTTAGGGACAATTTTGATTAAACCACTTCCAAATGATTTTACAATGTGAGGTGGATGTGTTTTAGAATAAGCATTGGAATCAAAACCTAAACCAGTTTTATCATTGCAAGGTTTAGAAGAATTTAAGAGCAAGTTTAGATTCTTGTTCCCATTGTAAAACCGCTCTAATATCTTATTTTTATTGTCAAGTTCTTTAGATAAAACTAGACAGTTTTGACATGAAGTTTTTCTTTTTTATTTGCAATTGGAACAATATTCAACTTCATGAGAACGTAAAACATTGTTCAGAATAGAAATTTCATTCATTGCATCTTTTAGTTTCTTATGAAGATTGTCACATGCAGAACAATGCAGATCATCTATAGAACAAGAAGCATCTTTTATGTTTTTAACATTAAAATCAGGCAACTTTTTGTTCTTTTCGATTTCTTCATCAAGTCTATCTAGAGTGGAGGAGTGTGCACTTCTTAATGTGGACAATTGTTCATAGAATAAGTCACATGAGGGACATGCATCATCACTAGGAATCAAAGTTTTTAAACAGATGATTTCATATTCTAGTGATTCAATATAGCAGCATTACACTAAGCTTTTTGTCCCTTTTCTTGACAATAATAGTTGCACGAGAAATTGCATCACACATTTTATTACAGGTAGAACATACCTCATCGTCATAACTATTGTGTTCTGCATCCTCTTGACTTGATCTTGATCTTGTTTTGCCCGCCATGAAGCATAAGTTGGCCAGATCATCATCATCTTCATCACTTCAAATGTCTACATCACTTGAACTGAGCTTTTGAAGTGCGGTGATGAAGCTGTTTATCATCTTGCATCCTATGGAACCCTTCTTTTTCTTGTTGGAGTTTCCAGAGGTGGTCTTGACCTTGTTCTTCTTCTGTTCACGGGTAGTAGGACCTAAAAGGTTAGGGCATTCTGTACGAAAGTGTCTTGTCTTACCACATTCAAAGCATCGTTGAGGTCCGGAGCTTTCTCTCCTTCTAGTTCTCACATTTTGCAATGCTTTTGAGAACCGAGTTGAGATGAGTGCTAGCTCCTCTTCTCGAAATTCTTCAATCTGTTCCAGTGTTAGTGAAGATAACAAAGCAAGAGTATTGCAAGATGATGATTGGCCAGTGCTAGGCATATCATGTTGTGAAACGAATGCAATAGACTTATTGGGATTATTTCGTGATAAAATGTCAATTTCATGAGTTTTTAGTTTAGAGTAAAGCACATCTAAAGTAAGAGTACTCATGATAGTTGATTCACGAATGGATGTTACTTTCATCTCCTATATTGTCATGTCTAATGCACTAAGGAGTTGCCTAGCATTCTCAGCATCAGAAAAGTTTACGTTGACACTACGTAGATTATTGAGAGTTTTATTAAATCGGGCAAAAAGTTGATTGATGGACTCACCAGGTTGCATCTCGAAGCACATGTATTCCTTTTTGAACAAATATTGTTTTATCTCCTTGATTGTGTTGGAGCCTTCATGATAATCACAAAGAGCTCTGCAAACATCGTATGCTGATCGGAGGTGAGCGACACGATCAAAGTCGCTTTGAGTGAGTCCCTGAATGATCAAGTTGCGGGCTTTGTTGTTTTTGTCAACGTCCTGTAGATTCGTAGTCGTAACTTGATCGTTTGATGGCACTTCATAAGGTTTCTATACCTTTTCCCATATCACAAAACCATGCACCTAGATGAAAGCCTCCATGCGTGCCTTCCAAACCTGAAAATCAATACCACTAAACACACAAGGTTTTGCGGAGTATTTCTCCATGATGATTAGTAAAAACACGTGCCAATCAAAGAGATTAGAGCACCGTGGCTCTAATACCAATTGTAGGATCGAAGAGCATGTGAAAAGCAACCAGAGGGGGGGTGAATGTTAGCTTTTAACTTTTTCAGCGAAAGCAATGAAAACCCCTCAGCAGAAAAACGATCTGTTAAATAAATCACGTGTGCGACTATTCTAAATGTGTTCAACCGTGACAAATGTAGTAGATATTGTAGATAATCAAGTCACGAATACATGACAACAAGAATCACGGAAATCCGTCGAGAAAAACTCATATTACGATCGAAAGATCGAACTAATGTCAATCAGTTCTACCGAGTAAAAAATAGTCCTACAATACTGCAAAGAAACTCGTGTAGATCCAAAACCAAAAATCCATTGACCGTGAAATTTTTATAGATAATAGAAAATACCTTGCTTATATAACCAGCCTGAAGGCCAACTCAACTCAAACTAGGACTCTAATCCTACTCAATTCACGAATCGAATCTTTACATAACTGCTCAAGACTCTTCTATACGCAGATAGAAACAATCTCAAGACTTCCTAACAATCTCAGTAATGTACTCCACATTCCTAAAACAACCTAACTTCATGACCCACACAAAAACTATCATAACCAACTCGATACTTTCCATATCCGATCCATAACCGACTCCGTCGCATCCAAAGTCATCATCCGATATGATCCGATCCTTCCAACCAGATCTTTCCTTCCATAATCTTGTCTTCAGAACCGTGTTTCCACGTCATGCATTGCATGCATACGTGCGAACACCTTCTTTTGACATCCAGTTTCCTTCATATGCATTGTCCTTGATTCAATCACCCTGCGTGATCTCCTGATGAGCTCAACCACAGTTCCTCCCGAACCTGATTGTTGAAACCTCATCTTCTTCCTGAGACTAGTCCAATGGATCCCGTCACCAGCCATGTCTTAACTCAAGCAACACCTGCACATGAAGAAACAACTGATACTTCCGAGCACAAGTCCTCGACTTGACTCACATTATTTCCGAAACCACAACTCTTACATGAGTACCTAACATAACCATGTTGCAAACCATAGCAAGATGATATCAGCCAGAACGACCAAAACAAACAAAAAACTTAGTAAATGAATACTAAGCAACATTTTGGAATGTAAAACAAGTTCGGAACAATTCAAAGAAACAATAAAATCAAGTTCCGAAACTTTCAAAAGCTAACGGGAGCTAAAACAAAGTCAGTCGAAATACAACCAATAGGAGCTTCCCAAAGTTAACAGAACTAGCATCCGTCGGAGCTTACCAAAACTAGTCGGACCTAGTCAACCCAAATGCCAGAGCTAGAAAAGCAAGTCAGAGCGTAACAAAGACATGCCGTAGCTATCAAAGAAATGTCGGAGCTAAAGACAAAACTCACCGGAGCTACCCAAAAACATGTCGGACCTAGACAAAGAAAGTCAGACCTTACGTCGGACCTTGCTGGAGCTACCCAAAACAAGCTGGACCTATCGTCACACCTTGCTGGAGCTTGGACCTAGATTCAGGCCTTGTTAAAAAGGTGTTTTGGTAGTATTCAAAACATTTATCGTCAAAGCCAATGTATTCAGCACACATAGGTCTCACAAGCTCAACTTGAAGCAACATGCAAATGCAATGAATATTAAGGGAAATTTTTTTGGATTGAATTAGGAAGATGAATTCAAGTAGTTATGCCCAAGGTTCATATCCAAATAAATTTATATCATAATTCAAAATTTTAATTTTTATGATGGTTGGAAATTTTACTTTCCAACATGCAAGTGTGAAAATTTAAACATGCTAAATGCAAATGCAAAGATTGATAGGGAATTCTAACATGCAATTGGGAAATCAAATATGAGATAACTACCAATTAACCTATTGGCAAGGACTCGCTGAATTTTTGAAGTCCGATGAGTGGGACATACCTCCGTCCATTTTAGTGCGATGATTTGTTGTCCAATCCCGGAGTTGAATAGTTGGACAACTTCTCTTAATTGACATGCCAAGTCTCCTTTGGCATGTTAGTTGGACATATGGGCCACATGATTGCCCTAGCCTCACCGTCATCTTAATGAAGACTTGTTGATGTAGTGATGACTTTTCCCTCTTGGAAATATTCTCTCACGAGCATGGTGAGGCTTGTCCTTCTTTAGGGTGTCACTTCGACCTTCTTGATGTTCTTTTGAGTTAACCCATACTTTGATCATGGATAAAAAGCTTCCTTGGGCACGGTGACATGTGGACTCCACAATCAAACAAGAAAAGCTTCATCCACAATGTCACTTGCCTAGGTTCCATGGGCTTGGTCGAAGGATAAGAATCCCAACAAGTAATTGTGGGACATCTTGGATCTTGAATGCTCTTTCTCTTTCTTGTCCTAGGCCAAGGGATTCATGTAGTCTCGATTTCTTGCTTGGCCATGGACAAGATACTTCAAGATAGGCTAGTTTAACTTAAATCCATTGAAATCCTCCTAGCCTCCTTGACTGCAAGGGTGATGTTGATTCCACCCTTGACCTCCTTGTCGGTAATTACCATTGGAGTTGTGTTTGGAAGGAAAAATCCTCATGGGTCTTTAGAGAAATGATTCCCCAAGTGGCCCATGTTGACATGGATTTTCACAAATCATGTGATATCCATGGCTTGGATAATTCCAAACACTTATCCATTGACATGACCTATCATGATACTTCAATGGGAGGTGTACTTCCATAGCTAGCATGTACACCTTTCCATGTGGTGTGCATGGCAAGCTAATGGAACTAGAGCATTCTTCAATCCACCCCTTGAGTAGAGACCATATTCTCATCCATGATGTATGAGAATAGGACTCCTTCAGCTTCAACACAAAGGTTGTCATGGATTGATGGACCAACCCATGACATGAATGTTGGATGAGGAGCCAACTATCCAACCTATGGTGGAGGAAAACCAAGAAGAACACTTGGGGCCTCCCCCAAGGTTGGGGATGGATGACTTTGGATCCTACTGGAAGGTGAAATTCTTCTGCGAAAGGCAATGGTGTTGCCTAGCGGACATTTGTTGAGGTACGCTTGAATTATCTTGCAATTGAGCACTGACGTCCTCGTTGGCTATCCCATAAATTCCATAAAATGGGTTAGCCATCACTACCCTGTTTTCACCACAAAAAGAAGAAAACAAACAAGGGTAATCCTGTCTAATAACTACTAGTACCTATAGCTTAATCACAAGTGATAGCTATCCTTCACTTCCTTTGCCTTCCCCAGCAACCCCGAGATATCTTCCAAATTCTTAGGGTGGGAAACTTTCAAATGAGTAATGGTTACAAACCCTTTTTTCGGCGCCAGAAATGCTTGTTGACGTTTCTTACATCACATATCATCTCTCGAAAGAGATGAGGTCCGCTAGCGCACGGAAACTATCGTGTAACATTTCACCCAAGAGTATTCCCAAGGGTATCGTATTTATCCCAAAGGAAGACAATGAAGTAAAGTAAACACTACTCTTATAATCAAGCTATGGGATACTAATCAATTATCAAGATAGGGGTAAGTTGATAATAGGGGTAGTGCGATACACACCTAAGCAATCTATTCTAAAGGGGTAAATGGGTCCTAATGGAGATTAGACTAAGAGTTGGGGAGTTACTCCTACAATGCTTCTAACATACATATACATAGCCTATGTTAGGTACTAACAAGCATGTCAATGGTGAATACTTATGCTAAGTTGTTCAACATATCGGGCTCGGGTTTGCCCCTAGCAATACTAGGACGGCTCCCGTCAAGAGCCTATGGCATAACCGAACATGGATGATTACAGAGGACAGATAGGGCTATCACCACCTACTGCCTACCTCTTCAATCCGTGGGTCTACGAGACATCCAACGTTACTTAACTACCCTAGCACCATGCTAGCATGTTAAGTAAGTACCTTAAGAATCATGACATCTTAAGGCAATGACTAACCTAAACATCGTTGAACCAATGTTGAGACATAACATAAGTTATTCATATTAACATGATCATATCATAACTAATTAGACTATAGTGGGGGTTGGTATTATTTATGATGATAGATTAAGAGTGATATGGCATAATCATAAAGACTACTCCTACCACATACATGGAATCCACAATCAAATAAGAAACGCTTCATCCAAGTATATGAATAAAAGGAGATTAAGATAATATCTTTATTGTGCCTAAAGTCACAAATATAAGAAAAGATACATGAGCCATACCTTTCCCAACTTGGACTTGGGACTAGAGGCTCTCCTCTCTATAGCCTAACTCCACTAAGGACTAAGAGAACTAGTGTATACAATAGAATGATGCTCAAGTGCTGTGTGTTGACGTGAGGGGTCCTATTTATAGCTTGGAGAAGGGTCGGTTCCCGCAACCAAAAGTGCGTGAACCAGTCACCACTGACTTCTTCAAGTCGGGAGGATCCAACACATGTTGTTTGACCATGTTTGGCACCCGGAAGGGGTCGGTCAACCTGGTGGTTCAGCCACCCTGGTCCAGGCTCCAAACGGCCAATTCTTCCTCCAGGTGACTTACAAGTGGGTCCCATTCCTTGATATGGGTGCTACACCGTTGGATGGCCTCAGATACTTCTGTTTGTGGGCCATTTGATCCATGTGGTGCCACATGGCAACACTTGATTGGCTGGGATGATATTTTTTAGGATCCATCCCCTTGTTTCACTTCAATTCTGTGTAAAATACCTGCATGCACCAATTTCTCCAAGTACAAGTGGAAATAGGTTAAATAGAAAGGGGATGTGTGCAAGAAATGATATTTGTTTCACATAATTGAGTTATATTGATGGGTGAAATTGGAATATAACAGCCATCAACAACGTGCCGGAAGGCGAACCCATTCTCTCAGGTACGTTTTCTCTACTTTATCATCCCGTAGTCATACTCTTTGACTCCGGTGCCACCCATAATTTCATTAGCCAATCATATGTTCTCAAGCATCAATGACCTATCACTCCCACAAGAAGTCCATATTTGATTTACTCTCTGAGTGGGAAAATAACAGCGGACATGAAAGTCCATAAAGCACAACTTAAGATGGGTGGGAATATTTCTCCGACTTCTCTAATTATATTAGAGGGTCAAAAGCTCGATGTCATCTTAGGAATGTTGTGGCTAAATCACCATGGCGCTGTTCTGGGCTTCATTCCACGTGTGGTCCATTTAAACTTCCCACTACATGAACCACATACTCTCATTCTAGACCGCCTTATACGAGAAATTCCAGCCACCTATAACACGGAAGCCACGAAGCTTGAGGACATTCGTGTGGTCCGTGAATATCCGGACGTGTTACCCGGTTATTTGTTGGGTATGCCACCTGACAGAGACATTGAGTTCAAGATTGAACTTATTCGGGAACCACACCTATCTCTCGAAGGCCATACAAGATGGCACCAAATGAGTTGGCAGAATTAAAGGAGCATTTGAAGGACCTGCTGGACAAAGGCCTAATACGCCCAAGTTCATCACCTTGGGGCTGTTCTGCATTGTTTGTGAAGAAGAAGTACAAGACTTTACGTCTATGTGTGGACTATCGTACGCTCAACACCGTGACAATCAAGAACAAGTATCCACTACCGCGTATCGATATTTTATTTGATCAACTAGTAGGTGCTAAGGTTTTCATGAAGATTGATCTTCGGTCTGGATATCATCAAATCAAAATCCGACCAGAGGATATACCGAAGACGACATTCTCAACGAGATATGGGCTCCATAAATATCTCGTCATGTCGTTCGGACTTACCAACGTGCCGGCTCACTTCATGTATTTGATGAATTCAGTATTCATGCTGGAGTTGGACAAGTTTATCGTGGTCTTCATCGATGACATCTTGGTTCATTCTAAATCAGAGGAAGAACACGTCAAACAGTTGCATATCGTGCTCCTACGATTGCGAGATCACAAGCTCTATGCAAAATTCAGCAAATGCGAGTTTTGGATCAGCCAAGTGCCAGTTATTGGTCACATTATTTCAGTGGAGGGCATCGCTGTTGATCCAAGCAAAATTGTGCAAGTGCTGAAATGTAAGTCTCCAAAGTCTGTTCATGAAGTTTGCAATTTCCTCGGGTTAGCAGGATATTATCGGAGGTTCATTCCAAGCTTCTAAAAAATTGCCAAGCCAATAACGGATCTGCTGAAAAAGGGGACTAAATATAATTGGAGCAAGGCATGTGAGGATGCATTTGAAGCATTGGTGAATCATCTCACAACAGCCCCACTGCTAGCTCAGCCGGATACGACCAAATCTTTCGGCGTTTATTGTGATGCATCGGGCATTGGTCTCGGGTGCGTGTTTATGCAAGAAGGCCGCGTGATCGCATATGGATCATGGCAGCTCCGGAATCATGAGCAACATTATCCAACTCATGACCTTGAGGTCGCTGTTGTAGTACTCGCGCTAAAAATATGGAGGCATTATTTACTAGGAAATCTAGTACATCTCTACACCGATCTCAAGAGCTTGAAATATATCTTCACTCAGAAGGAGTTGAATATGCGGCAATGAAGATGGTTATAGCTGATCAAAGATTATGAGATTGAAATTCACTACCATCCCGGCAAGGCAAATGTTGTTGCCGATGCGCTGAGTCGCAAGTCTCACGTCAACAATCTGTCCATCGCCCGGACGGAAGAGGACGAGCCGAGTTTATACTTGGTTCCATATGGAGCGTAATATAATCTTGCTCTCATTCCTACCATACGAGAGGATATTATGGAAGCTCAAAAGAAAGATGTGCGTATGTTGCACATTCAGAGGAGAATGAAGAATGGAGAAATGAAATGCTTCCGGAGTGATGAATATGGTACTCTATGGTTCAAAGACCGAATAATAGTACCCCATCATATGCATAAGGTTTATCAATGTAATGTATCGTATGACTTTTGTAGGTCTTTCCAATCAAATGAGAGTAACTTAAATCTTTTTAGAATTTCTCCGAAACTATAAGTTTCACTTTCAAACTAGAAATAGCAGCCATATCACTATATCATATCTCACAACAACTTAGAATTGGATTAAGATTTTGCTACCCACAATTTCTAGATCAAGGCAAAAGTAATTCTAGCCAACGAAAGCAACATTTTTGGAGAGTAGTTAGTTGTAGACTAGGAACTTAGGAAAATTAAAACAGAGCAGCTATTCATCATTTCATCTATGTGAATTCCAAACCATTGTTACCGTACATCTTTTATTTTATTAACCTAACCTATACTACATTAGTATTAATCCCTTTTCTAGATGCAAATGTGGTGGAAAGAAATAAATAAAATAATGCGATGTAATACAAGTTACCTCAAGTGGGGGTCCTCCCCCATGCTTCTTCTTGTTCAAGGTCCGCACTAGGGGCTGAAAACCTAACGACGGATGTAGGCCATGAGGTTGGCCTAACCTTGTTGCAGCATGGCTTTGGCATTGGAGGGTTGAGTGTCAATGTTGGATTGCCTTCCATGGGTTTCATGAGTGTGGTCGAGGAGAGCGTTGTCGATGTCGCTCATCCACGCTTCAAGTTTCCATAGGTTGGATGTACCTTGTCATTCCTTGGCTAAGGTAGTGATAACCCTTCGCACAAAGGCATGACGCGCACTCACCATGCGTCAAGTGTGTTCCGTCATTCTTTGGCTAATGTGTATCATACCTTTTTGCTATAAAGGAATAACATGTACCTCTCATGCATTAGGTCTGATCCGTCACTCCTTGGCTAAGTTAATGATAACCTTTAGCCACAAAGGAGTGACATGTACCCAACAGGTGTTGAGTATGATCCGTTATTCCTTGGCTAAGGTACAACATACCTATAACCACAAAGGGATGACGTGCACTCAACATGGGTTGAGTGTGATTCTTTGTTTCTTGGCTAAGGTATAAAATACCTTCTGGCCACATATGAACAACTTGCACCCAATATACATTGGATGTGATCTTGTCATTCCTTGGTTAAGGAACATCATACCTTTTAGCCACAAAGGAATAACTTACACCCAATGATGGTGGTAATTACCTTGGGCTTGAATGAGTGCATAGAATAGTTGAGAGCATAATGATCTCACATATTTGTAGCAGCCTGATGGTTGCTTGTGGAGGGTTTCTATGTCAAATCTTCGACATCGTATAGTTATGGTTGACCTTTGGGCTTAATTTATGATAGGTAGCAACCATTCTATTTTACTCCTTGGCCAGGAGATGTTGAAATGGAATCTCTAGGGATTCTAACGATCGGATCTTTGAATGCCTGCATAGTTGTATTACTCTTGCAAACTTCCTTTCTATGATAGAGAGGGATGTTTAGCTCCCGATACTTGTACAAATGAATTTTCGGGTTAGGTAACCGAATCTTCATTTGTACATATGAGGAAGAGCAAAATGAAAGATGCATTAGGTCTAGTTTAAAGTGTATCTATGAATAATGTATGAATCATTGATAGGAGTGGGGCTTTATAGATAAATCAATTTGCACCTGTTCTAAAGCTCCTATTCATAGCAATGCAAGTGATATAAATACACTATATGGATCCCTTCATCTTATAAATTTCTAACCATCATAGCTTCTTACAAGAGCAAATATTTGTCAATTGTATAATGGTAAACATGATTCTCAATTTTATCCTCTTGAACATTTTTAATCTCTTGCCTAGGAATTTGAATTGTAGTGATCCATGCATGAATGAGTTTCAAATCAAAATTATGGACATCACTATTCCCAGAACATACCAATTCAACCAATAAGTCATTCCATAAGCATTACCTATGCAGAAAATGTCTAAGTCGGTTTTAACAATGCTTATGAAATTCTAGGTACTTGTTTAAATTTATTCCCAAGTAAGATTACATTCCTTTTTGAAAAATCAAAAAGAGCAATGCCAGCAATTACTCTCATGAGGATGCATGAGAATTGAATGATGAGAAGGTGTAAACCTTCCTTACCAATGTAAGCAAAAATCATTCAATCCTATGTAATTCAAATGACGAAAAATTTGAACTTATACCTCAATTGAAGAGCACTTCGGGTTGAAGGTCGTTGTGTGAGAAACTCACGACCATAGATTTTGGTGTAGCCTTTATGTTCAATGTGTCCTCCCAAGTTGAGGTTGGAGTTGAATGAGCTTCATCTCGCTCCTCCATTGAGCCACCATCTTGAGCAATCCTCCACCATGAACTCAAAATAAGATCGATGGAGGGATATGCTCTTCATGGGGTCTTCCAATCTCTTTGCAAATTTTCTCTCGGCTGCACTAAAATCAAGGACAAACAAAACAACTCGAAAATGGGTTACGTTAGCTCAAAAGCATGTTGTACCCTTTATCAAATTGTTTTGCCCTGTAGGATAGAAGAGCACGTGAAAAGCTACCAGAGGGGGGTGAATGGTAGATTTAAACCTTTTTACGGAAGCAAAGAAAGCCCCTCGATAGAAAAACGATATGTTAAAGAAATTGTGCGTGCGACTAATCTAAACATGTTCAACCATGACAAAATTAGTATATATTTTAGATAATCAAGTCACGGAGACACAACAACAAGAATCACAGAAATCCATCGAGAAAAACTCAAGTTACGATCGAAAGATCGAACAAAGGTCAATTTGTTCTACCGAATAAAAAAAAGTTCCGCAATACTGCAAAGAAACTCGTGTAGATCCAAAACCACAAATCCAATAAATGTAAAATTTTACAGATGATATAAAATCAAGCTGTGAAGACGGCCCAAGAAGAAACACATCAATTGGATCTATAAAACTCGAGTTACAATAAAACAACCGAGGAAAGGTAGTGCTGTGCAGAAACTCGACAAGAAAAACTTGTAGACAACAAGTCGGATGAACAAGACACAAAAGTTCCTTTAAACTACGATCTTTATTCAATAGAATACAAGAGGAACAACCCAAAAGTCATTTACAATGAGTTTTGTTCTCCTTTTCTTATATAACCAGCCTGAAGGCCAACTCAACTCAAACTAGGACTCTAATCCTACTTAATTCACGAATCGAGTATTTCCATAACTACTCAAGACTCTTCTAGATGTAGATAGAAACATTATCAAGACATCCTAACAAACTCAAGAACGTATTCCACATTCCTAAAACAACCTAACTTCATGTCCCACACGAAAACTATCATAACCAACTCGATACTTTCCATATCCGATTCATTACCGACTCCGCCGCGGTCAAAGTCATTATCCGATACGATCCGATCCTTCCAACCAGATATTTTCTTCCATAATCTTGTCTTCAGAACCATGTTTCCACGTCATGCATCACATGCATATGTGCGAACACGTTCTTTCAACATCCAGTTTCCTTCATATGCACTGCCCTTGATTCAATCACCTTGCATGATCTCCTGATCAGCTCAACCACAGTTCCTCCCGAACTTGATTGTTGGAAACTCATCTCCTCCCTGAGACTAGTCCAATGGATCCCATCACCAGCCATGTCCTGAACTCAAGAAACAGCTGCACATGAACAAACAACCGATAATTTCGTGTACAAGTCCTCGACTTGACTCACATTAGTTCTGAAACCACAACATATTACGTGAGCACCTCACATAAGCATGTTGCAAACCATATAATATGATATCAGCCATAACCACCAAAACACACAAAAAACTTAGTAAATGAATACTAAGCAACATTTTGGAATGTAAAACAAGTTCGGAACAATTCAAAGAAAAAATAAAATCAAGTTCTGAAACTTGCAAAAGCTATCGGGAGCAAAAACAAAGTCAATCAAAATACAACCAATAGGAGCTTCCCAACATTAGCAGAACTAGCATCCACTGGAGCTTACCAAAACTAGTCGGAACTAGTCAACCCAAAAGTCAGAGCTAGAAAAAGCAAGTCAGAGCTTAACAAAGACAAGCCAGAGCTATCAAAGAAATGTTGAAGCTAAAGACAAAACTCACCAGAGCTACCCAAAAACATGTCGGACCTAGAGAAAGCAAGTCGGACCTACGTTGGACCATGCCAGAGCTACCCAAAACAAGACAGACCTATAGTCGGACCTTGCTGGAGCTCAGACATAGAGTCGGACCTTTTTGAAAAGGTGTTTTGGTAGTATTCAAAACTTTTATCATCAAAGCCAATGTATTCAGCACACATAGGTCTCACAATCTCCCCCTTGATGAATGCACTGACAACAACACTTAAAATCGTAACATTGGCTTATTCACATGAAAAGTTTTGAAAACAAAATCCCCGCCCTATACATATTTCTCCCCCTCTGTAAATAAAAAATAAAATGAGAAGACAAACAAAAAATTCTCACCCTGAGAAGAATCGTGCCAAAAATACCTGTGAATATGTGCAATGTGTGATCAATTTATTTCTCCCCCTTTGACAATGTATTCAACAAGGTTCGAAAGAGAAATTTTAATTTGTTATGAGCATATTATAACGTATACATATAAACAAAGCTCATCCAAGTCATACTATCAAGTAACTCACACTATCACATCAATGAGATACATAAAGTAGTGCAAGCCATGCTAGAGATCAAGTGTAATTTTCAATTAAAGCAAGTCATGATCTCACGAACTTAACTATTTCAAAAAATGAATGCTTGACACTTGTTGCTGTATTTTTCATTTTTCAATATCATGTAAATCTCAAATTTTGATCATATAACATTTGCAAGAGATTATATACCGCATCTGCCTTATTCTAACCAACCAATCAAAGGCTATGCCATTTGACAATCAGAAGCTTAAGGACATGGTTTTAGTCATACACAACTACTTCCAAGTTCATATCCAAGTGCAATGATAAACCATCTCAAAATAAAAAGTGCGATGCATGCATATTCTCTTGATCTTTTCTCATTTTTATTTGATCATAAAAGCTCAACATGTGGATAATTGATTGATAAAATTTTCATTATTAAAAGCACTTGTGAGCATGCAACAAGTTCAAAACAGTAAGAAAGTTCAATGATGACCAGATTTAGTGTACGTAATTATTCCAATTACTAGTCATGGCAAAAACTACAAAATGTATAACATGAGTAATGTAGTAAGAACTTTCAGCACGTAAAAGGAATCACAAAGTCATATATGTATGAAATACTATGCTCGTATTATTTTCATTTCAGATTCACACATAGACTTCCCAAGTTTCAAACTCCCCCCTAATTTAAGCAATGAGAATGCATAACCCCTATTTCACTACGTATGTAATAAAAATGAGTGAAATCCAAAGGTTTTGTAAAAATGTCAGCCAATTGTTGTTCGGTATCTACATGGTGAAGCACAATGTTTCCTTTTTCAACATTATCATGGAGAAAGTGATACCTAATGTCAATGTTCTTTGTTCTCGAATGTTGCATGGGGTTTTTAGCAATGCAAATGGCACTAGTGTTATCACAAAACAATGGAACACTATGTAGATCAACCCCATAGTCCTTAAGTGTTTGAACAATCCAAAGAATTTGTGAACAAGCGCTAGCAGCAGCTACATATTCAGTTTCAGCTGTGAATTGTGCAACTGAACTTTGTTTTCCAGAGGACTAAGCAACAAGTGAATTACCAAGAAAATGACAAGCATCCGAAGTACTTTTCCTATCAATCCTACAACCCCCAAAATCAGCATCGGAGAAAGCTCTCAATGAATTGGTTGAGGAAGACGGAAGAAAAATGCCAAATTCTTGAGTTCTATGTAAGTACCTGAGAATCCTTCTGACGGCTTGACGATGTGAAGCATGTGGAGAAGCTTGAAACCGTGCACAAAGACATACGCTAGATTGTATGTCCGGTCTTGATGTCGTGAGGTACAAAAGTGATCTGATCATGCTTCTATATTCTTTTTGATCCACAGGTTCACCATCTTCATCAAGTTCAAGTGTCATTGCTGTACCCATTGTTGTTTGAAGAGGCTTGCTTTTATCCATGTTAAAGCGCTTAAGAAGGTCTCTTGTATACTTCGTTTGATGCACAAAAGTACCTTCCTAGGTTTGCTTTATTTGCAGCCCCAAGAAGTAAGTGAGTTCACCCATCATACTCATTTAAAATTCTGAACTCATCATCGCTTAAAACTTGGACCCAAGATCATGAGAAGCATAACCAAAGATAATATTATCCATATACACTTGAACGAATAGTGAGTCATTGCCATGCCTAAGTACAAACATAGTTTTATCTACATTGCCCATGGTAAAACCTTTTTCAATTAAGAAAGTTTTTAACCTATTGTACCATGCTCTAGGAGCTTGTTTTAGACCATACAGGGCTTTAGTTAGTTTGAAAACATGATTAGGAAATTTTGGATTTTCAAAACCAGGTGGTTTCTTAACATAAACCCCCTTATCTATGTAGCCATTAAGAAAAAAATTTTTACATCCATTTGATATAACTTGAAATCTTTTGATGCGGCAAAGGCTAATAAAATTCTTATGGCTTCTAATCTAGCAACAGGAGCAAAAGTTTCTTTGAAATCTAAGCCATCAATTTGTGTGAAACCTTGAGCAACCAATCTAGCTTTATTCCAAATTACTACACCATCCTCACTTTGTTTGTTTTTAAACACCCATATAGTTCCGATTAAGGTGTGGTTATGAGGTGGAGGTAGAAGTTTTCAAACATTATTTATTTCCAAGTTTTCTAACTCTTCTTGCATGGAAATAATCCAAGATTCATTAGTGAGTGTGTGTGATATATCATTGGGTTCAAAAGCAGCAACAAGAGCAGAATGAGCACGAGAATTGGAGTCAGAAAACATGGATCTTGTAACTCGTTCATGCAAGCTTCCAATTATCTATTGCGGGGGATGATTCTTGTAAATCAGTAGGAGACCTGATGTCTCACAAGATTCTTCTTCATCAGGTTCATCGCAGATAGATTAGCTTGTGGCTTGTGGACGATCAGGACCAACAGAGGTGGTAGTCAGAGCTTGTTCAAAGTTCGGAGCTAGACACGAGTCAGCTTCGGAACTATAACACAGTATCACCGACCCTTCTTCTTCTTCGAAAATACCCTCCCTCTGAGGATGTGTATCTGATCTTGCAGTACCGGTGATAGTACCTAGGCTAGCCTCATCAATAGAAACTTCACATGTCTCTATAGTTTTGTTAGTTTCCAATAAAAGCACACGATAACCTCTAGTGTGAGATGGATAACCAAGAAACATGCCATCTTCAGATCTAGATTCAAATTTATCAAGATTTCCATGTTTCTTAATAAAGCATTTGCAACCAAAAACCCTAAAGTGTGAAACACAGGGCTATGTCCAAACCGAAGTTCATAGCGTGTTTTACCTAGTTTGGTACACAAGAAAATACGGTTTGAAACATAACAAGCTGTTGCAATTGCATCTGTCCAAAATTTTCTGGGAGTTTGATATTCATCAAGCATGATCTTAGCCATCTCAAATAAGGCTCTATTTTTCCTTTCTACAACACCGTTTTGTTGAGGAACATATATTGAAGAAAATTGAATGTTCTATTCCATGTTTAGTATAAAAATGATCAAATGATTTATTTTTAAATTCAGTTCCATTATCACTTCTGATTACTTTTAATGATCATGGGTGATCAATTAATAGTTTAAGAAATAAAGTCCTAAAATGAGTAAAAGCTTCATTTTTAGATGCCATAAAATAAACCCAAGAGTATCTAGAATAGTCATCAACAATTACAAGCACGCACCATTTACCTCCAAAGGATTGTACACATGTCGGACCAACGGTGTTGAGGTGCAAAAGTTGACCAACTGGTCCAGTTGTCATAGTCATCGAGAGAGGAGCATGTGAACCTGCAACCATCTTAGAATGTCTACACGAAGAGCATACAATATGCACTAACACGAGTGAGGTGATCAAAGCCTGCATGACCAAGTCTACGATGCCAAAAAAATAAATCTTTTGAATCATTGGCAACTAGACACCTATGCTCAGAAGTTGACACATCAAAATCAGCTTTAAAAACTCTCCCAAAACGTGACATGTCAAACAAAAGCTCACTATTTGAATCTACAACTTTGCAGCAATTTTTAGAGAAAAATTATTTCCAAATTTTCACCAAGCAATTGAGAAACAGAGAGCAAGTTGTATTTCAAATTTTTAACAAGTGCCACATCTTTTAAGGTGTAGTGGTCATTTACTCTAACCAATCCTTTCATACACGTGACACAAAAGAGAGGGAGGAGAACCATTCTCTATTACCGGTCATGTGGCGTGAGCATCCTGAATCCACAATTCATATGTTCTCCTCCCTCAAGCGTGAAACCTACACAGAAGGACAATCCGTCATTGAATCAATATTGGGGTTAGTCAATAAGCATTTGGGAATCCAGTACTGAGCCATGCGATGTCCAGTAGGAACAACACGCGAAGGCTCTGACAAAACAATAGATTTATGAGTCAAGGATTGATGTTTTCTGTTCTTAACTACTGATTTAAAAGTTCTTACTCGTTTAGCACAAAAACCAGTAGCTTCGGAGTTAAGAGCAGACTGACGTTCCGAAGGAAACAATAGAAGGTCTGGGAGCTCTCAGAGCTATTGGAACTATCAGAGCTGCCTTTGTATATTTCTTACCAGAAGGTCCAGAAGCTACTTTTTTCAAATTTCTGACTTATTAAAGCAGGTTGCATGTTTCTAATATTAGGTTTAGCATGCATACCAGATTTAGCATGAAAGTTATGAGATATAGTAGGCACTTTATCGTTTTTAATTTATTTAGCTAGTCTGTAACAGAAATCTACGACATGACCATCTTTATCACAATAAGTACAATGAAATTTCATTTTGTAATCATGTCTAGATGAGCATCCAGTGTTAGAAAAAGAATTCAAAAGCACTCCTGCAGATTTAAAAACCAAATCCTTTTGTTTAGGGAAAATTTTGATTAAACCTCTTCCAAATGATTTTACAATGTGAGGTGGATGTATTTTAGAATAAGCATTGGAAACAACAGATTTATGAGTCAAGGATTGATGTTTTTCTTTTTTATTTGCAATTGGAACAATATTCAACTTCATGAGAACGTAAAACATTGTTCAGAATAGAAATTTCATTCATTGCATCTTTTAGTTTCTTATCAAGATTGTCACATGCAGAACAATGCAGATCATCTATAGAACAAGAAGCATCTTTTAAGATTTGAACATTAAAATCAGGCAACTTTTTGTTCTTTTCGATTTCTTCATCAAGTCTATCTAGAGTGGAGGAGTGTGCACTTCTTAATGTGGACAATTGTTCATAGATTAAGTCACATGAGGGACATACATCATCACTAGGAATCAAAGTTTTTAAACAGTTGATTTCAGATTCTAGTGATTCAATATAGCAGCATTACACTAAGCTTTTTGTCCCTTTTCTTGACAGTAATAGTTGCACGAGAAATTGCATCACACATTTCATTACAGGTAGAACATACCTCATCATCATAACTATTGTGTTCTGCATCCTCCTGACTTGATCTTGATCTTGTTTTGCCCGCCATGAAGCATAAGTTGGCCAGATTATCATCATCTTCATCACTTCAAATGTCTACATCACTTGAACTGAGCTTTTGAAGTGCGGTGATGAAGCTGTTTATCATCTTGCATCCTATGGAACCCTTCTTTTTCTTGTTGCAGTTTCCAGAGGTGGTCTTGACCTTGTTCTTCTTCTGTTCACGGGTAGTAGGACCTAAAAGGTTAGGGCATTCTGTACGAAAGTGTCTTGTCTTACCACATTCAAAGCATCGTTGAGGTCCGGAGCTTTCTCTCCTTCTAGTTCTCACATTTTGCAATGCTTTTGAGAACCGAGTTGAGATGAGTGCTAGCTCCTCTTCTGGAAATTCTTCAATCTGTTCCAATGTTAGTGAAGATAGCAAAGCATGAGTATTGCAAGACGATGATTGGCCAGAGCTAGGCATATCACATTGTGAAACGAATGCAATAGACTTATTGGGATTCGTTCGTGATAAAATGTCAATTTCATGAGTTTTTAGTTTAGAGTAAAGCACATCTAAAGTAAGAGTACTCATGATAGTTGATTCACGAATGGATGTTACTTTCATATCCTATATTGTCATGTCTAATGCACTAAGGAGTTGCCTAGCATTCTCAGCATCAGAAAAGTTTACGTTGACACTACGTAGATTATTGAGAATTTTATTATATCGGGAAAAAAGTTGATTGATGGACTCACCAGGTTGCATCTAGAAGCACATGTATTCCTTTTTGAACAAATATTGTTTTATCTCCTTGATTGTGTTGGAGCCTTCATGATAATCACAAAGAGCTCTGCAAACATCGTATGCTGATCGGAGGTGAGCGACACGATCAAAGTCACTTTGAGTGAGTCCCTGAATGATCAAGTTGCGGGCTTTGTTGTTTTTGTCAATGTCCTGTAGATTCGTAGTCGTAACTTGATCGTTTGATGGCACTTCATAAGGTTTCTATACCTTTTCCCATATCACAAAGCCATGCGCCTAGATGAAAGCCTTCATGCGTGCCTTCCAAACCTGAAAATCAATACCACTAAACACACAAGGTTTTGCGGGGTATTTCTCCATGATGATTAGTAAAAACACGTGCCAATCAAAGAGATTAGAGCACCGTGGCTCTAATACTAATTGTAGGATCAAAGAGCATGTGAAAAGCAACCAGAGGGGGGTGAATGTTAGATTTAAACTTTTTCAGCTAAAGCAATGAAAACCCCTCGGCAGAAAAACGATCTGTTAAATAAATCACGTGTGCGACTATTCTAAATGTGTTCAACAGTGACAAAAGTAGTAGATATTGTAGATAATCAAATCATGAATACATGACAACAAGAATCACGGAAATCCGTCGAGAAAAACTCATGTTACAATCGAAAGATCGAACTAATGTCAATCAGTTCTACCGAGTAAAAAACAGTCCTGCAATACTGCAAAGAAACTCGTGTAGATCCAAAACCAAAAATCCATTGAACGTGAAAGTTTTATAGATAATAGAAAATACCTTTCTTATATAACCAGCCTGAAGGCCAACTCAACTCAAACTAGGACTCTAATCCTACTCAATTCACGAATCGAATATTTCCATAACTGCTCAAGACTCTTCTATACGCAGATAGAAACAATCTCAAGACTTCCTAACAATCTCAGTAATGTACTCCATATTCCTAAAGCAACCTAACTTCATGAACCACACGAAAACTATCATAACCAACTCGATACTTTCCATATCTGATCCATAACCGACTCCGCCGCATCCAAAGTCATCATCTGATATGATCCGATCCTTCCAACCAGATCTTTCCTTCCATAATCTTGTCTTCAGAACCGTGTTGCCACGTCATGCATCACATGCATACGTGCGAACACCTTCTTTTGACATCCATATTCCTTCATATGCATTGTCCTTGATTCAATCACCCTGCGTGATCTCCTGATGAGCTCAACCACAGTCCCCCCCCCCCCCCCCCCCCCCCGAACTTGATTGTTGAAACCTCATCTTCTTCCTGAGACTAGTCCAATGGATCCCATCACCAGCCATGTATTAAACTCAAGCAACACCTGCACATGAAGAAACAACTGATACTTCCGAGCACAAGTCCTCGACTTGACTCACATTATTTCCGAAACCATAACATCTTACATGAGCACCTAACATAAGCATGTTGCAAACCATAGCAAGATGATATCAGCCAGAACCACCAAAAAAACCAAAAACTTAGTAAATGAACACTAAGCAACATTTTGTAATGTAAAACAAGTTCGGAACAATTCAAAGAAACAATAAAATCAAGTTCCGAAACTTTCAAAAGCTAATGGGAGCTAAAACAAAGTCAGTCGAAATACAACCAATAGGAGCTTCCCAAAGTTAACAGAACTAGCATTCGCCGGAGCTTACCAAAACTAGCCGGACCTTGACAACCCAAAAGCCAGAGCTAGAAAAGCAAGTTAGAGCGTAACAAAGACATGCCGTAGCTATCAAAGAAATGTCAGAGCTAAAGACAAAACTCACCGGAGCTACCAAAAACATGTCGGACCTAGACAAAGAAAGTCAGACCTTACGTCGGACCTTGCTGGAGCTACCCAAAACAAGCTGAACCTATCGTCACACCTTGCTGGAGCTCAGACCTAGATTCAGACCTTGTTAAAAAGGTGTTTTGGTAGTATTCAAAACATTTATCGTTAAAGCCAATGTATTCAGCACACATAGGTCTCACATGCTCAACTTGAAGCAACATGCAAATGCAATGAATATTAAGGGAAAATTTTTTGGGTTGAATTAGGAAGATGAATTGAAGTGGTTATGCCCAAGGTTCATACCCAAATAAATTTATATCCTAATTCAAAATTTTAATTTTTATGATGGTTGGAAATTTTACTTTCCAACATGCAAGTGTGAAAATTTAAACATGCTAAATGCAAATGCAAAGATTGATGGGGAATTCAAACATGCAATTGGGAAATCAAATATGAGATAACTACCAATTAACGTATTGGCAAGGACTCACTGAATTTTTGAAGTCCGATGAGTGGGACATACCCCCGTCCATTTTAGTGCGATGATTTGTTGTCCGATCCCGGAGTTGAATATGTGGACAACTTCTCTTAATTGACATGCCAAGTCTCCTTTGGCATGTTAGTTGGACATGTGGGCCACATGATGGCCCTAGCCTCACCGTCATCTTAATGAAGACTTGTTGATGTAGTGATGACATTTCCCTCTTGGAAATATTGTCTCACGAGCATGGTGAGGCTTGTCCTTCTTTAGGGTGTCACTTCGACCTTCTTGATGTTCTTTTGAGTTAACCCATACTTTGATCATGGATAAAAAGGTTCCTTGGGCAATGTGACATGTGGACTCCACAATCAAACAAGAAAAGCTTCATCCACAATGTCACTTGCCTAGGTTCCATGGGCTTGGTCGAAGGATAAGAATCCCAACAAGTAATTGTGGGACATCTTGGATCTTGAATGCTCTTTCTCTTTCTTGTCCTAGGCCAAGGGATTCATGTAGTCTCGATTTCTTGCTTGGCCATGGACAAGATACTTCAAGATAGGCTAGTTTAACTTAAATCCCTTGATATCCTCCTAGCCTCCTTGACTGCAAGGGTGATGTTGATTCCACCCTTGACCTCCTTGTCGGTGATTACCATTGGAGTTGTGTTTGGAAGGAAAAATCCTCATGGGTCTTTAGATAAATGGTTCCCCAAGTGGCCCATGTTGACATGGATTTTCACAAATCATGTGATATCCATGGCTTGGATAATTCCAAACACTTCTCCATTGACCTGACCTATCATGATACTTCAATGGGAGGTGTACTTCCATAGCTAGCATGTACACCTTTCTATGTGGTGTGCATGGCAAGCTAATGGAACTAGAGCATTCTTCAATCCACCCCTTGAGTAGAGACCATATTCTCATCCATGATGTATGAGAATAGGACTCCTTCAGCTTCAACACAAAGGTGGTCATGGATTGATGGACCAACCCATGACATGAATGTTGGATGAGGAGCCAACTATCCAACCTATGGTGGAGGCAAACCAAGAAGAACTCTTGGGGCCTCCCCCAAGGTTGGGGATGGATGACTTTGGCTCCTACTGGAAGGTGAAATTCTTCTGCGAAAGGCAATGGTGTTGCCTAGCGGACATTTATTGAGGTACGCTTGAATTATCTTGCAATTGAGCACTGACGTCCTCGTTGGCTATCCCATAAATCCCATAAAATGGGTTAGCCATCATGACCCTGTTTTCACCACAAAAGGAGAAAACAAACAAGGGTAATCCTGTCTAATAACTACTAGTATCTATAGCTTAATCACAAGTGATAGCTATCCTTCACTTCCTTTGCCTTCCCCAGCAACCCCGAGATATCTTCCAAATTCTTAGGGTGGGAAACTTTCAAATGAGTAATGGTTACCAACCCTTTTTTCAGCGCCAGAAATGCTTGTTGACGTTTCTTACATCACATATCATCTCTCGAAAGAGATGAGGTCCGCAAGCGCACGGAAACTATCGTGTAACATTTCACCCAAGAGTATTCCCAAGGGTATCGTATTTATCCCAAAGGAAGACAATGAAGTAAAGTAAACACTACTCTTATGATCAAGCTATGGGATACTAATCAATTATCAAGATAGGGGTAAGTTGATAATAGGGGTAGTGCGATACACACCTAAGCAATCTATTCTAAAGGGGTAAATGGGTCCTAATGGAGATTAGACTAAGAGTTGGGGAGTTACTCCTACAATGCTTCTAACATACATATACATAGCCTATGTTAGGTACTAACAAGCATGTCAATGGTGAATACTTATGCTAAGTTGTTCAACATATCGGGCACGGGTTTGCCCCTAGCAATACTAGGACGACTCCCGCCAAGAGCCTATGGCATAACCGAACATGGATGATTACAGAGGACAGATAGGGCTATCACCACCTACTGCCTACCTCTTCAAGCCGTGGGTCTACGAGACATCAAACGTTACTTAACTACCCTAGCACCATGCTAGCAAGTTAAGTAAGTACCTTAAGAATCATGACATCTTAAGGCAATGACTAACCTAAACATCATTGAACTAATGTTGAGACATAACATAAGTTATTCATATTAACATGATCATATCATAACTAATTAGACTATATTGGGGGTTGGTATTATTTATGATGATAGATTAAGAGTGATATGGCATAATCATAAAGACTACTCCTACCACATACATGGAATCCACAATCAAATAAGAAACGCTTCATCCAAGTATATGAATAAAAGGAGATTAAGATAATATCTTTATTATGCCTAAAGTCACAAATATAAGAAAAGATACATGAGCCATACCTTTCCTAACTTGGCCTTAGGACTAGAGGCTCTCCTCTCTATAGCCTAACTCCAATAAGGACTAAGAGAACTAGTGTATACAATAGAGTGATGCTCAAGTGCTGTGTGTTGATGTGAGGGGTCCTATTTATAGCTTGGAGAAGGGACGGTTCCCGCCACCAAAAGTGCGTGAACCAGTCACCACTGACTTCTTCAAGTCGGGAGGATCCAACACATGTTGTTTGACCATGTTTGGCACCCAGAAGGGGTCGGTCGACCTGGTGGTTCAGCCACCCTGGTCCAGGCTCCAAACGGCCAATTCTTCCTCCAGGTGACTTAAAGGTGCGTCCCATTCCATGATATGGGTGCTACACCGTTGGATGGCCTCAGGCCACATGTCGACACTTGATTGGCTAGGATGATATTTTATAGGATCCATCCCCTTGTTTCACTTCAGTTCTGTGTAAAATACCTGCATGCACCAATTTCTCCAAGTACAAGTGGAAATAGGTTAAATAGAAAGGGGATGTGTGCAAGAAATGATATTTCTTTCACATAATTGAGTTATATTGATGGGTGAAATTTGAATATAACAGTCGTCAACAACGTGCCGGAAGGCGAACCCATTCTCGCAGGTACGTTTTCTCTACTTTATCATCCCGTAGTCATACTCTTTGACTCTGGTGCCACCCATAATTTCATCAGCCAATCATATGTTCTCAAGCATCAATGACCTATCACTCCCATAAGAAGTCCATATTTGATTTACTCTCTGAGTGGGAAAATAACAGTGGACATGAAAGTCCATAAAGCACAACTTAAGATGGGTGGGAATATTTCTGCGACCTCTCTAATTATATTAGAGGGTAAAAAGCTCGATGTCATCTTAGGAATGTTGTGGGTAAATCACCATGGCGCTGTTCTGGGCTTCATTCCACGTGTGGTCCATTTAAACTTCCCACTACATGAACCACACACTCTCATTCTAGACCGCCTTATCCGAGAAATTCCAGCCACCTATAACACGGAAGCCACGAAGCTTGAGGACATTCGTGTGGTCCGTGAATATCCGGACGTGTTACCCGGTGATTTGTCGGGTATGCCACCTGACAGAGACATTGAGTTCAAGATTGAACTTATTCGGGAACCACACCTATCTCTCGAAGGCCATACAAGATGGCACCAAATGAGTTGGCAGAATTAAAGGAGCATTTGAAGGACCTGCAGGACAAAGGCCTAATACGCCGAAGTTCATCACCTTGGGGCTGTTCTGCATTGTTTGTGAAGAATAAGTACAAGACTTTACGTCTATGTGTGGACTATCATCCGCTCAACACCGTGACGATCAAGAACAAGTATCCACTACCGCGTATTGATATTTTATTTGATCAACTAGTAGGTGCTAAGGTTTTCATGAAGATTGATCTTCGGTCTGGATATCATCAAATCAAAATCCGACCGGAGGATATACCGAAGACGACATTCTCAACGAGATATGGGCTCCATAAATATCTCGTCATGTCGTTCGGACTTACCAACGTGCCGGCTCACTTCATGTATTTGATGAATTCAGTATTCATGCCGGAGATGGACAAGTTTGTCGTGGTCTTAATCGACGACATCTTGGTTCATTCTAAATCAGAGGAAGAACATGTCAAACACTTGCATATCGTGCTCCTATGATTGCGAGATCACAAGCTCTATGCAAAATTCAGCAAATGCGAGTTTTGGATCAATCAAGTGCCAGTTATTGGTCACATTATTTCAGTGGAGGGCATCGCTGTTGATCCAAGCAAAATTGTGCAAGTGCTGAAATGTAAGTCTCCAAAGTCTGTTCATGAAGTTTGCAATTTCCTCGGGTTAGCAGGATATTATCGGAGGTTCATTCCAAGCTTCTAAAAAATTGCCAAGCCAATGACGGAGCTGCTGAAAAAGGGGACTAAATATAATTGGAGCAAGGCATGTGAGGATGCATTTGAAGCATTGGTCAATCATCTCACAACAGCCCCACTGCTAGCTCAGCCGGATACGACCAAATCTTTCAGCGTTTATTGTGATGCGTCAGGCATTGGTCTCGGGTGCATGTTTATGAAAGAAGGCCGCGTGATCGCATATGGATCATGGCAGCTCCGGAATCATGAGCAACATTATCCAACTCATGACCTTGAGCTCGCTGTTGTAGTACTCGCGCTAAAAATATGGAGGCATTATTTACTAGGAAATCTAGTACATCTCTACACCGATCTCAAGAGCTTGAAATATGTCTTCACTCAGAAGGAGTTGAATATGCGGCAATGAAGATGGTTAGAGCTGATCAAAGATTATGATATTGAAATTCACTACCATCCCGGCAAGGCAAATGTTGTTGCCGATGCACTGAGTCGCAAGTCTCACATCAACAATCTGTCCATCGCCCGGACGGAAGAGGACGAGCCGAGTTTATACTTGGTTCCATATGGAGCATAATATAATCTTGCTCTCATTCCTACCATACGAGAGGATATTATGGAAGCTCAAAAGAAAGACGTGCGTATGTCGCACATTCAGAGGAGAATGAAGAATGGAGAAATGAAATGCTTCCGGAGTGATGAATATGGTACTCTATGGTTCAAAGACCGAATAATAGTACCCCATCATATGATACTTCGGAAGAAAATCTTGGACGAAGCTCATTGTCCAAGTATTCTATTCATTCAGGCATCAACAAAATGTATCAAGATCTGAAAACCAGATTTTGATGGACTCGGATGAAGCGGGAAATTGTGAAGTATGTATCCGAGTGTGATACGTGTCGATGGGTGAAAGCCGACCACATCAGAAGAACCGGACAGCTGCAATCATTGAACATTTCGACATGAAAATGGGAGGATATTAGTATGGATTTCATCATCGGATTACCTCTCACGTTCTACAAGCATGATTCGATTTGGGTGATAGTTGATCCACTAACCATATCGGCTCATTTAATCCCTTTACATACAAAGTATATTGCCCAGAAGTATGCAGAGTTGTATATTGCAAGAGTCATGTGCTTGTATGGAGCTCCCCGGACAATTATTTCAGATCGCGGTACACAGTTTGTTGCTTGCTTCTGGGAGCAGCTGCACGCATCATTGGGGACCAAACTGATCTGAAGCTCTGCATATCACCCGCAAATGGATGGTCAAACTGAACGGGTGAATCAATTTCTCAAAGACATGCTACGCGCTTGTGCCATCCACCACGCTAAAAATTGGGACGATCATTTACCGCTGGCGGAGTTCTCATATAACAATGGCTATAAAGCTAGCATCAAGATGGCGTTGTATGAAGTTCACTATGGCCGGAAATGTCGCACACCAGTCAACAGGTGTGAGTCCGGTGAGCGAGTGGTATACGGAATTGATATTCTGAATGAAGCCGAGGAATGAGTGCGAGTAATTCAAGCCAACCTCAAGGCTGCTTAATATCGACACAAAAGCTATGCAGATAAAAGACGTCGGCCTCTCCCCTTCGACATCGGAGACAACGTTTATCTTCGTGTCTCTCCGATAAAAGGAATTCATCACTTCGAAGTGAAGGAAAAGCTTGCTCCGCGATTCATCGGTCCATTCACCATCACTGAGAAATGCGAACCCGTTGCCTATCATTTGGGGTTACCGGCATCACTCTCTGGAATTCACAATATTTTTCATATCTCTCAGCTGCGTAAATGCCTTAAATCCACAGATAAAATCCGCACCGAAGACCTTGAAGCTCTCCAACCGGATCTCAGTTATTCTGAGTATCTGATCCAAATTATCGATGAAAAGACTCGTGCCACAAGAAACCGGAATTTATGGTTTTACAAAGTCTTGTGGAGTAACCATACCACTGAGTAAGCGACATGAGAAAATGAGGACTATCTCCTATCCAATTACCCGGACTTGCTATCATCTCATATCCGGTAACTTCCTTCCTTCATCTCTCACTTTTTATAATCTCAGGACGAGATTCTTTTAACGGGGGAGGGTTGTAAAAGCCCTAGTTTTGAAACCTTGAGTTCATAGAAATGAGGAGATGAAAAAAATCAAAATAGTAAGTGCCAAAAATAAAATTGATTCAAACCCTACAAGAGAGAATTAAAATAAATAAATTTATCTACTGTTCAAATGAGGTTAACATAATGATCTGAGTTCACCATTGGATTCCAAATATTTCAAATAGCACACCTGGAAGATTTCATAAATTTTGAGGCAGGTTTGGTATCTAATTTAATGGCTACATTGAATTGCATCTAAATTTGAATTCAAATTGGAATTCGAATGAAAAGTGGTCAAATTGAGATTTGGATTTCAGAATCAAATTCTTCACATTTGATTGGTCTTCATGCAAAAATCTGGAATTTTTGGAGCAAAGTAGGTACAGAATGGATGAGCTTAAGGGGGGAGGGGGACCCACAGATCGGAGACAGAGGGTCGTGAACCGCCTCTGTTCTCTGCTGTCCCCGAGCTTCAACATCGGGAGGAGCCTTCACCGCTGCAAACTGCATGCAAGCAAGCCGCTGCATGGCATTGAGCTCCAATCACCCCTACTTAAACCCTGATTCTTCTCCTCTAAGTTTTCTTTCGTTCTTGTTCACCAAAAACAGACCACCGACATCACTGTTGCCGCCTCTCTGTTCTTCGCTTCGTCCGGCCGTTCTAGCCACCGGTTGGTTTCGTTCCCTGAAGCAAAGTGAAGCACAACTTGATGCTACACCTTCTCCTGTCATTTTTGTGCCGTTTGCTTAGCTCATGCGTCCGTATTCCCCAGTTTTGCGGACGCCGCTGTTGAGCCGACGGGGTGGATGCATCTGATTCACGTCGAGCCGGTGCTACAGGCCTTCTCGTGAGCTGATTACAAAAGAGAAAAGGATCGCCATCGCACACTCTTGATCATAGTGAAAACCTCGCACCATTTAATTTAGTATTGTGTTAGAAATGCCTGTTTTAATCTTTGCAAGTTCATACCTTTGACCTTAGGTTTCCATAGCAATTCATTTTCTCTGTGCAACAATCATAGAAGCTCATTAGATTATAATTTCCAAACCTCCTACCGCACCACCTCGATCAAGAAACGATGAAAATGATAGGCCACAGATGGAGTATTTCGAGTTTTCCTTGTCGCCTTTGAAAAGAACCGCAGTTCATCGTTAAAATCGATTTTGCTAGCTATTCCACCCCCTTTTCTCTCCACTATCTTCTTCCCCATGCTCCCAGAATCCTGCTGAGTCATTCCCACCGTCGTCGGAACCCTAACGCCGCAGTCACCGTGGAACCACCTTTTCTGTCCGTCGACGCGCTGAACTGAGCACACAATTGGATTCAGCGACCCACAAATCCCCTAGCTGGTTAGGCTTGTGAAGAACAGCGGCTTGAAAGGCTGTTCGGGCGAGACCACCGGCGCAGGGCGCCGCGCGCCATTTGGGCACCGCCCAGGCAAGAGGATAAAGAAAGGGTGCGGGCCCCACCTGTCGGTATCGTTTCGCTCTCTCGTTATCAGCTGTGGCCGTCTGATCTTTTGTGGCTGTGCGAAGAGGTATGTGACCCCATGTGTGGCCCCATTCTGGTTGGCCCATTTTAAATGGGTGGGACCAGGATGATTAATTCAAACTTTCTTTTGATGAATAAATCCAGATTTCATCCAAACTTCAAAATACAATTACTCCTAGTAGAATTGCTCAAATAAATCCCAATAAATTCTGGCAGACTTATCTTGATCCTAGTGGCACAATTCGGTGGACATGAAAGCCCCAGAATTTTCATAATTAATTCTTTTGAGCTATCTGGTTTGGAAATTAATTACTCCTATTCTGCCAATAGGAAAATTCCCAATTTTGGTCAGAACACCCTCCCAAATACACTTGATCCTAGTAAAAATTTCAAGTTCACTGGACTTCATTTGCTGGGTGAATTAGTGTTCCAATTCTCCATGTCATTTGAAAAATCAGAAATGTACAAAAACATTTCCAGATTTTATCCCAAACTTGTAAAGTCAATCCTCACTTTAGGAAGCTCGTAAAATTATGAAACAAATTTTCCTAGAACTAGTGAGACCTCTACCAAGATCATCCACTGTTAGCTATGTTAAAGCTACATATTTAGTACCAAATTAAGATAAGCCTTTTACTTGTTGGAACTTTAGAGAAAACAAGCTTCCTTGAACATTTCCTGTTCTTGGTCCAGATCCTTATCATAGTACCTAGAAAAATCCCAAAGCTAATTAAAATCTTCATACCTAATCAATGTTTAGAATGTATTTTATGTAGTTTAAATATCACTCATGTACTTTATATATTGCATATCATATAGTGACCAAGATCGAGGAGGAGCTGGAGCCCTTGGAGAGCATACCGCCAGAAGCTAACTTCCCCTCTGACTCGCAGCCTGGCAAGCCTTTGTATGCATTGAAGTTTTATGTCAAATTTTTGATTTGTATCACTTATGTCTAGGGTGAGTTTTGTGCATTAGGGCTATGCTGCTTGTTACTCCACTTGCATGACCCACTAACCCCATGGAGTATTGGGTAGGTTTATAGTTCAACCAGTAGAAATGCCATGCTAATGTGGAAAGGAATCCGGTTGAAGTTGAGTAGTTGGAATCTACTCGCGATATAGTGTTTATATCACATGGGATCGGTTTGAGTATGAGAATGGTTTATGAATATGAACATGAGACCAAGCAGTTGGATAGGATGCAGTGAGACAGGGTCTCACGTACGTAGCCTGCTTATGTCAATTGAGGACCGATCTTTGTGCAGCCCTATTGAGAAGTTTGAATTGTACAGGAAGGCATACTGGGCATATTGAACCCAGGAAACTGATGTAACTTGATAACTCGGGTGTCGAGGCATGGCCCACTATTGATAGGGGGTGGGTTGAGGGCAGCGAGGTGTAAATCCGCTAACAGGCACAAACATGCTACGTGTAGGGACCTTCTGCCCGCGATGGTGGGCCCGGTTCGACGTTTGAGTTTCTTGTGAAAGGTTGTTGCGTATGACATCATGAGGGGGACTGCACACTTCTTACATATGGGTGTGCGTGTCGTGCAATCTGGGTGTTATTGATTGCAATCACCATCCCTCACAATTAAGGATCGAGTACTGCTTGTTCATTTCGTTGTGACATAATCAATACTGAAGAAGCCAGAAGAATATAGTGGGTGTTTGTAGTGTTTATGATGATAGAATAATACTGTTATGGCATAATCATCAAGACTACTCCTACCACAAACATGGAATCCACAATCAAACAAGAAACACTTCATCCAAGTATATGAATAAAAGAAGTCTAAAGATAATATCTTTATTGAAAGTGCATCTAGGCATCCCTTGTGGGTTTTGGTTGATTTATGACAAACAAATGAGATCCTAACTAAATTGTTGAGATGAGCGCAAGTTTCAATGAAATTATGAGGAAAGCGCAAAAAGAAAGGAGAGTGAGGAATCAAGTTGAAAAGAGCTCAAGAGACGAATAGAATACTCTTTGTGTATGGAGTTTGTTGGAGAAACACACCCCAAGAGCTCAATCAAAAGAAATCACTCTCACTGCACAAATTTACACAGGTCCAGACTAGTTCGATATACCCCGGACTAGTCTGATAATCTCTCTATCTAGGATCGGACAAGTCCTCCCAGCGCAAACTTGTCTATACCAGACTAGTCCGATAAAGTCCGGACTAGTCCGATAATATCTCTGATCAACATCGGACAAGTTCGATATTCCACGGACTAGTCCAAAATCCTCGCCGACCATCTTCGAACAAGTTCCCCAATTTCGGACTTGTCCTTAGTCCCTAAATTTCACGACACCGGACTAGTCCAATAACCTCTCTGACAAAAATCAGAAAGTCCTCCAAGTGCGGACTTGTCCTCAATTCACTAAGGGATTCACCACGCCGGACTAGTCCGATATGTACTGGACTAGTCCAAATATCTCCAGTGCCCAGATCGGACTAGTCAGCATGTTTTCGAACAAGTCCGATATTCCTGAACACTTAGGGTTTTCCACACTCCGCACATCGGACTAGTCCGAAGTCCACCACAGACTAGTCCAGACTTTGTAAACCCTAATGGTAACCTTTGGAAACCCTCATATAAATAGAGGTGCACGACGCTACTATGATCCCTCTCGACCCCTGCGCCGTCACACCTTCCAAGAGCCCAGAAAACACGTCTCTCCACACAATCCAATGCAAGAAAGATCAAATCCTTGAGGATTAACCATAGATCAAAGGAGAGACACATTCTTCACATCTTGAGCTCTTGGGTTTGAATCTCTCACACACTCTCGCTATTTTATTGCATATCATTAGAGTGTGTTTGGTGGTGTTTCGAATTGTAAATCTTGGGGAGCCCTCAACTTGTGAGAAGGCCCCTTGAACACGGTTATTTACCCCCTTTATGATTAGTGGAAGAGAATCAACCTCCGTGGCGATTCGACGAGAGTAGGGTTGGTGAAGATCCGGTCCTCTGTGGACTCCTCAACGTGGACGTAGATTTCCTCTGTGGAATCGAACCACGGGATAAAATCATTGTGTCTTTACTTTTGTTCTTACTATTCATTGCAATATAGGGTTTACTCGATCTTGTTCAACTTTCATTAAAACTTTGAAACTAAAGTTAACTTGTGCCATATCTAGTTTCATTAAAGCAATACACTTGAGTTACAACTAAATTTTCGCTGCATAGAGTACTTGAATCAAAATCATTGATCAAACTTGATCGATCTAGTCCGCACACACCGGACTAGTCCACACCCAACCGGACTGGTCTGATTTCTCTGTGTTTGATCAGGTTGCTAAGTGTTTCAAGTTCTGACAAAAGTTCAAAAATCCTATTCACCCCCTCTAGGCTAAATTCAATTGGTATCAAAGCTAGGCTCTTCAAAAGAGACTAATCGCTCGATGAGAAGATGTCGGACATGAAGGATGCGCACAAGAATTTCAACCAAGAGAAGGTTAATGATGATAAGGCTCAGAAGATGGAGAAGCTCCTTTGCGCAATCCAAGACTACGAGGATGATGAGGAGGAGATGCTTGAACTCAAGGCACTCCTAAGGAAGAAGGCACTCTCTAAAGGGAAGATAAAGATCGAGGATGAGAAGAAGAAGAAGGCGAGTAGTCACACTGACTACTCCTGATATTCTTTTAACTATGATCAATTAAATTCAAACAATAATCATTACTTGTCTATTCCTCTAGGGAAAGCTCCTTTCTTTGACGGCAACGATTATTCTATGTGGAGGCAAAATATCAAAAAGCATCTCATCTCACTTAACCATAGCTTGTGGCATATAGTGTGTACAGAGATAGATATCCCGAATGACGATGAAGAGCTCACACCAGGCCAAGAACAAGCTATCTATCAGAATGCTCAAGCTGCAGCTGTCATAACATCATCATTGAGTCGAGATGAGTTCACCAAGGTGGATGTACTCGAAATTGCAAAAGAGATACGGGACAATTACAAACTGCACATGAAGGCGATCATCATGTGCGAGAGGCCAAGATTGAAATGATCAGAGGCGAATTGGGAAGATTCGCCATAGAAGAAGATGAGTCACCATAAGATATGTACAATCGGTTGAAGAATCTTATCAACAAGGTTTGAGCATATGGAAGCAAGAAGTGGAATGATCACGAGGTGGTGAAGCTAATTCTCAGAGCCTTCATGCCTCACAATGTAACTCTATGTTCAATGATTAGAGAAAGCCCCAAGTATTAGAAAATGAACCTAGATGAATTGCTTGGAAATATTATCAATTTTGAGATGATGGAGAAACAAGAAAAGCATGTCAAAGAGATTGCCGACCTTACCTCGGCAAAGAAGAAAGGAGTTGCTTTGAAGTCCACTTGCAAGCCAATGTCAAAAGAGACTCGAGAAGCTCAAGAAGAAGATGTCAGCAACGATGAAAGCAGTGACATCGATGAAGAAGATATGATCCTATTTATGAATAAATTCAAGAAGATGATGAAAAGAAGTCAAGGTGGTAGATCAAATGAAGGAAGACACAAAGACGAATCAAGACCAAAGTTGAGGCGCACTTGCTATAACTGTGGTGAATATGATCACTTTATTGTTGATTGTCCTTATGAAGAAAACAAGAAGAAGACCAAGCATACAAAGCCTCAAACCAAGAATATGTTCAAGAAGAAAAAGCAAATTGGACAGGCACACCTAGGAAAGGAGTGGGACTCCAATGATGAGTCCTCATCCGAAGAGGAAGAGGAGATGGCTAGCATAGCCATCAAGAAGACAACCAAGAAATCCACCCTCTTCCCAACCATGGGTGCATGGAAGGACCACGACAACACATGTCTAATGGCGAAGGAAGGTAAAAGAAAGGTAACAACTAAATCTTCCTCTTCGCATTCTTTCACTAGCGATAGTAATACATCTAGTGATGATGAAGATATGCTTGTTGGCTTAGATAAGAAAACTGCTGCAAAAATGAAATTCTTGATGGATAAGCTTATTGATAAGGAGGAGCTTGTTGATCGCCAAGAAGATATGATCATCCTTCAATAGGAGGAATATCTTAAGATCAAAAAGCTCCTTGAACTTGAAAAGGAGCCAAACAAGTCACTAGAACATGAGTTAGCTTCAAGGAAGGAAGCTTGCTTGAAGTTAAGCAACTCAAATGTAATCATCGAGGATGAACTTGCTAACTTAACCAAACTTAACAAGATCCTTGAGGTCCAAGTTGAGTCACTCAAGCAAAGTGACCCTTCATCCTCTTCAAGCTAACCTTCTCAACACTTAAAATCTGAAACTACTATTACTTGTGCATGTGCTAAAATTGACACTAACTTGAAAGAGAAATCAAACTTGACAAATGACAAGCATCCTTCCCGAAGTGTCATATTTTACAAGGAGAAGGTAAAGTATGAATGCAGTGCATACTTGGACACAAGACCTCCTATTGACAAATATGCATTGGGTATTCTTATGGTGAAAAGCAAAATGCTAGAAGCCACAAGAATAACATGGAATGCAATGCTTTTGTCAAGGGAAACTCCTCTCAAGCTATAAAGCCTAATAATGTTGATAAGTCCAAAAATGTTAACACATATGAACAACAACTATTGTTTAGAACCTTTGACGCATCATATGTTCTCATGAAAAGTAATTTTGGTAGAGTTTATGCTAAACATGTTGGGCCACGCCATGGGAACACCAAGTCTCATGTGTGGGTGCCCAAATCACTTGTGACTAACCTCAAAGGACCCAAGCAAGCTTGGGTACCTAAGACCAATGTGTGATTTGTTCTTGCAGGACTATTCCTCGGGTGGATCGAAATGGGTGCTAGATAGTGGATGCACCAACGGAGAAAGAAGGATGTTTGTTGAATATGAAGAAAACGAAGATCCAAGTGAAGGCATCTATTTTGGAGACAACAGTCAAGGAAGGGTGCTCGGTACCGGTAAAATTGCAATTTTGCCTCAACACACTCTTTTCTCATGTTTTACATGTCGATTCCTTAGATTATAATCTACGGTCCATATCTCAATTATGTGACAAGGGTTATAATTGCTTGTTCACTAATGAGGGTGTGATCCTCTCTAGAAGGAGTGATGACTCGGTTGCATTCAAGAGTGTGTTAAAGGGAAAGCTTTATCTTGTTGACTTCAACAAAGATAAAGCTGAACTTGACATATTCTTGATTGCAAAGACCAACATGGGTTGGCTGTGGCATAGACGGCTAGAACATGTTGGTATGAGGAATCTTCAAAAACTCCTTAAGGGCGATCACATCCGAGGTTTAAAGGATGTTGTTTTTGAGAAAGTCAGGCCTTGTAGCGCGTGCCAAGCCAGAAAGCAAGTAGGAGCACCCCATCCGGCGAAGAATGTCATGACAACAACGAGACCGCTCGAGCTACTTCACATGGATCTATTTGGTCCAATTGCTTACATAAGCATCGACGGTAACAAATACGGTTTAGTAATTGTTGATGATTTTTCGCGCTTCACGTGGGTTTTCTTTTTGCATGATAAGACATAAACTCAAGGAGCCCTCAAGAAGTTTTTCATGCGTGCCCAAAATGAAATCTCGTTGAAGATCAAGAACATACGAAGTGACAACGGCACAGAATTCAAGAACACCAAAGTTGAGGAGTACCTAGACGAAGAAGGGATAAAACATGAATTTTCAGCACCATATCCCCTCAACAAAACAGAGCAGCCGAAAGGAAGAACCGAACCCTCATTGAGATGGTGAGGACTGTAAAATCCCAATTTTTTCCTTTATATGAAGTTCAACTATCAATTTGTTTTCAACCATAGTGGAGATCAAATGTGGTTGTGCATTTGAACTTGAGATCATTAAGAATTTTTCTTTCACCCATTCTTAAATTTTATTAACATAAGGCATGAACTTCACCAATGACCTTGGAATAATTTAAGTGACCTTTCTACAAGTTTTGGAATTTATTGAATAAAAATTTCCAGGGCAATTTACTATGCAGTACGAAGTGTATTCAAATTCATTTGAATATAGCACTGTACAATTAGGCCCTGCCAAAATATTAAAATCTGAGGCCATAAATTTTTTCATGGCCTCATAATATTCCAAATAGATTTCCTGCCAAGTTTCAAGATTTTTGAATTCGAATTGCTATTTTATTTGAGACGCTTAGCAAATTCAAGCCATATTTAGAATTCAAATTTTGAATTCTGTTCAACTTATTTGAAAATCAAGATTTTAACACACCATCATGGTCACCATGACTTGCTTGACTTACTCCCAAAGTTTCACAGTTTTTGAAACTCTTTTGCTATTTAATTCTGTGACCCCATTAAATTTCATTCAATATCAAATTCAAATTTGAAATTCAAACGAAACTTGTTCCAATTCAAAATTCAATTTCAGAACAAGTTCAAGATATTTATTTGAGCCTCTCCACAAAAATTTGGAATTTTTGGATCAAGTTTGGTAGGAGAATTGATGTTGCAAAGAAGGGAAGAGGATAAGAGAAGGTGGGACCCACTGTCAGCCTGGCAAACTCGAGTGAACCGATGGAATGCTCTGTATCCAGCTGTCCCCACCGATCGAAGCCGGTAACGCTCGACACCGCGATGCGGCATGCAAGCCACCGAGCTCCCCTCGTCCCTTTATGCCTATTTATACCCTCCCCTGGTTGTCACCGTCGAACTCCATCTCTGTTCGCGCCATAGCCGCCGCCTTTGTTCGTCAATCTTTTGGCCGAGGATTGAAGCCGTTTCTCATCGAGCTGTAAGTAGATGAAAGTCTTGTAACAACCTCCTCTACATGTTCTATTTGGTCATTGATCGTGACATAGCTTCTACTGGAGGTATTCTGAAGTTTTTCGGTCGCCGTCAAGGAAGCCGCCGGGAACCTTCACTGCCTCACCGTCGAGCTCCAGTTCTAGGCCATTTCCAGTCTCGATCCTTTAAGAAAAAAGGTTCGCAATCCTGTCTAGTTTATGCTCACGAAATGTAAGCCCATGACTTGAACTATAGCTTGAGTTTTTATTCGATAACCGAATCATTGTTCGATAGAACAGCAAGGCTTTGTGCTCAAAATCGTTTCATTCTTGCAATAATTCTTTAATCTGATAAGAAGATAGCTCCTATATATCCTAGCGCAACTCCCTGCCCAAGGGCACCAAAAGTTATCAGCCGAGCACCTTAGATTTCGAGATTTCGCGGCCACCGGTTGAAAAACCGTACTTCCGGTCGAGATCATATCTCGTAGTTGTTTCCTCTCTTCCCTATTCCAGATCCTTGACCCTTGAGGTCCCAGAAAGCTTCTGGAGTAGTTTCCGAGCTGTTTGAGCTTGAGTTGAGCGAGTTCAAGCAGGCCCGAGCTCTCACCGCCGCCTCCGCTGTCACACGCGTGGTTCCGGTCCGTTTCACCCGATGCCGACCTCACCGCCGTGCTCAGCGTCACCAAAAACCCCCAGGCGGCGAGTCTTGGCGAGTTTGGCGCAGCAGTTTGGCCGGCGGCGAGATCGCCGGCGAGCTACCACCGCGGGCGCCGACCCGAGGTTGAAGAAAGCCGTGGAGCCCACATATCAGTCACTGCGGGATCCGGTTGTTGCCCGGGATCCAGTGCGGCTGTGCGGATTAACCCCGTAGCCCCTGATGCGGCCCTATTGCGATTGGCTGGTTTTAAATCAGTGGGCCCTGCTGAATTATTTAAGTGTTTCCCTTTGGAAAATAATTCCAGGATTTAACCAAACATGGAAAATCCATAACTCCTAGAAAAATTATCCAAAAATTCCCAAATAAATTTTGTTAGAACCAGCATGAAGAATAATTCCCAGTGGTGCACTTGGATTTGTATGAGAGTACATAGAAAATGCTCCATAATTCATATAATCAAAATGCTTATAGAATTCATTCCTACAGTTCTGCTTGTTAGAAAATTCCCAAATTTGGGCAGGACACTCTCCAGATTTTACTTGATATCCAGTAGAAATTTCAAGTTCATTAGACATCATTTACTAAATTAGTCAGTGTTCAAGATCTCTATGTAGTTATAAATTTAGAAAAATACAAAAAATCAATTTCAGAAATTTCCCCAAACTTGTAAAATCAGTTTCTCCCTGTAGGAAGCTTAGAAACAAATTTTCCTAGAACTAGTGAGACCCCTCTACATGGTACAACCACTGGTAGCCATAATAGGTCTCCAAAATTTCTTCCAAAAATTAGAGAAGGTTATTGCTTACCATAATTTTTATGAACAACAAACTTCATTGATCATCTCCTGTTCTTTGCAAGAGTCTTCACTATAGTCACTAGTATCTACCATAAAAGTCCCAAAGACAATTAAGATAATTTACTTATTTTGATAATAATATATTAGCTTATGACCTTAAGCATGTTGATTATTTTCAAAGTCATTCATATATAGTATATGCATATCATGTAGTAGCTGAAGTCGAGGAGCAGCCGGAAGCTTTGGAAGTCCAGCTGCCAGAAACTAACGTAGACTCAGACTTGCATTCAGGCAAGCCCCGGTTTGCATTTAAGTTCCTTATAGTGTTTTTGCAGTTTTCATTCACCTTACGTCTTCAGATGTTTGTGCATTACATTTAAGGTGTTTGACATCCACTTGCATGGCCCACAAATCTTAGGGAGTCTTGGGTAGGTCTAAAGCCTATTGAGTAGAAACTGCTATGCTTATGCTCATAGGAATTCGGTAGAATTCGAGTAGTTGGAATCTACTCGCGAGATAGGAATTTCATCACACGGGATGAATTGGACCAAGAAATGGTTTATGAATATGAAATTAAGACCGAGCAGTGGGTAGGATGCAGCGAGACGTGGTCTCACGTGCATAGCCCTTCTTGTGTCGATTGAGGACCGTTTTGTGTGCGGCGCTGCTGGACAAGCTTGAATTGTACCGGCGACATAATGGAGAAATGGGCTCCAGTAAACTGACGTAGCTTGATACTAGTTTGTCGAGACATTCCGTTCCGTTTTATAGGCGTGGGTTGAGGGAAGCAAGGTGTAAATCAGTTGGTGGGCACGTCAGAGTACGCCCCATGCAGTGACCTCCTGCTCGTGATGGATCGACCGGTTCGACATTCGAGTTTTTAGTGAAATTTGGCCATATACGACTAGTACTGAAGTGTTACGTAGGTACTGCTGTAAGTACTCGCTGACATTTCCGAAAGTGCATATGTGTCATGTTGTTCCGGGTATGTCCTGATTGCAATCACTGTCCCTCGTGGTAATAGAGTACCACTTGTTCACTACGCTGTGACGTAGTAAATACTAAAGAAGTCATGAGAATACGATGTATTGAATTACAATTGCTTGCAACCTTGTATGGCTTAGAGATAGTACAATTAAAAGTTTGCAGTTTCCCCATACTTTACCTGTAACTGCATTATGTGCTTTGTGCATATCATATCATCAGCAAAGCGTTTTTTGTTTGATTGTGGAGCCTATGATGTGTCGTGTCTGAAGAATGTCATGTGCTACTTAAAATATGAATATAAGGATCCAGTCGTAGAGGAGTCCTTTATTCTATTCCTTACCTAAGCTTAGTATTCACCCTACATATGTCTAGTGAGACGGATTAGTCTTGCTGAGCCTTAAGCTTTTGCAGTTAACAAGTTTTTGCAGATTATACAACTGATGACGGGTTTGATGATGAGGCTGCACACCCTCTAGGGTTTACAGCCGAGTGGGAACCCTGCACGCCGCCGTAAGTTGGGTGTTGCTAGTGCAAAGTATCCCAGACATGGATAAGTTTGCTTTTGCATAGCTAGTGCCGAGAGCGTATCTATGATATATAGTTCTCTTTCCTTTCATTTATTATTGTAAAACTTTCGCTGTGCTTTTAAATAAAGACTTAGTATTGTAATTTGTTCTCATTCTTTTCTTGAATACTGTTGGGTGTCGCATCGCACGACACCACCCAATGAGATCCTTGGAGGTCGGGATTCTGGTCCCCACAGACATGGTATTAGAGCATCATTGGGAACAGTGTACTTGAAAAGAGCATATTTTCAAAACTTAGGATTGTTGAGTGAGGAATTAGCTATATGCCATTATAAGGAGTATTATTAGTATAAGATATAAAGATGTAAACTAACTTATGTCTTATTAATTCTATAACGATGCTCCGACGTCAGGTAAGAGGTAAGGTATGCCACCATAAGCGGATCAATTGCCATGCGAGAGGTAGCATGGAAGCTTTTTTGTGGCTTGCCATGGAAATTTTAATAGGAATCTCTGAAGCTTTCCATGTTTCTGAGAACCTATGTCACGCGGTACCCCAGCATGCTTCAAAGTTAGTGGGAGACCCCGTCGAGTGGGGTATAACCCGATAGTATGCATCTCTAGAACTATTCATGTTTTATGGGAGCATGAGAAACACGTATGCCAGAGCGTGTATAAGACGGTTCGTACGGGAGTCTTTGCTGTACAGACGTAGTACAACCATGTACCTCGGGACATGACATCGCTCGAGGGTGACTCACACCAGAGTCGTATGCATTTACTTTCATATATATTATTGTGACTGTCTGTCGTGTTTCCCAGTGCCGCCCTTGAGGTGTGAAGGTGTGAAAGGGGATTGTTTGTCTTCTGCAACATTGACTACAGTAGCGACCCGTGTAGAAGACGTTTGTGAGTGAACGATACTAGGGCCACCTATAAACGTATCCAGAAATACCGGTTAGACTTTTTTTTGGTGAGGCACGTAGTACCGTCAGTATCAACTTTGATACTTGACCATCCCCAATGACAGAATGTATGCATTATATTTTGGAAAGTATGACTATCAGGTGCAGGTAGGTTTGGACTCCGCAAAAATGAGTTTCGATTCGACATTTGGTTAGAACCAAGATTTTTGATTTCTGGCTAAAGTTTGCTCAACTTCGCCAGGTTGTAATCCTGGTTAGTTAGGAATAAACATAGGGGTATGCTATATGGGTGGAATTCTCTGGAAGACCTCTACAACTTTTCTGTTGACCATCAAGGCAGAAAAGCTTGATACTCTTTTGAAATTTGGGGTATGCTTAAACTGCTCCAGATGACCCTACAATTGTACCAGTCTCTGTATTTTTGCAATGACTCACTGTAGAAAAATCTTCTACCTTATTGTGATACATATCTGAAAAGGGTAGAAGGAGATATACAGTTTTGTTATTTAAAGTTTTTCCTGATTCGAATTTGAGGCAATTCAAAAATTTTGAGCTCAAAGATTTGACCTGCAGGGCTGCTGTTGAACAACAGTCAGTTCATCTGTCAAGTTTAGATAGCTCTATCTTTCGATCCAGAATAATAACATGGTCATAAATATACATTTCTGGAAATCTCATCAAGTCCTCTGTCAAATTTATGCTGCACTCATGGCCTGAATCTTGGTGTAGCTGTGTTTAATTCCTATGGTTGCAAACTTGGTTCTGGCAGACCAGAACTTGAAACCATTTGCACATAGATTCGAATTAGCGCACTATACCTATATAACAAATGTTTCATGGCCGAAATCTTTTACTTATGGATTTCTAACTTGATTTTATACAATGTTTATTTTGTCATTACCTCCATATATTGTCATGATATACCTGTATAAATTGTGGGAACTACCACATATACAGGGAGGTTCTGTCAAAAATTTCCAGAAAACTTGGGTCAACTTTAGACCTGTGTAGATTCTATTTCCTAGCTCACCTGGGGCTGTATGAGTACAATCTGGAAAGGTTGTAAAGTTTAACACAACTTTTGTATTAAACCCAACATCTGTTTCTGAAGTTTCCTGTATGAAAATTTTGAATTTATACATGAAGGTCAGCTGGAACAGACTGTTATTACAACTCCAGTTTAAAATTTTCTTAAACTATTGGGAGTTGGAAACCTTCTCATTGTTCCAGTATCTTTTCCACAGATGTCTGATTCAATGATTTATTTACCAAACAGATCAGTGTTCACAAAGTGTGCTCTTGTGAAGGGTTTTCCGGATTCGTTGGTAGCGATGCTTCAACGGTTCGGGTATCACGAAATACCGGACTATTGGGGAAAGGAGATCGATGACGGAGGTGTGACAAGATGCACCATTTATGTCGATGTACCTGATGCTCCATTGGATATTGGATGGGATCCTTTCTCCATCCAAGTGCAAGGGTTTCAATTGAAGACACGTGGTGTTATGCCGCGAGTGTTGCCGTAATGAGGTTTTGCAAACTTCATTATTGTGCTATGGTGGTCACTCCATTCATGCTCTTTCCAGTCGATGGTAGAGCCGGTGAAGAGTGGGCAAGTCGAATGGTTGCAGCATATGGACATCCTGAAGAAGTACCCAATATGATTTTAGCGTCATATGCAGCATCAGCATGTCAAGAGAGCCTTGATCAGCATGCTAGCCTTGGAAGAATGATGAGTGACCTGAAGCAAGCTCTGATTCGAGGGGATCACTTTGAGGTGGCCAATGACTCACTTAGGGCCACATTTGCTCCTCTCAATTGACGTATAAATTTAAGGGAGAATCAGTGGCACCGGGCAGTTAAAGCTCGATCGAAGGCTCGCATGGAAACGCAATACGCGGAAAGCGCGTTGGAACCAAGTCAACTTGAGGTGCAACTGTTGGATGAATAGTTGAGTGAGGTGACTCAAGAAAGGGATCAATCCAGAGGGGAGACTCAGGATTGGAAGGCCAGTTGCAAGAATGCTCAGAAAGAACTGCAAGACCTGAGGATATTTCTTCTACAGGCTGAAGTGAAATCTTTAGTTGCAGTGACATCATCAATGGTGGGTGAGGTAGCAACTCTTGCTCCAGCAACTGCACCCGTGGCACCAATTTTGAATGACGAAGAGGAAGAAGAAGATCCCGAAGAACTCAAGTACGTCGAATAGGACGTATCGAAGGGGGATGGGGCAGCACTTCTGCCATCACGGGGCAACGTATAGTTTAGTAGTTGCTCGTGTTTATTTTGTGGCCATGTTTGTATCGTATTAAGAATAGCAGTGGGTATGTATAAGATGACAAGATGTGTATGACATCTTATGGGGACCAAGTATGGTAGAGATGCACTTCCGTAGTGGGAGTCCGTCGTTTTGGAGTTCACTACTATAAACTTGGTCATGAGATAATATATCTTGTATAAAGTTTGTACTTTATCAATATATGTGAATGTTATGCACTTATTCCCTTGTCAATATTTGCACTACTGAATATGAAATGGATGAAGGAAAAGAAAACATGTGCTGATTTTAAGTCATATGGATGCAAAATGGTGCGTACGCGCTCGACACCTGGAATGGGAGGTTCAAGTCGTGGTCGTGAGGACAAATCTCCGACCCAGGAGCCAGCTGCGACAACGCAGCAACAAGTTCCTCCACCACCACCTCCTGAACTTCCGAGTAGTTTAGCAAAGGTTCTTGCCTCAGTGCTCGGCTCGCACGGAGCAAACTGAGTTACTGCGGACTTTGGTTCAGCATTCGTCCCATCAAGGGGGGCGACCAGATGCGGGTCCACGACAGCCTTCTCCGAGTTCATACTCGGACTTCATGTCAACGCACCCGCCGATCTTCATGGAGGCCGATGAACCGTTGGAGGCGGACAACTGGCTCCGCTCCATCGAAGGGAAGTTCGGTTTGCTATGAATGACCGAACATCAGAAGACCCTATTCGCGGCCCAACAATTACAAGGGCCTGCTGGTGCGTGGTGGGCAAATTATCTTGCCACACGACCGCTGGCTATGCCGTGAGCTGGGAGGAGTTCCGGGAGGCGTTCCGCTCCTATCACATACCTCCCGGTGTTATGAGGAGGAAGCTTCAAGAGTTATTGGAGCTGAAGCAAGGAGGAAGGAGTGCTTACGAGTACTCCAAGGCATTCAACCACTTGGCCCAACATGCTCAGGACCAAGTGAGTACTGAAGATCGGAAGTGTGAATGCTTCTATCGGGGTTTGAACCCCAACATGAAGGACAAGCTTGACTTGTTCAACAGCGGCAGCTTCAACAACATGGTCAATGCCGCGATCGTGCAGGAGGACGCTACTAGGGAGCTGTTCTCCGACATGAAGAAAAGGAGTGCTCCGCAGGGCAGCGGAGGGGGTGCTCCTCAGAAGTACCAAGTGGTGTATCGATCACCATCCGGCCAGAGGCGGCAATTGCCACCGTGACCACCGATGTTTCGGGGATGCCAGTTCAACAACGCTGGCTTTCGCCCACAATATCAACAAGGGATGATTCTGCGTGCACCTCTACCTCCACCGCGAGCACCGGGATTTCGTCCTCCTTTCTGTGCCGGTCAGACCCCGTACACGTGGGGAATTTTGCCAAGGACTGCCTGCAGAGCGGAGGACAGTCGATGTACCACGGAGCAAATCAGCCCCACAACCAGCCAAAGAAGCCAGCTGCCAGAACTAGCAACGTCCACCACCTCGCCATCGAGGACGTTCCGGAAGGCGCACCCGTACTCACGGGTACGTTCTCTCTCATTGGTCATCCCATAGTCATCCTTTTTGACTCCAGTGCTTCCCACAACTTTATTAGCAAGTCTTATGTCATTCAATATCAGCTTCCTATCTTTTCCACAAAAACCCCATATGTGATTTGTTCTCCGGGAGGGAAAGTAGTAGCAGATAAGATGGTCCATAGGGTACCTCTTAATCTCGGTGGGAACATATACCCTATATCTCTCATTATAGTAGAGCATCAGAAGTTAGATGTCATCTTAGGAATGGCATGGTTGCAATACAACTGTGCTATTATTGACATCTTACCTCAGAGGATATATCTAAATTATGCAGTCCACTCATCCCAAACTCTAACTCTTGAGAGTAATATCCACATGACTCCAACTACTTATAACATCGAGGCCTGTAATCTTGAAGACATTCCAGTGGTATGTGAGTATCCGGACGTATTCCCCGAAGATCTTACTAGTATGCCACCAGTAAGAGATGTCGAGTTTAAGATTGAGCATGTCCCGGGAATAGTGCCGATTTCGAGAAAGCCGTATAAGATGGCGCCTAAGGAACTTACAGAACTGAAAGAGCAGCTGAAGGAACTTTTGGACAAGGGTTTCATTTGTCAAGTTCATCACCTTGGGCCTGTTCTGCATTGTTCTGGAAAAGAAGGATAAAACGTTGAGACTATGTGTGGACTATCATCCACTCAATGCTGTCGCAATGAAGAACAAGTATCCACTACCACACATCAATATTCTATTCGATCAATTAATGGGTGCTAGGGTATTTTCAAAGATGGATCTTCACTCTAGATATCATCAGATCAGGACTCGACCAGAGGATATACCTAAGACAACATTCTCGATGAGGTATGGATTGTATGAGTACCTTGTCATGTCCTTCGGATTGACCAACGCACCGGCCCATTTCATGTATCTCATGAATTCGGTGTTCATGCTGAATTTGGAAAAGTTTATCATGGTCTTCATCGACAACATCCTGGTGTACTCGAAATCCGAAGAAGAACATGCAGAACATTTGCACATCATGCTTCAGTGATTGCGAGACCACAAGCTGTACGCCAAGTTCAGCAAACGTGAGTTCTGGATCAGCCAAGTGCCATTTCTAGGGCACATCATCTCTGCCGAGGGGATTGCAGTTGATCCAAGCAAGATTAAGCAAGTACTCAAATGGGAGTCTCCAAAGTCTGTGCATGAAGTTCGAAGCTTACTGGGTTTAGCAGGATATTATCGGAGGTTCACTCCAAGTTTTTCCAAGATAGCTAAACCAATGACGGAACTTCTGAAGAAAGGGAAGAAATATGCATGGACAAAGGAATGTGAGGAAGGTTTTCAAGCATTAGTGAAACACCTCAGAACAGCGCCGGTATTTGCCCAACCAGACAAAACCAGGTCATTTGATGTTTATTGTGATGCATCTGGGATTTGTTTGGGTTGCGTTTTAATGCAAGATAGAAGGGTGATCGCTTATGGATCATGGCAGCTTCGGAATCATGAGCAACATTATCCGACCCATGATCTTGAGCTCGCTGCCGTGGTACTTGCATTGCAGATGTTGAGACACTATCTATAGGGCAACCTAGTACATCTCTACACCGATCACAAAAGCTTGAAGTACATCTTCACCCAGAAGGACTTGAATATGCGTCAGCGAAGATGGTTGGAATTAATCAAAGACTATGAAATTGAGATCCACTACCATCCTGGAAAGGCAAATGTAGTCGCAGATGCGCTGGGTCACAAGTCCCATGCCAATAACCTTTGTATCACCTTGATAGAAGAAGAAGAACCGAGTCTCTACTTGGTTCCATATGGGGCGCTCTACAATTTAGCTCTCATTCCTACCATAAGGGAAGAAATTGTGGAGGCTCAGAAGAAAGACAAGGGCATATCGCATATTCACCGAAGAATGAAAAAGGGGGAGATGAAGTGTTTCCAATGTGACGATGATGGTACCATGTGGTTCATAGAGCGCAACATGGTGCCCCACAATGTGGGACTTCGGAAGAAGATTTTGGACAAAGCTCATTTGTCTAAGTATTCTATTCATCTGGGAAGTAACAAATTGTACCAAGAATTAAAGAAGAAATTTTGGTGGACCCGGATGAAGAGGGAGATAGCGAAGTACGTATCCGAATGTGACGCGTGTCGGCGGGTGAAAGCCGACCATCTAAAGACAGCCGGACAGCTACAACCTTTAAGCATACCGACCCGGAAATGAAAGGACATGAGCCTGGATTTCACTGTTGGATTACCTCTCACCTTTCACAAGCATGACTCGATTTGGGTGATAGTTGACCGACTCACCAAGTCGTCTCAATTTATTCCAGTCAATGTCAAATATGTGGCACGACAATATGCATAGTTGTATATTGCCAGGATCCTATGCCTACATGGAGTACCCCGCACTATCGTATCAGATCGTGGAACCTTGTTCGTTGCTCGATTTTGGGAGCAGCTCCACACATATCTGGGTACCAAGTTGATTCGAAGCTCAGCTTACCATCCATAGACTGATGGTCAAACAGAATGAGTAAACCAAGTGCTAGAGGATATGCTCTACGCTTGTGCCATTGACCATGGTAAGAATTGGGATGATCATCTACCATTGGCGGAGTTTTCATACAACAATAGTTATCAGACTAGCATCCAAATGGAACTATATGAAGCTCTTTATGGCTGGAAGTGCCGCACACCTTTGAACTAGTGTGAATCCAGTGAACGAGTAATATATGGTATATACTTGGTGAATGAAGCCAAAGAATGAGTACGAGTTATTCAAGCCAACCTCAAGCTGCTCAGTCTTGTCAGAAGCTATGCGGACAAACGGCGTCGACCCCTTCACTTCGATGTTGGGGATCACGTTTATCTTTGTGTATTCCCAATGAAAGGAATTCATCGCTTCGAAGTAAAAGGGATGCTAGCTCCATGTTTCATTGGGCCATTCGCAATAATTGAACAATGCAGACCTGTATCCTATCGGCTAGAACTCCTAGCGTCGCTTTCAGGGGTCCACAATGTGTTTCACATTTCACAGTTGAGAAAATGTCTCAATGCCCTAGTGGAATTCCATACGGAGGATTTGGTAGCTCTCCAACTAGATCTTACTTACTCTGAGCATCCAACCCAGATAGTCGATGAGAAGACTCATACCACAAGAAACCGCACCTTGCATTTCTACAAGGTCTTGTTTGGAAACCACACCACTGAAGAAGCAACGTGGGAAAGCGAGGAATATATTAGAACAAACTATCCGGACTAGTTAGCGGCATATGTTCATTAGATCTTTTTATTTTATCCTTCCTTTTGTAATCTCGGGACGAGATTCTTTTTAAGGGGGGAGGAATGTAAAATCCCAGTTTTTCCCTTAATATGAAGTTCAACTATCAGTTTGTTTTCAACCATAGTGGAGATCAAATGTGGTTGTGCATTTGAACTTGAGATCATTAAGAATTTTTCTTTCACCCATTCTTAAATTTTATTAACATAAGGGATGAACTTCACCAATGTCCTTGGAATAATTTAAGTGACCTGTTTACAAGTTTTGGGATTTATTGAATAAAAATTTCCAGGGCAATTTACTATGCAGTACGAAGTATATTCAAATTCATTTGAATATAGCACTGTACAATTAGGCCCTGCCAGAATATTCAAATTTGAGGCCATAAATTTTTCCATGGCCTCATAATATTCCAAATACATTTCGTGCCAAGTTTCAAGATTTTTGAATTCCAATTGCTATTTTATTTGAGACGCTTAACAAATTCGAGCAATATTTAGAATTCAAATTTTGAATTCTGTTCAACTTATTTGAACATCAAGATTTGAACACACCATCATGGTCAGCATGAATTGCTTGACTTATTCCCAAAGTTTCACTATATTTGAAACTCTTTTGCTATTTAATTCAGTGACCCCATTGAATTTCATTCAATTTCAAATTCAAATTTGGAATTGAAATGAAACTTGTTCCAATTCGAAATTCAATTTCAGAATCAAGTTCCAGATATTTATTTGAGCCTCTCCACAAAAATCTGGAATTTTGGGATCAAGTTTGGTAGGAGAATTGATGTTGCAGAGAAGGGAAGAGGATAAGAGAAGGTGGGACCCACTGTCAGCCTGACAAACTCGAGTGAACCGACAGAATGCCCTGTATCCAGCTATCCCCACCGATCGACGGCGGGAACGCTCGACACCGCAATGCGGCATGCAAGCCACCGAGCTGCCTGTTTGCTTGCGTCGTGGCAAGCTCCCCTTGTCCCTCTATGCCTATATATACCCTCCCCTGGCCGTCACTGTCGAACTCCATCTCTGTTCGTGCCATAGTCGTTGCCTCTATTCGTCAAGATTTTGGCCGAGATTGAAGCCGCTTCTCACCGAGCTATAAGTAGATGAAAGTTCCTAATAGTGTTTTTGCAGTTTTCATTCACCTTACGTCTTCAGATGTTTGTGCATTACGTTTAAGGTGTTTGACATCCACTTGCATGGCCCACAAATCTCAGGGAGTCATGGGTAGGTCTACAACCCGTTGAGTAGAAACTGCTATGCTTAAGCTCATAGGAATTCGGTAGAAGTCGAGTAGTTGGAATCTACTCGTGAGATAAGAATTTCATCACACGGGATGAATTGACCAAGAATTGGTTTATGAATATGAAATTAAGACCGAGCAGCGGGTAGGATGCAGCGAGACATGGTCTCACGTGCATTGCCCTGCTTGTGTCGATTGAGGACCATTTCGTGTGCGGCCCTGCTGGACAAGCTTGAATTGTACCAGCGACATACTGGAGAAATGGGCTCCAGTAAACTGACATAGCTTGATACTAGTTTGCCGAGGCATTTCGTTCTGTTTTATAAGCGTGGGTTGAGGTTAGTAAGGTGTAAATCAGCTAGTGGGCACGTCAGAGTACACCACGCAGTGACCTCCTGCTCGTGACGGATTGACTGGTTCGACATTCGAGTGTTTAGTGAAAGGTTGCTATATATGACTAGTACTGAAGTGTTATTTAGGTACTGCTGTAAGTACTCGCTGACATTTCTGAAAGTGCGTATGTGTCGTGTTGTTTTGAGTATGTCCTGATTGCAATCACCGTCCCTCGCGGTAATAGAGTACCACTTGTTCATTGCGATGTGACGTAGTAAATACTGAAGAAGTCAGGAGAATACAATGTATTGAATTACAATTGCTTGCAACATTGTATGGCTTAGAGATAGTACAATTAAAAGTTTGCAGTTTCCCCATACTTTACCTGTAAAAACATTATGTGCTTTGTGCATATCATATCATCGGCAAAGCATTTCTTGTTCGATTGTGGAGGCTATGATGTGCCGTGCCTGAAGAATGCCATGTGCTACTTAAAATATGAATATAAGGATCCAGTCGTAGGGGAGTCCTTTATTCTGTTCCTTACCTATGCTTAGTATTCACCCTACATATGTCTAGTTGGACGGGTTAGTCTTGCTGAGCCTTAAGCTCACATTTGCATTTAACAAGTTTTTGCAGATTATACAACTGATGACAGGTTCGATGACGAGGCTGCACCCCCTCAAGGGTTTACAACCGAGTGGGAACCCTGCACGCCATCGTAAGTTGGGTGTTGCTAGTGCAAAGTATCCAGGACATGGATGACTTTGCTTTTGCATAGCTAGTGCCGAGAGCGTAGCAATGATGTATAGTTCTCTTTCCTTTCGTTTAGTATTGTAAAACTTTTGCTGTGCTTTTAAATAAATAATTGGTATTGTAATTTGTTCTCGTTCTTTTCTTGAATACTATTGGGTGTCGCATCGCACGACACCACCCAATGAGATTCCTGGAGGTCCGGATTCTGGTCCCCACAAGGACAATGCTCGCTGAGTACAAGACTTTGGATCGGTTTTGGGCTGAAGCAGTTAACACCGCTTGTCACACCATAAACCAACTCTATTTCATCACATACTCTAGAAAACATCATATGAACTACTCACTGGTAACAAGCTGAATATTTCCTATTTTCGAGTTTTCGGTTCTAAATGTTATATTTTGAACAAGAAGCCTAGTACTTCAAAGTTCGCTTCGAAGTCTGATGAAGGTTTCTTGCTTGGTTATGGTTTGAACTCTTGCGCCTATCGTGTCTTCAACAAAGTCTCCTGACTTGTTGAAATAGCACGTGATGTAGTGTTCGATAAAACTAACGGCTCTCAAGAAGAGCAAGTTGATCAATGTGTACTAGGTAGACAAGAAGCTCCATGTCAAGTGTTGAGAAGAATGGCGTTAGGAGATGTTCGACCACGAGCGCCACCTCCAAATGCGAATGAAAGAGATGAACCACAAGAGGAGGAAAATGATCAAGGGGGAGCTTCTACACAGGATCAACCTCATAAAGATCAAGGTGACCAACAAATCAATGAGGGCAACCATCTAGGGGGAGAAGAAGGCGATCATGAAGAGTCAAGACCACAAGTGCCACATCGAAGAGTACACCAGTGCATCCAAAGAGATCACCCCGTCGGCAACATAATGGGTGACATCCTAAAGGGAGTAACAACTAGATCTCGAATAGCTAATTTTTGTGAACATTACTCATTTGTATCCTCTTTGGAACCACATAGGGTTGAAGATGTATTGAAAGATCTGGATTGGGTGGTGGCAATGCAAGAAGAATTGAACAACTTCCAATGGAACGAGGTGTGGGAACTTGTTGAAAGGCCAAATTTCAACGTCGTCGGCACTAAATGGGTCTTCCGCAACAAGCAAGACGAACACGGGGTGGTGACAAGAAACAAGGCGCGACTTGTGGCCAAAGGGTATTCACAAGTCGAAGTTTTGGATTTTGACGAAACTTTTGCTCCCGTAGATAGGCTTGAATCGATTAGAATATTACTTGCATATGCTACTCACCATGATTTCAAGCTCTATCAAATGGATGTGAAAAGCACCTTCCTCAACAGACCAATCAAAGAGGAGGTGTACGTGGAGCAACCCCCCGGATTTGAAGATCAAGAGTTCCCTGACCATGTGTTCAAACAGCGTAAGGCTCTCTACGGCCTCAAACAAGCTCCTAGAGCTTGGTATGAGTGTCTTAGAGATTTTTTAATTGAAAATGGATTTAAGATTGGCTAAGCTGATTACACGTTGTTTACCAAGCATTTTGACAATGATCTATTTTTCTATCAAATTTATGTTGATGATATTATATTTGGCTCAACTAACATATCCTTTTGTCAAGAATTTAGTAAAATTATGACAAATAGATTGGATATGTCTATGATGGGTGAATTGGAATATTTCTTGGGATTCCAAGTGAAGCAACAAAATGAAGGGACGTTCATAAGACAAACCAAGTATACTCAAGACATACTCAAGAAGTTTGGAATGGACAAGGCAAAGCCTATAATGACTCCCATGGCAACAAATGGATACTTGAATCTCAACGAAGACAGACCAAATGTGGATCAAAAGGTATATCGCTCCATGATTGGTCCCTACTTTACTTATGTGCATCTAGGCCTGATATTATGTTGAGTGTATATTTGTGTGCAAGATTTCAAGCAAATCCTAAGGAGTGTCATTTGACAGCCGTAAAAAGAATCTTGCGATATTTAGTTCATACACCCAACCTAGGCCTTTGGTATCCTAAAGGTTCCAAGTTCAATCTCATTGGATACTCTGATGCAGATTATGCTGGATGCAAAGTAGATAGAAAAAGCACCTCCAGTACATGCCAATTCCTAGGTAGATCCCTAGTTTCCTGGTCCTCCAAGAAACAAAACTCCATTGCCTTATCCATGGCCGAAGCGGAGTATGTTGCAGCCGGGAGTTGTTGTGCACAACTCCTTTGGATGCGACAAACTCTAAGGGATTACGGTTACAATATGAGCCGTATTCCACTCCTTTGTGGTAATGATAGTGCTATTAAAATTGCCCATTATCCCGTTGAGCACTCTAGGACGAAACACATAGACATCCAGCATCGCTTTTTGAGAGACCCCTCAATGAAAGGAGACATAGCCATTTCCCATGTCAACACCAAAAAACAACTAGCTCATATATTTACCAAGCCACTTAATGAAAAACATTTTTGCGAGCTCCGAAATGAACTAAATATCCTTGATGCTCGGACGTGGCTTGAAAACTTGCATACCTGTATGTCATATTCAAAATCTATTGATTGTGTTATGAAAATCATATCTCTCTATTTCCTCCGAAAAACAATTTTAATTACTTGATCTTGGTGAATTATGGTCATAGCTTGATTGTTGTATGTTAACTGATCATATTCATCAAGATTATTTGTGTGTTTGGCCCCTTATTTTCTTTGTAAGCACCTTTGAATATATATGAATGGGCTAAATGCTTCTGTTCTGGTGACCATAGACTAGTTTGTGGTTACCTGGACTAGTCTGCACGCTGCAGACTAGTCCGCAGAGGTCCGACAGTCCGGACTAGTCTGATTGACCATGGACTAGTCTGATTTTTCGACTGCATAACCCAAGCGCCGCTAAACCCTAATCTCCTTCATCCTCATAGCGTTCCTCACATTCTCTCTCCTCAATCGAGCGCCTCCAAGGTGATTTGGCAATTTCCCCACCAAATCTCTTCAACTTTTCGTGGAAAACAATCATCATCGCAAGGGGATCGAGGTCCATGGACTAGTCCGCAACAACAACTCCTTCATCTTCAAGAATCGAAGGATTTTGGTAAACTTTCTCCAAAACCCTAGAACCTTCAATTTCTTTTGTTATGGACCAAATAGCTTAGCTCCACTAGTTAATACATGACTCCTTGTTGTATTACATCTACCTTGAGCTATATTTGCATTGAGAAACACTATTGATTTGCTAGTTAGGGTTTGAGCAGTTGAACATCGGACTAGTCTAGTCTCAGTACGGACAAGTTTGGTACTCCGGACTAGTCTGCACTTGAGCGCCGGAGAAGTCCAATTTTTTACTGAACTCAACCATAAATTCCAACTACTCAATGCGTTTCCTTGCCATCAATCCTCATCCATGTATTGTATAATCCTCTTGTTAGGACAATATCGAGCTCCAATGATGAGATTTCCGACTTTGAGACCGATATGGAACAAGACTCTTTGCCTCGTGCTTCGACGGGGCAAAGCAAGAAGAGGCAAGAGCGTGCTGCCGAACCATCACCCACCCCACCTAGGATGCGACGGAAGATTGCAGCAAAGAAGCCAGCTTCAAAAGATCAAGATTTGATTAGCTCTAGCTCAGCGGCTCATCGCCAATCCAAAGGGAAAGGCAAAGGGATAGCCTCTGGCCCGATTGGCCCTCTCCGCATGAGTGCACCAAGACAGTGGAACAGAGACCCCTCTGAAGAAAGATTGAATGGCAAAGGAAGTGATGTAGCTTCAAAGCTGTTGACGGCTGTTATATACCAACTTCATCTGTCAATTTAACTCAATTATGTGAATGATTTTTCATTTCTTGCACACATCACCTTTCTACCTAACCCAATTCCACATGGACTTGGAGAAATATGTGTATGCAACATTTTACGCAGGAAATGAGGAAATGTAGAGGGACCAATCATATCATCCTAGCCAATCAGGCGACGACACGTGCCATTCCATGGATCAAATGGCCCATAAACAGAAGTATACGAGGAGATACAATGGTGTATCACCCAGATACATCAATGGGACCCACCTGGCCACCTGGAGAAAGCACATGAGAAACGGTGCAATGACCAGGTCGGCCGAACCAGGGGGTCGGCCGACCTGGTCCTTGCACCAAACTCGGTCAGCCTCCTTGTGTTGGCTCCTCCCGGCTCCCTGGAGTCAATGGTGACTGATTCAAGTGCTTTTGGTGGCGGGAACCGACCTCAACACCAGTATAAATAGGACCCCTACCCCTCACATCAACACACACCACTTGAGCTTCATCTCTATTGTATACACTATAATCCATAGTATTAGAGGAGTTAGGTTGTAGAGAGTAGAGTCTCTAGTCCCAAGTCCAAATTGGTAAAGGAGTAAGGAGTCTCTCTCTTCCCAATCCTACACTGGGAAAGGTATGGCTCATGTATTCTTTCTTGTATTTGTGACTTTATGCATAATAAAGATAGTATCTTTAGTCTCTACTTATATATATACTTGGGCAAAGCGTTTCTTGTTTGATTGCGGAGTCCATGTATGTGGAAGGTATAGCTTCTATGACTATTTCATCAAGAACATATCTCATTATCATATAACCTATAGACCCCCACTATAGTCTAGTTAATTATAACATAACTAGGTTAGTATGGATAATTATGTTGTGTATCAACATTGGTTCAATGATGATTCAATTCATTGCCTTAGGATGGATTGTGCCTAGGCTCTTAAGTAATTACTTAATATGCTAGCATGGTGCTAGGATAGCTAAGTAGAATTGGATGTCTCGTAGACCCAAGGATTGAAGAGGTAGGCAGTAGGTGGTGACAGCCCTATCTGTCCTTTGTAATCCTCCACGTTCGGCTATGCCACAGGCTCTTGGCGGGAGTCGCCCTAGTATTTCTAGGGGTAAGCCCGTGCCCGATGTGTTGAACCACATAGCATAAGTATTCACTATTGATCTAGCTTATGAAAAATTAGTTTAGACTATGTATATGTACAATAGAGCATAGTAGGAGTACCTCCATAACTTTCAACCTTAAATAACCTCCAGGATCCTCTTACCCCCCTTAGACTTGAAAGCTTTTGTGTGTGTCACACTACCTCCACTATTATTTTATCCATCCTTACTAGATTCTTACCTAGATCTTTCTACACTTTCCACTCGATGATTGTTACATCTCTACCCTGCCTTCCTTTGGGATCAAATAAATGACACCCTTGGGAATACTTTTAAAGGGAAATGCTACAATGATACCTCCGTGCGCTTGCGGAATTCATTTTGTGATCCAATAAAACCATTAACAAGCATTTCTGACACATCAGTTGGAGATGTTTAGTTAATGGTGCATAAATAATACCAACAAGCATTTCTGGCACCGTTGCCGGGGATGATTTGTTAGTATTTCTTAAGAGCCGTCAACAAAAGCTCAGGACGATTGATGGTCATAGTAGTTCCAGAAAGGCAGTCGATGCAAGATTCTGAAGAAACTTTCACACGAACTACTATAGTTCTTTGTATCTCACTATGAAGACTCCGGTGGTTCGAAGCCAATGGATCGACTCGACCCATTTTGAGAGAAAGAGCTGTCAAGCCTTTGATGAGCTGATAGAGGCTGTGGAGAGACATGACCTTAAGGACTTGTTTGCCTTCAGGTGCAACTGGATTGATGAAGTTATCGCTCAATTCTATGCAACCTGCTACTTTGCCAGCGATGAAGAGGAAAGGGTGACTTGGATGACACATGGATCCAAGTATACTATTACTTATGATGAGTTTGCAAGACTGCTGCATCTTGAGGACACTAGCAGCAATGAGCTCATCATTCACAACATTGGTGTCTTAGAGAAGGATAATATGGAGTTCCTTTATGATACTCGCCTGAAGTACAACCCCCCATCGACCAAGAACTTGAAGCCCTTCTTCATGGTTGTCAACAAGGTGCTTAGGAAGACAATTGCTCCGAAGGATGGAGATGAAAGGAGTGTCCAAGGCTACCTGAGGACATTGATGAAGGTGATCAGCGAAAGCAGGAAGTTTGATATCTTTGACTACATTTGGAATGATATGGTGAACATCTCCTGCACACCAAACCGCTCCTGTGGCTATGCACCATACCTGATGTTTATGATTGAGAAAGCCATAGGAATTGAGTTCGTGAAGGATGTAGATCATACTCCTCTAAGGCCTCAGAAGCCTCCTCAAGCCTCTCTCCCAACTGCTCCATCTCCTGTGTCAAGTGAAGAGGCTCCGAGGAGTGCTCAAGGAGATGCAAGGACTGCCCCCAACACTAGGTCTCCTCCTCAGAAAGGGTCTCCTAGTGGAATCTTGAAGTACTTGGTTGCCATCTTTGGCTCCTGCAAAAAGGCTGAAGTGAAGCTTCATAAGTTGAGCAAGGCAAGGAAGGCAGACATGAAGTATGTGAAACAAAAATGTCAAGAACATTTGCCAAAAGCTAGAGATTGAGCCTATTGGATCTCCAATTATCTCAGATGATTTTGCCTCTGACTTCACTGAGCTTCCACCATTATCTTCTTTTGAGCTTGCATATTTTGGCATTGGGGGCATGTCGAGTGGTTCTCATCCTCCTCCTCAGGATGACGACAATGAAGACGACGAGAGGACCTGCAACGAGGATTGAGTCGATGGCGATTGCTAGATCCCTCCTCTCCTTCTTTTTGGTGTCTTGATGCCAAAGGGGGAGAGATTGAGGGGGAGTCACTAGGTCTAGCAGTAGTTTGAGAGATGAGAGCTCCAACTGTGTTTCTTTTGAAATTCTGCTACTTTTGGGTTGCAAAACTACTATTATGCTCCTATTATGGTTCTAGTCATGTTTATGAAGCCCGTGATGATGCCTTGATATAATCTGTGTTCATGTTTGATATGATCTATGTTTTTTTTGCTCTGAAATTGACATATATGCTTGATGTTGATATGATTATGTCAATTATCTCATTCCCATAACAAATGATGCTTACACACACTTAGTTTTGCACCCTACCATAAAGAGTGCACATATGTATTATGTTTTCCTTGCTTAATTTGTTCCAAGCTCATATGTGCACACTTTATGAAAATCTGAACTTTTAATCATATTTGCGAAATCTCAATTGGTTGTCATGAATCACCAAAAACGGGAGATTGAAAGTGCATCTAGGCATCCCTTGTGGGTTTTGGTTGATTTATGACAAACAAATGAGATCCTAACTAAAATGAAATTATGAAGAAAGCGCAAAAAGAAAGGACAGTGAGGAATCAAGTTGAAGATAGCTCAAGAGATGAATATAATACTCTTTGTGTATGGAGTGTGTTGGAGATACACAACCCAAGAGCTCAAGCAAAATAAATCACACTCACTACACAAATTTACACAGGTCCGGACTAGTTCGATATACCCCGGACTAGTCCGATAATCTCTCTGTCCAGAATCGGACAAGTCCTCCCAGTGCGGACTTGCCCCCACCATACTAGTCCGATAAAGTCCGGAATAGTCCATTAATATCTCAGATCAACATCGAACAAGTTCGATATTCCACGGACTAGTCCGAAATCCTTACATACCATCTTCGTACAAGTTCCCCAATTCTGGACTTGTCCTTAGTCCCTCAAAATTTCACGACACCGGACTAGTTCGATATTATTCGGACTAGTCTAATAACCTCTCTGACTAAAATTGGACAAGTCCCCCATGTGCGGACTTGTCCTCAATTCCCTAAGGGATTCACCACGCCGGACTAGTCCAATATGTACCGGACTAGTCTGAATGTCTCCAGTGCCCAGATCGTACTAGTCCGCATGTTTTTGAACCAGTCCGATATTCCAAAACACTTAGGGTTTTCCACACGCCGCACACCGGACTAGTCCAGAGTCCACCACAGACTAGTCCAGACTTTGTAAACCCTAACAGTAACCTTTATAAACCCTCATATAAATAGAGGTGCACAACCCTACTATGACCCCTCTCGACCCCCTGCGCCGTCACACCTTCCAAAAGCCGAGAAAACACATATCTCCACACAATCCAATCCAAGAAAGATCAAATCCTTTAGGATTAACCATAGATCAAAGGAGAGACACGTTCTTCACGTCTTGAGCTCTTGGGTTTGAATCTCTCACACACTCTCGCTGTTTTATTGCATATCTTTCAAGTGTGTTTGGTGGTGTTTCGAATTGTAAATCTTGGAGAGCCCTCAACTTGTGAGAAGGCCCCATGAGCACGGTTATTTACCCCCTTTGTGATTAGTGGAAGAGAATCGGCCTCCATAGCGATTCGACGTGGGTAGGGATGGTGAAGACCCGGTCCTCCGTGGACTTCTCAACGTGGACGTAGATTTCCTCTGTGGAATCAAACCACAAGATAAAATCATTGTGTCTTTACTTTTGTTCTTACTATTCATTGCAATCTAGGGTTTACTCGATCTTGTTCAACTTATGTTAAAACTTTGAAACTAAAGTTAACTTCTGCCATGTCTAGTTTCATTAAAGCAATACACTTGAGTTACAACTAAATTTCCGCTGCACAGAGTACTTGAATCAAAATCATCGATCAAACTTGATCGATCTATTCTGCAGACACCGGACTAGTCCGCAGCTAACCGGACTAGTCCGATTTCTTTGTGTTTGATTAGGTTGTTAAGTATTTCAGGTTCTGACAAAAGTTCAAAAAGCCTATTCACCCCCCTGTAAGCTACATTCATCTACTATGCATAAAGTCACAAACCTAAGAAAAGATACATGAGCCATACCTTTTCCAAATTGGACTTGTGTGACACCCGGTTCCAAAAATGAACCAAGTGCGATGCATATATGTGCCTAGGAAGTTCAACACAAATACACGAGTGCATCACAAACGATAACAAAAAATTCCCACAATACAAATTAATTATGAAGGTACTTTTGTTACAATATTCAAATAATTCTCGAATTACAGCTCTAATGATCATTATTAATGAATCTGAAACTAATGCAGTCGAAATAATCTAAACTATGCAAACTAAGCATAGGAGATATAGCGCATCTCCAAGCAACACCATAGGCAAGTCGACGACATCACACAGCCTAGTACTCCGCATTATCCTCAGGGTACTCCCGAACATCACCTGAAACTGTTGGTGGGGGAATTGCAACAGTGAGCACATGTCGTACTTAGCAAGTGTGGGAAATAATGACATGTAGCTTAAACAAGGAATTGACAATAAATAATGGCTATTTGCTGAAAAGTACATTTAAAACATATAAAAATATACTAGGATGTGTACGTGAATTTAATCCCATCATATCCCAAATAATTAACATAATACAAATCCATCATCTATTAATCATCCATATGCCATTCTCTTACCATACTCATTAACCATGTCCATTTATCACCATCCAATCCATAACCATAACCATGACCACCCCAAATCCCAAGTTCCCCTGTAATCATGTAGGTCACCCAGATGCTCTTAACCGGGAGCACGACTATAATGATAGTTTTTAACACTCCGCAGAGGTTGTACCACTTTATCCACAGGTTCATCATTTCGTCACCTGTCTGCAACTAAAGAAACCTTCCTTATGCCAATTATACTTCCTTAGGTGCATGGCCAAGAGATCACAAAATAGCCTTTACAAAGGGACTACCAACATATTTAGACCCATTGAGGTTCCACCAGTGGTGATGCCTCCAACTAAGAACATCCAACCAAGGGCCCCCTCTTGTGTCGTTCGGATCCCAGGGCAGTCCCGCCACTATTGCAAACCCAACCGACTCCCATTCCTTGCTCCTCCAAATGATCCGAATCAATGCTGGTAATACTCCTAATTAATTGGTTATGCCACACCCATACTTGGCCTTGTGGTGGCACTGTATTCCGGGCTTATTCTCGCATTGAACCGATCCTTAGATCCAAGGCAAGCTAACCACCATATCATCCAACCCAATCTACAAACCAATCTTGCTTAGATCTCCCAAGTCCCATGTTACCAATTAACCATACTCATAAATTTTCATTATCCATAAGTGCAATAATTTATAGTTAAGCCATTTTGTTATTTTCCCATCCTAATTAATTAGAGCAAAGCAAAAAAGTTAAAAATACCCTTCTCGACTCTCTATAATGTATTCCAAGCGACAAGGATAGTTAAACAAGTCTAGTAAACACCTATTTTGGGTTTCCCATTAATTTGACACAAGCATGCAATTTTGCAAACGAAACATTTAAAAAGAGGATCAAAATGATCAAGGACACTTGCCTTGCTCCTGAGGTTGATTAGGGTCAAAAAATTCAAAGTTCTAGTGCTGGAGGTCCTCGACAGCAACCTCTAGCGCAACAACTTCTATTTCATGCAACAAACATACAAAACAGACATTACAATCAATAAATGCTCATATATTACTCAATATGTCATAACATGCATGATTAATGCAATTATGAGCTGAAACTTGTTATTAAGTTGCTATTAATGTTTACTAACTAGTGACAATAGGTTTTAATAAGTTTGAACAAGTTTCAAATTGATTTGAGTCAATTTGGGATTAATTCAGCCTGAATCAGATCTGAAAACCGGACTAGTCCGCTACCAGGGCCAGACTAGTCCGCCCTATACAGAATCTTCAGAACTAGGGTTTTCTGGACAATGAGATTTAGGGTTGAATTCACGTGGAAACTTGGATAAGAGAGTATACTATTATTTTAGAGGTCCAAGGGTCGAGAATTGGGTGTGAAACTTGAATCTTGACGATTAGGGTTCGGTGGTGAAGAGTTGATGGAGAATTGGTCATCAAGAACGTCAATGTGGAGAAGTTGATGAAGATCGCGCTTGCTTGATCCTCCTTCTTCTTATCCTCCTTCTCCTTTCTGTTGGATCTTCCCTTGATGGCAGCACACAAACTAGGGTTGAGGGTTTTCTCTCAACTTGACAAAGAGATTAAAGGTTGGGTTAGTGGGGTGTTTATATAGAGTTGGAGGTGGTAGGGTTTGATGGATTTCGAGTTTAAGGTGGTGGAGGCTGGGGTGGGGTCCCACATGGGCTCCATAGGGGTTGGACATGATGTTCTTGGGACCAATTAATACAAATACCCAATAACATATTGTGGAGGAAAAACTGAATCCGAGTCGGGGACATCGGACAAGTCTGCTAGGGGCAGGACTAGTCTGATCAGGAACAGAGACTTGAATGGACAAGTCCGGTTGAAGACCGGACAAGTACTATCTTGTCTAGAAAGCAAAATGGACAAGTCCGGTGCTAGCCAGACAAGTTCGATGGCTTGATCAATTTTCCAAAAAACGGATCAAAAGAGAGATCTACCGGACAACTCTGAAAAGTTCCAGTAGCTAGGAACGGACTAGTCCATAATAAACAACGGACAAGTTCGGACAATGAACAAAAACTCAATTAGACTAATTTGCAGCAAGAGCGAACAAGTCCGGAGAGTCAATAGAGAGCAAAACCGGACTAGTTCGGGGTCCAAATCGGACAAGTTCGCACCTACACAGGTTTTTAAATGTTGTTTTGCTTCTAATTCATTTTAAATTAATTTCTTTTTATGTTGCTTAATGTTAAACATGTATAAGAATGTATGCAATGCATGATGGATGAAAATGAGGGTGTTACAACTTGGGACTAGAGGCTCCTCTCTACAGCCTAACCTCCACTATGGAACTAGAAGAACTAGTGTATACAATAGAATGATGCTCAAGTGGTGTGTGTTGAAGTGAGGGGGTGAGGGCTCCTATTTATAGTTGGAGAATGGTCGGTTCCTGGCACCAAAAGCGCGTGAATCAGTCATCAACAACTTCAGGAAGCCGAGAGGAGCCAACACGTCAAGGCTGACCAGGTTTTGTGGGAAGACCAGGTCGGTCGAACCACCAGTTCGACCGACATGGTAAACACTCCAAACGGTCTGAGCTTTCTGCAGGTGGCTGAAAGGTGGGTCCCTGTTGACGGCTGTTATGTGAAGGAAATACCATTTCTTGCACACATCACCTTTTTATTAACCTATTTCCACTTGTCCTTGGAGAAATAGTGCATGCAGGCAATTTATGCAAGAATTGAGTAAAAGAGGTGGAGCAATCCTATAAAATATCACCCCAGCCAATCAAGCGCCAACATGTGGCACCACATGGATCGAATGGCCTATAAACATAAGTATTCGAGGCCATCTGACGGTGTATCACCTATATCAATAAGGGGGACCCACTTGTTAGGGACTTGGAGAAAACACAGCCCCAACAGAGCCCTGATCAGGTCGGCTGACCATACTAGTCAGCCGACTAGGTCCTGCGCCAAACTCGGTCAATCGACACATGTTGGCTTCCCCCAGCTTCCTGAAGATGATGATGACTGATTCACACACATTTGGTGGCGGGAACCGACCCCTATACACCTATAAATAGGACCCCTACCCTCACTTCACACACACACACACCACTTGAGTATTCATTCTATTGTATCCACTACTCTCCATGGGTTTACAGGAGTTTAGGCTGTAGAGAGGAGAGCCTCTAGTCCATAGTCCAAGTTAGGAAGGAGTAGGAGTCTCTCTCTTCCGAATTCCAAATTAGTAAAGGTATGGCTCTCATATTCCTATTTGTATTTGTGACTTTGTTCGATGTTATCTTTAGTCTTCTTTTATACATATACTAGGATGAAGTTCTTCTTGTTTGATTGTGGATTCCATGTATGTGGTAGGAGTAGTATTATGATTATGCTATACCATTCTCATTATATCATCATAAACACTACAAACCCCCACTATAGTATAAATAGTTATGACATGATGTTAGGATAGTTAAGTAGTGTTGGATGTCTCGTAGACCCACAGGTTGAAGAGGTAGGCAGTAGGTGGTGGCAGCCCTATCTGTCCTTGTAATCCTCCATGTTCGGCTATGCCAAAGGCTCTTTGCGAGAGTCATCCTAGTATTGCTAGGGGTAAACCCGTGCCTGATGTGTTGAACAACTTAGCATAAGAATTCATCATTGACATGTTCACTAGTAATTAACTTAGGCTATGCATATGTATACTACAAGCATTCTAGGAGTAACTCCCTAACTCTTAGCCTAATCCCTCTTTGACCCATTTACTCCCCTTAGATTAGGATTCTCTTGTGTGTCTCACACTAGCTCCACATATCTATTACCCATCCTCACTAGAACCCTACATAGGCCAATCTAACCTCTTCATTTGATGATTGCTTTACTTCCACTTAGCCTTCCATTGGGAAATTCTAAATGACACCCTTGAGAATACTCTTTAATTGGAAATGCTACTTTGATAGTTTTCGTGTGCTTGTGGATTTTTATCTGTGACGTAAGAAACGTCAATAGTCCCATGACTGTTTCTGGGTGCTACGCCATTGGATCTCCTCGGATACTCCTGTAAGTGGGCCATTTGATCCATGTGCTGCCACATGTTGGCATCTGATTGGCTGGGAAGGTATTATTTAGGACCCATCCCCTTGTTTCATCTCAATTCTGCATAAAATACCTGCATGCACTAATTTCTCCAAGTACAAGTGAAACTAGGTTATTTCTAACTATAATATGTGTATGATTCATTCCCTTACATAATTGAGTTATATTAACGGTCAAAATTGGTACATAACGACCGTCAACAATAGCCCACAGTAGATAGGGGTGGGTTGAGGGTAGCGAGGTGTAAATATGCTAACGGGCACATACATGCTCTGTGTAGGGACCTTCTGCCTGTGATGGTGGGACCGGTTTGATGTTTGAGTTTCTTGTGAAAGGTTGCTGCGTATGACGTCGTGAGGAGCACTGCACGCTTCTTACATACGGGTGTCCGTGTCACTCAATCCGGATGTTATTGATTGCAATCACCATCCCTCAAGGTTAAGGATCGAGTACCGCTTGTTCAGTGCGTTGTGACGTAGTAAATACTGAAGAAGCCAGAAGAATATGATGTATTGAATTCTAATTGCTTTGCAACTATGATTGCTATAGGATATGCTCATTAAAGTAACATTTTATGAACCTTTAACCTGGTTCTAATAACTTTAAAAATAAGGATCAACTTGTAGGCGAGTCCTTTACTGCAATATCTATTCCTATATTAAGTATCCCTATATGTAGAGTTCCATGTTTAGGTGAGACAGTTAAGTCTTGTTGAGCCTTCGTAAGCATGGTTGCTATATTAAGTTGTTGCAGGTGAGACATATGAGGAAGGGCCCGAGCATGAGGTGATGCCACCGTCGGGGTATACTGCCGTGTGGGAGCCCTGCTCGCCGCCGTGATCTTTGTTGTATTTCTAGTGTGTAGCGTCCCCGGGCTGGACGACTGCACTTCTGCATAGCTAGGCTGAGAGTTTTGTTATGAATATTATCTTCCAATGTACATTAAGTATTGTAAACGACTCTCGCTGTTTATATAAATAAAACTTTGTATTTTGTCATATTCTTTTCTGGTGTGCTGTTGGGTGCCGCATCGCACGGCACCATCCGCTGCGATTCCTAGAATTTGTTGACCCAGTCCTCACACTGCGCGGCTTCATCGTAATCTTGGACTCGAAGAGAACCCATGGTGATCTCTGGAGGGAGGATGACCTCGGCTCCATACACCATGATAAAGGGTGTCTCTCCTGTAGCCCAACTGGTGTTGTCTGGCTAGCCCACAGTGCACACGGAAGCTTCTCAATCCAATTGGCACCATGCTTTTTCAAGCGTTCATAGCTGCGTGTCTTGAGTCCTCTAAGTATGTCTGCATTTGCTCCCTCGGCTTGCCCATTAATTTCTGGGTGTGCTACTGATGTGTAGCAAATCTTGATGCGAGGTCTTCACAATATTCTTGAAATGCTACACCGGTAAATTGGGTCCAGTTGTAAGTGATGACTCTGTTCGGGACTCCAAACCTGCAGATTATGGACTTAAAGAACATGATTTCTGACTGCTTCTTGATTGTTACTATAGAAGAAGCTTCCGGCCACTTTGTGAACTTGTCGATGGCGACATAAAGAAACTGGTACCCTCCGACGGCTTTTGGAAAAGGTCCCCGAATATCCAGCCCCCATACGGCGAATGTTCATGAAGGTGGGATCATTTGCAGTGACTGCACCGCTGTGTGAATTTGCATAGCATGAAACTGGCACACATCACATCTCTTGACCAGCTCAACTGCATCCTAAATAGTTGTAGGCCAATAAAAACCGTGCCGAAAGGCCTTACCGACCAACGTGTGGGATGAAGCATGGTTCCCACACTCGCCTCCATGGATTTCTGTGAGGAGCTAGCAGCCATCTTCCTGGATATGCACCGCAATAGGATGCCTTTGGCACCACACCGGTAAAGATCTCCTTCTACCAACGTGTATCTCTTAGCCATTAAGACAATCTGTTCAGCAGATGCATCTTCTTCAGGAAGGATATTATCCTTCAAGTAGTCCATAACCTCTATGATCCATGCATCGGAAGTAACTTGAGCTTCTAGATATTGCGCGCCAAGTTACACGGAGCTTTCCGTGGCGCTTACGATCCTTGGTGGGCTCCATGGTAGCAGTGCCACTAGGACCACCAACTTCGGGGTGCTGGTATCGCCCCCTTCACCCGGTTCGGCGGGTTGGGAGGATGGTGTTTGCAGCCCCCTTTCAAGATTTCTATTAGGTGCCGGAGCACCGATTCAAGCTTTTGTTGAAAGCTCATCAGTTGCAGCGTTATTAGCATGCTGTACATGGAATAGGTCCAAGACCTTAATTTCTTTCTCCAACTTATGGACTTGAAGTAAATATGCTGCTAGTTGTGGATTATTGCAACATCATTCACCTTTAACTTGCTTGATGATGAGCTGCGAATATCCTTTGACTAGCAGTTGTTGGACGCCAAATGACAGCGCACCCTTCAGTTGGAAGATGAGAGCTTCATATTCTGCCATGTTGTTTGTTGCCTTGAAGTCAGGACGAACCATGTACTTGATCTTCTAACCGGTCGGTGCGAGGAGCAGAATTCCTGCTCTATCCCCCTATTTCTGTACAGAGTCATCAAAGAAGAGAGTCCAGTGAGGCTCGATGAAGACCGGAGCCCTAGTTTTTATTTTTCAACGTCTTGGCCCCCCAGACCGAATGGAGATGGTGTCCATTCCGCTAGAAAGTCAACTAGCGCCTGACTCTAGATAGCATGTCAAGGCAGGAATTCAAGCTTGAACTCTGCTAGCTCTGCAACCCATTTGGCGATGTTTCTTGTTGCATTGGGATTATGGAGCACAGCTCATAGTGGATAAGTAGTTACCACAGAGATCTTGTGAGCTTGAAAGTACTGACAAAGCTTCCTTGATGCAATAAGAACTGCATAGAGCAGCTTATGCACTTCAAGGTATCTTGCTTTGGCATCATGGAGGTCCTTGCTAATGAAGTAAACGGGTCGCTGGACAGTTCGGGCCCTCTTGGGGGGGGGGGGGTCCAGTCCATCCTCCCCGTCTTCATGCCTGGTGGGGACCCTCCCGGAGGGGTCCAACGTGCCTTCTTGCAAAGATAGCCCCGGAGGCCCCGGTCCTTTAGGACCCGCTTCCATGTCCGAGGTCTGGGACCCATACATGTCTTCAATGTTGTTTCCTCTGGATAGCTTTGGACCCTCCTAGAGGGGTCCGACATCTTGTGAAGAGGAACTCGAAGATGCCTTTGGACTTTCCGTGAACAGTACCATGCTAATCAGTTCAGTTGTTGCGGCAATATACAACAGTAGAGACTCACCTGGTTCAGGAGCCACCATGATTGGTAGCGTTGTGAGGGACTGTTTAAGCTCCCGAAATGCCTTGTCTGCTTCTTCAGACCAGTTGAAAGGTCCGGTCTTCCGCAGCAAATTGAAGAATGGGAGAGCTTGCTCACCCAGTCTACAGATAAATTGGCTAAGTGAAGATAGACATCCCATAAGCTTCTGTACTTCCTTGATGCAAGCTGGTGGTCGCATCTCTTCAATGGATTTGATCTTCTTCGGATTAGACTCAATTCCCTAATGTGATACCAGGAATCCGAGAAGCTTTCTAGAGGAAACCCCAAAGACATACTGGTTTGGGTTTAGCTTTGTGCGCGTCATTCACACACAGTCGATCCTTTACTTTGACGACGATATCATCAACGTACACATCCACTAGGTCTCAAATAAGATCTCCAAAATTTTTGTCCATAGCACGTACAAAAGTTGAAAGAACATTCTTGAGACCATAAGCCATAGATTTATAATAGTATACGCCATCTAATGTGATAAAAGATGTGTGTTCTTCATCTTCCCTAGCCATTGGTATTTGATGGAAACCAGCATATGCGTCTAGGAAGCATAATAAATCACAACCATAAGTGGAATCTACTATTTGGTCTATTCTAGGGAGTGGAAAAGGATCTTTGGTACATGCCTTATTTAGTGTAGTGTAGTCGATGCACATCTGAAGCTTCCCACTCCCCTTGGGCACGACGACTGGATTTGCCAACTGATGACGATCCTTAAGTACCATAGTTAGACCATCAATTCACTCATAATGTGCACATAAGTGAAACACAACATAGTGGTAGGGTTAAAAACTAACCAATTCCACAAGTGTTGGTGTTTATTTCTATGTAGGTAAATTATGCCCAAAAATACCAAGACATGTAGGGAGTAATCTTTTAAATGGATTTCGACGAATCAGGCGACACCATGTGTCATCACATGGATCAAATGGCCCACAAATAGCAGTATCCGAGGCCATCTAGTGGTGTAGCACCCATATCAATGAATGGGACCCACCTGGAAGTGACCTGGAGAAAGCACACGCGAACCGGTGCAAAGACCAGGTCAGCCCACCCCCTAGTCGGCCGACTTGGTCCTAGCACCAAAGTCGGTCAATATCCATGTGTTGGCTCCTCCCAGCTTCCTGAAGACAATGGTGACTGATTCGCGTGCATTTGGTGGCGGGAACCGATCCTTACCCCCTATAAATAGCACCCCACACCTCACTTCACACACACGCCAAAAGTTGAGAATATAATACCACACCTAAGGTTTAGAGTAGTCCTAGAGGTTGCCAAGTAGAAGGGGAGTGTGGTGAAGAGTCTAGGAGAAGGAGGCTTGGACTTGTCAAGTCCCTCTTCTACACTTGTAACCCTACAAATGTTTGATTCAAAATCAAGTAAGCCTTTCTAAATTCATTTAAAGTTTGATTTCCGACTCAAGGTTGTTTACACAAGTAGTTACTTGTGCTTTCATTGCTTTAATTTATTACAGGCTCTAGTTGTAGCTTTAAGTTCGAAACAACTAGAGTAGTGACTTAGATCGGAAGCGTGGTGCTTAGGTTAGAAATCACCAGTAAATATCTCGTAGACCCACGAATTGGAGAGGTAGGCAGTAGGTGGTGACTGCCCTATCCGTCCTTAGTAATCCTCCATGTTCAGCTATGTTACAGGCTCTTGACGGGAGTCGTCCTAGTGTTGCTAGGGGTAAACCCGTGCCCGAAGCAAGAAGCTACCGCAAATTCCTTTGAATTAGAATCAAAACTTTGAATTCCTCTCTCTTCCTTGCCTACCAAACAACTTTCTCTCCTTGGGTGAATTAGTTCATAAGAGTAGTACACACGTTCGACTACAGGAAAACGCATATAGGGCGTCTGCCTTATAAACGTCGATTGTGCACTAAAACCGACGTACATAACCTATAAACGTCGGGTTGGTCGACGCATATAGCTGACATCACAAATTAGACACATTTAACTTTTAGAAGCGTTGGTCCCGACACTCTTAAGGCCTTAAGGATGTCGGTGCTGGTGGCCCGACGCACATAATTCTAAGACTGTCGGTACAGCTGACCGACAGACTTATGTCACATTTATAAGTGTCGGCCTAGCGACAACATTTAATCTATACAAGCGTCGGTTTACTGTTAAAGCCGACGGCCTTAAGTGCTATATGACCGTCGGTCAATATGAAACTGACGGCTTTAGTAGGCTTATGACTGTCGGCCACGGGGCAAACCGACAGTCATAATGCTGATACGAGCGTCGGCCTGGGGGCGAACTGACGGTCTTATATTATTTTCTCGCTGTTTTCTCTGCCTCCCCGGCTGGGGAGCCTCTAGCCAACATACCATACAGATTTATAGAGTAGCCAATTGTATCAACACATACATACACATACAACAATTGTATACAACCAATTGGGGAGCCTCCAACATACAGAATTATATTGCAGCAACATACCATACATGTTCAACTCAAACATAAGAAGATCAACCCGCAAGCGACTTCATACAAGTTCATAACAAATATTAACATCACACAACATTGCATCAACTCGAAACATCACAAGCAACTCAAATATAAAAACATCTATTCAAGTCTAGGTAGTAAACAACCATGAACATCAATCCGCACGCATTTTGTGAGAGCTTCCGCCACTCGCTCCTCCACCGCTCGCACCCATGTTATCGATCAAATTTAGAAAGTCATCGCAACCTTTGGGCGTCACATGATGAGAACCTACAAGAAACACATCCAAATTAAAGTTTGCATTAGTAAAAATGATTTCACATGTCTCGATATCAATGTAGGGCAATACGTCACTAATATGTTATAAAATTTGCATAACTATAAAGATTAGTCTTAATTTGACTTTGATTTGGGATTAAAAAATTGTACCATTGCCGCATGAGTTGCCGATGGTTCATGCTCGGGACCGGCTGGTGGTAGAAAAAACCTGGATATGGTGGATATGGATATGATGACCAAGCTAGAGGAGTTGCGCCTGACATCGATAGAAATCCTTGAGCTTGTGGAATATATCCTTGGCCACTCTCGGAACCCTGTGAAAAATATTGTTACTATTGGCTAGTGTTACGCGAATGAATAATACACAAAGTCGAAGTTATACCTGTGACGACGAAGGAAACAGAATTCGAGGAGCACTGAACTGCGATCCAATTCCACGTTGAGGGAATAACTGCATCAAGTAAAGATAATGAGTTAATTAATGGAACATACTATAAAAAGCAAAATTTTACTCGAACAAAACAATCATGTGTACCTGCAACATATAGGACATTTGTTGCTGCATTTTCATATTAATCTGTCGTATCTCACGCATCTCTTCCTTATTGCGTCTCAGTTCTTCTCTTAATTCTCTCTCAGTATTAGACTCGGACCTACTAGAACTGACACTAGACAACCTTCGTCTGGCATAAGCCTCGCGCTCCACATACCCATCACCCAACCCAAGTCTAAAAAATATGTAAGTGTTATGAATTGATAGCCATAAACATATAAATCATCAATGTCTTTTCACATACCTTCCATGCGGTAGACCTCCGTCGGCTTTGTACGCTGCTGCCACATCCAAAGGCTCTCTGACATAGCCCGCGTCATCTCCATAAGTTTTCTTAAAACACTCAACATATTTTGCCTGCAATACATTAAAGTAATAGATAGATCTAGTGCAAGATAAATTGACTTCATGAACGCATGTAACAAATAGTGAATATTCATACCAATTTTTGTGTCGATGCCTCATCACACAGCTGCTCCGGATGATTTGGATATCGACCTGTGAGTCCCTTAAGATAATGACCGCGAGGAATATGTATCCTTCTATCATGCACATGTTGGTAGGATGGTTGTAAGGCATGATAAAAATAGGCCAACAAGAATATGGATTGTTACTTGTCGGTACCCTAGAAACCGTACACCCCTTGAGGTTACAAAGATCACAAAGGAAAGTCATCTACTTGGTTTGAAGAACCTTGGAGGCCCACATGTCAGACATAACCGGACCCGCTTCTCCATCATGGTTAATCCCTGGGTCGCCACGTGTACTACCAAACCGGAGCTACCACCCACAAGGGGGAAGCTCTCGGGCCATTTACCGAAACGGCACCTTCGGACTCAACCCCAGACCGAGAGAAGCTTCGGACCTGACATGTGTCGGGTAGCCCCGGAGCTACCTGTTCCCCACAGCAAGCTCCGGAGCTGCCACGCGTCCAATCGTCAGATCTTCAGCTTCTAACCTCCGGAAGACCCCGCAACGGCTCCGAATCTTCAAAAGGGAGCCAAGGACTTCAAGACCCGATTAAGTGCCATTAATGCCATACTAATGACACTTAAACGGACGATCTTAACACCAATAACGGTGCTGTCAAAGCACGTTACAGGGTCATTAATAGCAATTAAATGTGTATCAATACTAGTAACCGCCGGGGCCACATGTCGGGCCAGGCTAACCTGTAACGGCCTGCCCTTGTACTATAAAAGGACAGGCTGACGACACGTTCAGGGGACTAGAGATGGACACATGCCTCATACGCTCGTCACAAGCTCATACTGCTAATACAATACCAACACACCCGTGGAGTAGGGTATTACGCTCAGGCAGCCCGAACTACGTAAATTCTTGTGTCTCCTGTGTCAATTCCTATTCACCTTCTTGAATCTCCGCGCGCCCACACCAAACATCAAACTCCCCTATCACTTTAGTAGTGTAGGGAGATCTGCCGGTTCAAACCGCTGACAGTTGGCGCGCCAGGTAGGGGGACGCCTGAGATTTTGAGAATGGTGAACTCAGCTGCTGGATCATCCAACGGTCAACCTGCTACTCAAGCTGTCGGGGGCAATCCCTCTAATAGGCAGCCCCCAGCAGGAGCTTCAGCACCAGCAGTAGTCACACTCCCACCACCACCGTCTCCTCCAGCAAATCGTGCTGGGCAACGTGATGGTGCGCCGGCGTCGATTACTGCGTCGGCAAATCATGACAACCCGGAACACGCGCTCCATGCAGCGCGTGCTCTTCTCCAATGTCCGCCACCTCCGGATGCATCTCGGGATGCACTGGAGCAGTGGATGGCCGATGTGGAGCATTTGGTTGCAGCAGCAGCCAAACACCTCATCAACCAGGGTCCTCCTCCTTCAGGACAAGCCCCATCGCAGCGGCGGACTTTGTCTGGAAGACTTGGTCCGCACGTCTCCAATAGTAGGAGACGTGCTGCATCGCAACAAGTGACGTCGTTTCCCTCCGGGGCTCGACGCACTCACACGGTATCCAGGCTTTCGACTCATGACCTCCGGGCGGAGCTTGATCGTCGATACCGCCAGCAGGATGGCCGAGTCCATATTGAGCGTGCCCGTGAAAGACGGGAAGCTCAGGACCTTTCTACCCTTGAAGGAGTAGGAGGAGGCAGTTCATCCCTGACCATGCACCTGCGCATGGTTAGATAGCCACAAAAGTTCCGGCCTCATCTGCCGGAAAAATTCGACGGGACTATCAATCCCGCCAAATTTCTTCAGATATACTCCACTGCAATCTTGGCAGCTGGAGGAAACGAGGCCGTGATGGCCAATTATTTTCCAGTGGCCTTAACTGGTACTGCCAGGTCCTGGTTTATGAGCCTTCCACCCAACTCTATCAACAGTTGGGAGGAGCTGTGCCGTCAGTTCACTGCCAACTTCGGGAGTTCATACACCCGACCAGGCACTGAACTATACCTTTTTGCGGTTGTGCAAAAAGGGGGAGAATCCTTGCGGTCATTCATCCAGAGGTTCTCTCAGGTACGAAACACTATCCCTTCTATCTCTAGCGCCTCTGTCATTGTGGCATTCAGACAGGGCGTACGGGACAAGAAGATGTTGGAGAAGCTGGCGATCAAGGAGATCACCAGCGTCACGGAACTCTTCAGCCTGGCAGACAAATGTGCCAGAGCTGCGGAGGGCCGTGAAATGCAATCCAAACCAGCCTCGGAGGATCACAAGAAATCCTCCAAAGAAGAAGCCGCTACCTTCGGGGGTGGCAAGAAGAAAAAGAAGACCAACGGCAAGAAAAAGCCGTCGGCCGGCACATCCAACGTTGCAGCTGCTGCAACTCCGGGTGGCCGGGGGCCACGCCCCGAGAAGCGACCTCGACCGTCTTCTGAAGACGGTGGCAAACCCAAAGTGTGGTGTCCCATTCACAAAACGGGCAGCCATAGTTTGGAAGACTGCCGGGAGGTCCAAAACCTTGTTGAGCGCTACAACAAGCGCCGGGAAGGATCTCCTTTCTGACAGAGGGAAGGGAAGCAAAAGGTCGACGAAGCTCCGGCTGAAGAGGAGTTAGGGTTTCAGGATCCCAAAAAGGTCCTGAAGGCCGTTTACACCTCAGTCGATGATGATTCTGATGTCTCTGACAACGAGCGTCGGAAGACCATGAACACCATTTTTGGTGGATCATGGGATATCACCTCTCGTCGCGTCATCAAGACTATGCGACGGGATATGGCCACTGTAGCCCCTACAGTCTGGCCAGAACCTCATTGGAAGTGGATGGACACTGCCATCACTTCTGATGCTTCGGATTGCCCGCGGAGCATGGTTGGAGCAGGTCAGTTACCCTTGATGGTATCTCCTACCATCAATAACATCCAGCTCCACCATGTCATGGTAGATGGAGGTTCGGGGCTTAACCTCATCAGCTTCGAAGCTTTCACTAAGCTTCAGCTCCGACCTTCGGATCTCCATCCCTCTCGACCTTTCTCCGGAGTAGGTCCGGGGGCCATTACCCCACTCGGAGCTATTACTCTTCCCGTTACCTTCGGGACCCGGGAGAAATATCGCACCGAGAAGTTGGTCTTCGACGTCGCTCAGATCAACTTACCGTTCAATGCCATCTTGGGTAGACCTGCCCTGTACAAATTCATGGCAGCTGCTCATTATGGATAGCTGGTGTTGAAGATGCCAACACCAGTAGGCGTTCTCCGGATCCGCGGAGATCGTACCGCTGGAGTAACTGCTCTGGAAGAACTCTACGCACTCACCACGGCGCAAGAGGAGGACTTCATGCAGGAGCAAACTCCAAAATCCCCGAGCATTCGTCAACGAGGCTCGACTTCTGCACCTCGTGTGCAGCCAAGCGGCGATGAAAGTGCATCTAGGTTCCCCGTGGGTTTTGGATGATTGATGATGACAATTAAGTCGCTAATGAGCTCATGTGATCTTAGAACAGGTGTGGACTCGATCGGAGACGCAAACCCTCAAAAAGGAAAAGGAAGGAAACAGAGTCGACTCGAAGCGTAGAAACTAGGGGTTCTAGCGTATTGAGTTAGACTAGCCGTAGAAATAGGAGGGTGTGTGCGTAAAGTGCAAAGAGATCAAAGTAGGAGCTCAAGAGTGGTGGTTGAGGTAGAAACCCTATTTAAAGTTGAAGGTAGAGTAGTCTGGCAGGAGTGGCCGGACTAGTCCGCCTTAGGGCCGGACTAGTCCGCTCCTGGCCAGACTAGTCCGTTTTCAAACGGACCAGAAGGTCCCGTGTGACTTCGGACTAGTCCGTAGTGGGACGGACTAGTCCGGGGTACCCCTTAGGGTGGAGTTTCAGGACTAAGTCCTAGAGAGTGGACTTGTCTGTTTTGGGGCGGACCAAAAGGTCCTGTGTGAGATCGGACTAGTCCGTCCGTGGGCCAGACTAGTTTGTGTTGCCAAGTGCAGAGAGGTTTTGCGACTATGTCTGGGAAGGCCGGACTAGTCCGCCCTTGTGGCCGGACTAGTCCGTGGTCTTCAGACTAGTCCGTTTTCACACGGAACAAAAGGTTCTGTGTGATCAGACTAGTCCGGTGAGGGCCAGACTAGTCCGTTGTTGAAGTTACCATTTGAATTTGAAGTTTGGCGGGTAGTGTGACGATTGCCGCGCAGTGCGACAATTGTCAGAGGGGTCAGTGGTCCCCTAGGCCGGACTAGTCCGGGCCTGAGGCCGGACTAGTCCGGGCCTGAGGCCGGACTAGTCCGCCCTTTTGCTGATATCAGCAGTTTGGGCTTGGGACCCCTATAAAAAGGGGACCCCCAACCTCATTTCAAACACTCTCGAACCCTAGCGCCGCCACAGCCAACTTGGAGCACTCTTAAGCCTCTTTCTTGCCTACTTTCCCTCTAAAACTAATTCTTGAGTGGATTAGGGTTTAGTGAGGTGGAGAAGAGGAAGAACATCGCGCTTGTGCTCCCGATTTGATCTCTTGCACTCATTGAGTCGTTGTGACCTGTGTGTTGAGTGTGTTTCGTTGTGTTGATCATCTTTGTGGTGTGGGAGCCTCAGATGGTGAGAAGCCCCAACGAATCTTTTATTCACTCTTTGAGATAGTGGAGAACCAAGTTAGGCCCGTGCGGTAAACTTGGTGAGGGAAGGGTTGTTGAACCCGGTCCTTTGTGGACTCCTCAACGGGGATGTAGATTCTTGTGTGTAATCGAACCTCGGGATAAAATCCTTGTGTCTCCGTGTTCTTCACATTTTGTTTATCGAATATTTCATTCTAGGGTTGCTAGTTTTGTCTTGTGTTTCACATTGCTATAATCTTGTTGAAACTTGACTCACTCTTGTGTTGATAGTTGCTAAAATTGACATAAACATATCCTCACCTGTAGCCTCGAGAATGTCCCCTTAAAACTAAACACTTTTTAGGGTTCTTCACGCAGGCTGAACGGACTAGTCCGCCCCCAGACCGGACTAGTCCGCCCCCTGTGATTTAATCTCGTTTTATTGAGTCATTTGCAGGTCGATTAGCCTATTCACCCCCCTCTAGGCAACTTTCAATTGGTATCAAAGCAGGACTCTCCACAAAGAGTCTAACAACTCGGAGAGATGGCCGGAGTGGTGTTTGAAGAGGTGTCGACCAATGATTCTCAGCCGACACGTGAGGAGATAATGGCTTATCAAGACAAGCCAACGGATGATGAGGAGACTCGCCAGCTCAAGGCGAAGCTCCGCGAGAAGCTGAAGATTGCTGTGGTTGAGCCGTCAAGCTCATCAAGCGGTGGCGGCGGGGTCAACTACAACCGACAAGGGTTTAAGTATGAATGCCTTGCCGCCAACAACCACTACCTCTCCATCCCATTGGGGAAACCTCCTCAATTCGATGGAACCGACTACGGGATGTGGAAGCACAACATGAAGATCCACCTCGTGTCACTCAATCCGGCATTGTGGAAAATTGTCATGACCGGGGTGGAGATCCCGAAGGATGAGGACAACATCACGCAAGAACAAGCCATCCTCATCCACCGCAACGCTCAAGCTGCGGGTGTGATCATCTCATCCCTCTCAAGAGATGAGTTCAACCGCGTCGATGGTCTTGAGGTGGCCAAAGATATATGGGACACCCTCAGGACTGCGCATGAGGGAAATCGGGTGGTCAAGGAGGCCAAGATCGAGCTCATCGAAGGAGAGCTTGGGAGGTTCGCCATCATGGATGGTGAATCCCCCCAAGACATGTACAACCGATTGAAGATACTCATCAACAAGAGCCGATCATATGGCTGCACCAAGTGGACCGACCACGAGGTGGTGAAGAGGATGATCTGGGCATTCATGCCTAGGAACGTCGCTCTTTGCTCCATGATTCGAGAAAACCCGGGGTTCACTCAAATGACCCCGGAGGAGGTCCTTGGTAGGATCATCAACCACGAGATCATGGAGAAGGAGGCGCTCTTCTACAACGACCTCCAAAAGTTCACCGCCTCCAAGATGAAGAATGTTGCACTTAAGGCAACACCCTCTTTAAAGGAGCAAGAGGAAAGCGATGAGGAGAGCCTCGACACCGTTGAGGAAGAGGCCTTCTTCATCAACAAATTCAAGAGGATGATGAGGAGGAAGAAAGGCGGATACAACTATGAAGGCAAGGGGAAGGAAAGAGCAAGGCCCAAATCAAAAAGGGCTTGCTACAATTGTGGTGAGTACGGCCACTTCATCGCTGATTGCCCCCATGAAGAAGTGAAGAAGAAGAAGGAAGGCAAGCCTCAAGAGAAGAAATTCTTCAGGAAGAAGAGGCCCTCTGTACAAGCACACATGGGCAAGGAGTGGGACTCTAACGATGAGTCCTCCTCCGAAGAAGAAGAGGAGAAGATGGCTACCATAGCCATCGGGAGGAGCTCCAAGGGAAGCAAGCTCTTCCCCAACCTCAACAACGACTACAAACCAACTTGCCTTATGGCAAAGGAGGGAAGGAGAAAGGTAACATCTCACTCCTCCTCCTCCATTTCCTCTCATGATGAATTTGATAGCGCTAGTGAAAATGAGCACATGTTTAAGGACATAAGCAAAAGCACCCTGCGTAGGATGAAGTTGCTTATGGATGAGATATTTGAGAAGTAGGATCTCATCAACAGACAAGAGGACATGCTCATCCTGGAAAAGGAGAGATGTCAAGAGCTTAATGAGCTCCTTGAGCTTGAAAGAGAGAAGAGCAAGGCATTGGAACACGAACTTGCTCTAAGTAAGAAAACGTGTTCAAGTCTTGGGGAGAAATCAATTGAGCTCAAGGATGAACTTGGGAACTTGTCAAAAGTTAACAAGATCCTTGAGACTCAAGTTGAGTCTCTCAAGAACAATGTAGCCTCTTCCTCCAAGAGCTCAACCTCCTCAAAGGCCTCATCCAATGCAACCCCGCCTTGCAAGTGCTCTAACTTAATCCTTAAGCTTAAGGATGAACTCAACTTAGCGCAGGGCAAGCAAGCACCTAAGGGTGCCATCTTTGACAAGGAGAAGGTGGCGTATGCACGAAGTGCATACACCAACACAAGACCTCCCCATGTCAAGGATGGTCTTGGCTATACTAGAGGTGGAAGACATAATGCCAAAACCTCCAAGTATGGCAAAGACATGATTGTCTTTGTTAAGGGGAGTTCATCCACAACTAAAATTGAAAAGAACTCACCCTCTAGCAACAAAATGCCTAAATCTGAACTGCATCCTCTATTCCATGATTTTGATGCATCTTATGTGCTTATGAGGAACAAATATGGCAAAGTGTTTGCTAGATATGTTGGGCCACTCCGCAAGAGCCCCAAGCCTTGCGTGTGGGTGCCCAAATGCCTAAGAACTAACGTGAAAGGACCCAACTCCGCTTGGGTACCTAAAAGGAAGGCATAAATTTGTTTTGTAGGCTTACTCCTCCGGCGGGTCGAAATGGGTGTTGGATAGTGGATGTACCAACCACATGACCGAAGAGAGGAGCATGTTCATAGAGTATGAGGAGAACGAGGACCCAAGTGAAGGAATCTTCTTTGGGGATAATAGCCAAGGGAAAATCCTTGGCTCCGGTAAAATTGCTATATCCTCTTCACATACTCTATCTAATGTTTTGCATGTTGATTCCCTAGACTATAACCTCCTATCCATATCACAACTATGTGATAAAGGATATAAGTGTGTATTTACTATTGAGGGTGTGAGCGTTCTTAGAGAGGGTAATGACTCGATAGCCTTTAAGGGAGTGCTCAAGGGAAAGCTCTATCTCGTGGACTTTACCACGGATAAGGCTCAACTTGACACATGCTTAATGGCGAAAGCCAACATGGGATGGCTTTGGCATAGAAGGCTAGCCCATGTTGGAATGAGGAACCTTCAAAAGCACGTTCGTGGCCTAAAGGATGTGGTATTTGAAAAGGATAGGCCATGTAGTGCGTGCCAAGCTGGAAAGCAAGTAGGAGCTCAACACCCCTCTAAGAATGTCATGACGACAACTAGACCTTTGGAGTTACTCCATATGGATCTTTTTGGCCCCATTGCTTATATGAGCATTGGTGGCAACAAGTATGGTCTAGTCATCGTTTATAACTTCTCTAGATATACTTGGGTGTTCTTCTTGCATGATAAGAGTGAAACCCCCGATGTCCTCAAGAAATTCCTAAGGAGAGCTCAAAATGAGTTCACCTTAAGGATAAAGGCTATAAGGAGTGACAATGGCACCGAATTCAAGAACATGCAAGTAGAAGAGTTCCTAGATGAGGAGGGCATCAAGCATGAGTTTTCCGCTCCCTATTCTCCTCAACAAAATGGAATTGCCGAAAGAAAGAATAGGACGCTTATTGAGATGTCAAGGACGATGCTAGATGAGTACAAAACATCGGACCGGTTTTGGGCGGAAGCGGTTAACACCGCTTGCCACGCCGTAAACCGATTGTACCTTCATCGCCACCTCAAGGAGACTCCTTATGAGCTTCTCGTTGGTAAGAAACCCAATGTTTCTTACTTTCGTGTCTTTGGTAGCAAGTGTTATATCCTCAACAAGAAGCCTAGGACTTCGAAGTTTGCTTCAAAGTCCGATGAGGGTTTCTTGCTTGGATATGACTCAAACACTCATGCGTACCGTGTGTTCAACAAATCCTCCGGAATTGTTGAAATAGCACGTGACATGGTGTTTGATGAAACCAATGGCTCTCAAGTGGAGCAAGTTGATCAACATGCCACTGATAAAGAGGAACCTCCACTAGAAGCTCTAAGGAGAATGGCACTTGGAAATGTTCGCCCACAAGAACCATCTCAAAGCCCAAGTGACCATCCTCACTATGAAGTAGGTCAAACCCCCATTGGACAAGTTGGAGATCCACTAGATGCTCCCCAAAGTGATAATGGGAATGAAGATCAAGGGGGAGGCATGGATCAAGGGGGAGACCAATGTGAAGAAGATGAAGCAAGTGGTTCAAGAGCTCAACCTCCGCATCCTCGTGTTCATCAAAGTGTTCAACGGTATCATCCCGTTGACAACATTCTAGGAGATATCACAAAAGGAGTAACAACACGTTCACGTGTTGCAAACTTTTGTGAGCATTTCTCCTTTGTCTCATCCTTGGAACCTCATAAGGTTGAAGATGCCTTAAGAGATCCGGATTGGGTAGTTGCCATGCAAGAGGAGCTCAATAACTTTGAAAGGAACAAGGTCTGGGAGCTTGTCAAGCGCCCACAAGCTAATGTTGTTGGAACCAAGTGGGTGTTCCACAACAAGCAAGATGAGCATGGTGTGGTAACTAGGAACAAGGCACGACTTGTGGCAAAAGGGTACTCACAAGTTGAAGGATTGGATTTTGATGAGACATTTGCCCTCGTAGCTAGGCTTGAGTCAATTCGGATATTACTAGCCTTTGCTACTCATCATGACTTCAAGCTCTACCAAATGGATGTTAAGAGTGCATTCCTTAATGGCCCAATCAAGGAAGAAGTTTATGTAGAGCAACCTCCGGGGTTTGAAGACCAAGACTATCCTAACCATGTTTACAAATTGCGAAAGGCTCTTTATGGCCTCAAGCAAGCTCCTAGAGCTTGGTATGAGTGCCTAAGAGACTTTCTAGTTGAAAATGGTTTTAGGATAGGCAAAGCGGATTATACCCTTTTCACAAAGCACTTCAACGAGGATCTTTTTGTGTGCCAAATATATGTGGATGACATCATATTTGGTTCCACAAATAAGGTGTTTTGTGATGAGTTCTCCAAGATAATGACGGAGAGGTTTGAAATGTCCATGATGGGTGAGTTGAAGTTCTCTCTAGGATTTCAAGTAAAGCAACTCAAAGATGGGACGTTCATAAGTCAAACTAAGTATACACAAGATATTCTAAGGAAGTTTGACATGGATAAGGCAAAACCCATCAAAACCCCTATGGGGACAAATGGACACCTAGACCTAAATGAGGATGGTCCAAGTGTGGATCAAAAGTTATATAGGTCTATGGTTGGTTCACTTCTCTATCTTTGTGCATCTAGGCCCGATATCATGCTAAGTGTGTGTATGTGTGCACGCTTTCAAGCGGCACTTAAGGCTTGTCATTTGACCGCCGTTAAAAGGATCTTGAGATATCTAGTACACACACCTTCCCTAGGACTTTGGTACCCCAAAGGATCTATGTTTAACCTCATTGGATATACCGATGCGGACTATGCGGGGTGCAAAGTTGATAGGAAGAGCACATCGGGTACATGCCAATTCTTGGGTCAATCTCTAGTGTCTTGGTCCTCCAAGAAGCAAAACTCTATTGCTCTCTCCACCGCCGAAGCGGAATATGTTGCAGCCGGAAGTTGTTGTGCACAACTTCTTTGGATGCGACAAACCCTTAGGGATTATGGGATTAACTTGCACAACATTCCACTCTTGTGTGACAACGAGAGTGCCATAAAGATAGCCCATAATCCGGTGGAGCACTCTAGGACCAAGCATATAGACATACGACATCACTTCTTGAGAGACCACTCAATGAAGGGAGATATTGTGATTTCTTCATGTGAGGACGGAACATCAACTTGCGGATATCTTCACCAAGCCTCTTGATGAGAAGCGTTTCTGTGAGCTAAGAAGTGAGCTCAACATTTTGGATTCTAGGAATTTGGCTTAAACCACATTCCTCATATATTTTGAGCTATATTTCGAAAAACTCTTCTCTATCTTGATTTCTCTTCAAAACTATTTGAGAAAACTATTTTCTTAGAACATGATCATGCATTTATCATTTTTTTAATAATCATGTTTGTAATGTGCTAGTTGTCCAAAAGGACCGATAGTTTGTGGGCAAAACCCAAAGATATTGTTTTTCAGCCCTGTAGGACCGGACTAGTCCGCCCCTATGGACGGACAAGTCCGGGTCCAGACTAGTCCGCGGCTGGTCCGCACAACGGACTAGTCCGCCCTGACACCGGACTAGTCCGGCCCTTGGGGACTTAAACCCCCAGGGGCGGCCCAGACCCCTCCTCTCTCCTCTCACTCCCGCTTCTCACTCTCCCGCGCGCTAGAAACCGCCTCCTTCGGCGATTTTTTGCTCCAACCACCAAATCTCGATTCCAATCCGTGCATTGGAGTCTTTGGGAGTGAGGGATCATTTCCCCGTGCTCCACCTTCGCGATCCATCTTCGATTTCATCGATTCTCGCGGATTTGAGAAGGTATTCCCTCTTTTTCAAAAACATTCCCCATTCTTCATTCTTGAAGTTTTTGATAGGAACACCTTCATTAATGTTGCTCCGTATACCCTTGCGATCATAGCCTAGGAGTATTGCGTGCTGATTTGATGATTTTTCAAAGAATCGATTATGGTTAGGGTTTATCCTGGGCAACCCGGACTAGTCCGGCCCCTGGCGGACAAGTCCGCCCGGCGGACTAGTCCGCCCCTGGGGCGGACAAGTCCCGTTTGCACAGGGAAAACCCTGGTTCTAGTCTTCTCTCGAGATTTCTTCCGCAACGCTCCCTCTCCTTGAACTCATATCCTCTTTTCTCTGTGCTTTCCGCAGCATGTCAAACTCAGAGCGCTCCCCTCCTCGTCTCAACCCCGCGGGCGAGCAAGAACGCGCTGAGACCTATCGGAGCCGCACTGAGGAGAGAGGTGCTGAAGTGACCCGGGAGGGCCGCACCAAAGTACAGATCGTCGAGGCAAGGACGAAGGCTGCCCTTATTAAGGTGTAGAAGGAAAAGGAAGAAAGGAGGCTGAAGGCACTTGAAGCCTCCAAAGTAGCCGCAACCATTTACAATGAAGAAGAAGCTATGGCACGAGCAACTGCATAATCTCTTAATGAGCTAAGGAAGAAGAAGAGGCAAGATAGGGAGGCTCACAACTCCAGGGCCGCTGAGGCCAATGCCCCCAAAAGGAAGAAACTCGTCACTGTTGGCGAGAAGGCTAAGGGCAGGGAGCAAGCCCAAGAGGTAGCTGAGCCTAAGGTCGAGCGTGACCCTAAGAAAGGAAAGGCTCCGGCTCCAGTCGAGCCGAAGAAGAAAAAGCCATCTGTCAAGGTGCCAGCCAAGAAGGCACCCGGAGGGGCAGTGATCCGTGAAAAAGGGAAGGCCCAGGCCGTTGGCCCTCTCATGATGCACAGTCCAGCACGCAACCCAAACCGTCAGCCCAACCTCTCAGCCAACACATTCAAAGGAAAGGGAGCTGAGAAGGCCAGGAGGCTCAGAGATGAGAATGTCTATAGGTATGAGAGGTCCACCGCCGACCCTCGGTTCTGGTGTGACTTCCATTGCGATTACTATCGCACAGTATATCAGGCAATGAAGAAGCCAGTGATCCAGGCTCAATGGGTGGACTGGACCTATATGGCTAAGAAGAAACACGAGCGTTTGACGCAGTGATTGAGGCAGCTGAGCGCCACGGGATCAAAGATATTCTTGGATTCAAGTATGACTGGAATGAGGAGGTCATCGTACAGTTTTATACCATAGTTCACTTCCACTCTCGTGGTGACCGAGCCATCACTTGGATGACCAACGGTGAGCAGTACTATGCCACCTTCGAGGTCTTTGGTCAGGCTCTTGGTCTGGAGAGTCACCTGGACCATGAGATCATTATCTCCAATCTCAAGGCTATGGACAGGGATGACATGAGCTACATGTACCCTCCTCACGTCCGCTGTGAAGCTGGATTGGCCAGAAACATCCTTCCATTCTACAGCATCCTTAACAGGATTCTTAGGAGGACCGTGGCTCCTAAAGAAGGGGATGCAGGGATCATCCAGGGTCACCTCAGGCACCTGTTGGCTCTCATTGATGGACATGAGATGTTCAACCTTGTGGATTACATCTTCGATGATATCTACAACATCTCACACACACCCAACTGTGCCTGTGGCTATGCCCCTTACATAATGTGTCTGATCGAGAAGGTGTCCGGGCTCGTGTTTGTGAAGGACACCACTCACCAGCCTCTCCGACCACAGATGCCACCAGCTGTCCCGATTCCTCCGCACCGGAAGAACGCGGATGCTCCATCTCAGCTGGAGGAACCTCGTGTTGGAGCCTCTCGCCGTGCCTCTCACTCACCCAGTGGCTCCTCTAGCAGCGGAGTCCTTAAGTTTCTTCGGTCCATCTTCACCTCGTGCTGCAAAGCCGAGGTGCGAGCTCAGCGGACTGAGAGATACGTGAGGAAGCTCTGCGACAAGATGGAGATCCCGATGAGTCCTGAGGCCTCCGATGACGAGCTCACTCCATACCCACTTCTCACTCCAGATGAGTTGGCACTCTTCAGTGAGATGGAGGGTACCTCCGCACCGGGCTCCGACGACATCGACGACGACGATGCCAACTATCATGAGGAAGACGTCGAGGACCCGGAGGCCACGGAGAGCGACTCCCGCGACGGCGATAGTGATGAGGATGAGAACTAGCTTTTAGGTCCTTGTCCCCCTTCTTTTCCTTTTTGGTGCCTTGATGCCAAAGGGGGAGAGTTAGGGGGAGTTAGTCCTTTGTGTGGAGTTAGGGGGAGGTAGTATCTTTTGTGTGGTGTGCTTTTGGCATTCAGACTTGTTTTGTAACTTATTCATGCTACTTGGATGTTTACATTTGTGCAAGAGTTGTTAGTGTTGTTTAATATCAATATAATGTTCTTATTGTCAATCTTATGATTATATTGATGTTCTTTATGTCTTGTCACAATTGTTGAGCACATCACGTAGGCACCCCACCATAACGTGTGTGGGTATGAAAGATCTCCTCCACCTCTTTTACTTGCTGCATACATTGAGGGGGAGTCATTCATACGCACACAAGTTATGAAAACCAAATATTATACTCTTAATTGTGAAGGACTTGATTTGTTGTCATCAATCACCAAAAAGGGGGAGATTGAAAGTGCATCTAGGATCCCCGTTGGTTTTGGATGATTGATGACGACAATTAAGTCGCTAATGAGCTCATGTGATCTTAGCACAGGTGTGGACTCGATCGGAGACGCAAACCCTCAAAAAGGAAAAGGAAGGAAACGGAGTCGACTCGAAGCGTAGAAACTAGGGTTTCTAGCGTATTGAGTTAGACTAGCCGTAGAAATAGGAGGGTGTGTGCGTAAAGTGCAAAGAGATCAAAGTAGGATCTCAAGAGTGGTGGTTGAGGTAGAAACCCTATTTAAAGTTGAAGGTAGAGTAGTCTGGAAGGAGTGGCCGGACTAGTCCGCCTTAGGGCCAGACTAGTCCGCTCCTGGCCAGACTAGTCCGTTTTCAAACGAACCAAAAGGTCCTGTGTGACTTCGGACTTGTCCGTAGTGGGACGGACTAGTCCGGGGTACCCCTTAGGGTGGAGTTTCGGGACTAAGTCCTAGAGAGCGGACTTGTCCGTTTTGGGGCGGACCAAAAGGTCCTGTGTGAGATCGGACTAGTCCGTCCGTGGGCCGGACTAGTCCGTGTTGCCAAGTGCAGAGAGGTTTTGCGACTATGTCTGGGAAGGCCGGACTAGTCCGCCCTTGGGGCCGGACTAGTCCGTGGTCTTCAGACTAGTTCGTTTTCACACGGAACAAAAGGTTCTGTGTGAGATCGGACTAGTCCGGTGAGGGCCAGACTAGTCCGTTGTTGAAGTTACCGTTTGAATTTGAAGTTTGGCAGGTAGTGTGACGATTGCCGCGCAGTGCGACAGTTGTCAGAGGGGTTAGTGGTCCCCTAGGCCGGACTAGTCCGGGTCTGAGGCCGGACTAGTCTGCCCTTTTGCTGATGTCAGCAGTTTGGGCTCGGGACCCCTATAAAAAGTGGACCCCCGGCCTCATTTCAAACACTCTCGAACCCTAGAGTTGCCACAGGCAACTTGGAGCACTCTTAAGCCTCTTTCTTGCCTACTTTCCCTCTAAAACTAATTCTTGAGTGGATTAGGGTTTAGTGAGGTGGAGAAGAGGAAGAACATCGCGCTTGTGCTCCTGGTTTGATCTCTTGCACTCATTGAGTCGTTGTAACCTGTGTGTTGAGTGTGTTTCGTTGTGTTGATCATCTTTGTGGTGTGGGAGCCTCAGATTGTGAGAAGCCCCAACGAATCTTGTATTCACTCTTTGAGATAGTGGAGAACCAAGTTAGGCCCGTGCGGTAAACTTGGTGAGGGAAGGGTTGTTGAACCCGGTCCTTTGTGGAATCCTCAACAGGGACGTAGATTCTTGTGTGGAATCGAACCTCGGGATAAAATCCTTGTGTCTCCATGTTCTTCGCATTTTGTTTATCGAATATTTCGTTCTAGGGTTGCTAGTTTTGTCTTGTGTTTCACATTGCTATAATCTTGTTGAAACTTGACTCACTCTTGTGTTGATAGTTGCTAAACTTGACATAAACATATCCTCACCTGTAGCCTCGAGAAAAATCCCCTTAAAACTTGCTAGAAACACTTTTTAGGGTTCTTCACGCAGGCTGAACGGATTAGTCCGCCCCCAGACCGGACTAGTCCGCCCCCTGTGATTTAATCTCGTTTTATTGAGTCATTTGCAGGTCGATTAGCCTATTCACCCCCCCCCCCCCTCTAGGCAACTTTCAGGCGACACTGACATTCCCGTCAAAGTCATCCAAATTGGTTCCGATGCCGCTCAGACCACCCGTATATCGGGAGGATTGAACGACAAATAGGAACTCGCGCTCATCACTTTCCTCCCGGCTAACGTCGACGTGTTTGCTTGGCAACCATCACAAATGCTTGGGATCCCGAGGGAAGTGATTGAGCACAATTTGAAGATCTACCCCGATGCCCGACCTGTGCATCAGAAGCCTCGGAAGCAATCCGTAGAGCGGCAGAACTTCATCCGACAAGAAGTGAAGAAGCTACTCGAAGCCGGATTCATCCGAGAAGTCTTCCATCCAAAATGGCTGGCGAACCCAGTCGTTGTGCCCAAGGCTGGCGGGAAGCTTCGGATGTGCATTGACTACACCACACTAAATAAGGCATGTCCAAAAGATCCATTCCCACTACCTAGAATAGATCAGATAGTGGATTCCACCTCCGGGTGTGAATTACTATGTTTCCTAGACGCATATTCTGGGTACCATCAAATCAGGATGTCTAGGGAGGATGAAGAGCATACTTCATTCTTCACAGTAGATGGATTGTATTGTTACACAGCCATGCCCTTTGGTCTCAATAATGCAGCTTCAACTTTTGTACGAGCTATGTACAAAACTTTTGAAGAACTCATTAGAGACATAGTGGAGGTGTACGTCGATGACATCGTGGTCAATGTCAGGAACAAGGAGTCACTCCTTGACACCTTGCAGGCTGTCTTCGACAAGCTGCAGGCCACCCGCACAAAGCTAAACCCGGACAAGTGCGTATTCGGGGTTAGCTCCGGAAAACTTCTTGGTTTCCTGGTAAGTCACTGGGGCATAGAAGCTAATCCGGCGAAGATTAAAGCCATTGAAGACATGCGGCCACCAACCCGTATCAAAGACGTCCAAAAGTTAACTGGATGTCTAGCAGCCCTTAGCCGGTTCATATCAAGACTGGCGGAACGGGCACTCCCCTTCTTCAAGTTATTGAGGAAGTCCAGACCATTCCAATGGTCCGAAGAAGCAGAGAATGCATTCCAGGAGCTGAAACAGTTCCTCACCACCCTACCAATTCTGGTAGCTCCGAACCCTGGTGAGCCTTTGTTGCTTTATATTTCAGCTACTGACGAAGTCGTCAGTATGGTTCTGGTTGTGGAGAGACCAGAATAACCCCACACTCAGGAACCCAGACCCCTTCGGTAAGGTCCTGAGGTTCCTGAAAGCAAGTCTGGGTCCCAGCTCCCAGATTCGAATCTACAAGAAGTCGCTTTAGGAGACCTAGACCCCTCCGGGAGGGTCCAGGTCATTTCTGAAGAAGCTCCAGGTTCCTCCAGCCAAAACCTGGAGGTCCCCGAAGAAAATCCGGACCCCTTCGAGAGGATCCGGATCAATGAAGAGGAAGCTCCGGACCCCTCCGAGAGGGTCCGGACCATTCAAAGCCCGGTGTACTTTATTAGTGAAGTATTACATGATGCCAAGACTCGATACCTAGAGGTGCATAAGCTGCTCTATGCAGTTCTTATTGCCTCCAGGAAGCTTCGTCATTACTTCCAAGCTCACAAAGTCTCAGTAGTGACCTCCTACCCACTACGAGCAATCTTGCATAATCCCAATTCAACTGGGAATATTGCAAAGTGGGCAGCGGAATTGGCTGAATTTGATCTTGAATTTATTTCAAGACAAGCAGTCAAGAGTCAAGCATTGGCAGATTTTGTGGCAGAATGGACTCCATCTCCATCAAACCCTGGGGGCCCCAGTGAGCAGAAGACGGAGCATCAAGCTCCAACCTTCACCGAGCCTCACTGGACTCTCTACTTCGATGGCTCCATGCAGAAGCAGGGGGCCGGAGCTGGAATCCTTCTCCTTGCACCGACTAGGGAGAAGGTGAAATACATGGTACACCTTGACTTCAAGGCAACCAACAACATGGCAGAGTGTGAAGCACTCATCTACGGACTAAAGGTGGCACTGTCATATGGTGTCATGCAACTGCTGGTCAAAGGAGATTCACAGCTCATCATCAAGCAGGTGAAGGGTGAATGCTCCTGAAATAATCTCCAGCTAGCTGCTTACCTCCTTGAAGTCCAGAGGCTTCAGAAGGACTTTGAAGTCCTAGATCTCCACCATGTTCAGCGTGCCCATAACGCTGAAGCTGAAGAACTCTCGACCAAAGCGTCAACCGGAGCTCCGGCTCCTGACGGAATCTTTGTCCGGAGGTTGTCAAAGCCAACAGATCAGCCTGCCGAACTGAGCGAAGGGGGCGAGATCAGCATCCCGAAGCTGACGGTCCCGATGGCCCTGTTACCATGGCAGCCATCAAGGGTCGTAGGTGCTGCCGGGAGCTCCGAGCAACCCAGCACGCAAGACTCAAAAGCTCAAGCTAGTTCCGATGCATGGATCTCGGAGATCCGGAACTACTTGAAAGACAACATCCTTCCTGACGATGATGTATCCGCTGACCGGGTAGTCAGATTGGCTAAAAGATACATGCTGGTAGAAGGGGATCTCTACTGGCGCGGTGCCAACGGCATCCTAATGCGGTGCATCACAAGGGAAGAAGGCTGCGAACTTCTCGCAGAAATCCATGGAGGCGAGTGTGGGAACCACGCGTCTTCCCGCACGCTGGTCGGTAAAGCCTTTCGGAATGGCTTCTACTGGCCTACAGCGCTCCAGGATGCAACTGAGCTGGTGAAGAAATGTGAAGCATGCCAATTTCATGCAAAGCAAATTCACACACCAGCTCAGCCCTTACAAATGATACCTCCTACATGGCCCTTCGCTGTGTGGGGGATGGACATCTTGGGACCTTTCCCAAGAGCCGTCAGAGGTTACAAGTTCCTGTACGTCGCCATTGACAAGTTCACCAAGTGGCCGGAAGCAACTCCAGTTGTGACAATCAACAAGCAATCTGCTATCAACTTTTTGCAGTCCATTGTATGCAGATTCGGAGTTCCAAACAAAATCATCACTGATAATGGGACTCAATTCACAAGCTCAACATTCCAAGGATATTGCGAAGACCTCGGCATACAAGTTTGCTACGCCTCCGTAGCTCACCCAGCCAGCAATGGCCAAGCCGAGAGAGCAAATGCTGAAATCCTTAAAGGACTCAAAACGCGCACCTATGAGCGATTGAAAAAACATGGAGCCAACTGGATCGAAGAGCTTCCACCCACTTTATGGGCCAACAGGACATCTCAAAACCAGTCAACTAGAGAGACACCCTTCTTCCTGGTGTACGGAGCTGAAGCAATCCTTCCTCCGGAAATCACCTTGGGTTCACTATGGGTCCGGACCTTCGACGAAGCCGCGCAGGACCAGCTCCGGTGTGAAGACCTAGACCTCCTTGAGGAGGGAAGGTGCCAAGCAGCTGTTCGGAATGCCCGATATCGCCAAGCCTTACGGCGTTATCACCAGCGGCATGTACACAACCGACAGCTCGAGGAAGGCGATCTGGTGCTATGGAGATTACTATCCAGAGAAGGGTTAAACAAACTCTCCCCCGGCTGGGAGGGGCCCTTCCGAGTGATTAAAGTTTCCCGTCCCGGAAGCGTTCGCTTGGCTACTAAGGATGGGACACCTCTCCCAAATCCTTGGAACATCGAGCACCTCCGTAAGTTCTACACTTAATACCACGGAGGTGAGTCTTGAGTAACTTGGGGTGTATGTTATAGAGTCATTGTACAGAGTCGGGTGATTTTTCCGGGAGAGCAGCCGGACCTTTCCCAAAAGGTCCGCAAAGTTCATGCAACACTTGTCACGGTCTCAGGACTAAAAGTGTGGCTAACTACCCTAGGTCAAACGAGAAATGAAACACACTTAGCCTGGTTCTGTACCCTAAGAGTGTACTTGTTTCCCCTGTACCCCGGACCTATAATGAAAGACATCTTCATGTGAAATAGACTGCACGTGCATTTATTTTGTACAGGCTCAACATTTTTATTTTTCTCTTTCTTGTCTATAACAAAGACGTGCAATTCTTAAGAAATTTTAGTTCAACCGGTTTATATACGATTCGAGTTGTATTGTCGATTCTTTTGGATATCGTTCATGGCCAACTCGCCTGAAAGCCGCCAAGCCAATCTAGGGCTGGAGTGTGCTATCGACTTAGCCTGGTCAAGCACCCTAAGTACGCCACTCTACCTACACCCCGGCAGGCCGAAGTAAGGCAGGTCCATGGACAGTTGAATCTAGAAGAAAAGACAACGCATTCGGTAGTATTTAAAATCGCGTTCAACTTAAAGTCTTCTTGAGAATCGTAAGCCGCGACGAAATTATAGACAAGGAACGAATTTTACTATTTTTCTTGGCTTAAGTGCAGGAAAAATAAAGTCTACGTTGATGGAGAAAAGCCGGAGCTAACTAAGCTCCGACTCCCCTAAGGGGGTCAACCGTCGACACTGAATAAAAGATTGTGAGAAGACCCCATAAATGGAGTCTGCTGCCAACAAACTAAGTGTTGGCAAAGGTCACTGCCGGAGCTACTCAGCTCCGACACCCCAGAGGACTAACTATCGATGCTCTACGTGTTGATAGAGACTATTGCCGGAGCTATCAAGCTCCAGCGATGGACAATGCCGGAGCTTCTAAGCTCCGACAACCTCAGGGGGCCTTCACTATCGAAGACTTCAGACCTAAATTCTACAAGTTCGGAGCAAATGAGTCTTCAACAAAACACAATATCCTCTTGGTACATGTTCACAATCAAATTGTGTACATCTACCAGGGGGCCAAGTGGAGATGAAAGTGTTGAAGACAAAAAGTGAAATTCGCAAAAATTTGGGGATTTCATTTATATGGAGACAAGAGATTACATCTGGAGACAAGGGATTACAAAATTGAGGAAGAAGAAGAGAAAATACAAGTGAGAATTACAGAGATGGTCCTAGACCCTATGGAAGAATTGGGCGACCTTCTGGGCAACCTCCGATACGCTGGCTCGGGTAGCTTCGCCTTCTCCTTCGACGGGGCCTTCAAGCACCGGGTCCAGAGGAAATTGGGAGTTCCGGCTGGTGTAGCACGTCAACACATACTCTGCGGCGTTCTTCACTAGGGATTGCCCCTCAACCTCCAGTTGGTCCGCGATGACATCGCCCACCTTGGAGAGCTTGCTACCTGCTGCGCTCAACGCCTGTAGCGCTAGGTCCGGCTCCGGCTCCGGATCATCCGGGCGCACGGGGCTGAAACCCATCGGTGTCAGCGCGTCGTTGGCCTTGCCCAGGAACTTCCAAATCTTTAGGGAGTCTGCAGTCCTCAAGCCCTTCATTTCTTCCAGGGATCTCCTGGCTGCCGTCAGTTCGGAATTCTCACGGGCGAGGCGCTCAACTTCTTTGGCGTTTTGCTGAATCCTTTCAACAACCCGCCTTCCGAGTTTTCCGAGCTCCTCCTCCCAGAGGTGGATCTTGTTCCGGCGGTCAACCAGGTCCTTCTCCCTACCCCTCACTTTCTTCTCCCGGGCAGTAAGGGCACACTCTTGTTCGTAGAGTTCCTGCCCTCGCACCCAGGTCTTCTCCTCTTCCTCTTGGCAGCGCTCTTCCAATTTCTTGGCGCGCTCCTCGAGGCCCTTGTCAGCCAGAGACACTTTCTCGGTGAGCTCCTCTTCCCTCCTCAGAACATCATCCCGCAGCTCTAGAAGTTTCTGCTCTTCGTCTTTGAGCCGTTTCTCCCTCTCTTCAAGTGCCTCTCGGCGCTTGATGAGTGCAGTGTTAATGGCCTCAAGCCTTTCGTGGCGTTCCTCGGCCGCACTATTGGCTGCTTTGGCCTGATTGTAAATCTCCTGGGATTGAGCGTCGAGGGCGCGAGTCATACTCTCCCCGTCATCCAGTAACTTGCCCCAGTACTCCAAGCAAATATTCTCCCGTCTGATCCACTCTTTGTCATCCGCTAGCCTCGACTGCGCCACCTTGGTCTCGAAGTAGAGCCGGTTACGCCACCGCCTAAGGGTTTGGCGCTCCTCTTCAAGAGCCTTGCTGTCGTGGAAGAAGGCCAGTTGGACTTGACACAGACTGGAACATGCGTTGTCAATAGAAAGCGACAACGGGATGGGTTCCGGACCTGCTGGGGTGTCCTCCACTGGTTACAGCGGGTCTTCAGATACAAAAATTGGGTCCCACTCCACAAGAGTGGACCCCTAAGTTTCCAAGGCACTAGGGCCATCCTCCAGGATGGCCTCAGTCGCCATCGAAGAAGGCCCCGCCGCCAAGTCTTCGTTCACCCCCTCGGGCAGGGGGCCAGCAACTTCGCTTGGGCACTCCGGCTCGGCAGTAGGTACCTCCGACGTCGTCGTTTCTGGAGCAGGAGCCGTTACTGGCTCTGGTCTGGGAACCTCTTCCGAGGAAGGCTCAAGCTCCGTCACCTCTTCAACAACCGGCTCAGGAGCCGGAAGATCTTCAACATCGGCCTGCCCTGTGACCGGAGCTCCAACAATGACCGGCTCAGCGGCCGGTGCTTCAGAGGTAGCCGACCCAACTACCGGAACTACCTCGGTTTTCGGCTCGCATGCCGGGGCTTCAGTCACCTACGGCTCAACCGCCGGGGCTTCGGCAATTTCCGGCTCAGAGGCCGGGATTATTACTTTCTCTGGCTCGACAGCCCGAGCTTCCATCATCGCAGCACCAGGACCCGGAGCTTCAACCTCCGGGACAGGTGCCGCTGGCGCATCTTCACTCCCATGGTCCGGCGCTACTACGGGAACTTCTGGGGATGAGTCGAGGTCCATGACCACGACAGCCGGCGCCGGAGCTGTCGCAGCTTCAGCCACCACTTGGGGCGGCACCAGGACAGGAGCAGAAGCTCCCACCCTCACGGCCTCAGACACTATGGCTGAGGGTGGAGCCTCCCCTTCTTGGGGACGCTGCAGATGATGAACGAAGAAAATTAACAAACAGTTGCTAAAATTAATATAATTTTCCAAGGTAGAGATTAAAAATTACCTTGGGAGGCTTCTGCACCAGCTTGCGCGGAACCTTTTTCCCGGGCGTTCTGGGCTGGCCATAGTCGGCGTAGAAGCTCCGGAAGGCCCCCCAGAACTTGTCGCAGCCATGGGCGTTTCCCGGGTCGAGGCTCTCCTCGATCAGGAAGAACCCCCGGACCTGGAGGCCTCCACCGGCCTATGTGCTGGAGTCGCGCGCCCGGAGCTAACACCCCGGGAGGATCCTACTGCGGGAACAGACGCACTCCGAGAGGACCCCACTGCAGGAACGGTATCGTTCCGGGAGGACCCCATTACGGGGACAGTCGCCACGGTGGTAGAAGACCTTCCCCTCCGGGGAGAAGGAACCGAGGCGGAAGTAGCAGGGCTAACGGATCTTCCGTCGGCATGCTGCAGCTTCCTCTTCCGGCTCTCAAGTTCATCCGCCAGCTCCTTGCCCTTGCCGACGACCTCGATCCTTGGCTTTGGTGCAGGGACGGAGCCATCTTCGGGAATTCCGGGGATCGCCACCCGGGTGGTTGATCTTCTCTCGACGACACCAAGGTCATCAAGTACGAGCATCTTTCACCGGAGCTCCCTGCTGAACTCCACTTCCACGTTCAGAGGGAGAAAGGCCGACGGGGAAGTCAAGTCATCACCGTCGACGTCGATGCCGTGCTGGAATTTCTTGAGGTGGAACTCCAAGGTTTTCCCCACCATGTTGGACTTCAACCCGGTTTCAACCCGGTCGTTGTCCATCACGGTGTTGAGGGCCCAAGCGAGTTTCTCCCTCCTCTTCAGCGGCGCCCACCTGTTGACTAGGAAATTGCAAAATACCGCCTGAGGAGTCAATCCTCCCTCCACGCATTGGCGGATCCTGGTCAAAGCAGGGTTGAAAGCTTCCGCCAGCACCGGAGCTTCACTCCAGATCGTCGTGTCGATGCCGGGCAGACTATCGTTCACTTCCCAGAAGGAAACGACCGGAGGTACTTGAATGGGCACTTCTTGCGCTTCACGAAGTAGTAGAAGCCAATGTACTCATTGCTCCGGCCGGTGGTGTGGACGGTGAAGAAGGTCTGAAAGAGTTCAATGCAGGGGGGGATGCCCACCCACATCTCACAAAAGTGGACGAAGATAGACACGAGGAGAATGGAGAGAGGGCCAAGGTGGTATAACTGCAGACCATAGAAGTATAGCAGCATCAAGAAAAAGGAAGAAAAAGGCGGGATCAACCCCACCATGGCGTACGAGGAAAAGTACACCATTTCGCTGTCGTGCTCCTTCTCGAAGGGGAGCTCTCCGCCGGCACGGACTGAGCGGTTGAAGAAGTCGGAGGACCACCCCATGAGGGCCCGTACCTTCTTCAAATCGCCGTCGGTCTTCAAACGACTCTCGCGGAGACCCAACTCCATCGCGGCACGGCTAGGCAAGAGAAGAAGAGCGAAGCACGAGTTGGGAGTTTGAGCGCAAGATCATTTGAGAGGCATAAAGAACTCCCGACGGTGCGCGCTTTCCTTCTTAAGTAAGCCCTCGCAACGCTCGGATGGAAACCGCAAGGAAGTCGAAGATACCATTCAAAAATTCCACCCAGCCGATGACAAGAGGGCCCGGGACCACCCCGACGATCAAGTCGAGGCTCTTACCCAGGCGAACGGTTTTCATCACGAGGCGGGAAACCCAAAGGTGGCAGCCTGACAAGGCGCGCGGAACCGATACAGTTTTCGTATCGGTAACCGGCGACCTTCAATTTCGTGAGATCTGCACGTCAAAGATCTCATCTACCGCACGCGGGGTGCGACACGCGGCGGGGATATAACCATAAATCCCTACCAACGGCACCTTCAAAGACCCTTGAAGACTCAGTTCAAGAGTCGCGAGGATGGACCCACCTCCGGCGGAATGACTTCACCCCAGTGATCTTCCCCGGAGGTAGGTCCAGGGGGGCCACTGTCGGTACCCTAGAAACCGTACACCCCTTGAGGTTACAAAGATCTCAAAGAAAAGTCATCTACTTGGTTTGAAGACCCTCGGAGGCCCACATGTCAGACATAACCGGACTCGCTTCTCCAACATGGTTAATCCCTGGGTCGCCACGTGTACTACCAAACCGGAGCTACCGCCCACAAGGGGGAAGCTCCGGGCCATGTACCGAAACTGCACCTCCGGACTCAACCCCAGACTGAGAGAAGCTCCAGACCTGACACGTGTCGGGTAGCCTTGGAGCTACCTGTTCCCCACAGCAAGCTCCAGAGCTGCCACGTGTCCAATCATCGGATCTTCAGCTTCTAACCTCCGGAAGACCATGCAACGGCTCCGGATCTTCAAAGGAGAGCCAAGGACTTCAAGACCCGATTAAGTGCCATTAATGCCATACTAATGACACTTAAACGGACAATCTTAACACCAGTAACGGTGCTGTCAAAGCCCGTTACAGGGTCATTAAGAGGAATTAAACGTGTATCAATACTAGTAACCGCTGGGGCCACATGTCGGGCCAAGCTAACCTGTAACGGCCTGCCCTTGTACTATAAAAGGACAGGCCGACGACATGTTCAGGGGGCGAGAGACGGACACACGCGCCTCATACGCTCGTCACAAGCTCATACTGCTAATACAACACCAACACACCCGTGGAGTAGGGTATTACGCCCAGGCGGCCCGAACCACGTAAATTCTTGTGTCTCCTGTGTCAATTCCTATTGACCTTCTTGAATCTCCGCGCGCCCACACCGAACATCAAACTCCCCTATCACTTTAGTAGTGTAGGGAGATCTGCCGGTTCAAACCGCCGACATTACTGGTGCTGAAAGGAGTGAAACCATCTGTTGACATCCAAAGACAAACATTTCTTGTCTGTACCAAACTCCTGATCAAAACGGTCTAGACCTTGTCAAGTCGCGCCATCCGAAGGATGCACCATAATTTCTTTGTTATCACTCTCACGTATACCTTCAGAATGCCACCTCATCCGCTTCGCTGTTTCTTGAGACATGAATTATCGTTTAAGCCTCGATGTGATAGGCATGTACTGTAATTGTTTGATAGGTACTTTTGTAGTTATTTCCTCTCCATCATCATTCTTAACCGTCACATGTCTAGAGGCATTGCAATGCATACAATGAGTATCATTTTCGTGTTCCTTCCAAAAACGCATGCAATTATTCTCGCACGCATCAATCTTCTTGTAACTCATGCCCAGACCAGCCAAAATCTTCTTAGATTCATATATGTCTTTCAGCATCTTAATATTTGACCGAAGGAGATCATTGAACAACTTTAGGATACCATTGTAGCAATTGTTCGCAAAATTGAACTTAGACTTCAACACCATAACTCATGTGACTGCCTGCAAAACGGTCATTTCAGTGCCCTCATATACTTTTTCATTTGAGGCGGCAAGAAGTTTATAAAATTTTTTCACCTCTTCAGGTAGTGACTCCTTTTCATACTCTCGACCAACATTCGCCATCATCTCATCCATACGATCTTCATCCTCATTTTCGTCCGACTCACAAGCATGATCCATCTCCCCATGCTCGCACCACACTAAGTAGTCGGGCATAAATCCATGCTTGCAAAGGTGCAACTTAATTTCAGGTCTTTTCAGACACACACAATTCTGACGCTTGCTACAAGGACAGTTCACCAAAGAAGCACCACTAGCAAAAGCTTGGTTCATGAAAACATTAGCGACATGAGCCCATTCCATACTGTGACCACCAGTTGAACTCCATTGATCATACATCACCTTACGGTTGTCACCCATTTTTCAGTTTATACCTTCAAAGCAGACAAATCATTATTATTTTCATTGTTATGTTATGTCACAACCCCTACAACCTAGGCAGATAGATCCTAAACCCACCCAAGAGTGACCGAGCGGAGCGTGCTCATGACGAGATGCGTGGTCCGGATCCGAACGAAATTTTGGCAGCATAACCCCGCTATTCTCCACTGCACGCCCAAAAATGGTGTAGCGGAGAACAACTGGGTTATGCCGTCGAAATCTCGTCCAGATCCAGACTCGTGTCTCATCACAAGCCACACCCCCTCGGTCACTCTTAGGCTATCCAAAAAGGGACCATTTTGAACCTGCACGTCTCACATGCTAATAGCATGCGAAACGTGTCGATTGGAAATGGGTAATTAAATTCTGTAAGTTATGTTGCTCATTTCCATTTTTCGATCATTTATGATAGAGGAAAGAATGAGATAGAGGGGGAAAGTTGGTCAGAGTTAAAAGTTCCAAGTCCAGGTCTACCATCCACGCTTGTCTTGATGTCTTACACCAATGTGCTTGTCTTCACGCATACATTACAACTACAATCATCTCTTACATCATGAACACATTAATATGTTTCGTGCCGAGTTAGAATATACCATGCACTCACATAAACGTAGGCCATAATATGTTAATCAACATACAAAATTTAAAACTAAGCATTCAACCAAAACATTCAAATTTGCATAGATAGTATGTCATACAACATTTAAACTAAAGATTTAAACATATTAATTAAATCAACATTCAAACTAAACAATCTAACATACAAAATATGTTAATCGACATACAAAATCTTCAAACTAAGCATTTAATCTAAACATTCAAATTTGCATAAATGGTATGTGATATAACATTTCAACTAAACATTCAAACATAATAAGTTAATCAACATTCACAACAGTTCACTAGCAGCATAATTTTAAAGGATTTTACCTTGACCGGACAAGGGATCTAGCGGTGGAGAAGGGGCTGATTTCGGAGGGGTGCGGCTGGCGGCAGGGCCGGGCAGCGCAAGCGGCAGCGGGGAGTAGAGGCGGCGCGGCCGACGGCGCGACAGGTACCAGAGCGAGGGGCGCTGGTGGCTGCGGAGAGAGCCAATTCAGCCCGGCAGCGGAGACAAGGGCGGTGCGGCCGGCGGCACTCTCGTCGACGGCGTGCGTAGGGAGAGGCGGCGGGGAGTTGCGGCACCGCTCTGAGCAGCATCGTGCGTGTGGGGACAAGTTGGCACGTGCGAGATCGATGCTGGATGGAGATAGGGTTGGCGCACGCGAGATGGAGACACGCAGGCGAGAGGTGGTCGGCCCCACTTGTGAACGTCGGTCTCCTGGCCGACAGCTTTAGTAAAACCGTCGGTTCCTGCAGTTCACCCGACGTATTTATTATGACCGTCGGTTGATCGTGGGCTGCCAACGGCTATAAGTTAAGGACGTTGGTTTCCTCAGAGCAGCCGACGACCATAAGTTATGTGCGTCGGTGGGCCGAAACTGACGGTTATAATATTTTTAAATGCGTCGGCACCGATGCCTCTAGTATCCCCGACGTCCTATTACACGTTTCTTGTAGTGTTCTTTTGATTGGATACCCTTGGGAATACTCTTTAAGGGGAAGTGCTACACGATAGTTTCCGTGTGCTTGCAGATTTCTATCTTGTAAAAGCCCTAAATTCAAAGTACAAAGTTCATATAGGAGAATTTAAATCTGAATAGGAAAAAGAAATCAAAATGGAAACCAAAAAATCAAACCAATTCAGACTTCAATGGAGGGAATTCAAATATTCAAAACTTGCTCCTGTTCAAACTTTGCCAAACAAACATCTGAGTTCGCCATTAAATTCCAAATATTCCAATTAGTCTCTCTGTAAAGTTTCAAAATTTTTGAAGCTCATTTGATATTTAATTCAGTGGCTCCATTGAATTACATTCAAATTTCAAATTCAAATTTAAATTTCAATTAAAACTTGATCAATTCAAAGTTCTGATTCCAGAATCAAATCCTATATATTTAATTGAGCCAATCTGAAAAGTTTCCTGATTTTTCGACACAAGTTGGTGGGATATTTCAGTGTCCATAGAAGATAGAGTCGAAGGGAATTGTGGGACCCACTGGTCAGTGACACCATTACGTGAGTGCTCTGTTTCTTCACCGTGGCGATACCTCCCGACATGCAAGCCACACACCTGTGTGCTTGCTTGCCGATTGCCATCGAATCCAACACCCATATATATCTAGCAAGCCTCCTCATCGGTCATTCGAGCATGCAGTGCAGGCCACCCAATGTCTTTCCCCTATTCTTGGCAGCCGGCGACGAAGCTTTCATTCGAGCTGGAAATCCAAGCTACCCACATGTTGTTAATCCTTTCTCTTCTAGTTTGAACCTTGGTTACTATCTTGCGCATCTTCCTGAACCTTTTTGTGGACAGCTCCCCGACGGTGGTTCGCTAAATCGAAGTTTTCACGGGCGTCGCAGTTGAGCCGCCGTTGGAATTTCTCTGTTCCGCCGTGGAGCCGAAGCTAGGAGAGGTTTCTTGGCCGGACTCCAACAGCAAAAAATTCCCTTCTGCACCTGATAACTCACGGTGAAAACCGTTCTTCATTTACTCCACTCTTGAATTTGTATTCCCAGTTTTACAGTAAGCTATTCATTTGAAGAACGCACTAGGTTTCACTCTAATTCTTTGCACCGCCCTGATAATCGATCGTGGATGTGAGATATAAGCTTCCTGGTGGTCTAGCGCAACCCCCCAACCAAATATCAATGAAAATAATTGAGTAATGACTGAGTTTATTGAGTTTCACCTTCCATCATCAAAAAATAGAGCACCTCCTCGTCGCGCTTGACATTGCAAACCGTTCCCCTCATTTTTCTTCCGATATTCATCTTCCCCAAGATCCTAGAAACATTTATTGGGGATTTCCAGGGAGTTTGAGCATCGGGACATCAGTTTTGACATCGCCGGAACCCTAACCTCCGCCGCCATCGTCGTGCCGCCGTTTCGGGCCATCGCCAGCGTTCGACGACCTCCCCATCGTGCTCAGCACCCTGGAAAATGGTTAGGCGGTGTGTTCGAGGTGAAGGAAGGCCGGGAGAAGGGAACCAGTGAGCTCGCCGGTGCAGCGCTGCTGCGGCCGCGTTGTGCGCCTGAGGTTGAAGATGACCTCATGGGCCCCACGTGCCAGCTGCTATTTCCCTCTCCCAGGATCTGCTGTTACTGTTTGATCCAGTGTGGCTGTGCGGTTTAATTCCATGTCCATTCGTGCGGCCCAGCTTTTATTGGCCCTTTTAAATGAAGTGGGGCCCAATTTGATTAATTCAAACTTTCGCCTTCCCAAATAATTCCATAAATCGAGAAAACTTCAAAAATCCATTACTCCTAGCATACTTGCTCAAATAATTCCCAATAAATTCTGGTAGACTTATCTTAATCCCAAATTTACAGCGGTGCAATTCTTTGGACATGAAGCTCAAATAATATCCATCATTAAATCCTTTGAGCTAACTGCTTGGGAAATTAATTACGCCTGTTCTACTAATTGTTAAATTCCCAATTTTGGTCCGGAAACTCTCCAAAATACACTTGATCTCCAGTAAAAATTTCAAGTTCATTGGACTCCATGTAGTGGGTGAATCAGTGTTTCAAATATCTATGTAGTTGGAAATTTTTGAAATGTACAGAAACATTTCCAGAATTTTCCCCAAAATTGTAAAATCAATTTCTCCCTATAGGAAGCTAAGAAAATTATGAAACAAATTTTCCTAGAACCAGTGAGATCTCCTTTATCATGATCACCTACTTTCAGCCATGAAAAAGCTCCAGAATTACATCCAAAATTCAGATAAGTCTTTTATTATTGGAATTTTAGAGACAACAGGCTTCCTTGAACATCTCCAATTTTTGGTCCAGTTCTTCCACATAGAACGTAGTATCCACCGTAAAAATACCAAAGCCAATTAAAATAAATTAGTAATAGAAAATGTATTTAGAAGTTGATTCATATAGTTCTATATCACTTATATGTTCTCATATTATGCACCTCATATAGTGACCGAGATCGAGGAGGAGCCAGAGCCCTTGGAGAGTATACTACCAGAAGCTAACTTTCCCTCTAACTCGCAGCCAGACAAGCCCCGGTTTGCATTTAAGTGCTATTTCAAAGTTTCTATTTGTATCACTTAAGTCTAGGATGATTTTTGTGCATTAGGGCTAAGGTGCTTGTTACTCTACTTGCATGACTCACAAATCCCTTGGAGTATTGGGTAGGTCTACAGCCTAACGGGCAGAAAATGCCATGCTTAAGTTTTCAGGAATCCGGTAGAAGTCGAGTAGTTGAAATCTACTCGCGAGATAGGATTTTATCACATGCGAAAGATTTGATCAAAGAATTATTTTGGAATATGAATTTGGGACCGAGCAGAGGGTAAAATGCAGCAAGATGTGGTATCACAGGCGTAGCCCTGCTTGTGTCGATTGAGGACCGATCCGTGTGCAGCCCTACTGGACAAGCTTGAACTGTATCGGATGCATACTGGGCAAATGGAACCCAGGAAACCGATGTAACTTGATAACTTAGATGTCGAGGCATAGCCCCTTGTCGATAGGGGTGGGTTGAGGGGAGCAAGGTGTAAATCGGCCGGCGGGCAAAGACACACTCCGTGCGGGGACCTTGTGCCCATGATGGTGGGACCGGTTCAGCGTTTGAGTTTCTTGTGAAAGGTTGTTGTGTATGATGTGGTGAGGAGCACAACACGCTCCTTAGGCACAGGTGTACGTGTCGTGTTATTCGGGTGTCTACTGATTGCAATCACCATCCCTCACAGTTATTTGAGTACCGCTTGTTCACTGCGTTGTGACGTAGTAAACACTGAAGAAGCCATGAGAATATGATGTGTTGAAATATAATTGTTTTGTAACTTTGATTGCTGTCCAATATGCTCTCTAAAGTTACTGTTATTAAACTTGTAAGCTGCAGTAAATAACTTGAAAATTAAGGATCAACATGTATGCGAGTCATTTACTGCTTTATCTATTCCTATGTTAAGTATCCCTGCATGTAGAGTTCCATGTTTAGGTGAGACGGTTAAGTCTTGCTGAGCCTTCGTGCTCACGGTTGCTATATTAAGTTGTTTGCAGGTGAGACATATGATGAAGGGCCCAAAGATGAGGCGATGCCCCCATCGGGGTACACCGCCAAGCGGGAGCCCTGCACGCTGTCGTGATTGTTGTGTGCTGCTAGTGTGTAGCGTCCCCAGGCTGGACGGCTGCACTTTTGCATACCTAGGCTGAGAGTTTAGCTATGAATACTACTTCCGTTGTATATTAAGTATTGTAAAAGTCTTCCATTGTTTCTATAAATAAAACTTTATATTTTGTCGTATTCTTTTCGTGTGTGCTGTTGGGTGCCCCATCGCATGGCACCACCCTCTGCGATTCGTGGAATGTGGGGACCCGATCCACACAGTCTGGTATTAGAGACACATTAGGAATAGCACGCTCGAAAAGAGCCTATTTTGAAAACTTAGAAGTAGTCGAGTGAGGATTTGTTATTATGCCCACATAAGGTCTATTATAGTATTAGTTACTTAAGGTGGCAAGCTAACTTATGTGTTATTATATTCTGTAATGATGCTCCGATGTTAGGTAAGAGGTAAGGTACGCCACCGCAAGCGGATCAATTGCAGTAAGCTTACCATGCGAGAGGTAGCATGTGGTTGTTTCCGTGGCTTGGCACGGAAATGTCAATATGAGTCTCTGAAACTTTCCATGTTTCTGAAGACATATGACACGCGGTACCCCAACATGCTACAAAATTAGTGGGAGCCCCCGTCGGGTGGGACATAACCCGATGCGCCCCCTACTGGTGCAGCACTATGCAAAGACGTGGGACCCCGTCGGGTGGTAGAAAACCCGGTCATGTACCTCGAGATGTAGCTTAGCTCGGAGCGGTCCGTATGGAATGATACGGGACGAATGTTTTTTACTTTCATATATATTATTGTGAATTGATCGGCCGTGCGGGCTGTGCCGTACGACACCATATGATTGATCTATCATTTGTGTGTAGTTGCAGGGAACTAACCACACTTTAAGTAGCCCGAGTTGAAAACGTTTGCGAGTGAACATTATTAGTGCCACCGTTGAGACGTACGCCGGAATACCGGCTTAGGATTTTCTTTGGTGAGGGCTTAGTACTGGCATTGCATCGAGTTTCATCAGGCACGTCGACGACGATATCCGTTCTGGAGGTGTGACTCGACAACAAGTAAAAATTTCCAACTTAGGACTATGTTTGAATTTGTAATCTCTGTTTTGGAGCGTGCTGGTCAGATTTACAATCAATCATGTGGTCGCTGCAGTATGCAGGCCTATGAGTTGGGAACTTGAGGAAGTCCTCCAGAAGTTTCATTTTCAGCTCCAAGGCAGATTTCAATATAACTTGAAAACTTTGAACTTAAATTGCCCAGTTCCTTGTTCAAACTGTGAACTGGATAGAAAAAATTGACTAAGTTTGGGATAGCATAACATCCTGTATAATAACCCCTGAAGGTTTAACATACATGGTTGGAAAGTGTAGAGAGTCCTTTAAAACTCTTATGCTCAATTCCATATCAGAATCCCCCTGTAAACTAATGAAAAATTCAAATTTCCAAACTCTGTTAAATCTGGACAAAGACAGGATAGTTTCTGTATCCGGGTCACTGTCTTAATCCTATCTCTTCGTAGAATCCACGAATGACTTCATATAATGCATTTCTGTAATTCTGATGATGTATAAAACAATGTTGTAATTAATTATTTTTGCATATTTTGATGTTTGGTATCTGGAAAAATGTGGACAAAAATCAGCCTTAAACAAAGGAGGTACTGTCGAAATTTTTCCAGAAAACTGTCAAATTGCAAAAATAATATCTCCTTATACAGAAAGGTTATGGAGGTAAATAAATACATTCTGGAAAGACATTTGAGTGTACTACAACTTTGTAGTTGAACTCAAGTCCTGAATATGTTTCTAACTGGATGAAAATTTCGAATTTCGCCAGACTGGTCAGAATGAACAGAAACTGAGACAGAATTCCAGTTTTATGTTTCATTTGGCAGTTGAATTTGAATTCACTTTCATAATTGAATCTTCAAATCCATGATATTTTTATCAACAAAGTATGTTGAATTTGATTATTTGACTCAATCAAGTACTTCTTTATAGATGACGGATGTGATGCTGTTGCCGGACGGGTGGGTGTTGTCCACGTGCGCCAACCGTCCGGGCTTCCCGAGCATGCTGCGAGAAGTGCTCCAACAGTTTGGCTTTATCGAAATGCCATGCTATTGGGGTCAAGAAATGGTTGACAGAGGCATACTGTCATGAACCGTCCTGGTCGACATCCCTGCTAGTCCACATTTCATGGATGGGCTCCTTTTTTCAGTTACTATCCAGGGAGCTCGTTTGGAGGACATGTGGGCCATTGCAGCGGGCGAGGCACTTATGAAGCTTTGCGAGCTTCATAAAGATGCCATGGCTGGGACACAATTTTCTCTTCTCCCGGTTAGTGGTGCGGCTGGCTTTAAGTGGCAATGTCGTATGGTTGCGGCCTATCAACCATATAACGACACAACCTCAACAACACTTGGGACTTATGCCACTGCATCCAGCATGGTGGTTCTTGCACAGGGTGCAATCCTTCAGGAGCAGGTTGAAGCCTTGAGGCAAGCGATTGAATTGGTAACAATCTTGATTACATCAATGAGAACCTACGTTTGTTCCTGGCTCCAACAAATCATCGACTGAATCAATGCGAGGATCGGCTGCATCACACCCACACTAGACTGCGAAAAGCTCGCGCCGAACTGAGGCAAACTGGCAAGGAACTGCAGAAAACTCGTGATGGACTGCAGGCGAGTCAATTGGTGGTGCAGCAACAGCAAGAGCAGCTGTTGGTAGTCAACGAAGCACGAGATGAAGCTGTCGAAGAAGCTCAGAATTGGGAGTTTGAGGTAGGCCAACTTCAGGATGACTTGATTGAGGCTGAAGCACACTTGCCGCACCCAGTCATGTATCCACCGGCTAATGACATGCCGCTGAATATGGGCGAGCAGGTGCTCTCAGGTTCTGAGGAGGAAGAAGATCCTGAGATAATCGAGTACGTCGATGAGAATGCATCAGAATAGGATGGGGCAGCGCTACTGCCATCACAGGGCAACGTATAGTTAGTGGTTGCTCGTGTTTATTTTCTAGCTATGTTTGTGTCATATTATAAATAGTAGTGGGTGTGTATGAGATGACAAGGTGTGTATGACGACTCATGTAGACCAAGTATAGTGGAGATGCACCTCCACTGAGGGAGTTCATCATTTTGGAGTTCACCACTGTGAACTTGGTCATAAGATAATATATCTTGTATAAAGTTTGTACTCTATCAATAGATGTGAATGTTATGCAATTATTACATTGTCAATACTCGCAATACTATGGTATAAAATGGATGAAGAAAACAAACATGTTGCTGATTTGTAAATCATGTGGATGCAGAATAGTGCGTACACGTTCTACGCCCGAGATGGGAGGCTCGAGCCGGGGTTGTGAGGATGAATCTCTGACCCGGGAGCAAACCACAACACCGCAGCAACAAGTTCGTCCACCACTACGACATGAACCTCCGAGGACTCTCGCGGAGATTCTGGCTGCAGTACTTGGCTCGTGCGATGAGCAAACCGAGTTGCTGCGAAAGTTGGTGCAGAATTCATCCTGTCAAACGGGGGTGGGGGGGGGGCGACAAGACAACGTGCAACGCCTGCCCCAACAGAGTTCTCGGACTTCTTGGCGAAGCATCCACCGGTCTTCACGGAGGCCGAGGATCCTCTGGAGGTGGACAACTTTATCCGCAGCCTCGAGGCAATGTTTGGTTTGCTGCGATGCACCGAACAATAGAAGGCGCTGTTCACAGCGCACAACTTGAGGGATCGGCCGGTGCTTGGTGGGCGAACTTTATCGCGTCGCTGCCGGCTGGTCATGCGGTCACATGGACCGAATTCTGAGAGGCGTTCCGCGCCTACCATATACCTCCCTGTATAATGAAGAGGAAGCTTCAGGAATTTTTGGAGTTGAAGCAAGGCGGGAGGAGTGCTCATGCATACTCCCGCGCATTCAATCACTTGGTGCAGTACGCACCAGAGTATGTGGGAACTGGGGACAAGAAGTGAGATACCTTCTTCCAGGGTTTGAACCCCAAAATGAAAGTTCAGCTCGCACAATGCAATCGTGCACCTTCAACGACATCGTCAATGCCACAATTGTACAGGAGGACGCTCAACGCGAGCTCGTTTCTGATAATAGGAAATGGAGCGCGCCATTGAGCAGCAGCAGTGGTAGTCCACAAAAGTACCGTGTGGTGTATCGCTCACCATGCGGTCAGCGATGGCAGCCACTGGCACGACCGCAGCAATTCCACGGCCGTTCCTTCAATGCACCGAGTTTCCGACCGCCGTTTCCGCAGCAGCAAAGGATGGTCCCGTGTGCATACCCACCTCCACCACGTGCACTGGGATTTTGTCAGCAGCTTGGCGGGAACCCAACACAATACACGTGCTACACGTGTGGCAGTGTCAGGCATTTTCCAAGGGACTGTCCCGAACAGCGACAAGGCAGCACGCAAGCACCATACAAGGGTGCAACTCAGCCCCGCAATGAGCCTAAGAAACCAGCACCAAAACCCGGCAACATCCACCACATAGCCATCGAAGACATGCCAGAAGGCGAACCCGTACTCGCGGGTACATTTTCCCTACTCCAAAAGCCCGCAGTCATACTCTTTGACTCCGGTCCATCCGTAATTTTATTAGCCAATCATATGTTGTCAAGCATCAAATATCTATCACTCCCACAGAAAGTCCATATTTGATTTGTTGTCCGGGTGGGAAAATAGCAGCGGACATGAAAGTGCATAAAGAACAACTTAAGATGGGTGGGAATATCTATCCAACTTCTATAATTATATTAGAGGGTCAAAAGCTTGATGTCATCTTAGGGATGTCGTGGCTGCACCGTCATGGTGCTGTTCTCGACATTGTTCCACGTGTGGTCCATTTGAACTCTCCACTACATGAACCACACACTCTCATTCTAGACCGCCTTATCCAAGAAATTCCAGCCATATACAACACGGAAGCTACAAAGCTTGAGAACATTCATGTGGTCTGTGAATATCCGGACGTGTTTCCTGTCGACCTTCTGGGTATGCCACTGGATAGCGATATTGTGTTCAAGATTGAACTGATTCCGGAAACTATGCCTATTTCTCGAAGGCCGTATAAGATGGCACCCAATGAGTTGGCAGATTTAAAAGAGAATTTGAAGGACCTTTTGGACAAAAGTCTCATCCATCCAAGTTCATCACCTTGGGGCTTCTCTGCATTATTTGTGAGGAAGAAGGACAAGACGTTATGTCTATGCGTGAACTATCGTCCGCTTAACGCCGTGACGATCAAGAACAAATATCCACTATCGTGCATTGATATTTTATTCGATCAACTAGTGGGTGCTAAAGTATTCTTGATGATGGATCTTCGGTCCGGATATCATCAAATAAAATTGCGATCGGAGGATATACCGAAGACGCCATTCTCCACGAGATACGGGCTCTATGAATATCTTGTCATGTTGTTCAGACTTACCAAAGCGCCGGCTCACTTCATGTATTTGATGAATTCAATATTCATGCCGGAGTTGGATAAGTTTCTCGTGGTCTTCATTGATGATATTCTGGTTTATTCTAAATCAGAAGAAGAACAAGCCAAACACTTGCATATCATTCTCCAACGATTGCGAGATCACAAGCTTTATGCAAAATTCAGCAAGTGCGAGTTTTGGATCAGCCAAGTGCCATTTCTTGGTCACATTATTTCAGCGGAGTGTATCGCTGTTGATCCAAGCAAAATTGTGCAAGTGCTGAAGTGGAAGTCTCCAACGTATGTACATGAAGTTTGCGGCTTTCTCGGATTAGCGTGATATTATTGGAGGTTCATTCCAAGCTTCTCAAAAATCGCCAAACCAATGACAGAGATGCTGAAAAAAGGGGAATAAATATATTTCGAGCAAGGCATGTGAGGATGCATTTCAAACATTAGTGAAACATCCCCAGTGTTAGCTTAGCTGGATACAACCAAAGCTTTTGACGTTTATTGTGATGCATCTGGCATTGGTCTCGGCTGCCTATTAATGCAAGAAGGACGCGTGATCGCATATGTCTCACGGCAGCTCCGAAATCATTTGCAGCATTACCCAACTCATGACCTTGAGCTCGCTGCTGTGGTACTCGCTTTTAAAATGTGGAGGCATTATTTACTTGGAAATCTAGTGCACCTCTACACCGATCACAAGAGCCAGAAATATATCTTCACTAAGGAGGGGCTGAATATGCGACAACGAAGATGGTTAGAGCTGATCAAAGATCATGAGATTGAAATTCACTACCATCCCGACAAGGCGAATGTGGTTGCCGATGCGCTGAGCCGCAAATCTCATGTCAATAATCTGTCCATCACCCCGATGGAAGAGGACGGGCCGAGTTTATACTTGGTTCCATATGGAGCATTATATAATCTTGCTCTTATCCCTACCATACGAGATGAAATTATGGAAGCTCAAAAGAAAGATGTGGGTATGTCGCACATTTGTAGGAGAATGAAGAATGGGGAAATGAACTTCTTTTGAAGTGATGAACATGGTACCCTGTGGTTCAAAGACCGTATCATGGTACCCTGTCACATGACACTTCGGAATAAAATCCTGGATGAAGCTCACTTGTCCAAGTACTCTATTCATCCGGGCAGCAACAGATGTACCAAGATTTGAAAACTAGATTTTGGTGAACATGGATGAAAAGAGAGATTGCGAAGTATGTATCCGAATGTGATACGTATCGGCGGGTCGAAGCCGACCTCATGAGAAAAGCCGGATAGCTACAACTGTTAAAAATTCCGGCGTGGAAATGGGAGGACATTAGTATGGATTTCATCGTCGGTTTGCCTCTCACCTTCCACAAGCATGATTCGATTTGGGTAATAGTCGATCGACTAACCAAATCAGCTCATTTTATTCCGATACATTCAAAGTACATTGCCATGAAATATGCGGAGTTATATATTGCAAGAATCATGTGCTTGCACGGAGTTCCCCGGACAATTATTTCAGATCGCTGTGCGCTGTTTATCACTCGTTTTTGGGAGCAGCTGCACGCATCATTGGGGACGAAACTGACCTGAAGCTCCGCATATCACCCGAAGACCGATGGTCAAACTGAACGTGTGAATCAAGTTCTGGAAGATATGCTACATGCTTGTGCCATCCACCACGATGAAAATTGGGATGATCATTTACCGTTGGCGGAGTTCTCATATAACAATGACAATCAATCTAGCATCAAGATGGCGCTGTATGAAGATCTCTACGGTCGTAAATGTCGCACACCACTCAACTTGTGTGAATCCGGTGAGCGAGTGATATAAGGTATTGATCTTGTGAATGAAGCCAAAGAATGAGTGCAAGTGATCCAAGCAAATCTCAAGGCTGCTCAGTCTCATCAAAAAAGTTATGCAGATAAGAGACGTCGACCTCTCCACTTCGACCTCAGAGACCACGTTTATCTTCGTGTATCTCCGATTAAAGGAATTCGTCATTTGAGAGTGAAGGGAAAACTGGCTCCACGATTCATCGGCCCATTCGCTATCATTGAAAAATGCGGACCCATGGCCTATCATTTGGAGTTACCGGCGTCACTCTATGGAGTTCATAATGTATTACATATCTCTCAGCTGCGAAAGTGCCTTAAATACCGACCTGAAATATGCCCCAAAGACCTCGAAGCTCTGCTACCGGATCTCACTTGTTCTGAGTATACGATCTGGATTATCGATGAAAAGACTCGCGCCACCAGGAACCAGACTTTGTACTTCTACAAAGTATTGTGGAGTAACCATACCACTGAGGAAGCGACATGGGAAAGAGAGGACTATCTCCGATCAAATTATCCAGAGTTGTTACTGTTGGTACCCTTGCGTACCGGGTACCCCACGGTACCGCACGAAGTTCAAGTGAGTTCCACCTGTCAAAGTTGAAGGTCTTCTCAGGCCCTACACATCACACTACATTGGACCCGCATCCCTCATATGAGTAGCTCTGGGATTGGCACGTGTAATGTAAGTTCGGAACTGAACTCCCTACATAGGGAAGCTCCACAGTCATCACGTGTATAATGACCCCGTACCTAACCCCCAGCAGAAGGGAGCTTAGGCGCCGCCACGTCTATAACAGTTCCGGAGCTGCCTCCCCGCAAGGGAAAGCTCCGAAGCTACATCATGTGGAACCACCGGACCTACACCACCAATGAGTACACTGGCGGATCTCCAACAACACGAACATTCAAGGGAAAGTTAAAACGACAGTTACAAGACCTGATTACATGTCAGTAATGTTGTATTAAGGACACACGATCAAGGAACTATTAATAGGTGTAACACATCCATTAAGGCACGTTATCACACTATTAACCACGCTTAATGGTCTTAGACAGTGTATTCGGATATTAAATACGCCAGGGCAACATGTCGGGCCAGGCAAATGATGTAACGGTCAGTCCTTGGACAATAAAAGGACTTAGCCGCACAATACAGGAGGAGGAGGATCCAAGCTCACATGCATACAAGTGCTAAAAGAATCCTAAATACTACAACACACACCATGGAGTAGGGTATTACGCTCAGACGTCCCGAACCACATAAAACCTCAGTGTCATCATCTTGTTCCTGATCTCTGCGCTTCCAAACCAATACAAGAACTTCTGCGGGCTATAATCTAGTAGTACTGGGGGAAGTGTAGTTCTCACACTTCGACATTTTGGCACGCCAGTTAGGGGCCCCCGAGATCTCAAGATGGTGAACTCCGCCGCAAGATCCTCCAACGACAACCATGTTGAGCATCCCGCTAGAGGAAATCCCTCTAACATGCAGCATCCAGCAGGCGCCGTTGTCCCGGCAGGAGTCATGCCACCACCACCACCATCTGCCCCAACAAACAATGCTGGATAGCAGGATGGGGTACTTGTGTCGTTCACACCATTGACAAATGACAACCCCGAGAACTCACTAATTGTTGCGCGAACTCTGTTGGATCGCCCACCTGCGCCCGGAGCACCTCAGGGTGCGATGGAGCAGTGGCGCGCTGATGTACAGCATCTTGTTGCAGCTGCAGCCGATGCCATCAACAACCAAGGTCCTCCCCCTTTGGGGCAGACAACAACTCAACATAGGACCTTGTATGGAAGACTTGGTCCTCACGTGTCACAGCTCCGACGTCATGCTGCATCTCAGCAGGTGACCTTGCTGCCTTCCGGAGGACGACGCACCCACACCATCACCAGGATTCCGACTCATGATCTGCTTTTGGAACTTGATTGCTGTTACCAACAGCAGGACGAACGTGTCCATATCGAGCGTGCTCGCGAAAGGCGAGAGGCTCGCGACAGCCCTGCTCCTCGGGGAGTAGGTGGAAGCTGTTCTGCCCTGGCTATGCACTTACGCATGGTCAGATGGCCACAGAAATTCTGGCCTCATTTGCTAGAGAAATTCAACGGGACTGTCAACCCCACTGAGTTTCTCCAATTCTACTCCACTGTTATACTTGCGGCGGTGGGCAACGAGGCCGTGATGGCCAACTACCTCCCAGTGGCCTTAATTGGAACCGCTAGGTCCTGGTTTATGAGCCTCTCGCCTGACTCCATCAACAGTTGGGCGGAGCTATGCCAAGAGTTCTTTGCTAATTTCGGGAGTTCATACACTTGACCTGACACTAAACTGGACCTTTTGCGGTCCAGCAAAAAATAGGAGAGTCGCGGTGATCCTTCATTCGGCGATTCTCTCAGGTACGCAATACCATTCCATCCATATTGAGTGCCTCCGTTATTGTTGCATTCAGACTGGGTGTTCGGGACAAAGATGCTGGAGAAGCTGGCAATCAAAGAAGTCACCAGCGTCACTGAACTCTTTAGCCTAGCAAACAAATGTGCTAAAGTTGCGGAGGGACGTGAGATGCACTCCAAACCCCCTCCGGAGGCTAACAAGAAATATTCCAAGACTGGAGCAACTACATCCGGAGGTGGCAAAAAGAAAAAGAAGCCCAACGGCAAGAAGCCGTCGGCCGGCGCACCTACTACTGCGGCTGCTGCAGCTCTGGGTGGCCGGAGACCACGCCGAGAGAAACAACCTTGACCATCATCAGAAGATGGTTGCAGCTCCAAAGTATGGTGTCCGATCCACAAGATGGACAAGAACAGTCTGGATAAATGCCGTGAGGTCCGGAACCTTTTCGAGCGCTACAATAAGAGCCAAGAAGAAGCTCCTTTCTGTCAACGGGAAGGAAAGCAAAAAGTCGATGAATCTCTGGCTGAGGAGGAGTTAGGCTTTCAGGACCCCAAGAAGGTTTTGAAGGTTATTTACAACACCGTCGACGACAACTCCGATGTCTCTGACAACGAGCATCAGAAGACCTTGAACACCATTTATAGTGGTTCTTGGGACATCACATCTCGCCGCATCCTCAAGACAATGCGGCGGGATATGGCTGCTGCAGCTCCCACTGCTAGGGCGGAGCCTCATCAAAAATGGATGGACACGCCCATTATTTCGATGCTTCAGATTGCCCCTGCAACATGATTGGAGCTGGCCGACTTCCGTTGATGGTGTCCCCGACCATTAACAATATCCAACTCCACCATGTAATGGTGGACGGATGTGCAGGGCTGAACCTCATAAGCTTTGAAGCCTCCGTCAAGCTCCAGCTCTGACCTTCAGACCTTTGCCCCTCTCGACCTTTTTCTGGGGAAGGTATGGGGGCCATTACCCCACTCGTCTCCATAACACTCCCAGTGACCTTTGGGAGTCGGGAGAATTACAGAACCGAGAAACTGGTCTTCGACGTGGCACATATCAGTTTACCATTCAATGCCATACTAGGCAGGCCTGCTTTATACAGGTTCATGGCCGCCGCCCACTACGACTACTTAGTGTTGAAGATGCCAACACCTGCGGGCGTTCTCTGGATCCGCGGAGATTGCACTGCAGGAATCGCTGCATTGGAGGAACTCCATGCGCTTTCTATAGCATAGGAGGAAGCATCCGGTAAGGAGCCAGCTCCAAACCCATCGATCATTTGTCATCGAGGCTCTACCTCCACAACTCGTGTGCAACCAGGCGGCAACACCGATGTTCCTTTCAAAGTCGTCCAAATTGGTTCCGATGCTGCTCAGACTACCTGCATATCGGGAGGTCTAGACAACAAATAGGAACTCACGCTCATCACTTTCCTCTGGGCTAATGTCGACGTGTTTGTCTGGCAACCGTCACAAATTCCTGGGATCCCTAGGGAGGTGATTGAGCATAATCTGAAGATTTATCCCGACGCACGTCTTGTACACCAGAAGCCCCAGAAGCAATCAATCAAGTGGCAAAACATCAACCGACAGGACATCAAGAAGTTGCTCGAAGCTGGTTTCATTTGGGAAGTGTTTCATCCTAAATGGCTGGCAAACCCAGTCGTGGTGCCCAAGGCTGGCGGGAAGCTTTGGATGTGTATCGACTACACCACCTTAAATAAGGCATGTCCAAAGGATCCATTTCCACTACCTAGGATAGATCAGATAGTGGACTCCACCTCCAGGTGTGAGCTATTGTGTTTCTTAGATTCATATTATGGATATCATCAAATCCAAATGTCTAAGGAAGATGAAGAGCATACTACCTTCATAACAGTAGATGGATTGTATTGTCATACTGTCATGCCCTTTGGTCTCAAAAATGTTGCTTCAACATTTTTTCAAGCTATGTACAAAACATTTGGAGAGCTAATCAGAGAATTGGTGGAGGTGTACGTCAATGACATCATCGTGAAGATCAAGAACAAGGAGTCACTCCTTAACAATTTACAAGCTGTCTTTGACAAGCTGCACATCACGCGCACCAAGTTGAACACGGACAAATGTGTCTCCGGGGTTAGCTCCGGGAAGCTTCTAGGATTCTTGGTTACTCACCGAGGAATTGAAGCAAATCTAGTGAAGATCAAGGCTATATAAGATATGCGGCCCCCGGCCCGCATCAAGGATGTCCAGAAGTTAACTGGATGTCTTGCTGTGCTTAGCCGGTTCATCTCAAGACTGGCAGAACGGGCGCTACCCTTCTTCAAACTCTTGAGGAAGTACAGACCATTTCATTGGTGTGAAGAAGCACAAAAAGCGTTTCAAGAGCTGAAACAGCTCCTCACCAAACTACCAATCTTGGTAGCTCTGAATCCTGATGAACCTTTACTGCTTTACATTTCTGCAACTACCGAAGTTGTCAGCATGGTCCTGGTCATGGAAAGACTAGAGCCACATCTAGTTCAGGAGCCAAGACCCCTCCGAGAGGGTCTGGAGCTACCTAAAGGCGAGTCTAGATCCTAGCACCCAGACATGGATCTTTAAGACAGAGTGCAAGAAGATTAACCTCTCTCATCTGAGGGAGTTATAATGGCCTTGCATGAAGAGCCGGACCCACCTGACAAGGTCTGGCTTGAACACGAAGAAGATCTGGACCCCTCCGGGAGGGTCCGGGAAGCTCAACAAGAAGGTCTAGACCCCTTTGAGAGGGTTCAAATCGACGGAGAAGAAGCTCCGGGCCCCTCCGAGAGGGTCCGGACTGTCCAGTGCCCAGTGTACTTCATCAGCAAAGTACTCCATGACACCAAGACAAGATACATTGAGGTGCATAAGCTGCTTTATGCAGTTCTTATTGCCTCAAGGAAGCTTCGTCACTACTTCAAGCCCACAAAATATCAATGGTAACTTCTTTTCCATTGCGTGCTATTTTGCATAACCCTAACTCTACTTGGAGCATTGCAAAGTGGGCAGCAGAGTTGACCAATTTTGACCTAGAATTCGTGTCACAACAAGCAATCCAAAGTAAAGCTTTGGCTGACTTCATGGCGGAATAGACTCCCTCTCCATCAAACCCTGGGGGCCCCAGTGAGCAGAAATCGGATCCCAAGGTTTAGGTATTCATCGAGCCTCACTGGACTCTCTAATTCAACAGCTCCATGCAGAAGCAGGGGGCTGGAGCTAGAATCCTTCTCCTTGCTCCGACTTGGGAGAAGATCAAGTACATGGTTCACCCTGATTTCAAGGCGACCAACAATATGGCGGAGTATGAAGCTCTCATCTACGGACTCAAGGTGGCACTATCCTATGGTGTCAAATAGTTGTTGGTGAACGGTGATTCACAACTCATCATCAAACAAGTCAAAGGTGAAAGCTGCTGTAACAATCCCCAACTAGCTGCTTATCTTCTTGAAGTCCAGAGGCTCTAGAAGGACTTTCATGTTTTGGATCACCATGTTTAGTGTCTTCATAATGCTGAAGTGGACAAACTCTCGACGAAGGCTTCAAATGGAGCTCCAGCTCCTGACGGAATCTTCATTCGGAGGTTGTCAAGACCAACAACTTAGCCTGCTGAACTGAGCGAAGGGGGCGAGATCAGCACCTCAAAGCTGGCGGTCCCGGTGGCCCTGTCACCATGGCGTCCACCAAGGGTCGTAGGTGCTGTTGGAAGTTCCGAGCAACCCAGCACGCAAGACTCAAAAGCTCAAGTTAGCTCTGATGCATGGATCTCGGAGATCAGGAGCTACTTGAAAGACAATGTCCTTCTTGAAGATGGTGCATCCGCTGACCGGATCGTCAGGTTGGCTAAAAGATACACACTGGTAGAAGGGGATCTCTACTGGCGTCATAATGCAGTGCATTACAAGGGAAGAAGGCCGTGAACTTATCACGGAAATCCATGGAGGCGAGGGTGGGAACCACGCATCTTCCCACACATTGGTTGGTAAAGCCTCCCGACATGGCTTTTACTGGCCTATAGCACTCCAGGATGCAGTTGAGCTAGTGAAAAATGTGAAGCGTGCCAGTTCCATGCAAAACAGATTCATAAACCAGCTCAAATCACTACAAATGATACCTCCTACATGGCCATTCGCTGTGTGGGGAATGGATATCTTGGGACCATTCCCAAAAGCCGTCGAAGGTTACAGGTTCCTGTATGTCGCCATTGACAACTTCACCAAGTGGCCGGAAGCAACTCCGGTTGTGACAATTAACAAACAATCAGCTATCAAATTCTTGAAGTCCATAATATGCAGATTTGGAGTTCCAAACAAAGTCATAACTAACAACGGAACTCAATTTACAAGTGTTGCATTTCATGAATATTGCAAAAACCTCGGCACTCAACTCAGCTACGCCTCAGTAGCTCATCCAGCAAGTAATGGCCAAGCTGAGAGAGCAAATGCAGAAATTCTAAAAGGACTCAAGACACGCACATATGAGCGCCTAAAAAAGCATGGAGCCAACTGGATTGAAGATCCTCTGTCCACATTGTGGGCAAATAGGACAACACCTAACCGGTCAACTGGGGAGACACCCTTCTTCCTATTGTATGGAGCTGAAGCAGTCCTTCCTCCGGAGATCACCATGGGGTCCCTTCGGGTCTGAACCTTCGACGAAGCCGGACAGGACCAGCTCCGGCGGGAAGACCTTGACCTCGTCGACGACGGAAGGTGCCAAGCAGCCGTTCGAAATGCACGCTATCGCCAAGCGCTCTGGCGCTATCATCAAAGGCATGTGCTAAACCGACCGCTCAGGAAGGTGATCTTGTGCTATGGAAAATACTAACTCATGAAGGGATGAACAAACTTTCACCCAGCTGGGAAGTTCCCTTCCGAGTGATCAAAGTATCCCATCCCAGATGCGTTCGCTTAGCAACTGGAGATGGGACTCTGCTTCCCAATCCTTGGAACATCGAGCACCTCCGAAAAACAGAAATTCACAGCGATGGTGGACGACGCCGGAGCTACTAAGCTCCGACATTCTCCAAGGGGGCCCGTCGTCGAAGTTTAATATGTTGACAGTGGGTGACGTCGGAGCTACAAAGCTCCGACAACCCCTGGGGCCTACCTTCAATGATTCGTTTGTTGACATTGGGAGCTACCGGACCTATCAAGATATGATAAATCCTAGGGGGGCCGCCGTCGACGTGTTATATGTTGATGGTGGGTGTCGTCGGAGCTACCAAGCTCCAGCAGCCCCAGGGGGCCAGCTGTCGACGTACCAGAGATAAATACTTCGGACCTAAAATCTACAAGTTCGGAGCGTTCAAGTCATCAAAATACTGTCAAATCCTTTTGGTACACGTACGCACTCGAATTGTGCACATATACCATGGGGCCAACAAGATACAGTACAATATATTGAAGACAAAGCAAAATCCACGGCAGAAAGGAGGATTTCATTAATAAAAAAATACTGGATTACAAAATTGGGGTTACATCAAAGGGCAAAAGGAAAAAAGTCCTAGCCACTGGAGGATCTAAATCCTATGGAAAAACGAAGCAACCATCTTAGTAGCTTGTTGTACACTAGCTCTAGCGGCATCCTCTTCTTCGGCGATGATTCCTTCAAAGACCGGGTCAAGAGAGAAATGGGGGTCTCGGCTTTTGTAACACGCCAAGACATACTCAACGACATTCTTAGCCAAAGATTTACCCTCTATCTATAGCTGATCAGCGATGACATTAACCATCGCGTCGAGTTTGCTACCAGCAGAGCCAAGTGCCACCAGCATCTGGTCCAGCTCCTGCACTGGGTCCTCCGGGCGTACTGGACTGAAACAAAAAGGCACAAGGGCCCTGTCCGCACGTCCCAGGAAGTCCCATACCATAAGGGACTCTGTTGCCTTCAAGCTCTGCAACTCTTCCAGCGACCCCTGGGTGGCCGCTAGCTCCGAACTCTCCTGAGCAAGGCATTCCACCACTTTGGCATGTTGTTGCATACTTTCAGCAACCTGCTTCTCGTGGTTGGCTAGCTCCGTCTCCCGAAGGTTGATGCAGTTCCACCATTCGGCCAAGTCCTTCTCCCTGCCCCTCACCTTCCCTTCTCTGGCGGCAATATCACTCTCCCTCTTCGAGAGCTCCTGCCTGAGCTTCCAATACTTTTCTTTCTCCTCTTCACTCCACTGATCCACCTTTTTTGTGCGATCTGCCAAATTTTGTTCACCTAGAGTTAATTTTTGGGTGACCTCTTCCTCCCTCTTCAATATATCCTTCTTTTGCTCCAGGAGTTTTTCTTCCCATGCATCAAGGTCCACCCAACGCTTTTGGAGAATCTCGTACAGTGCAGTGAGGTTCTCGTGATGGTCTTCAATAGCATCACTCCTCTCCTTAGCACATTTGAGAATATCTCGATAATTGGCATCGAGGGCCCTGATGGCAGCTTCTTTCTCCTCCAGCAGCTTGCCCCAATACTCCATCCGAGTCATTTCCCTCTGGACCCACTCCTTCTGATCAGCAGGCCTCGTCTAAGCAAGTCTGGTCTCAAAGTGGAGCCTGTTGCGCCAACGCCTCAAGGTGTGATGCTCCTCCTCAAGGACCTTGCTCTCATGATCGAAGGCGAGCTGAATTTGTCGAAGACTCGAGCAGGCATTGTCTATGGATAATGCCAAGGGGATGGGCTCCAGACCTGCTGGGACCAACTCCGCTGGCTCCAGGGGATTCTCCATCACAAAAATCGGGTCCACTCTACAAGAGTGGTTCCTTGAGCCTCTGTGGCACTAGGGCCGCCCATCGGAAGCTTTTCGGCCGCTGTTGAGGAAGATCCCACTGGGGGAACTTCCACCTCCGGAGCAGATATCGAAGGTCCTGCTTTCGGGACTTCAGTTTATTGCTCCACAGGCGGAGAGCCCACCACTACTTCCTCATGGTGCTCTGGCTCTGGCATGGAAACCACCAGATCATTCACCTCTGGGACTATGGAAGGAGCTTCACCCGGTGCCCCTACAACCATCACCGGCTTAGGCGCCAGTATGTCACCTACTTCTGATTTAGCAATCGGCTCAGCAACCGTACCTTCAACAGCTTTTAGGTCTGAGGCCGGAGCTTCAACCATCAGCGGCTTAGTCACTGGATCTTCAATTGCCTCCAACTCAATGGATGGAGGTTCAATGACTTCCGGTTCAAGAGCCGAAGCTTCTGGCGCCTCTAGCCCCGCAACAATTTCTGGTGCAGGAATTGAAGCTTCAGACATCTCCAACTCCTGCATAGGAGCTTCAACTTCTAGCGTTGTCTCTGGGGGTACATCTTCAACTTCTCCCCTGCGGTCCGGCTTACCACAGGAGCTTCTGGCAACTCTTTTGGATCAAAGACCATGACAGATGGCATCAGAGCTGCTGTGTCCTCAGCCACCACTTGAGGGGGCTAGATAGTTGGAGTCGGAGCCTCAGTTTGCGCAGCCCCAGTCGCTGCGACAGAGGCTGGAGCCTTAGACCCTAACTTTGACGCCCTTCAGTCAAAAAATCGGGAGAATCAAAACATGGTAAAAAACAAGTGGCAAATCAAGGTGAAAAAGCCATGCTTACCTTGGGAAGCTACCACCCCAATCGGCACGGAACCTCGTCGCCAGATGCTCGGAACCAGAGCTTGTCGTGATCGGCACGGAAGGAGCTCCAAAATGTTGCCTAGAGCTTGCCGTCGTCATTGGTGATGTCCCAACCGAAGTATCCCTCGGCCGGGAAGAACCTCCGGACCTGGAGCCCCTCGCTGGTACTGGGACCATAGTCGACTGTCCAGAATTGGCACCGCTCGAGGACGCTGGCACCAGAGGAGGTGTAGTCGTAGAAGACCTCCCTCGCTGGGGAGAATGAGTTGTAGTGGATGGAGCAGGCCTGACAAACCTCCCCTTAGCATGCTTTAGCTTCCTCTTTCAACTGGAAGACTCAGCTGGCTCCTTGCTCTTGCCCTTACCAATATCTTCAACCCTCTGGCTCAAAGCAGGAGTGGCCACCCCCTCAGAAGCTACGAGGATTACAACCCTAGAGGTCCGGCGTTGTTCTACCTCGCCAAGGTCGTCTAGCGCCGACATCTTCCTCCGAAGCTCCCTGCTGATCTCTGGAATCATATTTAAGGGTAGGAAAGTAGCCGACAGAGCCAAGTCATAACCGTTGGATTTCAAGCCGTTTTCAATCCGGTCGTCACACATCACACTGTTGAGAGCCAAGGCGAGTTTCTCCCTCTTCCTCAATGGAGCCCACCTGTTCACCAAGAAATTTTTGAAGACAATCTGGGGGGTCACTCCACCCTCCATGCATTCTCGGATCTTGTTCAGGACAGGCTTAAATGCCTCCGACAACTTCGGAACTACGTTCTAGGCCTCGGTGTCGATGTCGGGGAGTCCTTGGGGCAGCTCCAACCTGTCGTGCTCATCCACTGCAATGATGATCCAATCTTTCTTCCAATCATCCCATTTTCGCGAGGGGAACGACTTCAAGTACTTGAAGGGACAGTTCTTGCGCTTCACGAAGTAATAGAAGCCAACCAACTCTGTCCCCTTGCCGGTGGTATGAGCTGTGAAGAAGGTTCGGAAGAATTCAATGCAGGGAAGCAAGCCCAGCCACATCTCGTAGAAATGGACAAAGGTGGCCACGAGCAGAAGGGAGTGCGGGCCGAGGTGATGTAGTTAGAGGCCATAGAAGTCCAGCAGCATCAGAATGAAACTTGAGAATGGTGGGATCAGTCCGACAATGGCGTACGCCGAAAAATACACCATCTCCCCGCAGCGATCCTTCTTGAAGGGAAGCTTGCCAGTGCAGACTAGATGATTGAAGGAGTCATTGGACCATCCCATGAAGGTCCAGACCTTCATCAGATTGTCTTTGCTCTGGATGCGTCTCTTGGGAAGACCTAACTCCATCGCGGCAAAGTGGAGCAGAGGAAGGAAAAGCTAGGCGGAGTTTGGGAGGCTCTGAGCGCGAGTTTGATCGAAAGCATAAAGAGTCCTCAAATCGTGCATACTTTCCTTCTTAAGTAAGCCTCAGCGATGTTGGGATGGAAACTGCAACAAGAGCAGAGTCACATTTCAAAAATCTACCCCGTCAATGACGAATGGGCCCGGGGCCACCCCGATGAAGAGGTCGAGGTTATTACCCCAGGCGAACCGTTGTCATGTGTAGGATCGAAGAGCACATGAAAAGCTACCAGAGGGGGGGTGAAGGGTAGATTTAAAAAACTTACGCAGCGGAAACAATTAAACCTCAACCCCTTCGACAGAAAAACGATCTGTTAAAGAAATCGTGTGTAAGACTAATCTAAATGTGTTTCACCGTGAAAAAAGTGATATATATCATAGAGAATCAAGTCCCAAAGACAACACAAAAATAATCACTCAAATCCATTGAGAAAAACTCAAGTTGTGATCGAAAGATCAAACAAAGGTCAATCTGTCATACCCGAGAAAGCAGTTATGGAACGCTGCAAAGAAACTCGTGTAGATCATAGACCACAAATCCAATGACCGTGAAATTTTGACAGATGATAGATAATCAAGTTGTGAAGACAATCCAAAAAGAATCATGTCAACTGAATTTGTAAAACTCGAATTATGATAAAACCACCAACAAAAGGTAGTGCTGTCCAGAAACTCGACGAGTAAAACTTGTCTGGAACAAGTCGGACGAACAAGGCACAAAAGTTCCTTAAAACTACGAATTTTATTCAATAGAACACAAGAGGAACAGCCCCAAAGTGGTGCACCACAAGCTCTGGGCTCCCTTGCTTATATAACTAGCTCGAAAGCCAACTCAACTCAGATTAGGAACCTAATCCTACTCTGTTCACGAATTGTAACTTTCCATAACTGATTAGGATTTTTCTATACGTAGATAGAAGCAATATTAAGACTTCCAAACACCTTAGGAATGTATCCCACATTCCTAAACAACTCAAATTCGTGACCCACACGAAATCCTATCATAACCAACTCAAATCTTTCCATATTTGAGTCAAACCCGACTTAGCCGCAGCCTGAGTCCGTAACCTAGTCGGATGGTCCTTTCCGAACAACTCTTTATGTCCACATCTCTTCATCACGTCTCGGAACCATGTAGCCACGTCTATGCACCCCTTGCACACGTGCAAACATCTTACAATGACGTCCACGATACCTTCACATGCATTGTTCTTGATTCAATCATTCTGCACAACCTCCTGATCAGCTCAACCACAATTCCTCCTGAATTTGGTTGTTGGAACCTCATCTCCTCCCTGAGACTAGTCCAATGGATCCTGTCACCAGCCATAACTTGAACTCAAGCAACACCTGCACATGAATAAACAACCAATCCATACGAGCCCAAGTCCTCGACTTGACTCAAGTTAGTTCCGAACACAACACCTTACGTGGGAACCTCACATAAGCATATTGCAAAACCACAGTAAAACGATATCATCTATATCAACCAAAAACGCACCAAAGACTTAGCAAATGAATACTAAGCAAACTTTCCAACAATGTAAAGCAAGTTCGAAACATTTCACATTAAAAGCCAGAACATTGCGATCAAGCACCGGATCTTGCCAAAGCTAATTAAAACTAGTCGAAACTAGTCATCCCAAAAGTCAGAGCTATAAAAATCAACTCGGAGCTTAGCAAAAACACGCCGGAGCTACCAAAGACATGTCGGAGCTAAAGACAAAACTCACCGGAGCTAACCAAAACTAGTTGGACCATAATAAAAAGGTGTTTTGGTGATATTCAAAACTTTTATCGTCAAAGCAGGTGTATTCACTACAATCCAATGTATTCAACACACATAGGACTTACAATCTCCCCCTTGATGAATGCATTGGCAACACCATTTAAAATCCGAACATTGGCTTATTCACATAAAAGTTCTGAAGGCAATTTCTCCCCCTTTGTAAATCAAAAGTAAAATGAGAAGAAAATCCAAAAATTATCCCATATTATCTCTCTCTCTTTATTATCTCTCCTTATGCACATATTCTCTTTCTCTTCATGCTTATCTCTCCCTCTTTGACAATGTATTCAGCAAGTCATGATCATATAAACAAATTATCTCTCCCCCTTTAGTTGTAATGAGCATATTATAACATATACATATAAACAAAGCTCATCCAAGTCATACTATCAAGTACCTTACATTATCACATCAAATACATAAAGTAGTGTAAGCCATGCTAGAGATCAAATGTAATTTTCAATTTAAGTAAGTCATGATCTCACAAACTTAACTATTTCAAAACCTGAAATCATGACACTAGTTGCTGCATTTTATTATTTTTCAAAGCATAAATTTAGATCATATGATATTTGCAAGAGATTATATGCGCATCTTCCTTATTCTAACTAACCAAGCCAAGCCTATGTCATTTGACAATCATAAGCATAAGGACATGGTTTTAGTCATACACAACTTCTTCCAAGTTCATATCTAAGTGCAGTGATAAGCCATCTCAAAAGAAGTGCGATGCATGCATATTCTCTTGATCTTTTCTCAATTTATATTTGTTCATAAAAACACAACATGTGAGTTGATTACTTGATTAATTCTTTATGATTAAATGCACTTGTGAACATGCAACAAGTTCAAAACAGCAAGAAAGTTCGACCATGACCAGATTTAGTGTAAGTAATTATTCCAATTACTAGACATGGCAAAAAATACAAAATGTATAACAGGAGTAATGTAGTAAGAACTGTCAGCATGTAAAAGGAATCACAAAGTCATATATGTATGAAATACTATGCTCATATTATTTTAATTTCAGATTTACACATAGACTTCCCAAGTTTCAAACCCCCCCCCCCCCCCTCAATTTAATCCATGAGGATGCATAACCCCTATTTCACTATGAATGTAACAAAAACGAGTGAAATCCAAAGGTTTTGTAAAAATGTCAGCCAATTGTTGTTCGATATCTACATGGTGAAGCACAATGTTTCCTTTTTCAACATTATCTCGGAGAAAGTGATACCTAATGTCAATGTGCTTAGTTCTAGAATGTTGCACGAGGTTTTTAGCAATGCAGATGGCACTAGTGTTATCACAGAACAGTGGAACACAATATAGATCAACCCCATAGTCCTTAAGTGTTTGAACAATCCAAAGAATTTGTGAGCAAGCACTAGCAGCAGCTACATATTCAGATTTGGCTGTGGATTGTGCAACTGAATTTTGTTTTCTAGAGGACCAAGCAACAAGAGAATTACCAAGAAAATGACAAGCACTGGAAGTACTTTTCCTATCAATCCTACAACCCCCAAAATCAGCATCCGAAAAAGTTTTCAAAGTAACGGTTGAGGAAGAAGGAAGAAAAATTCCAAATTCTTGAGTTCCATGTAAGTACCTGATAATCCTTTTGACGGCTTGACGATGTGAAGCACGTGGGGAGGCTTGAAACCATGCACAAAGACATACGCTGAATTGTATGTCCGGTCTTGATGTCGTGAGGTATAAAAGTGATCCGATCATGATTCTATATTCTTTTTTATCCACGGGTTCACCATCTTCATCAAGTCCAAGTGATGTTGCTGTTCCCATTGGTGTCCGAAGAGGCTTGCTTTTGTCCATGTTGAAGCGCCTTAGAAGAACTTTTGTATACTTCATTTGATGCACAAAGGTACCCTCCTTTGTTTGCTTGATTTGCAGCCCCAAAAAGTAAGAGAGTTCACCCATCATACTCATTTCAAATTTGGAACTCATCATTGTTGAAAACTTGGACACAAGATCATGAGAAACACAACCAAAGATAATATCATCCACATACACTTGAACGAATAATGAGTCATTGCCATGCTTAAGCACAAAAAGAGTTTTATCAACCTTGCCCATGGTAAAACCTTTTTCTAGTAAGAATGTTTTTAACCTATCATACCATGCTCTAGGGGCTTGTTTGAGACCGTACAAGGTTTTGGACAGTTTGTAAACATGATTAGGAAAATCTGGATTTTCAAAACCTGGTGGTTGCTTGACATAAACCTCCTCATCTATGTAGCCATTAAGAAAAGCACTTTTAACATCCATTTGATATAGCTTAAAACCAATAGATGCAGCAAAAGCTAACAAAATTCTTATGGCTTCTAATCTAGCAACAGGAGCAAAAGTTTCATCGAAATCTAGACCTTCAACTTGAGTGAAACCTTGAGCAACCATCCTAGCCTTATTCCTAACCACAACCCCATCCTCACTTTATTTATTTTTAAATACCCATTTAGTTCCAATTAAAGTGTGACCTTGAGGTGGAGGTACAAGTTTCCAAACATTATTTCTTTCAAAATTTTCTAACTCTTCTTGCATGGCAATAATCCAAGATTCATTAGTGAGTGCGTGTGATATATCTTTGGGTTCAAAAGAAGCAACAAAAGCAGAATGAGCATAAGAGTTTGGATTGCAAAACCTGGACCGTGTGACTCATTCGTGCAAGCTTCCAATCATCTGTTGTGGGGGATGATCTTTGTAAAACCGTAGGGGAACAGATGTCTCACAAGCTTCTTCTTCTTCATGTTTATCACAAATCGGTGAGCTTGTGACTTGAGGATGATTTGAATCAGCATTGATGGTTGTCAGTGCTGGTTGAGCATTAACATCCGGAGGTGAATCAAAGTCTTTAGCTGCTGAATTTTCGGGCAGCAGCTCCAATTCTTCCTCATTTTCAACGAAAATGCTCTCCCCCTGCGGATATGGATCTGGACCTGCAATGTTTGAGCTAGTTCCTGGGCTAGATTCATCAAAAGACACTTCACAAGTCTCCACAATTTTGTTAGTGCCAAGTAAAAGCACACGGTAGCCTCTAGTATGAGATGGATAACCAAGAAACATGCCATCAATGGATCTAGATTCAAATTTATCAAGATTACCATGTTTTTTAACAAAGCATTTGCAACCAAAGACCCGAAAGTGTGTAACACTAGGCCTATGTCCAAAACGAAGCTCATATGGTGTTTTACCTAGCTTAGCACGCAAGAAAACACGATTTGAGACATAATAAGCGGTTGCTAATGCATCAGCCCAAAATTTCCTAGGAGTTTGATATTCATCAAGCATAGTCCTAGCCATCTCAACTAAGGTTCTGTTTTTTCTTTCTACAACACTGTTTTGTTGAGGTACATATGGTGAAGAAAATTGATGATCTATTCTATTTTCAGCACAAAAGTGATAAAAAGATTGATTTTTAAATTCAGTTCCATTATCACTTCTAATTGCTTTTAAAGATCCTAGGTAATCAATTGATAATCTAAGAAATAAAGTTCTAAAGTGACTAAAAACTTCATTCTTAGACGCCATAAAGTAAACCCAAGAGTATCTAGAGTAATCATCAACAATCACAAGTACATACCATTTCGCTCCGAAGTATTGAACACATGAAGGTCCTACGGTGTCAAGGTGCAAAAGTTGACACGGTTCAGTTGTCATGATCATTGTGAGAGGAGTATGTGAACCTGCAACCATCTTAGCATGTCTACGAGAAGAGCACACAATTTCTTTGTCCCCTTTAAGCTTAGGCAGCCCACGTATGCGATCGAGAGCACTAACACGCGTTAGGTGATCAAAGCCTACATGACCAAGTCTACGATGCAAAAAATATAAGTCCTTTAAATCATTAGCAACTAGACACCTATGCTTAGAGGAAGACATACCAAAATTAGCTTTAAAAACTCTTCCAAACCGAGACATGTTAAAAATAAGCTCACTATTTGAACTTACAACTTTGCAGCAGTTTTTATTGAAAATAATTTCCAGATTTTCATCTAGCAATTGTGAAACAGAAAGCAAGTTGTATTTCAAATTTTTGACAAGTGCCACATCCTTCAAAGTGTAGTGAGCATTTACACTAACCGAACCCTTAGCAATTATAGGAGGTGAAGAATTATCGGCGAAAGTAACATTCTCTACACATGACACAAATAAGAGGGGGAGAACCAATCTTGTTACCGGTCATGTGGCGTGAGCAACCTGAATCCACAATCCAAATGTTCTCCTTCCTCAAATGTGTAACCTACATAGAAGAACTATACGCCGATGACTCAATACTGGGGTTAGTCAAAAGGCATTTAGGAATCTAGTCCTGAGTCACGCAACGTGCAGCAGGAAAAACACGCGAAAGCTGAGACAAAACAGCAGGTTTATGAGTCAAAGTTTGAGATTTTTTATTCTTAGCTACTGACCTATAAGGTGTTACTTGTGTAGCACAAAAATTAGTAGCTCCGGAGGCAAAAACAGAAGGTCCAGAGGTAAACTTTGAATGTTTTTGACTCAAAACAGCAGATTATACATTCGGTTCAATATGTGCAGCAAATTTTGCATGAATGTTATGAGATCTAGCAACCATTCTTTCCCTTTTCTGTTGTTTAGCTAGTCTATAACAAAAATCTATGACATGACCATCTCTACCACAGTAGGTACAATGAAATTTAACTTTGTGTTCATGTCTAGATGAGCAAACAACATTTTTATTTGAAACCGAATGAGACAATACTCCTGCAGATTTGAAAACCACTTCTTTTTGTTTAGGAACTGTTTGAATCAAACTACTTCCTAATGACTTTATAATTTTAGGTGGATGTGACTTAGCATGAGCATGAGCATGAGAATCAAAACCTAAACCAGTTTTATCATTGCATGACTTGGATGAATTCAGCAGCAAGTTTAGGTTCTTATTCCCATTACAAAACCGATCAAATGTCTTATGCATGTTATCAAGTTTATTGGACAGATCAAGGCAATTTTCACATGAAGTTTTTCCTTTTAATTTGCAATTGGAACAATATTTAACTTCATGATAACGTAAAGCATTGTTCAATATAGAGATTTCATTCATAGCATCTTGCAGTTTCTTATCAAGATCATCACAACTAGAACAATGCAAATCAATTGTAAAACAAGAAGCATCAAGTTTCCAATATTAAGTGCAGCAAGCTTTTTGTTCTTTTCAATTTCAAGTTCCAGTTTATCAAGTGTGGAGGTATGTGCACTTCTTAGGGAGGACAATTGTTCATATATTAAGTCACATGAGGAACAAGAATCATCACTAGGAATCAAGGATTTCAAACGATTAATTTCAGATTCTAGTGACTCAATTTTAACAGTATTGTCCCTAAGATTTTTGTCCTTTTTCTTAACAATAACTATGGCACGAGAAATAGCATCACACATTTCTTCGCAAGTAGGACATACCTCTTCATTGTCGTTGTTGTGTTATGCCTCCTCCATACTTGATCTTTACTTGCCCGCCATGAAGCACAAGTTTGCCATATCATCTTCATCTTCATCACTTCCAATGTCCACGTCGCTTGAGCCAAGTTCCTGGAGTGCTGAGATAAAACTGCTCACCAATTGACGTCCTGTAAAACCCTTCTTTGTCTTCGTATCTTTTGCAGAAGAGTGCTTTGTTCTTGTTTTCTTTTCATCCCTGAGGTAGGACCTGAAAGGTTAGGGCAATCTGAACGAAAATGTCCTGTCTTATCACATTCGAAGCATCGTTGAGGTCCGGAGCTTCCTCTCCTTCTAGTTCTCACATTTTGCAATGCTTTTGAGAACCGGGTAGAGATGAGTGCTAGCTCCTCCTCTGGAAACTTCTCAATCTGTTCAAGGGTTTGGGAGGAAAGCAAAGCAAGTTTACCACAAGATGATGTTTGACTGGAACTAGGCATATCACATTGAGAAACAAAAGCAATAGACTTGTTGGGGTTCTTATGTGATATTATGTCAATTTCATGAGTTTTTAGCTTGGAATATAGCACATCTAAAGTAAGTGAACTCATGACAGTAGATTCAAGGATAGATGTGACTTTCATCTCCCAAATTGACATATCTAATGCACTTAGCAATTGCCTAGCATTTTCAGCATCTGAAAAATTAACATTGACACTACGCAAGTTGCTGAGAATCTTATTAAAGCGAGCAAAAAGGTCATCAATAGACTCACCGGGTTGCATCTCGAAGCGCATGTATTCTTTCTTGAACATGTCCTTCCTTACCTCTTTGATCGTGTTGGATCCTTCGTGGTAGTCACAAAGTGCATTCCACACATCGTATGCAGATCGGAGGTGCGCAACACGGTCGAAGTCGCTTTGAGTTAATCCTTGTATGATCAAGTTCCGAGCCTTGTTGTTGTTGTCGACATCTCTTAGATTTGTAGCTGTAACTTGATCATTTTATGGCACATCGTAAGGCTTGTATACCTTCTCCTATATTGCAAAGCCTTGTGCCTAGATGAAAGCCTCCATGCATGCCTTCCAAAGCTGAAAATCAATATCAGCGAACACACAAGGTTTGGCAGAGTACTTCTCCATGATGATTAGTCAAAAACACGTGCAAATCACAAAGATTAGAGCAACGTGGCTCTGATACCAATTGTAGGATCGAAGAGCACATGAAAAGCTACCAGAGGGGGGCGGGGTGAATGGTAGATTTAAAAATCTTACGCAGCGAAAACAATTAAACCCCAACCCCTTCGGCAGAAAAACGATCTGTTAAAGAAATCGTGTGTGAGACTAATCTAAACATGTTTCACCATGACAAAAGTTATAGATATCATATATAATCAAGTCATGAAGATAACACAAAAATAATCACTCAAATCCGTCGAGAAAAACACAAGTTATGATCGAAAGATCAAATAAAGGTCAATCTATCCTACCCAAGAAAACTGTTCTGGAACGCTGCAAAGAAACTCGTGTAGATCATAGACCACAAATCCAATGACCGTGAAATTTTGAAAGATGATAGACAATCAAGTTGTGAAGACAATCCAAAAAGAATCACATGGGTTGGATTTGTAAAACTCGAGTTATGATAAAACCACAGATGAAAGGTAGTGCTGTCCAGAAACTCGACGAGTAAAACTTGTCTGGAACAAATCGGACGAACAAGGCACAAAAGTTCATTCAAACTACAAATTTTATTCAATATAACACAAGAGGAACAGCCACAAAGTCGTGCACCACGAGCTCTAGGCTCTCTTGCTTATATAACCATCTTGAAAGCCAACTCAACTCAGATCAGGAACCTAATCCTACTCTGTTCACGAATCGTAACTTTCCATAACTGCTTAGGATTCTTCTATATGCAGATAGAAGCAAACTTAAGACTTCCAAACACCTTAGGAACGTATTCCACATTCCTAAACAACTCAAATTCGTGACCCACACAAAATCTTATGATAACAAACTCAAATCTTTCCATATTTGAGTCAAACCCGAATCAGTCGCAGCCTGAGTCCATAACCTAGTCGGTTGGACCTTTCTGACCAACTATTTACGCCCACATCTCTTCATAACGTCTCGGAACCATGTAGCCACATCCATGCACTCCTTGCACACGTGCAAACATCTTCCAATGACGTCCACGATAACTTCACATGCATTGTTCTTGATTCAATCATGCTGCGCAACCTCCTAATCAGCTCAATTATAATTCCTCCTGAATTTGGTTGTTGGAACCTCATCTCCTCCCTGAGACTAGTCCAATGGATCCCGTCACCAGCCTTGACTTGAACTCAAGCAACACCTGCACATGAATAAACAACCAATCCATACGATCCCAAGTCCTCGACTTGACTCAAGTTAGTTCTTAACACAACACCTTACGTGAGAACCTCACATAAGCATGTTGCAAAACCACAGTAACACAATATCATCCATATCAACCAAAAACGCACCAAAGACTTAGCAAATGAATACTAAGCAAACTTTCCAACAATGTAAAGCATGTTCGAAACATTTCACATTAAAAGCCAGAACATTGCGATCAAGCACCAGATCTTGCCAAAGCTAACCAAAACTAGTCGGAACTAGTCATCCCAAAAGTCAGAGCTAGAAAAATCAACTCGGAGCTTAGCAAAAACACGCCGGAGCTACCAAAGACATTGTCAGAGCTAAAGACAAAACTCACCGGAGCTAACCAAAACTAGTCGGACCTTAATAAAAAGGTGTTTTGGTGATATTCAAAATTTTTATCGTCAAAGCAGGTGTATTCACTACAAGCCAATGTATTCAGCACACATAGGACTTACATCATGATGGGCGGCGAGAAATCCAAAGGCGGCACGCTGACAAGGTGCTCGGAACCGATACATTTTCATATTGGGAACCGGCGACCTTCAATTGCATGACATCTACACTCAAAGATCTCATCTGCCGCATTCATATCAAGCCACGTGGCGATGGTTTAATCCCGAACAACCGCCCCAATGGCACATCAAAAGACTTTTGAAATCGAAGCGCGGGAATCGAGGATGGCTCCACCTCTGGCAGAATAACTTAACCCAAAGGGTTTCTCCCAGAGGTGAGCCCAGGGGCCATTGTCGGTACTGTGTGTATCAGGTACCCCACCGTACCGCATGAAGTGCAAGAGAGTTCCACCTGCCAAAGTTGAAGGTCTCCTTAGGCCCCACACATCACACTACATCGGACCCGCATCCTTCATATGGGTAGCTCCAGGATTGACACGTGTAATGTAAGTCCGGAACTAAACTCCCTACATAGGGAAGCTCCGCAGTCAACATGTGTATAATGACCCCGGACCTAACCCCAAGCACAGGGGAGCTCCAGTGCCGCCACGTGTATAACAGTTGCAGAGCTACCTCCCCGCAAGGGGAAGCTCCGAAGCTGCCACGTGTGGAGCCTCCGGACCTACACCACCAACGAGTACACTGGCGGATCTCCAACAGCACGGACTTTCAAGGGACAGTTAAAGCGGCAATTAAAAGACCTGATTACTTGTGATTAATGTTGTATTAATGACACACGATCAGAGCACTGTTAATAGGTGTAACGCAGCCACACTATTAACCACGCTTAATGCTCTTAGACAGTGTATTCGGCTATTAAATACGCCAGGGCCACATGTCGGGCCAGGCAAAGGATGTAACGGTCAATCCTTGGATTCTAAAAGGACTGAGCCACACAATACAGGAGGAGGCTGATCCAAGCTCACACGCATTCAGGTGCTAAAAGAATCCTCAATACAACAACACACACCCTGGAGTAGGGTATTATGCTCAGGCGGCCCGAACCATGTAAAACCTCAGTGTCATCATCTTGTTCTTGATCTCTGCGCTCCCAAACCAATACAAGAACCTCCGCGAGCTACAATCTAGTAGTACCGGGGGAAGTGTCGTTCTCACACTTCGACAGTTACCATCTCATATCCGGTAATCTTTTTACCTCCGTCTCATTTATTTGTAATCTCGGAACAAGATTCTTTCAAGGGGAGAGGAATGTAAAAGCCCTAAATTCAAAGTACAAAGTTCATATAGTAGAATTTAAATTTGAATTGGAAAAAGAAATCAAAATGGAAACTGAAAAATCAAACCAATTCAAACTTCAATGGAGGGAATTCCAATATTCAAAACTTGCTCCTGTTCAAACTTTGCCAAAACAAACATCTGAGTTCACCATTAAATTCCAAATATTCCTATTAGTCTCTCTGCAAAGTTTCAAAATGTTTGAAGCTCATTTGCTACTTAATTCAGTGGCTCCATTGAATTACATTCAAATTTCAAATTCAAATTTGAATTTCAATTGAAATTTGATCAATTCAATGTTTTGATTCCAGAATAAAATCCTAGATATTTAGTCGAGCCTATCTGAAAATTTTCATGGTTTTTGGACACAAGTTGGTGGGATATTTCAGTGTCCAGAGAAGATAGAGTTGAAGGGAATTGTGGGACCCACTGCTCAGTGACACCATTACGTGAGTGCTCTGTTTCTTCACCGTGGAAACACCTCCCGACATGCAAGCCACACACCTGTGTCCTTGCTTGCCGATTACCGTTGAATCCAGCGCCCATATATATCTAGCAACCTCCTCATCGGTCTTTCGAGCATCCAGTGCAAGCCACCCAAAGTCTTTCCCCTATTCTTGGCCGCCGGTGACGAAGCTTTCATTTGAGCTGGAAATCCAAGCTACCCAGATGTTGTTAATCCTTTCTCTTCTGGTTTGAAGCTTGGTAACTATCTTGCGCATCTTCCTGAACCTTTTTGTGGACAGCTCCCTGACAGTGGTTCACTAAATTGAAGTTATCGCAGGCGTCGCAGTTGAGCCGCCGTTGGACCTTCTCGGTTCTGCTGTGGACCCGAAGCTAGGAGCAGTTTCCTGGCAGGACCCCAACAGCAAAAAGCTTCCCTTCTGCACATGCTAACTCGCAGTGAAAACCTTTCTTCATTTACTCCACTCTTGAATTCGTATTTCCAGTTTTACAGTACGCTATTCATTTGAAGAGCGCACTAGGTTTCACTCTAATTCTTTGCACCGTCCTGGTAATTGATCGTGGATGTGAGATATAAGCTTCGGGTGGTCTAGCGCAACCCCACGACCGGATATCAATGAAAATGATCGAGTAGTGACTGAGTTTATCGAGTTTCCCCTTCCGTCGTCCAAAAACGGAGCACCTCCTCATCGCGCTTGACATTGCAAACCATTTCCCTCATTTTTTTTCCCATATTAATCTTCCCCAAGATATAGGAACGTTTATGAGGGATTTCCAGTGACTTTGAGCATCGGGACAGCAGTTTCGACACTGCCGGAACCCTAACCGCCGCCGCCATTGTCGTGCTGCCGTTTCCGGCCATCGCCGGTGTTCGACGACCTCCCCATCGTGCTCAGCACCCTAGAAAATGGTTAGGTGGTGAGTTCGAGGTGAAGGAAGGCCGGGAGAAGGGAGCCGGCAAGCTCGCCGGCGCAGCGCCTCCACGGCCGCGTCGCGCGCCCGAGGTTGAAAACAACCTCGTGGGCCCCGCGTGTCAGCCGCTATTTCCCTCTCACAAGATCTGTTGTGACTGTTTGATCCAGTGTGGCGGCACGGTTTAATTCTGTGGACCTTCGTGCGGCCCAGTTCTGATTGGGCCATTTAAATGAAGTGGGGCCCAATTTGATTAATTCAAACTTTCCCCTTCCCAAATAATTCCAGAAATTGAGCAAACATCAACAATCCATTACTCCTAGCATACTTGCTCAAATAATTCCTAATAAATTCTGGTAGACTCATCTTGATCCCAACTTTGCAGTGGTGCAATATTTTGGACATGAAACTCCCAGAATTTTTATAATTAATTCCTTGATCTAACTGCTTGGGAAATTAATTACCCCTGTTCTGCTAATTAGAAAATTCCCAATTTTGGTCAGGAGATTCTCCAAAATACAATTTATATTCAGTAAGAATTTCAAGTTCATTGGACTTTATTTACTGGGTGAATCAGTGTTTCAAATGTCTATGTAGTTGGAAAATTGTGAAATGTACAGAAACATTTTCAGAATTTTCCCCAAACTTGTAAAATCAATTTATCCCTATAGGTAGCTCAGAAAATTATGAAACAAATTTTCCTAGAACCAGTGAGACCTCCTTTACAATAATAATCCACAGTTAGACATGACAAGCTCCAGAATTACAACCAAAATTCAGAGAAGGGTTTTAATTGTTGGAATTTTAGAGACAACAAGCTTCCTTGAACATCTCCAATTTTTGGTCAAGATCTTCCAAATAAAACCTAGTATCCACTATAAAAATCCCAAAGCCAATTAAAATCAATTAGTAACAGAAACTGTATTTAGAAGTTTATTCGTATAGTTCTATATCACTTATATGTTGTCATATTATGCTCCTCATATAGTGAACGAGATCGAGGAGGAGCTGGAGACCTTGGAGAGTATACTACCAGAAGCTAACTTTCCCTCAGACTCGCTGCCAGGCAAGCCCCGATATGCATTTAAGTGCTATTTTGAAGTTCCTATTTGTATCACTTAAGTCTAGGATCATTTTTGTGCATTAGGGCTAAGGTGCTTATTACTCTACTTGCATGACCCACAAGTACCTTGGAGTATTGGGTAGGTCTACAGTGCGACGTGTAGAAAATGCCATGCTTAAGTTTTTAGGAATCTGGTAAAAGTTGATTACTTGGAATCTACTCGCGAGATAGGATTTTCTCACATGGGAAATATTTGATCAAAGAATGATTTAGGAATATGAATTTTAGAACGAGCAGTGGGTAGGATGCAGAGAGACATAGTCTCACGTGTGCAGCCCTGCTTGTGTCGACTGAGACCGATCCGTGTGCAGCCCTACTGGACAAGTTTGAACTGTACCAGATGCATACTGGGTATATGGAACCCAGGAAACCGATTTAACTTGATAACTTGGATGTCGAGGCATAGCCCACTTCCGATAGGGGTGGGTTGAGAGTAGTAAGGTGTAAATCGGCAGGCGGGAAAAGACATGCTCCGTGCGGGGACCTTGTGCCCGCGATGGTGGGACCGGTTTAGCGTTTGAGTTTCTTGTGAAAGGTTGCTGCGTATGACGTGGTGAGGAGCACTGCACGCTCCTTAGGCACGGGTGTACATGATGTGTTATTCGGGTGTCTACTGCTTGCAATCACCGTCCCTCACGGTTATTCGAGTACCGCTTGTTCACTGTGTTGTGACGTAGTAAATACTAAAGAAGGCATGAGAATATGATGTGTTGAAATACAATTGTTTTGTAACTTTGATTGTTGTCCAATATGCTCACTAAAGTTACTGTTATTAAACTTGTAAGCTGCTGTTAATAACTTGAAAATTAAGGATCAACATGTAGGCGAGTCATTTACTGTTTTATCTATTCCTATGTTAAGTATCCCTGCATGTAGAGTTCCATGTTTAGGTGAGACGGTTAAGTCTTGTTGAGCCTTCCTGCTCATGGTTGCTATATTAAGTTGTTTGCAGGTGAGACGTATGATGAAGGTCCCAAAGATGAGACGATGCCCCAGTTGGGGTATACCGACGAGTGGGAGCCCTGCACGCCGTTGTGATTGTTGTGTGCTGCTAGTGTGTAGCATCCCGGGCTGGACGGCTGCACTTTTGCATAGCTAGGCTGAGAGTTTAGCTATGAATATTACTTCCGCTATATATTAAGTATTGTAAAAGACTTCTACTGTTTCTATAAATAAAACTTTGTATTTTGTCGTATTCTTTTTGTGTGTGCTATTGGGTGACTACCGGTACCCTGTGTACCGGATACCCATTGGGACTGCAAAAAGAGCAAAGGAACTCCGCATATCAGTGTTGAAGACCTCTGAAGGCCCCACGTGTCACTCAAAACCGTATCTGCCTCCCTTCTATGGTTAGTACCAGTGTCACCACGTGTATCATTAAATCGGAGCTACATCCCACGCATGGGGAAGATCCGGACTAGATACCCGTGTGGCACCCCAGGACCTAACCCCCGACAGAGAGAAGCTCTAGTACCGACACATGTACAACAACACCGGACCTACTCTTCCAAGACAGTAAGCTCTGGAGCTGCCACGCGTCCAACCGCTAGACCTTCAACCTCAACAGGCAGAGTGGTGTACTTCCAACAGCTCGGACCTCCAAGGAACATTAAAAACCTCAAGACCCGTTTAAGTGTCATTAATACTATCTTAATGATACATGATTAGAGGGCCCTTAATACCAGTAACACCACTGTCAAGGCGCGTTACCGCACCATTAAGGGTAATTAAGTGCATTAATTGTGTATTAAGCATCAGTAACCGCCAGAGCCACATGTCGGTCCAGGCTCACGATGTAACAACCAGTCCTTGTACTATAAAAGGACTGGTCGAGCGATACACAGGAGAGGTACTTCTACACACACCCAAAAGCACTCAGACGCTCAATACAACAACAACACACACCCGTGGAGTAGGGTATTACGCTCAGGCGGCCCGAACCATGTAAATCCTCGTGTCTACTCATCATCCTGTTCTGAATCACTGCGTGCCCACAACAGAACTACAAAATCCGCGGGCTGCTAACGGTAGTACCAGGAGAATTGCCGGAATAACTCTCTGATAGTTGGCGCGCCAGGTAGGGGGTGCTCGAGATTAAAGAATGGTGAACTCTGCTGTTGGGTCATCCAATGGCAACCCTACTGCGCAACCTGCTGGAGGCAACCCATCCAACATGCATCAGCCAGTAGGTGCTGTGACTCCAGCAGGAGTCATGCCACCACCGCCACCGCTCGCACCGGCAAATCAAGCTGGATAGCAAGATGGGGCATCCTCGTCGGTCACTGCATCGGTGAACAATAACCCTAAACACGTGATTAATGCCGCATGTGCTCTTCTCCAATGTCCACTGTCTCCAGGAGCATCCCAGGGTGTAATTGAGCAGTGGAGAGCTGATGTGGAACATTTGGTTGCAGCAGCAGCCGATCGCATCAGCAACCAATTCCTCCCCCCTCGAGGCGGGCCCCATCGCAGCATCGGACCGTGTCAGGTAGACTTGGTCCGCGCACTTCACAGCACAGGAGGCGTGTTGCATCTCAAGAAGCAATGTCATTGCCTTCTGGGGCGCGACGTACCCACACGGTAACCAGGCTTTCGACTCACGACCTCCGGGCAGAGCTCGATCGTTGTTACCGGCAACAAAACGGCCACGTCCACATCGAGCGTGCTCGTGAGAGGCGAGAGGCTCGGGATAGTCCTGCTCCTGAGGGATTAGGAGGAGGCTGTTTTGCCCTGGCCATGCACCTAGGCATGGTTAGATGGCTTCAGAAGTTCAGGCCTCAACTGCCGGAGAAATTTGACGGGACTGTCAATCCTACTGAATTTCTCCAAATTTACTCCACCGCTATCCTTGCGGCTGGGGGAAATGAGGCTGTGGTGGCCAATTATTTCCCTGTGTCTTTAATTGGGACCGCCAGGTCTTGGTTCATGAGCCTTCCGCCTGACTCCATCAACAGTTGGGCGGAGTTGTGCCAACAGTTCATCGCCAACTTCGGGAGCTCATACACCCGACCAGGCACAGAACTGGACCTTTTTGCTGTCAAGCAAAAAGGGGGAGAGTCCCTGTGATCTTTTATCCAGAGGTTCTCCCAGGTACGAAACACAATCCCTTCTATCTCAAGCGCTTCTGTTATTGTATCATTACGACAGGGCGTGTGAGACAAGAAGATGATGGAGAAGCTGGCGACCAAGGAAGTCACCAGTGTCACGGAACTCTTTAGCTTGGCAGACAAGTGTGCCAAAGCTGCGGAGGGCCGTGAAATGCACTCCCAGCCACCTTCAGAGGACAACAAAAAGTCCTCCAAGGGTGAAGCCGCTACCTACGGTAGTGGCAAAAAGAAGAAAAAGTCCAACGGCAAGAAGAAGCCGTCGGTCAGCACACCCACTGCCGCTGCTGCTGCAGCACTAGGTGGCCGGGGGCCACACCCCGAGAAATGACCTCGGCCGTCGTCTGAAGATGGTGGCAGCTCCAAGATGTGGTGTCCCATACACAAGACGAACAGCCACAACCTGGAAGGCTGCCGAGAGGTCCAGAACCTCGCCGAGCGCTACGACAAGTGTCGGGAAGAAGCTCCTTTCCGTCAAAGGGAAGGAAAACAAAAAGTCGATGAAGCTCCGGTTGAAGAGGAGTTAGGCTTTCAGGACCCCAAAAAGATTTTGAAGGCTGTTTACACCTCTGTTGACGATGACTCCGACGTCTCCGACAACGAGCGTCGGAAGACCATGAACACCATCTTTGGTGGTTCGTGGGACATTAACTCCCGCCGTGTCTTTAATGCCATGCGGCGGGACATGGCCTCAGTAGCTCCCACCGTTAGGGCGGAGCCACACTGGAAGTGGATGGACACTGCCATCACTTTCGATGCTTCAGACTGCCCTCGGAACATGATCGGAGCTGGCCAACTTCCTCTGATGGTATCTCCAACAATCAACAGCGTCCAAGTCCACCACGTGATGGTGGACGGAGGTTCGGGGCTGAACCTCATAAGCTTTGAAGCCTTCGTTAAGCTTCAGCTTCGACCTTCGAATCTTCGCCCCTCTCGAACTTTCTCCGGAGTAGGTCCAGGGGCCATCACCCCACTCGGTGCCATTACTCTCCCGGTGACCTTTGGGACTCAGGAGAATTACAGGACCAAGAAGTTGCTCTTCGATGTGGCGCAGATCAATTTGCCATTCAACGCCATCTTGGGCAGGACAGCCTTGTACAAATTCATGGCTGCTGCTCATTATGGCTAGTTGATGTTGAAGATGCCAACACCAGCAGGCGTTCTCTGGATCCGCGGAGATTGCACCACCGTAGTTACTGCTCTGGAAGAACTCCACGCGCTTGCTACAGAGCAGGAGGAAGAATCCGGAAAGGAACAAGCTCCGAAACACCCAAGCATTCGTCATCGAGGCTCAACCTCCGCACCTCGTGTGCAACCAAGCGGCGACACCCACATTCCCGTCAAGGTCATCCAAATTGGTTCCAACGCTACTCAGACCTCCCGTATATCGGGAGGTTTGAACAAAAAATAGGAACTCACGCTCATCACTTTCCTCTAGGCTAATGTTGACGTGTTTGCCTAGAAACCGTCACAAATGACCGGGATCCCTAGGAAGTGATTGAGCACAATCTGAAGATTTATTCCGATGCTCGGCCTGTACATCAGAAGCCTCGAAAGCAATCAATAGAGCGACATAACTTCATACGTCAATAAGTGAAGAAGTTGCTCAAAGCTGGATTCACCCGAGAGGTCTTCCACCCAAAATGGCTGGCAAACCCAGCCATTGTACCTAAGGCCAGCGAGAAGCTTTGGATGTGTATCGACTACACTACACTGAATAAGGCATGTCCTAAGGATCCATTTCCACTACCTAGAATAGATCAGATAGTGGACTCCACCTCCGGGTGTGAATTACTGTGTTTCCTAGATGCATATTCTGGGTATCATCAAATCAAAATGTCTAGGGAAGATGAAGAGCATACTTCCTTCATCACAGTAGATGGATTATATTGTTACACTGCCATGCCATTCGGTCTCAAGAACACTGCTTCAACGTTTGTACGAGCTATGTACAAAACTTTTGGAGAGCTCATCAGAGATGTAGTGGAAGTGTACGTCGATGACATCGCCGTCAAAATAAAGAACAAGGAGTCTTTCCTTGACACCTTGCAAGCTGTCTTCGACAAGTTGCGAATCACACGCACGAAGCTGAACCCGGACAAGTGTGTCTTCAAGGTTAGCTCCGGAAAGCTTCTTGGATTCTTGGTGAACCACCAAGGAATAGAAGTGAATCCGGCGAAGATTAAAGCTATTGAAGACATGCGGCCACCAACCTGCATCAAGGATGTCTAGCTGCCCTTAGCCAGTTCATATCAAGACTAGCGGAACGGGCGCTACCCTTCTTCAAATTATTGAGGAAGTCTGAACCATTCCAATGGTCTAAAGAAGCAGAAAAGGCTTTTCAAGAGCTAAAGCAGCTCCTCACCACTCTACCAACTTTGGTAGCTCCAAATCTTGTTCAGGAAGCTAGACCCCTCCAGGAGGGTCCGGAGCTACCTGAAGGCGAGTTTGTGTCCCAGCTCCCAGACCAGGATCCTCAAGGCGAAACGCCAGAGGATCGACCTCCTTCAAATGAAGGAGTTGTTGTTGCTGAACAAAAAGATCCGGACCCCTCTGGGAAGGTCCGGGTCACTTCAGAAGAAGCTCCGGTTTCTTCAAGCAAAAACTTGAAGGTCCCCAAAGAAGGTCCGGACCCCTCCGGGAGGGTCCATGTTGATGAGGAGGAAGCTCCAGGCCCCTCCGGGAGGGTCCGGACCGTCTAGTGCCCAGTGTAATTCATCAGCGAAGTACTCCATGACGCTAAGACTCGGTACCTAGTGGTGCATAACCTGCTCTATGCAGTTCTCATTGCCTCTAGGAAGCTTCGTCATTACTTCCAAGCTCACAAGATTTCAGTGGTAACCTCTTATCCACTGTGTGCAATCTTACATAACCCCAATTCTACTGGGAAAATTGCAAAGTGGGCAGCATAATTGGCTGAATTTGATCTTGAATACGTCCCAAGCCAAGCAATCAAGAGTCAAGCATTGGCGGACTTCGTGGCGGAATGGACCCCCTCCCCATCAAATCCTTGGGGACCCAGTGAGCAGATGCCAGAACCAAAGGTTGCGGTCTTCACGGAGCCTCACTGGACTCTCTACTTCGACAGCTCCGTGCAGAAGCAGGGGGCCAGAGCTGGAGTCCTTCTCCTCGCTCCGACAGGGGAGAAGATCAAATCTATGGTTCACCTTGACTTCAAGGCGACCAACAACATGGCAAAGTATGAAGCACGAATCTACGGGCTCATGGTGGCACTATCATATGGTGTCAAGCAGCTGTTGGTAAAGGGTGATTCGCAACTTATTATAAAACAAGTCAAAGGTGAATGCTACTGCAACAACCCTCAACTAGCTGCATACCTACTTAAAGTCCAGAAGCTTCAGAAGGACTTTGATGTCCTGGATCTTTGCCATGTCCAGCGTCTCAACAACGCTGAAGCCGACGAACTCTCAATGAAAGCTTCAACCAGAGTTCCGTCTCCTGAAAGAACCTTCATTTGGAGATTGTCAAGACCAACAGCTCTGCCTGCCGAACTGAGCGAAGGGGGCAAGACCAGCACCTCGAAGTTGGCGGTCCCGATGGCCCTATTACCATGGCGTCCATCAAAGGTCATAGGTGCTGCCGGAAGCTCTGAGCAACCCAGCACGCAAGAATCAAATGCTCAAGTTAGCTCCAATGCATGGATCTCGGAGATCCAGAGCTACTTGAAAGACAATTTACTTCCTAAAGACAATGTATCCGCTGACCAGATAGTCAGATTGGCTAAAAGATACACATTGGTAGAAGGGGATCTCTACCGACGTGGTGCCAACGGCGTCCTAATGCGGTGCATTATAAGGGAAGAAGGTTGCAAGCTCCTCGTAGAAATCCATCGAGGCGAGTTCGGTAACCACGCGTCTTCCCGCACGTTGGTCGGTAAAGCCTTCTGGCATGGTTTTTACTGGCCTACAGCACTCCAGGATGCAACTGAGCTAGTGAAGAAATGCGAAGCATGCCAGTTCCATGCAAAGCAAATTCACACACTAGCTCAACCTCTACAAATGATACCTCCTACATGGCCATTCGTTGTGTGGGGGATGGATATCTTGGGACCTTTCCCAAGAGTCGTCGGAGGTTACAAGTTCCTGTACGTTGCCATCAACAAGTTCACCAAGTGGCCGGAAGCAACTCCAGTTGTGACAATAAACAAGCAATCAGCTATCAACTTCTTGCAATCCATAGTATGCAGATTTGAAGTCCCAAACAAGATCATAACTGACAACGGGACCAAATTCACAAGCTCTGTATTCCAAAGATATTGCGAAGACCTCGACATCCAAGTCAGCTATGCTTCTGTAGCTCACCCGACAAGCAATGGCCAAGCTGAGAGAGCGGGAGATCCTAAAAGGACTCAAGACGCGCTCATATGAGTGCCTGAAAAAACATGGAGCCAACTGGATCAAATAAATTCCGCCCAAACCGGTCAACTGGAGAGACACCCTTCTTCCTTGTGTAGAGAGCTGAAGCAGTCCTTCCCCTGGAAATCACCGTGGGGTCTCTCCGAGTCCGGACCTTCGACGAAGCCACGTAGGACCAGCTCCGGCGTAAAGACCTTGACCTCGTTGAAGAAGGAAGGTGTCAAGCAGCTGTTCAGAATGCCCGATACCGCCAAGCTCTTCGGTGCTATCACCAAAGGCATGTTCACAGCCAACAGCTAGAGGAAGGCGATCTGGTGCTATGGAGAATACAAACTTGACAAGGGTTAAACAAACTCTCCCCCAGATGGGAAGGACCCTTCCGAGTGATCAAAGTATCCCGTCCTGTGTGCATTCGCTTGGCAACCGAGGATGGGACACCCCTCCCTAATACTTGGAACATTGAGCACCTCCGTAAGTTCTATGCTTAACATCACGGAGGTGAGTCTGTAGTTACATGTGATGTATGTTATAGCATCATTGTACAGAGTCGGGTAGCTCCTCCGGCAGAACTGCCGGACCTTCCCCGGAAGGTCCGCAAAGTTCAGGCAACACTTATCACAGTCTCAGAGCTAAAAGTGTAGCTAGCTACCTTGGGTCAAACGAGAAACGCAACACACTTAGCCTGGTTCCATACCCTAAGAGTGTACTTGTTTCCCCTGTACCCCAGAACTATAATGAAAGATATCATTATGTGAAAACAGACTCCACGTGCATTTATTTTGTACAGGCTGAATATTTTTTATATTTCTCTTTCTTGTCTATAACGAAGTTATGCAATTCTCAAGAAACTTTAGCTCGAGCAATTCATGTATAATTCAAGTTGCATTATTAATTCTTCAGGTTCTAAACATTGTTGAATGGCCTACTCGCCTGAATGCCGCCAAGCCAATCTAGGTCTGGAGTGTGCTATCGACTTAGCCTGGTCCTGCACCCTAAGTACGCCACTCTACCTACACCCTGGCAGGCCGAAGTAAGGCGAGTCCAGAAACGATCGGATCCTAGAGAAAACAAGCCAATGCACTTGATTGTATATAGAATTGCGTTCGACCTAAAAGTTTCTTTCGGGAATAATAAGCCACAAACAAGTTATAGATGAGAAATGAATTATACTGTTTTTCTTGACTTCAGTGTGCAGGAAAAATAAAGATCTCATGATGATGGTGGATGAAGCCGAAGCTATAAAAGCTCCAACACACCCTATGGTGATCCGCTGTCGATGTTTCAAACATTGATAGTAGGCGTCGCCGGAGCTAGTAAGTTCCGGCAAATCCAGGGGCTAGCCGTCAACGTGAAGAAGATGATAGAAGGACACAGTAATGGGGTCTGATGTCGATGCTATACATGTTTACAGTGGACGCTTCCGGAGCTACTAAGCTCCGACAACCTTAGAGGACCAGCTGTCAATGTTCTGCACATTGATAAAGGTCGCTGTCGGAGCTACTAAGCTCTGACAACCTCAGGGGGCCCTACTATCGATGACTTCGAACCTACAAACTACAAGTTCAAAGCATGCAAGTCTTCAACAAAATGCTACATCCTCTTGGTACATGTTCACAATCAAAATGTGTACATCTGCCAGGAGGCCAAGTGGGACAAAGGTGTTGAAGACAAAAAATGAAGGTGTTGATGACAAAAAATGAAATTCATAAAATTCTTGGATTTCATTAATCTGGAGACAAGAGATTACAAAATTGAGGAAAGGAAGAGAAGATAAAAGCGGGTGATACAAGGAGAAAGTCCTAAATCCTATTGAAGAACAAGGCGACCTTCTGGGCAACCTCCGACACGCTGGCCTTGGTGGCATCTCCCTCGCCGTCAATGGGACCTTTGAGCACCGAATCTAATGGGAAGTGAGGATCCCGACTTGTGTAGCATGTCAGCATGTACTCTTGGACGTTCTGCGCAAGGGATTTCCCTTCAGTCTCCAATTGATCCGCGATGACATCGTCCATCTTGTTGAGTTTGCTGCCCGCCGAGCTCAATGCCTTCAATGCCAAGTCCAGCTCCGGCTCCGGGTCATCCGGATGCACGGGACTAAAACCCAGCAGCGTCAGCGCGTCATTGGCTTTGCCCAAGATGTCCCAAACTTGTTGGGACTCCGCAGCCCTTGAGCCTCGCACCTCTTCCAAGGACCTCTTGGTCGCCGCACGCTCTGAATCCTCCCGGGCAAGGCGCTCGACCTCTTTGGCGTTACGCTGAATCTTTTCAGCAACTTGCCTTTCGAGTTTAGCAAGATCTTCTTCCCGGATGTGGATCTTGTTCTGGCGGTCGACTAGGTCTTTCTCCCGGCCCCATACTTTCTTCTCCCTGGCAGCAATTTCATTCTCCCTCTTGGTGAGGTCCTATCCCTGCTGCGAGGCCTTCTTCTCCTCTTTCTTGCAGTGCTCCTCCAGCTTCTTGATGTGCTCCGCGAGGCTCTTGTCACCCAGAGTCAGCCTCTGAGTAAGCTCCTCCTTCCTCTTCATGAGGTCATCCCGCAGCTCCAGGAGTTTTTGCTCTTCATCTTTGAGCTTTTTCTCCAGCTCCTCAAGAGCCTCCCGGCGCTTGACGAGGCTGTCGTGGATGGCACTAAGCTTCTCTTGGCGGTCATTTGCTGCTTCATTAGTAGCCATGACCGGTTCGTGGATGGCCCGGGACTGGTTGTCGAGGGATCGCAACATTCTTTCCCTCTCATCCAGCAACTGACCCCTGTACTCCAACCGGACCTTCTCCCTTTTCACCCACTCCATATCATAGGCCAACCTCGTCTATGCCAACTTGGTCTCGAATTGGAGCCGGTTGCGCCACCTCCTAAGGGTTTGGCGCTCCTCCCCGAGGGCCTTGCTGTCGTGGTAAAAGGCCAGCTGGACCTCACGAAGGCTGGAGCAGGCGTTATCGATAGACAGCGACAAAGGGATTGGCTCTGGACCTGCCGGGGTCTTGTCCGCTGGCTCCAGTGGGTTCTCCGTAACAAAAATCAGGTCCCACTCTACAAGAGCGATTCCTTGAGCTTTCAAAGCACTAGGGCCGCCCACCGGGATAGCCTCGGCCACCGCCGAGGAAGTTCCTACAATAGAAGTTTCTACCTCTTGAGTCTGCTCCGAAGGTCCTGCCGCCAGGTCATCACCAACTGGTCCTTCAGGCGGAGGACCGGCCGCTTCGTCTTGGCACCCTGGCTCAGGCGCGGGTACCTCTGGAACTATCACCTCCGGGGAAGGCGTCGAAGATTCGGTCGGAGCTGAGGCCACTTTCGGCTTCGACGCTGGTGCCTCCTCCACCGCCAGTTCAGGTGCTGGTGCTTCAGCCTCCATCGGCTGGAGCGCCGGCATCTCCGCGACAACCGGCTAAGGCCTCGGAACTTCATCAACCACCGGCTCTATCACTGTGGCTTCAACAAAATTCAGCTCTAGGACCAAAACTTCAGCAACCTCCAGCTCTGAGGCCGGAGCATCCATCATCAAAGCATCCAAAATCGGAGCTTCAACCTCCGGAGCTGGTGCCGCTGGTACGTCCTCATTCCCGTGGTACGGCACTATCACGGGAGCTTCAGGAGATGACTCGAGGTCAAGGACTACGACAGCTGGCGCCGGAGCTACCATGTCCTCAGCCACCACTTGGGGCGGCGCTGGAACTGGAGCCAGAGCCTCTGCTTGCACAACAAAAGCTGTTGTTGCAGAAACCTGAGCTTCAGCCCCTCTTTTGGGTACCCTGTGGATGAAAGACAAAGAAACTCAAAATATGATTACAACAAAAACAATCTGCTGAGGTAAAAAAATCGAATTTACCTCAGAAGGCTTCCACTCCAGCTAGCGTGGAACCTCTTCACCGGACGCTCAGGATAGGACCCTGTCGCCACTGGCGTCGTAACTCCGGAAGGCTCCCTGGAGCTTGCTGTCGCCGTCAGCAACGTCTTGGTTGAGGCCCACCTCGACTAAGAAGGACCCTCGGACCTAGAGCCCTTAACAGGCCCTGGTACCGGAGTCATATGGCCGGAGCTGGGATTCCGGGGAGACGTCGATGCTGGAGTAGGTGTCGCTGTTGAAGACCTCCCCCGCCGGGGAGAAGGAGCTATCGTGGAAGGAGAAGGTCTGACGGACCTCCAGTCAGAGTGCTTCAACATCCTCTTGCGACTCGAGGGCTCGGCCAACTCCTTGCCCTTGCCTATGATTTCAGCTCTTGGCTTTAGGGTGGGAGCGTATCCACCTTCTGAAGCTCCGAGGATCGCCACCTCAGAGGTTGATTGCCTCTCCATTAGGCCCATGTTGTCCAATAGCGGCATCTTCCTCCAGAGCTCTCTGCACTCCTCTGGTACCATATTCAGAGGAAGGAAGGCCGCCGGTGGAGACAAATCGCCACGGCTGATGTTCCCAGGCTGGAGCTTCTTGAGATGGGTCTTCAAGGCTTCACCGTTCATGTTGGTGCCCAAACCAACCTCAATGCGGTTGGTATCCATCTCACTGTTGAAGGCCTAGGCATGTCACCCCCTAGCCCTCAGTGGGGCCCACCTGTTCATCAAGAAGTTGCGGAAGACCATCTGGGGGGTCACCCCACCTTCGACACACTCCTGGATTCTGTCCAGAATGGGCTTGCACTCTCTCGACAGCTCCGACACGTCACTCCAAGTGTCAGTGTCGATGCGGGGGAGGCCTTCAGGCAGTTCCAGCCTCTTGTGTCCCTCGACGGTGATGACCACCCTGTCTTTCTTCCAGTCGTCCCACTTGCAGGAGGGAAAGGTCCTTAAGTACGTGAGGGGGGAGTTTTTTCGCTTCACTAAGTAGTAGAAGCCGATGAACTCATCACTCTTCCCGGTGGGTTAGATAGTGAAGAAAGTCTGGAACAACTACACGCAAGGGGGCACACCCACCCACATCTCGCAAAAGTGGACGAAAGTCACCACCAGCAAGATTGAGTGGGGGGCAAGATGGTGGAGCTGCAGATCATAGAAATCTAGCAACATCAGAAAGAAAGTGGAGAAAGGCGGGATCAAACCAACCATGGCGTACCCAAGGAAGTACACCATATCTCCAACTCGCTTCTTCTCGAAGGGAAGCTTGCCGCAACGAATGGCGTTGCCGAAGGAGTCAATGGACCAACCCATGTAGGTCCAGACCCTAGACATCTCCTTCTTGCTCCCAATTCGGGTCTTGGGGAGTCCCAACTTCATCGAAGCAAAGCAGGGCGAGAGATGAAAAGCAAGCGAAAGTTTAGAGGATTCGAGGTCAAGTTCAAATGAAGGCGTAAAGAATCCCCAAACGGTGCGTGCTTTCCTTCTTAAGTAAGCCCCCGAAATACTTGGATTTAAACCGCAGAGTGGCCGACGATACAGTTCAAAAAAATTCACCCTGCCAATGTCAAGGGGGCTCGAGGCCACCTTGACAATCAAGTCGAGGTTCTTACCCCAGGCGAACAGTTGTCATCATGAGAGGCGAGAAGTCCGAGGGAGGCGGCCTGATAGGGTGCGTGGAACCGATACAGTTTTCGTATCGGGAACCGGGGACCTTCAATTGCGTGAGATCCGCACGCTCAGATCTCACCTGCTGCATCCTAGATATGCCACGCGGCGATGGTTTAACTGCGAACCACCACCCCAACAGCACATCCAAAGACCCTTGAAGACACGGAGTGGAAATCAAAGGATGGACCCACCTCCGGCAGAATGACTTCATCCAAAAGGTCTCTCCCAAAGGTGGGCCCAGGGGGCCACTGTCGGTACCCTGTGTACCAGATACCCCTTGGGACTGCAAAAAGAGCAAAGGAACTCCGCCCATCAGTGTTGAAGACCTCCGAAGGCCCCACGTGTCACTTGGAACCGGACCTGCCTCCCTTATATGGTTAGTCCCAGTGCCGCCACGTGTATCATTGAATCGGAGCTACATCCCACGCATGGGAAAGCTCCGGACTAGATACCTGTGTGGCACCCAGTACCTAACCCCCGACAGAGGGAAGCTCCGGTACCGACATGTGTACAAGAGCACTGGACCTACTCGTCCAAGATAGTAAGCTCCAGAGCTGCCACGCGTCCAACCGCTGGACCTTCAACCTCAACAGGCAGAGTGGTGGACTTCCAACGACTCAGACCTTCAAGAAACATTAAAGACATCAAGACCCGTTTAAGTGTCATTAATACTATCTTAATGACACATGATCGAAGGGCCCTTAATACCAGTAACGCCACTGTCAAGGTGCGTTACCACACCATTAAGGGTAATTAAGTGCATTAAGCATCAGTAATTGCCAGGGCCACATGTCGGGCAAGCCTCACGATGTAACGACCAGTCCTTGTACTATAAAAGGACAGGTCGAGCGATACGCTGGAGAGGGACTTCTACACACGCCCACAAGCGCTCAGACGCTCAATACAACAACAACACACACCCGTGGAGTAGGGTATTACGCTCAGGCGACCCTGTAAGACCTATGTGTGCTGAATACATTGGCTTGTAGTGAATACACTTGCTTTGACGATAAAAGTTTTGAATATCACCAAAACACCTTTTTATCAAGGTCTGACTCTAGCACTGAGCTACAACAAGGTCCGACGGTAGGTCCAGCTTGTTTTGGGTAGCTCCGGCTACGTTAGATGCTAGGTCTGACTTGTTGGTAAGGTCCGACTAGCTTTGGTCAGCTTCGGTGAAGTTTTTTCTTTAGCTCCGGCATGTTTTTGATAGCTCCAACATGTTTTTGATAGCTTTGGCATGTTTTTGCTAAGCTCCGACTTACATTGTCTAGCTCTGGTTTTTGGGTTGACTAGTTTGGACTAGTTTTGGTAAGCTCCGGCGCTAGGTCCTGCTAGTTTTGGTAAGCTCCAGTGCTAGGTCCTGCTAGTTTTGTAAGCTCCGGCGGGAGATTGGTTGTACTAGTTTTGGTAAGCTCCGGCGCTAGGTTCTACTAGCTTTTGTTAGCTCCGGCTCAAGGTCCGGGTTGCTCTGGCAAGGTCCGAAACTTGACTTTAGTGCTTCTGCTTTTCATGTGCAATGTTTCGTACTTGCTTTACATTGTTGGAAAGATTGCTTAGTATTCATTTGCTATGTTTTTGGTGCGTTTTCATTGATATGGATAATATCGTGTTACTGTGGTTTTGCAACATGCTTATGTGAGGTTCTCACGTAGGGTGTTGTGTTCGGAACTAACTTGAGTCAAGTCGAGGACTTGGGCTCGTATGGATTGGTTGTTTATTCATGTGCAAGTGTTGCTTGAGTTCAAGACATGGCTGGTGACGGGATCCATTGGACTAGTCTTAGGGAGGAGATGAGGTTCCAACAACCAAATTCAGGAGGAATTGTGGTTGAGCTGATCAGGAGGTTGCGAAACATGATTCTATCAAGAACAATGCATATGAAGGTATCGTGGACGTCATTGGAAGATGTTTGCACGTGTGCAAGGAGTGCATGGACGTGGCTGCATGGTTCCGAGGCGTGATGAAGAGATGTGGACGTAAAGAGTTGGTCGGAAAGGTCCAACCGACTAGGTTATGGACTCAGGCTGCTGCTGAGTTGGGTTTAACTCAAATATGGAAAGATTTGAGTTGGTTATGATAGGATTTCGTATGGGTCACTAATTTGAGTTGTTTAGGAATGTGGGGTACGTTCCTAAGGTATTTGAAAGTCTTAAGATTACTTCTATCTGAGTATAGAAGTATCCTAATCAGTTATGGAAAGTTATGATTCGTGAACAGAGTAGGATTAGGTTCCTGATTTGAGTTGAGTTGGCTTTCGAGCTAGTTATATAAGCAAGGGAGCCCAGAGCTCGTGGTGGACGACTTTGGGGCTGTTCCTCTTGTATTCTATTGAATAAAATTCGTAGTTTGAAGGAACTTTCGTGCCTTGTTCGTCCGACTTGTTCCAGACAAGTTTTACTCGTTGAGTTTCTGGACAGCACTACCTTTCGTCGGTGGTTTTATCATAACTCGAGTTTTACAGATCCAGTTGACGTGATTCTTTTTGAATTGTCTCCACAACTTGATTCTCTATCATATGTCAAAATTTCACGGTCATTGGAATTGTGGTTTATGATCTACACGAGTTTCTTTGCAGCGTTCCAGAACTGTTTTTTTCTCGGATAGGGAAGATTGACCATTGTTTGATCTTTCGATCATAACTTGAGTTTTACTCGACAGATTTGAGTGATTCTTTCTGTGTTGTCTTCGTGACTTGATTCTCTCTTATATCTATTACTTTTGTCACGGTGAAACACGTTTAGATTAGTCTCACACATGATTTCTTTAACAGATCGTTTTTCTGTCAAAAGGGTTTGGGGTTTAATTGTTTCCGCTGCGTAAGATTTTTAAATCTACCATTCACCCCCATCCCCTCTGGTAGCTTTTCACGTGCTCTTCGATCCTACAGAAACGAACCACGTAAATCCTCGTGTCTACTCATCATCATGTTTTGAATCTCTACGCGTCCAGAACCAAAGTACAAACACTGAGGGCTGCCAACGGTAGTACCGGGAGAATTGCCGGAATAACTATCCGACAGTGACGCATCGCACGGCATCACCCTCTATGATTATTGGAATGTGTGGACCCAGTCCACACATATCTGTGACGTAAGAAACATCAACAAGCATCTCTACCGCTGTTGCCAGGGAATGGTTGCTATAAATCTTCGAACCTTATTCACCCTTGTATCTATCTTCTTATCTTACCTTTCCTTTTTTTAACACCGCCCCATATATGGAGCAGCTCACCATTCTTTCTTATTTTGCCTCAAAGGGCAAGTGCCATAAGCCACTGCCTTCGACGGAACCCATCTGTTCTACTAGCTATAAACTTCGCTCTGGCTTTATAGCCATGGCTCAGGAACAATCCTTTTTAGGAACGGATTGTGAAAACCCTTACAACCATCTACGAGAGTTCGAACAACTTTGTTCATGCCTTCTAATCAAGGGAATGACACAATAAACTCTTAAATGGAAGTTGTTTCCCTTTTCTCTCAAGGAAAAAACCAAACAATGGTACGACCACAACATTGGGAAGACAAACAAAAATTGGAATGAATTACGAGACAAATTTTGTCTTGCTTTCTTTCCAATTGCTCGAATTGTTTCCTTACGAAAGGAAGTACTATGCTTCCAACAGATTGAGACGGAATCCATAGGTGCAGCTTGGGACAGGTTTTCTCTTTTGTGAAATTATGGCCCAGATTTGTCCATATCTGATCCGTTGCTTTTGAAACACTTCTACATGGAATTGAACAAAGAGTTTGCGCTACATCGTGACATTATGGTTAGAGGATCTTTCCTCCATAAGACGCTAGAAGAAGGTAATGATCTTCTAGATCAAATTCTAGAAAATTCTTCTTTCCTTATGGGTCTTAATGAGCCTCCTCAAGAGGAAGTCATGTCAAGAACCGAGGATGAATCCATGGACAAGGATGAACCCACTTCTTGCTTATCCCATACCTTGACAGAAGAATCCTCTCCCGAACCTGAAACTACGAAGGAAGAAGAAATTCAACCTTCGAAGTTTACCTTTTACTTTGAGGAAGAAATATTTGAAGATTTTGGAAATACCTCAAAGTATTGTTGCCATAGGAAACCATCATTGCCGGTAACTCCACCTGACCCACATAATGGAGTGTTCGTCCAATAGACAGTCAAAGGAGTTAACCTCTATTCTAAGCAGAGAATGGACTGAGGAAGTTGAGCATTCGCCCGAAATTCTTCATATGACCTCACCCTTGGCAACCATTCTATGTTTCATTAGAAGGACACCAATGAGGATCCTATACAACCCACTGTTGGAGAAAATCCCATTTCCAGTTCTTGTGCTGTCGCCATTCTGGGAGATGTGCCATTGGCACCAACATGTAAATCATTCCACGATTCTTTCAGAAACATCCTTGAAGGATGCGGTGTTTTGCAATAGTTGTCTATAAGACAAAAAGATATTGAGGCCATCCTAGACTTCTTCGTAATCCAAGATTGACATTTTGATTGGAATTCCCATCGAGAAATTTCTCATGGCAATTCCTTTGGAAGGAAACCGCAATGTCAAACTTGTAGGGAGGAAGTTCTCTATTCCTATACTACGTTCCAAGAACACATCCCCAAAATCTCTCATCCAACATGAACCAATAGAGGAGGTTAGAACTCTACAATTCTTAGCACCCCCTGAAATTGAAGGAGAAGGAGATTTCATCCAAGAGGAGGATGAATTTCAGGAGACAATTGAATTACCAAAAGAAGAGTTCTTCCCAAAACCTCCTATTTAGCTAAAAATCCTACCTCCAGGCCTACGTTATGCCCTTCTAAATGGTGATTTGGAAGCCCCTGTCATCATAAGTGACAAGCTTTTAGATGATGAGACACTCAAACTCATAGCCATGCTAGAGAAGCATAGAGCTTCTTTTGGCTATTCACTGGAGGATCTCAAGGACAATAGTCCAGCGTTATGCACCCATCGCATTCCTATTGACTCCGAGAGTGTCCCCACAAGGGACCTCAAAGGAGATTGAATAATGCGATTCAGGAAGTTGTCAAGAAGGAAGTTTTGAAACTTCTGCATGCCAGAATTATTTACCCTGTTCCTCATAGTGAATGGGTCAGCCAAGTTCAAGTAGTACTTAAGAAGGGGGGTATGATGGTCGTTCAGAATGAGAAGAATGAATTAATTCCTCAACGAACCATAACGGATTGGAGGATGTGCATTGATTACCAAAAACATAACAAGGCCACAAGGAAGGCTAATTTTCCACTACCCTTCATCGATGAGATATTAGAGCGGTTGGCAAAACACTCCTACTTTTGTTTCCTTGATGTGTATTCGGGTTATAATCAAATCTCAATCCATCCCGTTGATCAAAGTACGACCACATTCACATGTCCTTACGGGACTTATGCTTACCGGCGTATGTCCTTTGGACTGTTTAATGCTCTTGCCTCTTTTCAAAGATGCATGATGTCTATCTTTTCCAACAGGATTGAGGAGATCATGAAAGTTTTCATGTACGATTTCTCCGTCTGTGGAAAAACTTTTGATCATTTTCTGGCAAAACATAGACAAGGTCTTACAAAGATGCCAAGAGAAGGACCTGGTACTTAATTATGAAAGGTGTCGTTTCATGGTCCGTGAAGGCATCGTTCTTGGACACTTAGTGTTTGAGAGAGGGATAGAGGTGTACAAAGCAAAAATTGAAGTTATTGAAAAACGTGCACCACTTATCAATGTTATGGGAATTCGCAGCTTTCTAGGTCATGCAGGGTTCTATTGGCGATTCATCAAATATTTCTCAAAAGTTGCTAGATCCCTCACCAACCTACTAGCTAAGGAGCTCCCTTTGATTTTTATGATGAATGCCTTAAATCATTTGATAGACTCAAAAAGGCACTCATCTCAACTCCAATCATCCAACCTCCCGATTGGACGATGCCATTCGAAATCATGTGTGATGCTAGTGATTTTGCTGTTGGATCGGTCCTAGGCCAAACCATAGATAAAAAGCATCATGCAATATCCTATGGAGTAATATCTGAGCATTATTTGATTTTAATGTTTGTTTTGCATGTTCGTCGCACGAAATAGAAGGTATCGCTGTAGAGATTGCTTTCGAGGACCTGCAGAACCAGAACTTCAAAGCTTTCAATCCAAACCGAGCTCAAGAGCAAGGCAAGTGTCCTTGACCATTTTGATCGAGGTTTTTAATGATTTGTTTGCAAATTGCATGCTTGTGTTGAATTGATGGGAAAACAAAATTATAGGAGTTTATTAGTTTGTATGACCACCCTTGTCGCTTGAACACAATGTAAAGAGTTAGGAAGGGTCGTTTACACTTTTGCTTCGCTATAATCAATTGGGTGGGGAAACACTCATATTGCTTAGTTGTGAACTATTGAACACCTTAATGTTGAGAATTGATATTAATGACCCTATAACAACATGGTGCATAGGGATCTAAGCAAGCCGGTTACATGGAATGAGTTGGACTATTTTGGTGGTTTTGCTTGTTTTAGATCTAAGGACCTGCTCATGGAGCGACAACCCAGGTTTTACAGTTCCACCACAGGGCCAAGTATGGGTGCGGCTTAGCTGACTAATTAGTGTGTTGCCAATACTGTTCAGGCCATTTGGAAAGCTCGGGGAAGGGGTAGTCGGATGGGTTTGTTGTGATGGTGCGACTACCCACGGATCTGAATGGCACAAGAGGGGGGCCTTGGATGGATGTGCTCAGTTGGAGACATCACCACCGATGAAACCTCAGTGGGGATCTAATAGGCTAGTAATCACTTTGTAAAGGCTATTTTGTGATCTTTTAGCCACACACCAAAGGAAGTGTGAGACGGCATAATTGAGATTCCTTAGTCATCGAAAGGTGATGAAATCACAAACTTGTGGGTAAAGTTGTACAACCTCTACAGAGTGTTAAAAACTATCATGATAGTCGTGCTCTGAGTTATGAGTGACATGGACGCTCACATAATTAGAGTTATGGACCTTGAACATGGTTTAATGGCTGAAATTGATTTGGGAATCGGTATTGTTATAGTAATTGGGAATGAGACATGAAAATGGTAATATTGAGTCAAATGAGCAGTTATGAGTTCATTATGGATTATTATTGTTGGTATTGGTTACCTAAGTTGAAATTAATGTTATTTCAGTCATCTTGGGAAGGACCTCACTTGATGATAATATTATTGAATTTTCAACTATTTTAAATGTACTTTTATGCAATTAGCCTTTTGTTTATCACTCCTTGTCTAGGCTACATGTCATACTTTCCCACACTTGCTAAGTACGATATGTGCTCACCCTTGCCATTCCCCCAACAAACTTAGATGCAGGCGATAATGTGGAGTACCCGGGGGTGTTTGAGGAGTTCTAGGTGCACGTGTTACCGTCAAGCTTGCCTATGGAGTTGGTGTCTTTAGTGGTTAGTATTTTCCACTGCAGTCTTAGTAGACCTTGTATTCAAGACTATTTGGTTTGTAATAAGGTACTATTATTAGTGTTATTATTTGAGGCATGGTTATAATCTGGCTATCGTTTGTGAATCACTTGTGTATGTGTGTTAAACATCCTGTGCACACATATGCATTACACTTGGTTCATTTTAGAAAACGGGTGTCACACTCATGCTCCTCTACGGCCTCCGAGTAGGCCTTTTGCTTACCCTCCTGCTGACAGGAGGACGCATCTTCTCGATGTTTCTGCTGTACGCGCTTCACAAGCTTCTTGACATCACGACACTCTTCGATGCCGTGAATCGAAGTGTTGTGGATTGGACACCACTTCTCGTTGTCATCTTCATCAAATGACGGTCGTAGTCATTTGTCGGGGTGCCCCCCCCCCCCCCCCCCCCCCGCGTCCCGCCACCTACATCCGTTGCAGCTACGAGTGACTTGTCTGTGCCACCTTCCTTCTTATTCTTCTTCTTTCAACTACCTTGGGCAGCAGTTTCGGCCTTCAAATTAGATGGCGCAACTACCTCCGCGGCTAGCCTAGAGTGCCAGTCCCACCCTTCAGCAGCCATGGCACATTTATCTATGTGAGACCTATGTGTGTTGAATACATTGGCTTTAACAATAAAAGTTTTGAATGCTTCCATAACATCTTTTTAGCAAGGTCCGACTTTAGCTCCGAGCTTCTGCAAGGTCCGACAATAGGTCCGACTTTCTTTGTCTAGATCCGACATGTTTTTGGGTAGCTCCAGTGAGCTTTGTCTTTAGCTCTGGCATGTCTTTGATAGCTCCGGCATGTCTTTGTTATTGTCTGATATGTTTCTCTAGGTGTAACTTATGTTGGTTATCTCCGACATGTTTTTCTAGCTCCGACTTTTGAGATGACTAGTTCCGACTAGTTTTGGTTAGCTCTAGTGCTAAGCTCCGGTGCTAGGTTGTACTAGCTTTTGTAAGCTCCAGCGGTAGGTTGTACTAGCTTTGGTAAGCTCCAGTGCTAGGTTGTACTAGCTTTGGTAAGCTCCGGCTCAAGCTCCGTTTAGCTTTGGCAAGGTTCGGAGCTTGATCGTCATATTCCAAATTTTCATGTGAAATGTTTTGAACATGTTTTACACTTATGGAAAGGTTGTTAGTATTCTTTTACTAAGTCTTTGGTGTGTTTTGGTGGTTAAGTCTTATATCATGTTGCTATGATTTGCAACATGCTTATGTGAGGTGCTCACGTAAGGTGTTGTTGTTTCAGAACTAACTTGAGTCAAGTCGCGGACTTGGGCTTGTACAGAATGGTTGTTTGTTCATGTTCAGGTGTTGCTTGAGTTAAAGACATGGCTGGTGACGGGATCCATTGAACTAGTCTTAGGGAGAAGATGAGGTTCAACAACCAAGTTCAGGAGGAATTGTGGTTGAGTTAATCGGGAGGTTGCGCAGTATGTTTGAATCAAGAACAATGCATATGAAGGTATCGTGGACGTCGTTGGAAGATGTTTGCACGTGTGCAAGGAGTGCATGGACGTGGCTGCATGGTTCCGAGGCGTGATGAAGAGATGTGGACGTAAAGAATTGGTCGAAAAGGTCCAACCGACTAGGTTATAGACTCAGGCTGTGGCTGAGTCGGGTTTGACTCAAAAATGGAATGTTTTGAGTTGGTTATGATAGGATTTTGTGTGGGTCACCAATCTTAGTTGTTTTAGGAATGTGGGATATGTTTCTAAGGTGTTTGGAAGTCTTAAGATTGCTTCTATCTGCGTATAGAAGAGTCCTAAGCAGTTATGGAAAGTTTCGATTCGTGAACGGAGTAGGATTAGGGTCCTGATTTGAGTTGAGTTGGCTTTCAAGCTGGTTATATAAGAAAGGGAGGCCAGAGTTCGTAGTGCACGACTTTAGGGCTGTTCCCTTTGTGTTCTATTGAATAAAATTCGTAGTTTGAAGGTATTTTTGTGCCTTGTTCGTCCGACTTGTTCTAGACAAGTTTTACTCGTCGAGTTTCTGGACAGCACTACCTTTCGTTGGTGGTTTTATCATAACTCGAGTTTTACAGATCCAGTTGATGTGATTCTTTTTGGGTTGTCTTCAAAACTTGATTATCTATCATCTGTAAATATTTCTCAGTTATTGGATTTGTGGTTTCAGATCTACACGAGTTTGTTTGCAGCGTTCCTGAACTGTTTTTCTCGGGTAGGACAGATTGACCTTTGTTCGATCTTTCGATCTTAACTTGAGTTTCCCTCGACGGATATGAGTGATTCTTCTTGTGTTTTATTCGTGACTTGATTCTCTCTGATATATATAACTTTTCTCCTGGTGAAACAGGTTTATATTAGTTTCACACACGATTTCTTTAACAGATCGTTTTTCTGCCAAGGGGGTTGGGATTTAATTCTTCCGCTACGTAAGATTTTTTAAATCTATCATTCACCCCCTCTGGTAGCTTTTCACGTGCTCTTCGATCCTAAAATTGGTATCAGAGCCACGGTGCTCCAATCATTGTGATTTTCACGTGTTTTGGACTAATCATCATGGAGAAATAATCCACCAAACCTTCTGTGTTTGCTGGTATTGATTTTCAGGTTTCGAAGGCACGCATGGAGGCTTTCATCCAGGTGCAAGGCTTTGCAATATGGGAGAAGGTGTACAAGCCTTACAAAGTTCCACCTAATGATCAAGTTATGGCTACAAACCTATGGGACGTCGACAACAACAACAAAGCCTGAAACTTGATCATCCAAGGACTCACTCAGAGCGACTTTGACCGCGTTGCACATCTCCGATCGGCATACGATGTATGGAGAGCACTTTGTGACTATCATGAAGGATCCAACACGATCAAGGAGGTAAGGCAATGCATGTTCAAGAAAGAATACATGCGCTTTGAGATGCAACCCGGTGAGTCAATCGATGATCTCTTTGCTCACTTTAACAAATTCTCAGTAACTTGCGTGGTGTCAACGTAATTTTTCTGATGCTGAAAATGCTAGGCAACTTCTTAGTGCATTAGACATGTCAATCTGGGAGATGAAAGTTACATCTATTCGTGAATCTACTGTCATGAGTGCACTTACTTTAGATGTGCTTTACTCTAAACTCAAAACTCATGAAATTTACATCTTATCACGTAAGAACCCAAATAACTCTATTGCATTTGTCTCACAACGTGATATGCCTAGATCCGGCTAATCATCATCTTGCAATACTCTTGCTTTGTTGTCCTCACTAACCCTGGAGCAGGTCGAGGAATTTCCGGAGGAGGAGCTAGCACTTCTCTCTACTAGGTTCTCAAAAGCATTGCAAAATGTGAGAACTAGAAGGAGAGGAAGCTCCGGACCTCAACGATGTTTGGAATGTGGTAAGACAGGAAAATTTCGTACAGAATGCCATAACCTTTCAGGTTCTACTTCCCGAGAAGAAAAACAATCAAGGACGAAGCACTCCTCAACAAATGATAAGAAGAAGAAGGGCTTTACAGGTCGCCAACTGGTGAACAGTTTTAACTCAGTACTCCATGAACTTGGCTCAAGCGACGTTGACATTGGAAGTGATGAAGATGATTTGGCCAACTTATGCTTCATGGCGTGCAAAACAAGATCAAGATTAAGTCAGGAGGATGCAGAACACAACAGTGACGATGATGAGGTATGTTCTACCTGTAATGAAATGTGTGATGCAATTTCTCGTGCAACTATTATTGTTAAGAAAAAGGACAAAAAGCTTAGGGATAATGCTGCTAAAATTGAACCACTAGAATCTGAAATCAACCATTTGAAAACCTTGATTCCTAGTGATAATTTTTGTCCCTCATGTGATTTAATCTATGAACAATTGTCCACACTAAGAACTGCACATTCCTCTACTCTAGATAGACTTGAACTTGAAATTGAAAAGAACAAAAAGCTTGCTGCACTTGAGATGGGGAACTTAAAAGATGCTTCGTGTTGTACAATTGATTTGCATTGTTCTAGTTGTGATGATCTTGAAAAGAAACTAAAAGATGCCATGAATGAAATTTCAATATTGAATAATGCTTTACATTCTCATGAAGTTAAATATTGTTCCAATTGCAAATTAAAAGGAAAAAGTTCATGTGAAAATTGTCTTGATCTGTAAAATAATCTTGATAACATGCATAGGACATTAGAATGGTTTTGTAATGGGAATAAGAACCTAAACTTGCTGCTGAATTCTTCCAAGTCTTGCAATGATAAAACTGGTTTAGGTTTTGATTCTCATGCTCATGCTAAGGCACATCCAACTAAAATTGTAAAGTCATTAGGAAGTGGTTTGATTCAAATAGTTCCTAAACAAAAAGAAGTGGTTTTGAAATCTGCAGGGGTGTTGTCTCATTCAGTTTCAAATAAAAATATTGCTTGCTCATCTAGACATGAACACAAAGTTAAATTTCATTGTACCTACTGTGGTAGAGATGGTCATGTCATAGATTTTTGTTATAGACTTGCTGAACAACAGAAAAGGAAAAGAATGATTGCTAGATCTCATAACTTTCATGCAAAATTTGCTGCACATATTAAACTGAATGCCAGGAACATGCAACCTGCTATTATGAGTCAAAAACATTCAATGTTTACCTCCGGACCTTCTGTTTTTGCCTCTAGAGCTACTGATTTTTGTGCTACACAAGTAACACCTTATAGGTCAGTAGTTAAGAATAAAAAACCTCAAACTTTGACTCATAAACCAGCTGTTTTTATCTCAGCTTTCGCGTGTTTTTCCCGCTGCACGTCGTGTGACTCAGTACTGGATACCTAAATGCCTTTTGACTAACCCCAGTATTGAGTCATCGACGTATTGTGCTTCTATGTAGGTTACATGCTTGAGGAAGGAGAACATTCAGATTGTGGATTCAGGTTCCTCACGCCACATGACTGGTAACAAAGAATGGTTCTCCTACCTCTCTTTTGTGTCACATATAGAGAATGTTACTTTTGCCGATAATTCTTCAACTCCTATAATTGCTAAGGGTTCGGTTAGAGTAAATGATCACTACACTTTGAAGATGTGGCACTTGTCAAAAATTTGAAATACAACTTGCTTTTTGTTTCACAATTGCTAGATGAAAATCTGGAAATTATTTTCAATAAAAACTGCTGCAAAGTTGTAGGTTCAAATAGTGAGCTTATTTTTAACATGTCTTGGTTTGGAAGTGTTTTTAAATCTGATTTTGATATGTCTTCCTCTAAGCATGGGTGTCTAGTTGCTAATGATTCAAAGGACATATATTTTTGGCATCGTAAACTTGGTCACGTTGGCTTTGATCACCTAATACGTGTTATTGCTCTTGATCGCATACGTGGGTTTCCTAAGCTTTAAGTGGACAATGAAATTGTGTGTTCTTCTCGTAGACATGCTAATATGGTTGCAGGTTCACATACTCCTCTTACAATGATCATGACAACTGAACCGGGTCAACTTTTGCACCTTGACACCGTATGACCTTCACGTGTTCAATCCTTCGGAGGTAAATGGTATGCTCATGTTATTGTTGATGATTATTCTAGATACTCTTGGGTTTACTTTATGGCGTCTAAGAATGAAGCTTTTAGTCACTTTAGAACTTTATTTGTTAGATTATCAATTGATCACCCAGGATCTTTAAAAGCAATTAGAAGTGATAACATAACTGAATTTAAAAATCAATCTTTTGATCACTTTTGTGCGGAAAATGGAATAGATCATCAATTTTCTTCACCATATGTATCTCAACAAAACGGTGTTGTAGAAAGAAAGAACATAACCTTAGTTGAGATGGCTAGGACTATGCTTGATGAATATCAAACTCCTAGGAAATTTTGGGCTGATGCGATTGCAACCGCTTGTTATGTCTCAAATTGTGTTTTCTTGCGCGCTAAGCTAGGTAAAACACCATATGAGCTCCGTTTTGGACATAGGCCTAGTGTTACGCACTTTCGGTTCTTTGGTTGCAAATGCTTTGTTAAGAAACATGGTAATCTTGATAAATTTGAACCTAGATCCATTGATGGCTTGTTTCTTGGTTATCCATCTCATACTAGAGGCTACCATGTGCTTTTACTTGACACTAACAAAAATGTGGAGACTTGTGAAGTGTCTTTTGACGAATCCAGCCCAGATACTAGCTCAAACATTGCAGGTCCAGATCCATATCTGCAGGGGGAGAGCATTTTCATTGAAGATGAGGAAGAGGTGGAGCTGCTGCCCGAAAATTCAGCAGCTAGTGACATTGTTCGAGCTCCTGATTTTGATTCATAGCCAGCACCGACGACCACCATTGCTGGTCCAGATCCTCCTCAAGTTACAATCTCATCGATTTGTGATGAACATGAAGAAGAAGAAGCTTGTGAAGTGTCCACTCCCCTCCGGGTTCTCAAAATTCATACTCCACAATAGATTATTTGAAGCTTGCACGAACGAGTTACACGGTCCAGGTTTTGCGATCCAAACTCTCATGCTCATTCTGCTTTTATTGCTTCTTTTGAACCCAAAGATATATCGCATGCACTCACCAATGAATCTTGGATTATTTCCATGCGAGAAGAGTTAGAAAATTTTAAAAGAAATAATGTTTGGAAACTTGTACCTCCTCCTCAAGGTCACACTTTAATTGGAACTAAATGGGTGATTAAAAATAAACAAAGTGAGGATGAGGTTGTGGTTAGGAATAAGGCTAGGTTGGTTGCTCAAGGTTTCACTCAAGTTGAAGGTCTAGATTTTGATGAAACTTTTGCTCCTGTTGCTAGATTAAGAGTCATAAGAATTTTGTTAGCTTTTGCTGCATCTAAAGGTTTTAATCTATATCAAATGGATGTTAAAAGTGCTTTTCTTAATGGATACATAGATGAGGAGGTTTATGTCAAACAACCACCGGGGTTTGAAAATTCAGATTTTCCTAATCATGTTTACAAACTGTCCAAAGCCTTGTACTGTCTCAAACAAGCCCCTAGAGCATGGTATGATAGGTTAAAAACATTCTTACTTGAAAAGGGGTTTACCATGGGCAAGGTCGATAAAACTCTTTTTGTGCTTAAGCATGGCAATGACTCATTATTCGTTCAAGTGTATGTGGATGATATTATCTTTTGTTGTGCTTCTCATGATCTTGTGTCCAAGTTTTCAGCTATGATGAGTTCAAAATTTGAGATGAGTATGATGGGAGAACTCACGTACTTTTTGGGGCTGCAAATCAAGCAAACCAAGGAGGGTACCTTTGTGCATCAAACGAAGTATACAAAAGACCTCCTAAGGCGCTTCAACATGGACAAAAGCAAGCCTCTTCGAACACCAATGGGAACAACAAAAACACTTGAACTTGATGAAGATGGTGAAGCCATGGATCAAAAAGAATATAGAAGCATGATCGGATCACTTTTGTACCTCACGGCATCAAGACCGGACATACAATTCAGCGTATGTCTTTGTGCACGGTTTCAAGCCTACCCACGTGCTTCACATCATCAAGCCGTCAAAAGGATTCTCAGGTACTTACATGGAACTCAAGAATTTGGCATTTTTCTTCCTTCTTCCTCAATCGTTATTTGAAAGCTTCTTCCGATGCTAATTTTAGAGGTTCTAGGATTTTCATGGTAATTCACTTGTTGCTTGGTCCTCTAGAAAACAAAATTCAGTTGCACAATCCACAGCCGAATCTGAATATGTAGCTACTGCTAGTGCTTGCTCATAAATTTTTTGGATTGTTCAAACACTTAAGGACTATGGGGTTGATCTAGATAGTGTTCCACTGTTTTGTGATAACACTAGTGCCATTTGCATCGCTAAAAACCATGTGCAACATTTTAGAAGTAAGCACATTGATATTAGGTATCACATTCTCCGTGATAATGTTGAAAAAGGAAACATTATGCTCCACCATGTAAATACCGAACAACAGTTGGTTGACATTTTTACAAAACCTTTGAATTTCACTCATTTTTGTTACATTCGTAGTGAAATAGGGGTTATGCATCCTCATGACTTACATTGAGGGGGAGTTTTCAAACCCTAGAAGTCTATGTGTGAATCTGAAATTAAAATAATATGAGCATAGTATTTCATACATATATGAAATTGTGATTCCTTTTACATGCTAAAAGTTCTTACTACATTACTCGTGTTATACATTTTGTAGTTTTTGCCATGTCTAGTAATTGGAATAATTACTTACACTAAATCTGGTCATGGTCGAACTTTCTAGCTGTTTTAAACTTGTTGCATGCTCACAAGTGCATTTAATCATAAAGAATTAATCAAGTAATCAACTCACTTGTTGAGTTTTTTTATGAACAAATATAAGTTGAGAAAAGATCAAGAGAATATGCATGCATCGCACTTCTTCTTTTGAGATGGCTTATCATTGCACTTAGATATGAACTTGGAAGAAGCTGTGTATGACTAAAACCATATGCTTACGCTTCTGATTGTCAAATGACATAGCCTTGTCTTGGTTTGTTAGAATAAGGTAGATGCACATATAATCTCTTGCAAATATCATATGATCTAAATTTTTGCTTTGAAAAATAATAAAATGCAGCAACAAGTGTCATGATTTCAGGTATTAAAATAGTTAAGTTTGTGAGATCATGACTTGCTTAAATTGAAAATTACATTTTATCTCTAGCATGGCTTACACTACTTTATGTATCTCATTGTTGTTATAGTGTAAGTTACTTGATAGTATGACTTGGATGAGCTTTGTTTTATATGTATATGTTATAATATGCTCATAACAATTGAAATTTATTTTTTGAACCTTGTTGAATACATTGTCAAAGGGGGAGAGATAATATGGTGAATTATGCAAGGGGGAGAAATATGTATAGGGGGTAAATTTATTTCTATCTCATTTCATTTTCAAAAAGGGGGAAAATTGTTCTCAAAACTTTTCATGCCATTGTTCGGGTTTTAAATGGTGTTGCCAATGCATTCATCAAGAGGAGATTGTGAGACCTATGTGTGCTGAATACATTGGCTTTGACAATAAAAGTTTTGAATGCCGCCATAACATCTTTTTAGCAAGGTCCGACTCTAGCTCCGATCTTTTGCAAGGTCCGACAATAGGTCCGACTTTCTTTTTTCTAGATCCGACATGATTTTGGGTAGCTCCGGTGAGCTTTGTCTTTAACTCCAACATGTCTTTGATAGCTCCGACATGTCTTTGTTAAGCTCCGATATGTTTTGCTAGGTCTGACTTATGTTGGTTAGCTCCGACAAGTTTTTCTAGCTCCGAATTTAGGGATGACTAGTTCCTACTAGTTTTGGTTAGCTACGGTGCTAGGCTCCTGTGCTAGGTTGTATTAGCTTTGGTAAGCTCCAGCGCAAGCTTCGGTTAGCTTTGGCAAGGTTCGGAGCTTGATCGTAATGTTCCAAATTTTCATGTGAAATGTTTCGAACATGCTTTACACTTATGGAAAGGTTGCTTAGTATTCTTTTACTAAGTTTTTGGTGTGTTTTGGTGGTTAAGGCTTATATCATTTTGATGTGCTTTGCAACATGCTTATGTGAGGTGCTCACGTAAGGTGTTGTAGTTTCGGAACTAACTTGGGTCAAGTCACACACTTGGGCTCGTACAGATTGGTTGTTTGTTCATGTGCAGGTGTTGCTTGAGTTCAAGACATGGCTGGCGACGGGATCCATTGAACTAGTCTTAGGGAGAAGATGAGGTTTAACAACCAAGTCCGGGAGAAATTGTGGTTGAGTTGATCGGGAGGTTGTGCAGCATGTTTGAATCAAGAACAATGCATATGAAGGTATCATGGACATCGTTTGAAGATGTTTGCACGTGTGCAAGGAGTTTATGAACGTGGCTGCATGGTTCCGAGGTGTGATGAAGAGATGTGGACGTAAAGAATTGGTCGGAAAGGTCCAACCGACTAGGTTATGGACTCAGGCTGTGGATGAGTCGGGTTTGACTCAAAAATGGAATGTTTTGAGTTGGCTATGATAGGATTTCGTGTGGGTCACGAATCGTAGTTGTTTTAGGAATGTGGGATACGTTCCTAAGGTGTTTGGAAGTCTTAAGATTGCTTCTATCTGCGTATAGAAGAGTCCTAAGCAGTTATGGAAAGTTTCGATTCGTGAACAGAGTATGTTTAGGGTCCTGATTTGAGTTGACTTGGCTTTTGAGCTGGTTATATAAGCAAGGGAGGCCAGAGCTCATGGTGCACGACTTTAGGGCTGTTCTTCTTGTGTTCTATTGAATAAAATTCATAGTTTGAAGGACTTTTTGTGCCTTGTTCGTCCGATTTGTTGTAGACAAGTTTTACTCGTCGAGTTTCTGGACAGCACTACCTTTCGTAAGTGGTTTTATCATAACTCGAGTTTTACAGATCCAATTGATGTGATTCTTTTTGGTTTTTCTTCCAACTTGATTATCTATCATCTGTAAAAATTACACGGTCATTGGATTTGTGGTTTCTGATCTACACGAGTTTCTTTGCAGCGTTCCGGAACTGTTTTTCTCGTCTAGGACAGATTGACCTTTGTTCGATCTTTCGATCATAACTTGAGTTTCTCTCGACAGATTTGAGTGTTTCTTCTCGTGTTTTCTTCATGACTTGATTCTTCATGACAATCTACCAAGCTAAAGAGCTTCGTAACATCCTGGATGCTACATGTGGCTAGTTTCTCCAGCATCTTATCGTATACGCCCTGTCGGAAGGCGACAACAACAGCAGCTTTCGAGATATATAGATGGTATAGTTTTTTCGAACCTGGGAGAATCACTGCATGAACAAGCGCAGAGACTCTCCCAAACCTTGCTGTATGGAAAAAAGATCCAGCTCGGTGGTCGGGCGAGTGCAAGAACTCCGGAAGTTGGTAGGAACTGGCGGCATAGCTCTCCCCAGCTGTAGACTGAGCTAGGCGGCAAGCTCATGAACCATGACCGGGCGGTGCCGGTCAAAGTGACTGGGAAGTAGTTGGCCATTATGGCCTCATTCCCCCCCCCTATGTCCAGTATGGCAGTGGAGTAGATTTGCAAAACTTGACGGGGTTGATAGTCCCGTCATACTTCTCCGGCAAGTGAGGCCGGAACTTGAGTGGCCACTCCACCATACGAAGATGCGGAGCAAGTGCAGAACAACTACCACCCGCTCCTAAGGAGAAGGTGGTGGAGGAACATATATTGTATGATTTGTTGTGGGCATGCCTAGCTTCACTAACTCAGCCTCATGGATGTGTCGCCTCTCACGATTACGCTCGATGGCGACTCAGCCATCTTGCTCGATGTAGTGGGGGACAAGTTTGACCCTGAGGTCTACTATCGGCAGCCTCGAGACTGTGGCAGCGTGATGAGCCATCGAAGGAGTACACGACATCGCATGCTGCGATGGTGCGCATCTTCCTTGTGAAGGCACATAATCGAGTCGTCCTGACATGATCCTGTTTCGGGTTGGTGCCAGCCTACGCCTAGACTACAGCAAGTTGTTGAGTCTCGTGGTTGCGGCGGCGATCAGATAATCAACATCATTACGCCATTGTTCTAGCGCCGCTAGAGATGAATTCGATGCTGGTGGACGCTAGAGAAGAGCACGAGCTACAAACAACGCATACTCTGGTGTTGTTGACGTGTCGGTGACTAACACCAGCACCACATCTTGCAGATGTGGAGCAACTGGAGCTGGTGGCACAATGGGTTGAGGGACTACTACAACTCCCTGATGCTGTGCCGCACTGGGTTGCAGGTTTATGGATGGATTGTTACCAGGGTAGTGGGAGGGACCTCCGACTTCATTCCCTCTTTTGGCGTTAGCGACTGGGTTAGAGGAAGCAGCTGCCAAATTCACCATTGTCGATCTCGAAATTCTCAAGTAGTCCCTACCTAGCGCGCTAAATGTCGAAGTGTAGCAATGACACGTCCACTTGTACTACTATGGAGTAGTCTGTGGAGGTTCTTTTTTAGGCGGGGTGAGAACTCAAGAACTGAGAACAAGGTGAACACGGGTGATTTATGTGGTTCGGGCCGCCAAAGCGTAACACCCTACGTCCACGGGGGTCTGCGTGTTGTATCGTGTGTGTTGGAGTATGCAAGAATCTGCGTATGTCGTGCGTGGGTCGAGATCTTGTCCCCTTGCTACATGAATGTTGGGTCCTTTTACATGCTAAGGCCCGACAGTTGACAACATCATCAGGGCCCGATAGGTGGTATCGGGTTATTAAGCACACTGTATATGATATAAGGCACTTAATAATGATTTAATTGCATATTAACGTGCCCTAATGGCAACGTTACTATGTATTAAGACTCCGCCAATCGTGCATCATTAATGTGGGGTTAATAACGCATTCACTTGGTCATGAAGGGGCCGATTCGTGGTCTTGAATGGTCACGTCGCCTTGGTCAGGTGAAAAATCCCGAGCCCTCCTCGGCGGAGAAGAAAAACCTAGAGCCGCAAGGTACGTAGCAGCACCAGAGCCATCCTCAGCAGGGAGGCAGGTCCGGAGCTGCAGGACACGTGGCAGCACCGGAGCTATCCTCAGCAGGTAGGCGGGTCCAGAGCTGCAGGACACGTGGCATGACCGAAGCCATCCTCAGTAGGGAGGCGGGTCCAGAGCTGAAAGACTGGTGGCAAGACCGGAGCCACCTCAGCAGGGAGGCAGGTCTAGAGCTGCAAGACACGTGGTAGGATTGGAGCCATCCTCAACAGGGAGACGGGTCTGGAGCTGTAGGACACGTTGCAGCACTGGAGCCATCATAAGCAGGGAGGCGGGTCTAGAGCTGTAGCACACATGACCTCTTGATGCCTACTCACTTAGAAGTCGAGACCTAATACTTATTTTTTTGATACGCGAGGGTACCTGTTCTGCAGGTAGCGACAAAAACAATATTATATCATATACAAGAAATTCGATTATACGATACGTACGCCACACGGGCCATGTGCAAACAACCATTCATGCCAACTATCGACAAAGATGAGCCACTTCAACCACTCCCGAGCATAGGGTTCCTCCATGTGATACACATCCCTCTTGTCATCCGTGAGCAGCTGTCATTTTGTCCCCCTAAAATCATTTATAAAAAGGAGTTCGCCTATCTCTGAGCTCCGAGGTGGTTAGGTTAGGTCAGCTTCTCAGTGCTCATTTCATTAGCATGTAATCAATACATTTAAAAATTGTTTTGAAGTGCCAAATTTTGTAGTCTTAATCGACACTGATACAGTTACCAACAAAACCGATAAAGCCATGAAAAAGTATAAAATTTGTGGACACACAATGGACCACATGTGGCATGGTGCACCAGATGCCTTGGCCATAATCCAATCATGCTAGAGCTCAAGCTCCATCCCTAGCGATGATGTGTTCGACAAGCCAACGATGGCCCAACAAGCATAACGCGACCAATGATGAACACCAATAGGACGAGCTCACTAGGAGAGCACGACATGGGGTTTCTTGACCATGGAGGCCCACTGAAGCTCCATTAGCAACTAGTAATGGCGACGTCGAGGCTTCCACTAACAAAAAAACATTTTTATACGCATTCTCACAGAGAATCCATTACAAAATATGTTTGTGATGTCAAATGATTTAATAGCCGCCTATGACAATAGAACATCACAGGCGACTCACAAAACTAAACCTCCAGTGTAAATATACCTATTTTCAAAGGTGGACTTTAAAGAAGGAGCCGCATGTGATAGTAGCGATGAATACAGATGGTTGATGCGACTGGGCATGCGCGATGGTCATCGAGGTGAATTAACGTGCGCAGCGCATCGTATCCTTTGAATTAAATTCGAAGCATCCCATCACCACTGCACACGCCAATAGACGAACCACCAGCCAAAGCGATGCTATAAGGACACACCTGCGCGATTATCTTCTCCGCACAACCATCGTAGTACTACTCTTCCTCTTCTTCGCACAACTACCGCGCTCCATCAACGAGAACACCAAATGGCTGACAAGAAGACACTGCCACCAAGCCCACCGAGAGACCCAGCGACTAAGCAGCCACAACCAGACCCTCCCCCCTCGAGCTTCATGCAAATGGAGTTCATCCTCCCCAACATGGCGCGAGATGTATTTAACAGTACATCTTGTTGCATGCAATGCCTTGGGCTCGGTACCCTTCCAGAACATACTGGAATGGGAACCACGGGCCACTTCATGTTCGGCCTCACGCATGTGATCGGTCGTCTCGACTGTGAGACCTATGTGTGCTGAATACATTGGCTATGATGATAAAAGTTTTGAATACTACCAAACTACCTTTTTTCAACAAGGTCCATGAAAGTGCATCTAGGAATCCCTTGTGGGTTTTGGATGATTTATGACGAGCAAATGAGATCCTAACTACTTTGTTGAGATGAGCACAGGTTCTGATGAGAAAAATGAGCAAAGTGCCCAAAAGAAAGGAGAATGAGGAGTAATGCAGGAAAGAGCTCAAGAAACAAGTATAATAGATCATTGTGTATGGAGTGTGTTAAGGAAACACACCCCAAGAGCTCAGGCACAAATAATCTCACACATTCCACAAATTTATACAGGACTGGACTAGTCCGACTGACTCCAGACTAGTCCGATATCATTTTGCACAAGATTGGACAAGTCCTCACAATGCAGACTTGTCCTCACAGTCCAGTTTCTCAATGACCGGACTAGTCCGATACCACCACGGACTAGTCCAATATCTCTCTGACTAGAATAGGACTAGTCCTCCTAGTGTAGACTAGTCCCCAAACACTTCACAAGTTGCACAAAATCGGACAAGTCCGATATCCATCGGACTAGTCCGATATTGTCACGGACTAGTTCGAAAACCCTCTGACCTAAATCAGACAAGTCCTCCAAGTGCGGACTTGTCCCCAAATTCACTTAGGGTTTCACTTATCCGAACAAGTCCGATATTCATCGGAATAGTCCGAAGATTTCCAGAACCAACATCGGACAAGTCTGCTCTCAGCCGAACAAGTCCTATATTTCGGGACACCTAGGGTTTGCTACACGCAGCACATCAGACTAATCCAGAGTCCACCACGGACTAGTCCGATCTTTCTAAACGCTAACGGTAACTTTTGGAAACCCCATATAAATAGGTGTGTACAGGCCATCTTTCAAAACTCTCGACCCCTGCACCATCACACCTCCCAAGAGCCTAGAAAACACCTCTCTCCACGCATTCCAACGCAAGAAAGATCAATCCTTTGAGGATACACTCTTGATCATTAGAGAGATATGCTTCGTCACTCATTGAGCTCTTGGTTTGATTCCCTAACACACTCCCGTGGTTTTTCATTGTGATCTTAAGAGTGTGTTCTTGGTGGTGTTGATATTGTAATCTTGGGGAGCCATCAACGTCTGAGAAGGCCCCTTGAATTTGGTTATTTGCGCTTTATGATTAGTGGACAGGATTGGCCTCCATGGTGATGCGACGAGGGTTGGGATGGAGAAGACCTGGTCCTTTTGTGGACTCCTCAACGTGGATGTAGGTTTCCTCTATGGGAACCGAACCACAGGATAAAGTGCCCATGTTCTTTCTTTGCGCACATCATTCTTACTCTTCATATTAATCTAGGGTTTCAATTAATGTTGTTAACTTTACGTTGAAACATTGAATATAAGATTAACTTGTGGTACATCCTAGTTCATAGTAGTGTCACACTTCAATTAGAAGTATACTTCCGATGCATACATCCTAGGATCAAGATAATCAATCAAATTTGATCGACCTAGTCGATACACACCGGACTAGTCCGCACTCTACCGAACTATTCTGATATCTCGAGATTTGATCTGGTTTTTAAGTGTTGCAGGTTCTGACAGAAAATAAAAAAGGCCTATTCACCCCCCCCCCTAGGCCACATTCAATTGGTATCCGAGCAAGGTTCTTCAAAAAGGAGACTAATCGCTCGAAGAGATCATGTCGGACATGAAGTACGTACACAAGAGCAACAACCAAGAGAAGGTTGAAGAAGACAAGAACCAAAAATTTGATAGGCTCCTCGAGGCCATTCAAGACTTCAAGGATGACAATGAGGAGACGCTGGAATTAAAGGCATTCCTAAGAAAGAAAACTATTTCCAAGGGAAAAGTAAAGATTGAAGATGAGAAGAAGAAGAAGGGGAGTAGTCACACCGACTACTCCCGATATCCTTTCAACTACGATCGGCTTAATTCTAGCAATAATCATTACTTATATATTCTACTTTGAAAAGCCCCACACTTTGATGGCAATGACTAATCACCGTGGAGGCAAAACATGAAAATGCACTTGATTTCTCTCAATCCAAGTTTGTGGCATATTGTATGTACAGGAATAGATATCCCGGATGATGATGAGGAGCTCACATCCTAGCCAAGAGCAAGCGATCCATCGAAATGCCCAAGCTGCTGCAGTCATCACCTCATCACTTAGTCTGGATGAATTCACAAAGGTGGATGGACTCGAGATCGCAAAGGAGATATGGGATACATTGCAAAGCGCACATGAAGGCGATCGTCATGTGCGAGAAGCGAAGATCCAGATGACTGAAGGCGAGTTGGGAAGATTTGCCATCGAAGAAGACGAGTCCCCAAAAGATATGTACAACTGACTAAAGATGCTCATCAACAAGGTGCGAGCATACAGAAGCAAGAAGTGGAATGACCATGAGGTAGTGAAGCTCATTCTTAGAGCTTTGATTCCTCGCAATGTCAAATTGTGCTCGATGATACGAGAAAGCCCCGGGTACAAGAAGATGACCCCAGATGAGACTTGGGAAAATCATCAACTTTGAGATGATGGAAATGCAGGCCAATCATGTTAAGGAGATTGCCGATCTCACCTCGGCAAAGAAGAAAGGGGTCACGTTGAAGTCCACTCTCAAGCCCTTGTCTAAAGAAGTTCGAGAAGCTCAACTAGAGGAAGTCGGTGATGATGAGAGAAGTGACTTGGATGAAGATGACATGATACTATTTATGATGAAGTTCAAAAGAATGATGAAGAAAGGACAAGGGGCTAAATCAAGTGAAGGAAAGTACAAGGAAAAATCAAGACCAAAGTTGAGGCGGGCATGCTATAACTGTGGTGAGAATAGCCACTTTATAGTTGATTGCCCATATGAAGAGAACAAGAAGAAGACCAAGGAAACAAAGCCTCAACCCAAGAAATTCTTCAAGAAGAAGAAGCAAGCTGAACAAGCACATCTAGGGAAAGAGTGGGACTCAAATGATGAGTCCTCATCCGAAGAAGAAGAGGAGATGGCTAGCATAGCCATCGAGAAGACATCCAAGAAGTCCACTCTCTTCCCTACACTTGGAGCATGGAAAGGGAACGGCATGTGCCTCATGGCTGAGGAAGGTAAACGCAAGGTAACAACAAAACCCTTTTCCGTACATTCCTATTCTAGTGATAGTGAAATAGCTAGTGATAATGAAGATATGCTCATCTGCTTAGACAACAAAACAATTGCAAAAATGAAATTTTTACTTGATCTACTTGTTGATAAGGTGAAGTTGATACATCATGAAGAAGACATGATTATCTCCCAAACGGAGGAATATGTTGAACTTGACGAGCTTCTAGAACTTGAAAAGGAGCGAAGCAAGTCACTAGAGCTTGAGTCAGCTTCAAGCAAGGAAGCTTGCTCGGAGTTAAGCGACTCAAATGCTACAATCAAGGATGAACTTGCTAACCTAATCAAGGTTAACAAGATCCTTAAAGTACAAGTTGAGTCACTCAAGCAAGGTGACCCTTCATCCTCTTCAAGCTCACCTTCTCAACCCCTTAAAACTGAAACAACGTCTAATTGTGCATGTGGTAAAGTTGACACTAGCTTGAAAGACAAGTCAACCTCTACCAAGGACAAGCATATTTCACAAAATGGCATACTTGACAAGGATAAGATCAAATATGCACTCAGTGCATACTTGGTCACAAGATCTCCAAATGTCAACTATGGCATCGGTTACTCTTATGGTGAAAAGCAACATGCTAGAAGCCATAAGAATAACAAGAAGAGCATTTCCTTTGTAAAGGGAAGACCCACTCAAACTGGAAAGTCCAAAGTTAACACACATGATCACCGGACTTGTCCGGTTGGGACATGGACAAGTCTGGTCCTCCAGACAAGTTCGATCTTCCGGACTAGTCCTCTATATAAACAACAACAATTGCTTTTCAGAACTTTTGATGCATCTTATGTTTCAATGATAAGTAATTCTGGTAATATTTATGCTCATTATGTTGGGCCACGCCATGGGAACACCAAGTCACATGTGTGGGTGCCTAAATCTCTTGTAACTAACCTAAAAGGACCCAAGCAAGGTTGGGTACCTAAAACCAAGGCATAATCTGTTTTTGTAGGCCTATTCCTCCAGTGGATCAAAATGGGTCCTAGACAGTGGCTGCACCTACCATATGATCGGAGAAAGAAGGATGTTCGTTGAGTATGAAGAAAATGAGGATCCAAGCGAGGGCATCTATTTTGGAGACAATAGTCAAGGAATGGTGCTCGGTACCGGTAAAGTTGCCATATCATCTCAACATACTCTTTCTCATGTTTTACATGTTGATTCCTTAGATTATAACCTGCTGTTCATATCTCAATTATGTGACAAAGGTTATAATTGCTTGTTCACTAATGAGGGTGTGACCGTCTCTAGAAGGAGTGATGATTCCATTGCATTCAAGGGTATGTTGAAGGGAAAGCTTTACCTTGTTGACTTCAACAAGGATAATGCCGAACTTGACACAAGCTTGATTGCAAAGACCAACATGGGTTGGCTGTGGCATAGACGGCTAGCGCATGTTGGTATGAGGAATCTTCAAAAACTCCTCAAGGGCGATCACATCCGAGGTTTGAAGGATGTTGTTTTTGAGAAAGACAGGCCTTGTAGCGCGTGCCAAGCCGGGAAGCAAGTTGGAGCACCTCATCTCGCTAAGAACGTCATGACTACAACAAGACCACTTGGGCTACTTCACATGGACTTATTCGGTCCAATTGCTTACATAAGCATCGGCGGTAACAAATATGGATTAGTAGTTGTTGATGATTTTTCTCGCTTCACTTGGGTTTTCTTATTACATGATAAGGTAGAAAAAAAAGGAATCTTGAAGAAATTTTTCAAGCGTGCTCAAAATGAGTTTTCATTGACGATCAAAAATATTCGAAACGACAACGGCACGGAGTTCTAGAACACACAAGTTGAGGAGTACCTAGATGAAGAAGGCATAAAGCATGAGTTTTCAGCTCCTTACCCCCCTCAACAAAATGGACTTGTGGAAAGGAAGAACCGAACCCTCATAGAGATGGCGAGAACAATGCTCGATGAGTACAAGACCTCGAATCGATTTTGGGCGGAAGAGGTTAACACCGCTTGCCACGCTATAAATCGACTTTATATCCATCGACTACTCAAGAACACATCCTATGTCCTACTCACCCGTAACAAGTCTAATATTTCATACTTTCGAGTCTTCGGTTCCAAATGCTATATTTTGAACAAGAAGCCTAGGATTTCATTGTTTTCTTCAAAGTCCGATGAAAGTTTCTTGCTTGGTTATGAATTGAACACTTACGCCTATCGTGTCTTCAACGAGACCTCTAGACATGTTGAAGTAGCACGTGACTTAGTGTTCGATGAAACAAATGCCTCTCAAAAGGAGCAAGCTGATCCATGAGTGCTAGATAGAGAAGAAGCTCCTTGTCAAGCATTGAAAAGGAATGCATTGGGCGAAGTTCGACCACAAGAACCACCTCTACATATGCATGAGGAAGATGAACCACAAGAGGAGGCCAATGACCAAGAGGGAGCTTCCATAAAAGATCAACCTGACGAAGACAAAAATGATCAACAAAGCAATGAGGGCAACCATCTAGGGGGAGAAGAAGATGACCATGAAGATTCAAGACAGCAAGTGCCACACCCAAGAGTACACCAATGCGTCCAAAGGAATCACCCAATCGATAACATCATCGATGACATCCAAAAGGGAGTAACTACTAGATCTCGCATAGCTAATTTTTGTGAGCATCATTCGTTTGTATCCTTTTTGGAACCACGCAGGGTTGAGGATGCCTTGAATGATCTGGATTGGGTAGTGGCCATGCAAGAAGAACTCAACAACTTCAAAAGGAACGAGGTGTGGGAACTAGTCGAAAGACCCAAGTTCAACGTCGACGGCACCAAATGGGTTTTCCGCAACAAAAAGACGAACACGGGGTGGTGACAAGAAACAAGGCACGACTTGTGGCCAAAGGGTATTCACAAGTCGAAGGTTTGGATTTTGATGAAACCTTTGCTCCAGTAACTAGACTTGAGTCTATTAGAAGATTACTTGCATATGCTACTCACCTTGATTTCAAGCTCTATCAAATGGATGTTAAAAGCGACTTCCTCAACGGACCAATCAAGGAGGAGGTGTATGTGGAGCAACCCCCCAGATTTGAAGATGAAGAGTTCCCCGACCATGTCTTTAAATTGCGTAAAGCTCTCTATGGCCTCAAACAAGCTCCTAGAGCTTGGTATGAGTGTCTTAGGGATTTCCTAATTGAAAATGGTTTTAAGATCGATAAAGTAGACTACACATTGTTTACAAAGAACATTGACAATGGTCTCTTTATTTCTCAAAGTTATGTTGATGATATTATCTTTGGTTCAACTAACAAATCTTTTTGTGAGGGATTTAGTAAAATTATGACAGATAGGTTTGAGATGTCCATGATGGGAGAGCTCAAGTACTTCTTGGGATACAAAGTGAGGCAACAAAAGGAAGGGACGTTCATAAGCCAAACTAAGTACACTCAAGACATACTCAAGAAGTTTGGAATGGACAAGGCGAAGCCTATAAAGACTCCCATGGCAATGAATGGACACCTGTATCTCAATGAAGATGGACCAAAAGTCGATCAAGAGGTATATCGCTTCATGATTGGATCTCTGCTCTACTTATGTGCATGTAGGCCAGACATTATGTTGAGTGTATGCTTGTGTGCAAGGTTTCAGTCCAACCCAAAAGAGTGTCATTTGACAGCCATTAAGAGAATCTTGCGATATTTAGTTCATACACCTAACCTAGGCCTTTGGTACCCCAAAGGTTCCAAATTCAATCTCATCGGTTACTCCAATGCAGATTATGCCGGATGCAAAGTAGATAGAAAAAGTACCTCTGGTACATGCCAATTCCTAGTTTCTTGGTCCTCCAAGAAACAAAACTCCATTGACTTATCCAGGCTGAAGCAGAGTATGTTGCAGCCGGGAGTTGTTGTGCACAACTCCTTTGGATATGACAAACTCTAAGGGATTACAGTTACAATATGAACCCTATTCCACACCTTTGTGCTAATGAGTGTGCCATTAAAATTGCCTATAATCCCGTTGAGCACTTGAGGACTGAACACATAGACATCCGACATCACTTTTTGAGAGACCATTCAATGAAGGGAGATATAGCCATTTCACATGTCAATACCGAAAAGTAGCTAGCCGATATATTCACCAAGCCACTTGATGAAAAACGCTTTTGCGAGCTCCGAAATGAACTAAATATCCTCGATGCTCGGAGTGTGGCTTGAAATCTTGTATACCTGAATGCTATCTTCAAAATTCATTGATTGTGTTGTGAAAATCATCTCTCTATATTTTTCCGAAAAAACTATGTCAATTACTAGATCTTGGTGAATTATGACCATTGCTTGATTGTTGTATGCTTAGTAATCATATTCATCAAGATTATTTGATTTTCTTTGCCTCCCTATTTTCTAAATAAGTACCTTCAAATATATACAAATGGGCTAAGCATTTCTTCCCTAGGGACCACAGACTAGTCCGTGGTCGCCCGGACTAGTCCGCCCGTGCAGGCTAGTCTGCATTGTGACAGTTAGGCCTTACTAGTTCGATATAGTCTCTGGAAAAGTTTGGACTAGTCCGATCATTTTTGGACTTGTCTGATTTTTCGTGTTCATAACCCTAGCCGCCGCCAAACCCTAATCTTCCTCACCCCACACTTGCATCAAGCTTTCTCTCTCCACGCTCGAGCTCTCCAAGGCGATTCTTTGATTCCTCCATTAAAACTTCGCAAGTTTGGGTGGAAATTGACCTTCTTCGCGTATGGATTGAAGACCACGGACTTATCTGATCCTTCAACCCCTACATCTCCGAGAATCAAGCAATTTTGATAAAATCTCATCCCGAACCCTAGAAATTGCTATTTCCTTCAATGTTGATCAACTAGCTCAGTTCCTATCACCATATACATGCCTCCTTGATGTATTACATTGATGCTATAGTGCATTAGGAATCACCATATGTCTCATAGTCAGGGTTCTAGAAGTTGAATACTGGACTAGTCCGGCCCATGCACGGACAAGTCCGGTCAACCAGACTAGTCCGTGCTTATACACCGGACTAGTCCGATTTTTCTGAACTCAACCCTGACTTCTCAATTCTTCAATGCAATTTTGTGTCATCTATTCACATCAATACCTTGTGAAATCCATTCTCAGGACAATGTTGAGCACCAATGACGAAATCTCTGATTTTGAGGCCGAGATGGACCACAAAGCCATGCTTCGGTCCACGACGAGCGTAAGCAAGAAACGCCAAGAGCGCCCATCTGAGCCAGCTACTTCTCCTCCCCAGGCTCGAAGGAAAGTGCTCGCAAAGAAGCCAGCCTCCAAGGCTTCAGCTGGAGGTGGCCCTACCTCGGCAAGTGCTCGCCAAGCCAAGGGCAAGGGCAAAGGGATTGCAAGGGGCCCGATTGACCCCCTAAAGTTGTCAGCTCCAAGGGAAGAGGCCCGGGATCCCGCAGAGGAAAGATTCAATGGCAAGGGCAGTGACACAGCTGCAAAGTTCCGAAATGTTGATTGTTACAGCCGCCCGAAGCAAGCTGCTAATGGAAGGTTTCGGAGTAACTTTCATGAAGACTTTTACAAGTCTATATATCTCCCGATGAAGAAACCGTGGTGTGCAGCCAATGGATCGATTGGGCGCATTTTGAGAAGAAGGGCTGCTCACCGTTTGTTGAGGTGGTCGAGGCAGACGAGAGGCACGGATTGAAGGACCTCTTCGCCTTCAGGAACAATTGGAATGATGAGGTCATCGCGCGGTTTTATGCGACGTGCCACTGTGCTAGTGATGAGGAAGAATGAGTGACTTGTATGACTCACGGATCCAAGTACACCATTACCTATGATGAGTTTGCAAGGATGCTACATCTGGATAGCTCTAGCAATGATAACCTGATAATCCACAACATTGGTGTCAAGTAGAAGGATAGGATGAAGTTTCTCTATGAACCCAACTCAAAGTTCAATCCTCCTTCTACCAAGAATATGAAGCCTCTATTCGTGGTGCTGAACAGATTCCTAGGGAAGACCATTGCTCTGAAGGATGGGGATCCAGGAAGTGTGCAGGGATACCTTAGGACCATGATGAAGGTCATTAGCAAAGGCAGGAAGTTTAATGTCTTTGACTATATTTGGAACGACATGGTGAACACCTCCTGCACGCCGAACAGGTCTTGTGGCTACGCACCTTACCTCATGTTCATGATTGAGAAGGTCACAAGCCTAGAGTTTGTCAAGGATGTGGAGCACCTCCCCTTGAGGCCCCACAAGCCTCAACAGCAAAGCATTCAAGCTGCTCAATCTCCAGCTTCCAGCCATGAGGCTCTAGTGAGAGCCAGTGGAGATGCTAGGGCTACTCCAACCCCTAGGCCCCCCTCAAAAGAGGTCCCCAAGTGGCATCTTGAAGTATCTGTCAGCCATCTTCGCCTGTTGCAAAAAGGCCGAAGTAAAAGCCCACAAGCTGAACAAGAGGAGAAAGGCCGACATGAGATATGTCAAAGAGAATGTGAAGTAAATTTGTCAAAAGCTGGAGATCGAGCCCATTGGGTCTCCAGTCATTTCTGATGATTCTGATTCTGACTTCACCTAGCTCGGGCCCTTGACTCCCTCTCAGCTTGCCTATTTTGGCATTGGGGACTCGAGTGGTTCCATTCCTCCTCCTCCTCCTCCTCATCAGCCCGAGAATGAAGATGAAGACGATGAGAGGACCGACAGCGAGTCTTGAAGACCTTAGCTCCCTCCTCTCCTTCTTTTTGCTCTCATGATGCCAAAGGGGGAGAGATTGAGGGGGAGTCTTAGAGTCTTAGTCTTTAGTTGTAGGATGCGAGAGAGCTCTCTCTTTTTGTGTCTTTTGTCTATTTGTGGGTTGTAAGACTTATAATATTCTCTTTTAGTACTATTGGTCATGTGATGCAATGTTTTTAACTGTTTGTGAAGATATTGATAAAATATGTGATTTTGCTCTAAGAATGGCATGTATGATTGTTGTTAAAATGTTTATGTCAATTATGTCATTCTCATCATGATTATTGTTTCTATACACTTAGTTCTGCATCCCACCATAAAGAGTGCACATATGGATCATGTTTTCATTGCTTAATGTGTCTTAAACTCATATGTGCACACTTTATGAAAATCTCAAATTTTGTGAAATCTCAATTGGTTGTCATCAATCACCAAAAAGGGGGAGATTGAAAGTGCATCTAGGAATCTCTTGTGGGTTTTGGATGATTTAATGACAAGCAAATGAAATCCTAACTAGTTTTTTGTGATGAGCACAGGTTCTAATGAGAAAAATGAGCAAAGTGCCAAAAAGAAAGGAGAATGAGGAGTAATGTAGGAAAGAGCTCAAGAAACAAGTGTAGTAGATCATTGTGTATGGAGTGTGTTAAGGAAACACACCCCAAGAGCTCAAGAACTAATAATCTCACACATTGCACAATTTTATATAAGACCAGACTAGTCCGACTGACTTCAGACTAGTCTGATATCTTTCTGCACAAGATCGGACAAGTCCTCGCAATGAGGACTTGTCCTCACAGTCTAGTTTTTCACTGACCGGACTAGTCCGATATCACCACGGACTAGTCCGATATGTCTCAGACTAGAACCAAACACTTCACAAGTTTCACAAAAATGGACAAGTCTGATATACATCGGACTAGTTCGATATCTTTTTGATGTCAATCGGACAAGTCCGATATTGTCACGGACTAGTCTAAAAACCCTCTGACCTAAATCGGACATGTCCTCTAAGTGTGGACTTGTCCCCAAATTCACTTAGGGTTTCACTTATCCGAACAAGTCCGATATTCCTCGGAATAGTCCGAAGATTTCCAGAACCAAAATCGGACAAGTCCGCTCTCAGCCGGACAAGTTCGATATTTCGGGACACCTAGGGTTTGATACACACAACACACCGGACTAGTCCGGTGTCCACCACGGACTAATCCTATCTTTCTAAACCCTAACGGTAACTTTTGGAAACCCCATATAAATAGGTGTGCACAGGACATCTTTCACAACTCTCGACCCCCTGCGCCGTCATACCTCCCAAGAGCCTAGAAAACACCTCTCTTCATGAATTCCAACGCAAGAAAGATCAATCCTTTGAGGATACACTCTTAATCATTGGAGAGACACGATTCATCACTCGTTGAGCTCTTGGTTTGATTCCCTAAGACACTCCTGTGGTTTTACATTGTGATCTCAAGAGTTTGTTCTTGGTGGTGTTCGTATTGTAATCTTGGGGAGCCCTCAACATGTGACAAGGCCCCTTGAATTTGGCTATTTGGCCTTTGTGATTAGTGAAGAGGATTGGCCTCTGTGGCGATCTGATGAGGGTAGGGTTGGAGAAGACCCGGTCGTTTTGTGAACTCCTCAACGTGGATGTAGGTTGCCTTTGTGGGAACCGAACCACTGGATAAAGTGCTTGTGTTCTTACTTTGCGCACATCGTTCATACTCTTCATATCAATCTAGGGTTTCAATTAATCGTGTTAACTTTATGTTGAAACATTGAATATAAGATTAACTTGTGATACATCTTAGTTCATAGTAGTGTGACACTTCAACTACAAGTATACTTCCGTTGCATACATCCTAGGATCAAGATAATCGATCAAATTTGATCAACCTAGTCGGTACACACCGGACTAGTCCGCACTCTACCGGACTAGTCCGATATCTCGAGATTTGATCTGGTTGTTAAGTGTTGCAGGTTCCGATAGAAAATCAAAAAGGCCTATTCACCACCCCCCCTCTAGGCCACATTAAGTCCGACTTTAGGTATGAGCTCCAACAAGGTCCGACAATCGGTTCGATGAATTGTTTTGGGTAGCTCCGGCAAGGTCTGAAGTAAGGTCTGACTTGTTTTGGCAAGGTCCGACTTACTTTGTCTAGGTCTGACATGTTTTGGCTAGGTCCAACTTGCTATGGCTAGGTCCAATATGTTTTTGATAAGTCCAACACTAGGTCCTATTGGCCTTGGTAAGCTCCAGCGGGTCCGACTAGTTTTGGTAAATTCCGATGCTAGGTCCTGCTAGCTTTGGTAAGCTTTGACTTAAGGTTCGATTAGCTCTAGCAAGGTTCGGTGATAGATTGCAATGGTTCTGCTTTTACCTTGCAATGTTAAAAAACATGGTTTACATCTATGGAAAGTTTGGTTAGTATTTTTTTATTAAGTTTTTCGTGTGTTTTGGTGGTTAGGGTTGATATTTATTTGCTAAGGTTTGCATGCTTATGTGAGATGCTCACATAAGGTGCTGTGGTTTCAGAACTAACATGAGTCAAGTCGAGGACTTGTGCTCGGAAGCATCGGTTGTTTATTTATGTGCAGGTGTTGCTTGAATTCAAGACATGGCTGGTGACGGGATCCATTGAACTAGTCTTATCGAGAAGATGAGGTTCAACAACCAAGTTCGGGAGGAATTGTGGTTGAGTTGATCGGGAGGTCGAGCAAGATGTTTGAATCAAGAATAATGCATATGAAGGTATCATGGACGTCGTTGGGAGGTGTTTGTACATGTCCAAGGAGTGCATGGACATGGCTACATGGTTTTGAGGCATTATGAAGAGATGTGGACATAAAGAATTGGTCGGAAAGGTCCAACCGACTAGGTTATGGACTCAGGCTATGGCCGAGTCGGGTTTGACTCAAATATGGAAAGATTTGAGTTGGTTATGATAGGATTTCATGTGGGTCACGAAGTTGGGTTGTTTTAGGAATGTGGGATACGTTCCTAAGGTGTTTGGAAGTCTTGATATTGCTTCTATCTGCGTATGGAAGAGTCTTGAATAGTTATGTAAAGTTTTGGTTGAATCTGAGTAAGATTTGAGTCCTAGTTAAGATTGGGTTGTCCTAAGATCTTGTTATATAAGAAAGGGAGGCTAGAGCTCGTGGTGCATGACTTTGGGGCTGTTTTGTTTTGTGTTTTGATTGATAAAATTCGTAGTCTAAAGGAGCTTTTGTGCCTTGTTCGTCTGACTTGTTTTCGTCAAGTCTTTCTCGTCGAGTTTCTGCACAGCACTACCTTGCTTCTGTAGTTTTATCATAACTCGAGTTTTACAGATGAAATTGACTTGATTATTTCTGGGTTGTCTTCACAACTTGATCATCCATCTTCGGTAAAATTTCACAGTCATTGGATTTGTGGTTTTGGATCTACATGAGTTTCTTTGCAGTGTTGCAGATCTGGTTTTTCTCGGATAGAATAGATTGACCTTAGTTCAACCTTTGCATCCTAACTTTAGTTTTTATCAATGGATTTTTGTGATTCTTATTGTGACGTATTCCTGACTTGATTCTCCACAATCTGTACTGGTTTTGTCACAATTGATCACATCTATATTAGTCGCACACACAATTTCTTAACAGATTGATTTTTTGTTGAGGGGTTTTTGTTACTTTCGCAGAAAAATTTATTTTTGAATCTACTGTCATGACTACACTTACTTTAGATGTTCTATATTCTAAATTGAAAGCTCAAGAAATTGACATAATCTCACGTAAGAACCCACAACAAGTCTCTTGCATTCGTTTGTCAACGTGACATGCCTAGCTCCACCCTATCTTCATCTTGTGGACCACTTGTTTTGTTGTCGTCTCTAACCCTTGAACAGATTGAAGAGTTTCCAGAGGAAGAACTTGCGCTTATCTCTAATCACTTCTCAAAAGCATTGCAAAATGTGAGAACTAGAAGGAGAGGAAGTGTCGGACCTCAACGATGCTTTGAATGTGGTAAGACAGGACACTTTCGCACGAATTTCTCTAACCTTTCATGTACTACTTCCCGTGATGGAAAGCAAACATGGATGAAGCACTCCTCTGCAAACGAGAAGAAGAAGAAAAAGGGTTTTACAGGACGCCAATTGGTGAATAGTTTTATCTCCGCACTTCAACAACTTGACTCAAGTGATGTGGACATTGGAAGTGACGAATATGAAGATGATTTGGCGAACTTGTACTTCATGGCGAGCAAGTCAAGATCAAGTACAGAGGAGGCAGAACACAACAACGACAATGAAGAGGTATGTCGGACTTGCGAAGAAATGTGTGATGCTATTTCTCGTGCCACCATTATAGTTAAGAAAAATGACAAAATGCTTAGGGACAATGCTGTTAAAACTTAGTCACTACAATCTGAAATTAATCATTTGAAACATTTGATTCCTATGATGATTCTTGTCTCTCATGTGAGCTTATATATAAACAATTGTCCTCTTTAAGAAGTGCGCACACGTCCACACTTGATAAGCTAGAACTTGAAATTAAAAAGAACAAAAATCTTGCTGCCCTTAATGATAAAAACGTGAACGATGCTAGCTATACTACAATTGATTTGCATTGTTCTACTTGTGATGATCTTGATAAGAAACTACATGATGCTATGAACGAGATTTCTATATTAAACAATGCTTTAGGTTCTCATGATGTTAAATATTGTTCTAATTGCAAACTAAAAGGAATAACATCATGTGAAAATTCCATAGAATTGTCTAAGAAACATGACGACATGAATGGGACACTAGAGCAGTTTTGTACTGGGAGCAAAAATCTAAACTTGCTGTTGAATTCATCCAAATCTTGCAATGATAAAATTGATTTAGGTTTTGATTCTCATGCTCATGCTAAAGCACATCCACCTAAAATTGTAAATTCATTAGGAAGTGGTTTGATTAAAATAGTTCCTAAACACAACGAAGTGGTTTTCAAATCTGCAGGGGTGTTGTCTCATTCGGTTGTTAATAAAAATGTTGCTTGCTCATCTAGACATGAACACAAAGTTAAATTTCATTGTACCTATTGTGGTAGATATGGTAAGGTCATAGATTATTGTTATAGACAAGCTAAACAACAGAAAAAGGAAAGAATGATTGCTAGATCTCATAACTTTCATGCAAAATTTGCTGCACATGCTGAACCGAATGATAGAAACATGGAACCTGCTATAATGAGTCAAAAACAAGCAAAGTGTGCTCCCAAAACTACGGTTTTTCGTCCCACACATGTAACACCTTGTAGGTCAGTAGTTGGGTACAAGAATTCTCAAAATTTGGCTCATAAATCTACTGTGTTGTCTCAGCTTTCGCGTGTTTTCCTGCTGCACATCGTGTGACTTAGTACTGGATTCCTAAATGCCTTTTGACTAATCCTAGTATTAAGTCATTGAAGTATTGTGCTTCTATGTATGTTACATGCTTGAGGATGGAGAACATTTGGATTGTGGATTCAGGTTGCTCATGCCACATGACCGGTAACAAAGAATGGTTCTCCTCCCTGTCTTTTGTATCAGGTGTAGAGAATGTTACTTTTACTGATAATTCTTCAACTCCTATAATTGCTAAGGGTTCGGTTAGAGTAATTGATCACTAAACTTTGAAGGATGTGACACTTGTCAAAAATTTGAAATACAACTTGCTTTCTGTTTCACAATTGCTAAATGAAAATCATGAAATTATTTTAAATAAAAATTGCTGCAAAGTTGTAGGTTCAACTATTGAGCTTATTTTTAACATGTCTCGGTTTGGAAGAGTTTTTTAAGCTGGTTTTGATATGTCTTCTTCTAAGCATAGGTGTCTAGTTGCTAATGATTCAAAAGACTTATATTTTTGGCATCGTAGACTTGATCACGTAGGCTTTGATCATCTCACATTTGTTAGTGCTCTTACCGCATACGTGGGCTGCCTAAGCATAAAAGGAACAAAGAAATTGTGTGCTCTTCTTGTAGACATGCTAAGATGGTTGCAGATTCACATGCTCCTCTCACAATGACCATGACAAGCGAACCGGGTCGACTTTTGCATCTTGACACCATAGGACCTTCACGTGTTAAATCCTTCGAAGGTAAATGATATGTTCTTGTGATTGTTGATGACTATTCTAGATACTCTTGGGTTTATTTTATGGCATCTAAGAATGAAGCATTTAGTCATTTTAGAACTTTATTTCTTAGATTATCAATTGATCACCTAGGATCTTAAAGAGCAATTAGAAGTGATAATGGAACTGAATTTAAAAACAATTATTTGAGCTTTTTTTGCTGAAAAAGGAATATATCATCAATTTTCTTCACCATATGTACCTCAACAAAACGGTGTTGTAGAGAGAAAGAACAGAACCTTAGTTGATATGGCTAGGACTATGATTGATGAATATCAAACTCCTGGAAAGTTTTGAGCAAATTCTATTGCAATTGTTTGTTATATTTCAAATCATGTTTTCTTGCATGCTAGGCTAGGAAAAACACCATATGAGCTTCGGTTTGTACATAGGCCTAGTGTCACACACTTTAGGGTTTTTGGTTGCAAATGCTTTGCTAAGAAACGTAGTAATACTAATAAATTTGAAGTTATATCTTTTGATGGCATGTTCCTTGGTTATCCATCTCATACTAGAGGTTACCGTGTGCTTTTACTTGACATTAACAAAATTGTGGAGACTTGTGAGGTTTCTTTTGATGAAGCTAGCCCAGGTACTAGCTCAAATATTGCAGGTCCGGATCCATATTCGCAGGGGAAGAGTATTTTCATTGAAGATGAGGAAGAATAGGTGCCGCTGCCCGAAAATTTAGCAGCTAATGACATTGTTCCAGCTCCTTATTTTGATTCACAACCAGCACCGATGACCACCATTGATGGTCCAGATCATCCTCAAGTCACATGCTCATCGATATGTGATGAACGCAAAGAATAAGAAGCTTGCGAAGTGTCCACTCCCCCCCAGGTTCTCAAAAGTCATTCTCCACAACAAATTATTGAAAGCTTGCATGAACGAGTCACACAGTCCAGGTTTTGCGATCCAAACTGTCATGCTAATTCCGCTTTTGTTGCTTCTTTTGAACTCAAAGAGATATCACACGCACTCACTAATGAATCTTGGACTATTGCCATGCAAGAAGAGTTAGAAAATTTTGAAAGAAATAATGTTTTGAAACTTGTACCTCCACCTCAAGGTCACACTTTAATTGCAACTAAATGGGTGTTTAAAAATGAACAAGGTGAGGATGGGGTTGTGGATAGGAATAAGGCTAGGTTGGTTGCTCAAGGTTTCACACAAGTTGAAGGTCTAGATTTTGATGAAACTTTTGCTCCTGTTGCTAGATTAGAGGCCATAAGAATTTTGTTAGATTTTGCTGCATCTAAAGGTTTCAAGTTATATCAAATGGATGTTAAAAGTGGTTTTCTTAAGGGCTACATAGGTGAGGAGGTTTATGTCAAGAAAACACCGGGTTTTGAAAATCCAAATTTTCCTAATCATGTTTACAAACTGTCCAAAGCCTTGTATGGTCTCAAACAATCCCCTAGGGCATAGTATGATTGGTTAAAAACATTCTTACTTGAAAAGGGGTTTATCATGGGCAAGGTTGATAAAACTCTTTTTGTACTTAAGAAGAGCAATGACTCATTATTCGTTCAAGTGTATGTTGATGATATTACCTTTGGTTGTGCTTCTCATGATCTTGTGTCCAAGTTTTCAGCTATGATGAGTTCAAAATTTGAGATGAGTATGATGGGAGAACTCACATACTTTTTGGGGATTCAAATCAAGCAAACTAAGGAGGGTACATTTGTGCATCATATGAAGTATACAAGAGACCTTCTTAAGAGCTTCAACATGGACAAAAGCAAGCCTCTTGGACACCAATTGATACAGCAACAACACTTGAACTTGATAAAGATGGTGACACGATCGATAAAAAAGAATATAGAAGCATGATCGGATCACTTTTGTAGCTCACGATATCAAGACCGGACATACAATTCAGCGTATGTCTTTGTGAACTATTTCAAGCTTGCCCACGTGCTTTACGTCGTCAAGCCATCAAAATAATTCTCAGGTACTTACATGGAACTCAAGAATTTTGCATTTTACTTCCTTCTTTCTCAACCGTTTCTTTGAAAGCTTTTTCGAATGCTGATTTTGGGGGTTGTAGGATTGATAGGAAAAATACTTCGGGTGCTTCTCATTTTCTTGCTAATTCACTTGTTGCTTGGTCCTCTAGAAAACAAAGCTCAGTTGCACAATCCACAGCTGAATCTGAATATGTAGCTGCCGTTAGCGCTTGCTCACAAATTCTTTGGATTGTTCAAACTCTAAAGGACTATGGGGTTGATCTAGATAGTGTTCCACTATTTTTTGATAACACTAGTGCCATTTGCATTGCTAAAAACCACGTGCAACATTCGAGAACAAAGCACATTGACATTAGTATCACTTTCTCCTTGAAAATGTTGAAAAGGGAAACATTGTTCTTCACCATGTAGATACCGAACAACAATTGGCTGACATTTTTACAAATCCTTTGGATTTCACTCGTTTTTGTTACATTCGTAGTGAAATAGGGGTTATGCATCCTCATGGCTTAAATTGAGGGGGAGTTTTGAAACTTGGGAACTCTATGTGTGAATCTGAAATTAAAATAATATGAGCATAGTATTTCATACATATACGACTTTGTGATTCTTTTTACATGCTGAAAGTTCTTACTACATTACTCGTGTTATACATTTTGTAGTTTTTTCCATGACTATTAATTGGAATAATTACTTACACTAAATCTAGTCTTGATTGAACTTTCTTGCTGTTTTGAACTTGTTGCATGCTCACAAGTGCTTTTAATCATGAAAAATTAATCAATCAACTATTCTCAGCTTGAGCTTTTATGATCAAATGTAAAATTGAGAAAGGATCAAGAGAATATGCATGCATCGCACTTGTCCTTTTGAGATAGCTTATCATTGCACTTAGAAATGAACTTGGAAGAAGTTGTGTATGACTAAAACCATGTGCTTAAGATTCTGATTGTCAAATGACATAGGTTTGGCTTGGTTGGTTAGAATAAGGCAGATGCGGCATATAATCTCTTGCAAAGGTTATATAATCAAAATTTGAGTTTGAAATGATATTGAAAAATGAAAAATACAGCAACAAGTGTCATGCTTTCATGTATTGAAATAGTTAAGTTTGTGAGATCATGACTTGCTTAAATTGAAAATTACACTTGATCTCAAGCATGACTTACACTACTTTATGTATCTCATTGATGTGGTAGTGTAAGTTACTTGATAGTTTGACTTGGATGAGTTTTGTTTTATATGTATATGTTATAATATGCTCATAACAAATAAAATTTCTCTTTTGTACCTTGCTGAATACATTGTCAAAGGGGGAGAAATTGATCACACTTGCACAAATTCACAAGTGTTTTTGGCAAATTCAGGGGAGAATTTTTTCATCTCATTTTATTTCTGATTTACAAAAGGGGAGAAATATGTATAGGGGGGAATTTTCTTTTCAAAATATTTCATTTGAATAAGCCAATGTTCGGATTCTAAGTGGTGTTGCCAATGCATTCATCAAGGGGGAGATTGTGAGATCTATGTGTGTTGAATACATTGGCTATGATGATAAAAGTTTTGAATACTACCAAAACACCTTTTTTCAACAAGGTCCGACACTAGGTCCGAGCTCCAACAAGGTCCGAAAATAGGTCTAACTTGTTTTGGGTAGCTCCGACAAGGTCCGACGTAAGGTCTGACTTACTTTGTCTGGGTCCGACATGTTTTAGCTAGGTCCGACTTGCTATGGCTAGGTCCGACATATTTTTGCTAAGTCCAGCACTAGGTCTGATTAGCTTTGGTAAGCTCCGGCGCTAGGTCTGACTAGCTTTGGTTAGCTCCGACGCTAGGTCTTGCTAGCTTTGGAAAGCTCCGACTTAAGGTCTGATTAGCTTTGGCAAGGTCTGGTGCTAGATTGCAATGGTTTTGCTTTTACCTTGCAATGTTTCAAACTTGGTTTACATCTATGGAAAGAGTGCTTAGTATTTTTTACTAAGTTTTTGGTGTGGTTTTGTGGTTAGGGTTGATATCTTTTCACTATGGTTTGCAACATGCTTATGTGTTGTTCTCACGTAAGGTGTTGTGGTTTTGAAACTAACGTGAGTCAAGTCGAGGACTAGTGCTTGGAAGTATCAATTGTTTATTTATGTGCAGGTGTTGCTTGAGTTCAAGACATGGTTGGTGATGGGATCGATTGAACTATTCTTAGGGAGAAGATGAGGTTAAACAAATTGTAGTTGAGTTGATCAGGAGGTCGTGCAGCATGTTTGAATCAAGAACAATGCATATGAAGGTATCGTGAACGTCGTTGGAAGGTGTTTGCACCTGTGCAAGGAGTGCATGAAAGTGGCTACATGGTTCCAAGGCATGGTGAAGAGATATGGACGTAAAGAATTTTCGGAAAGGTCCAACCGACTAGGTTATGGACACAGGCTGTGGCTGAGTCGGGTTTGACTCAAATATGGAAAGATTTGAGTTGGTTATGATAGTATTTTATGTGGGTCGCGATGTTGGGTTATTTTATGAATGTGGGATACGTTCCTAAGGTGTTTGGAAGTCTTGAGATTGCTTATATCTACGTATGGAAGAGTCTTGAGTAGTTATGGAAAGTTTCTGATGAACTTGAGTAGGATTTGTGTCCTTGTTAGGATTGGATTGGCCTAAGGGGTGATTATATAAGCAAGGGAGACCAGAGCTTGCGGTGCACGACTTTGGGGCTGTTGCTTTTGTGTTTTGATTTATAAAATTTGTAGTCTAAATAAGCTTTTGTGCCTTGTTCGTCCGACTTGTTTTTGTCAAGTTTTCTCGTCGAGTTTCTGCATTGCACTATCTTGTTTCGGTGATTTTAACATGACTCGAGTTGTACAGATCCAATTGACGTGATTATTTTTGAGTTGTCTTCACAACTTAATTATCTATCATTTGTAAAAATGTCACAGTCATTGGATTTATGGTTTTGGATCTACACGAGTTTCTTTGCAGTGTTGCAGATTTGGTTTTTCTCGAGTAGAACAGATTGACCTTCGTTCAACCTTCAATTATAACTTGAGTTTTTCTCAACGGATTTTCATGATTCTTGTTGTAACATATTCTTGATTTGATTCTCCACAATCTATATTGCTTATGTCACAATTGATCACGTCTAGATTAGTCGCACACACCATTTCGTAATAGATTAATTTTCTACCGAGGGTTTTTTCTCACTTCCGCTAAAAAAGTTTTAATCTACCATTCAATCCCCCTCTAGTAGCTTTTCATGTGCTCTTCGATCCTACATCGACGTTCTGTAGGAAACTATGGCTGCCGAGCTCAGCGTCAAGGGCCACAGGAACCTGGTGGCGACAATAGCGAGAAGACCAAATTTCCTAGTTCCGCTGCGGGAGGAGTCCCAAGAGCCCCAGGAGCCCGAGGAGCCCAAGGAGGAGGAGTAGAAATAAGTTGTTTTTCTTTTCTTGTTTTGAGTTCATGTTGTTTTTCTTTTGTAATATCATGTTTTTAAGTTAATCAACTTAATGTTGCGATGATCTATGTGATATTTGTTCATCAGTGTGATATCTCTTCATCGATTTGCAAACTTAGTTCTAATCGCCTATCGGTCATCGAAAGGATGTGTTTCTAATAGTCGATCATCGAATGGTTGTATTATTAAAATATAAACTAGTAGACTATATATCATATTAATGGATGTGTTACACATTATTGATGTAGCAAATGTATATATGTATATATATATATATGTATCGCATAAGATGATCAAAAATTGTATAAGTTTTCATAGGCTGTCCTTAACCAAAAGACACCTGTGATAATAGTATTTATAAATATCTTCTGGTATGACTCCTCAGCTTCCCAAACGGTGATTAAGAAGCCACTGTCTGAGAACATTATTTTGATAAATTATGTCTAGGGCCGCCTGTAATAAGATTTCTCCATAAATGAAGTGTCGGTCGCAACCCTCAATCTTCAAATATTTTCATTTTGCCACGAACCTCTCCCGTGCCACCGTCACCGCGGAGCGCCTCCTGACCCTTGTCGTCCTCACCCTCATTGTTCTCGACGTCGCCATCCGCACCCTCGCTATCCTCCCCATCACCGTTGTCGAATTGTGTGAACGACACTTCCCCTAGACCTGCTAAGGAGTAGCCCGCGGAGGTTCTTTGATTTTGGGCGCTAGTCCCTAGAGCTTGCGATCATGGCTGAGATGGTGAACACAGGCGATTTATGTGATTCTAGCCGCCGGAGCGTATAACCCTACGTCCACAGATGTGTGTTGTATTGCTTGATTGTGTGTGAGTTGAGTATCTAAGTTGATGGCTGCTTAATCCTTTTCTAGTCAAAGGCCGGGCAGTTACAAGATGGACCCAGGGCCCGACAGGTGACCCCAAGGAGATCCTAACCCTATACGAGATATAGGGTGTTATTACTACTTACTGCTTCCTTTGATACTGGCTTGAAGGCTTGTCGTCCCGCCGCGCTGGATGCCAGAGGATAAGCATAGATGTTGTTGATGGCAGAGAATGTCCCATCCGTCATTTTTCCGCATCCTACACGGTTCGCAGTGTGGTGTAGCCATGTTGTTCCTTCACTGTGATGTGATTGGGCACAGTACCACTTGACAGGGGCGTGTGTCGCGCCTATGTTCCTAGGGAAGGAACGTGTCTTGAATGCACTACTGGACAGGGTACGACGATCTTTACTCCCGTGACCTACCGCCTAGAGCGGGTCGTAGGACACATGGCAGCATCAGAGCTCGCCTTTGCGGGGGAGGTTATGTACCATGCTGTTGGCTACGTGGCGGTGTCGGAGCCCACCCCTGAGGAAGGGTGAGGTTTATACCCGCCGCACACGTGGCAGCACAGCCCTTCTCTGTGGGGAGGCCAGTTCCAGAGCAGCAAGTCACGTGGCGGTGCTGGAGCCCGCCCCTGAGGAGGAGCGAGGACTGGGCTTGCTGGAAACGTGGAGGCCATGAAGCCTGGCTCCGCAGGGAGGCTAGGTCCGGAGCTGAGGGGCACGTGGCAGTGCGAGAGCTCGCCCCGGAGGAGGGGCAGGGTCTGGACCCACTGGACACGCGGCACCTCCGGAGCATGCCTCGGTGGGGAGGCAGGGTCCTTAGGCACCTTTAGCCTGTGCGCGGGTGTAAGTGCATCTAGGATATTCCTTGTGGGTTTTGGCTAATTGATGACGAACATATGAGATCCTAATGAAACTATTGAGATGATTGCAGGACAAACAAAGTGAAACAGCTCGGTGCACACAAAAAGGTGAAAAATGGAGTGGTGTCCAAAGAGGAATACTTTGATGGAATTTAGAAGAACAAATTAGATTTTAAATGTATACGGTGTGTATGAAAGACACACTCCAAGAGCTCACGACCTTGCGCAGGGGTAAGGTTTTTAAAATTAACATAACATCTCACAGTGCGGACTAGACCGATCATGGACCGGACTAGTCTTCTAAACCCTCTAATGCCTAAACGGACTAGTCCGCGTGTCCACCGGACTAGTCCGCCAGACTTTCTGGAGTCTATCTTCACAAAGTGCCGGACAAGTCCATTTTCCAACCGGACTTGTCCGCCAAACTTTCTGGACATTGAGTTCCACTGTGATCGGACTAGTCCGCGCGTCCACCGGACTAGTCTGCTAGACTTTCTAGAGTCTATCTTCACATATGGCCGGACAAGTCCGTTCTCCAACCGGACTTGTCCGCCAAACTTTCTGGACATCGAGTTCCACTATGACCGGACAAGTCCGGACTCGCACCGGACTAGTGCGGTATTAGGTTTTACAACGGTAACTTTTTGGAAACCCTATAAAAAGAGGATCCACGGCCTTCATCAGGAGACACACGACTAATTCCGCTATAAATACAAACCCTAGCGTTGCCACCTTGTCCAAAGAGCCCAAAACACAACTCCCCACACATCTAAAGTGCAAAATGGGTAAAATCAATTGAACACTTGGATTCGGGATTGGGAGACCATCGTTCTTTCATTAGGAGCTCTTGGGGTTTGATCTTTCTACACTCATATTCTGCATTGTAATATTTTCAAGTGTATTTGATCGCTTCTTTCGTTGTAATTCTCGTGGGAGCCCTCAATGTGTGAGGTTGCCCCACAAACTCGGTGATTTCCCATGCTAGTGGAATCAAGTCGGCTTGTGTGGTGACTTGAAGAAGGAAAGGGTTAGAGACCCAACTCTGTGTGAGCTTCCTCAACGAGGACGTAGATCTCTCGGGGAGATCGAACCTCGGTAAAAATTCGTGTCTCTTGTGCCTTATTTCTTTTACATTTTATTCATTAGATCACTTGATTGCTAAACATCAATTTAAGTTGCTTATAAGTTTTCACATGCATTCTCACAATAATCTTAAATCAAAGTATATGTTGTTCTCATTTCCACTGCTGAAAGAATCTAGTTTCCCAAATAACATTTAATCAATTCACATATTTCAGCACACCGGACTAGTCTGCCCACACAACCATACTAGTCTGGTCAAACAAGTTTTTGATGACTCTATTAAGTGTGCAGGAAATTTTCAAAGCCTATTCACCCCCCTCTAGGCCACATTCAATTGGTACCAGAGCAAGGTTCTCTGTCAACGAGACTCACATCTCGGAGAGATCAATGGCCTCTAAGAAGAACAACGATATCCCGAAGACAAACATCAATGAGGAGGAACAAGAAGCTAAAGCCTTCGATGTGCTGAAAGAAAGCCCACATCATGATGAAGAAGTGCGACAGCTAAAGGGACTCATGAGAATGAAACTGCTGGCACAAAAAGGAAAAGAAGAAGAGAAGACGACTGGGAGTGGTCATCACGACTACTCCCGATATCCTTACAACTACGACCATCTCAATTCAAACAATCACTATTTCTCTATTCCTATGGGAAAGCCTCCATAGTTTGACGGAAGTGACAAAACCATGTGGAAGTACAACATGAAAATGCATCTAATATCTCTGAATCCTATTTTGTGGCAAATTGTTTGCACAGGCATAAATATCCCGAACATGGATGAGGAACTCACTCCAGAACAAGAACAAGAGATTCACAAAAACGCACAAGATGTCGCGGTGATCACATCATCACTAAGCAGAGAGGATCACTAAGCAGAGAGGAATTCACCAAGATCGATGGATTAGAAAGTGCAAAAGAAATCTGGGATACACTTGGGACCGCTCAAGAAGGAAATTGGTCAGTTCGTGAATCTAAAATTGAGATGCTTGAAGGAGAATTGAGGAGATTTGCTATTGAAGAAGGCGAATCACCACAAGACATGTACAACCGGTTGAAGGCACTCATCAACAAAATTCGTCCCTATGGAAGTAAGAAATGGACGGATCACGAGGTGGTCAAAAGAATGATTAGAGCCTTCATGCCAAGAAATGTCACACTTTGCTCAATGATTAGAGAAAGCCCCGGATTTCACAAAATGACTCCCGATGAGTTATTGGGGAAGATCATAAATCATGAAATGATAGAGAAAGAGGCTCAATACATAAAAGACTTAGCCGAATTCACCTCTTACAAAAGGAAAGAAGTTGCTCTCAAAGCAACGTGCAGACCCAAACTCAAAGAAACTCGTGAAGACCAAGTGACAAGAGTACCGATCTTGATGATGAAGAAATGGTACTCTTTATCAAGAAGTTCAAGCGCATGATGAAAAGAAGACACGACAACAATTCAAATGAAGGAAAAAGAAAGGATAAAGGGAACTCCAAGGCTCGACGCACTTGCTACAACTGCGGAGAGTATGGTCACTTCATGGTGGACAGCACTTATGAAGAAAACAAAAAGAAGAAGGAAACAAGACCTCAAGAAAAGAAAAATTTCAGAAAAAGAAGACAAGCCCATCAAGCTCACATTGGCAAGAAGTGGGACTCAAACGACGAGTCCTCCTCTGATGAAGAAGAAGAAATGGCCACTATCGCAGTCAAGAAACCTACTATGAGAGCCACACTCTTACCAAACATAGGAGGACAAGATATGAACAACCACACCTTCCTTATGGCTAAGGAAGGCAAGAAAAAGGTTCGACTTACTCCTCCTACGCTAAATTCCTCTATTGATGACTTTGATATCTCCTACAATAATAAAGAAATGTTTAGAGGATTAAGTAAAACTGCTTTAAAGAAAATGGAAATGTCGTCGAGCGAAATCTTTCAAAAGGAGGAACTTGTTAACCGACAAGAAGATATGCTCATCCGTGAAAGGAAGAGATATCAAGAAGTTGAAAAGCTTCTTGAGCTTGAAAGAGAGAAGAACGAGTCACTTGAGTTTGAGCTAGCCGGAAACTTACTCAAAGCTAGAGTACTCGCATATTGCAATCAAGGAAGAACTTGCTAACTTGTCAAAAGATAACAAGATCCTTGAGGTGCAAGTTGAGTCGCTCAAGCAAAGTGACTCCTCTTCCTCCAAGAGCACTTCCTCCAAATATATGAGTTCGACAACAATCAGAATCTGCACTTGCTCTAGTAAGAAGAATGTTATTTCTAATACTTCAAAGTCTCATAATAAGCATCCTTCCACAAACAACATCTTTGATAAGGAGAAGATCAAATATGCACGCAGTTCATATATGGTCACTAGACCTCCTAATGTCAAAGATGGTCTTGGTTTTGACAGGAACAAACACATGTCTACTCCTAATCATGCTAAGAATAGAATTGCTTTTGTCAACAAAAAATCCCATGAATCTGATTTACAAATATTGTTTCGTACATTTGATGCTTCCTATGTTCTTATGAAAAACAAATATGGAAAAGTCATTTCTAAATATACACGACCACACTACAGGAACTTGAAAACTTGTGTGTGGGTGCCCAAGACTCTTGTGACTGATCTAAGAGGACCCAAGCAAGCTTGGGTACCTAAACCCAAGGAATAATTCTTTTTTGCAGGCCTACTTCTCCGGTCGATCTAAATGGGTGCTAGATAGCAGATGCACAAATCACACAAACGGAGAGAGAGGTATGTTTGTGGACTATGAGTACAGCAAGGATCCAAGTGAAGGCATATACTTTGGAGACAATAGCCAAGGAAAGGTCCTTGGTAGCGGTTACATTGAAATAACCTCTCAACACACCTTATCTAATGTTTTACATATAGACTCTCTATATTATAATCTTTTGTCAATATCTCAACTATGCGACAAAAGTTACAACTTTTTATTCACTAATGAGGGTGTGACCATTTTTAGAAGAAGCGATGGCTCGATTGCATTCAAGGGAATGTTGAAGGGAAATCGTTAACTTGTTGACTTCAACAAAGATAAAGCCGAACTCAACACTTGCTTGGTTGCTAAGACCAACATGGGATGGCTGTGGCATAGACGGCTAGCCCATGTTGGGATGAGAAATCTGCAGAAACTTCTAAAATGTGGTCACATCCGTGGTCTTAAAGATGTGGTTTTTGAAAAAGACAGGTCGTGCAGCACTTGTCAAGCAGGAAAACAAGTAGGAGCACCACACCACGCCAAGAATGTGATGACTACTTCAAGACCGCTGGGACTTCTCCACATGGATCTCTTTGGTCCAATTGCGTACATCAGCATCGGCGGTAAAAAATACAGTTTAGTAATTGTTGATGATTTTTAAGATTTACCTGGGTATTTTTCTTGTATGATAAATCACAAACTCAGGGAATCCTCAAGAAGTTCTTGAAAAGAGCTCAGAACGAATTCTCATCAACCATAAAGAATATCATAAGTGACGACGGGACAGAATTCAAGAACACCCAAGTTAAAGAGTATCTCGATGAAGAAGGGATAAAGCATGAGTTCTCGGCACCCTACTCCCCTCAACAAAACGGAGTGGCTGGAAGGAAGAACAGAACATTGATCGAAATGGCAAGAACTATGTTGGATGAATACAAGACATCAAATCGATTTTGGGCAGAAGCGGTGAACACCGCTTGTCATGCCACAAATCGGTTGTACCTTCACCGACTACTGAAGAAAACTCCATATGAGCTTCTTATCGGTGAAAAGCCTAATGTTTCTTATTTAAAAGTCTTTGGGTGTAAATTTTTTATTCTGAACAAGAAACCAAGGGCCTCAAAGTTTGCTTCGAAGTCCAATGAAGGTTCTTGCTCGGATATGAATCGAATGCCTACACCTATCGTGTCTTCAACAAGGTGTCCAACCTTGTTGATGTAGCACGTGACGTAGTGTTCGATGAATCTAATGGCTCACAAGTGGAGCAAGTCAATAAGTGTATGCTAGATAAAGAGGAAGCCCCATATGAAGCACTGAAGAAAATGGCACTTGGTGATATCTTACCACAAGAGCGAACGTTAGACTCAAATGCACAAGATGAACTTCAACACGGAGGCAATGATCATGGAGGAGCTCTTGCACAAGATCAAGATTAGGAAGATCAAGACAATCATGGAAGCAATGATCAAGGGGGAGACAATGCACATGAGGATAATGAAGAACAAGCAACTACACAAGTTCCACACCCTAGAGTACATCAGAGCATGCGAAGAGACCATCTTGTCAACAATATCATTGGAGATATTGCTAAGGGAGTAACTACTAGATCTCAAGTTGCAAATTTCTGTGAATACTATTCTTCTGTATGTTTTCTGGAACCATACAGGGTAGAAGAAGCCTTAAGGGATCCAGACTGGGTGATTGCAATGCAAGAGGAGTTGAACAACTTCAAAAGAAATGAAGTGTGGGAGCTGGTGGAGAGACCAAGGGTGAACATCGTTGGAACCAAATGGGTCTTTCAGAACAAGCAAGATGAACAAGGAGTAGTAACAAGAAATAAAGCGAGATTGGTGGCCAAAGGTTATTCTCAGGTTGAAGGTTTGGACTTCGATGAAACTTTCACTCCTGTAGCTAGACTTGAGTCCATTCGTATTTTATTGGCATATGCTACTCACCATAATTTTAAGCTGTATCAAATGGACGTCAAAAGCACCTTCCTAAATGGTCCGATAAAGGAGGAAGTTTATGTGGAGCAGCCGCCAGGATTCAAAGACCAAAGGTATCCCAACCATGTCTACAGACAGCGTAAGGCTCTCTATGGCCTCAAACAAGCTCCTCGAGCTTGGTATGAGTGCCTTAGAGATTTTCTGACTCAAAATGGATTCAAAATTGATAAAGTTGACTATACACTCTTCACTAAACATTGTGATGATCATCTATTCGTATGTCAAATTTATGTTGATGACATTATCTTTGGATCCACTAACAAGTCTTTCTGTGAAGAATTTAGCAAAATTATGACAGATAGGTTTGAGATGTCAATGATGGGAGAATTGAAGTTCTTATTGGGATTCCAAGTGAAGCAACTGAGAGAAGGTACATTTATAAGCCAAACCAAATATACACAGGACATTCTCAAGAAATTCAATATGGACAAAGCCAAGCCCATCAAGACACCCATGGCCATAAACGGACATCTCCACCTCAATGAAGACTGTCCAAATGTGGACCAAAAGGTATATCGGTCCATGATTGGCTCCTTACTTTATTTATGTGCATCTAGGCCAGATATTATGCTTAGTGTTTGCTTGTGTGCAAGGTTTCAAGCCGCACCTAAAGAGTGTCACTTAATTGCTGTAAAAAGAATCCTAAGGTACCTTCTACACACACCCAACTTGGGCCTTTGGTATCCCAAAGGATCCAAGTTTAACTTGATAGGCTATTCCAACGCTGACTATGTGGGATGCAAAGTCGATAGAAGGAGCACGTCAGGGACTTGTCAATTTCTTGGTAGGTCCCTCGTTTCTTGGTCATCTAAAAAGCAAAACTCCATTGCTCTTTCCACAGCGGAAGCAGAGTATGTTGCAGTTGGTAGTTGTTGCACACAACTACTTTGGATGCGACAGACTCCTAAGGACTACGGCTACAAACTAAGCCATATCTCGCTTCTATGTGATAATGAAAGTGATATAAAAATTGCACACAACCCTGTAGAGCCCTCAAGAACTAAGCACATAGATATCCGTCATCACTTTCTTAGAGATCATTCGTTAAAAGGCGACATTGCTATTTCACATGTTAGGACTGAAAAACAACTTCCGGATATTTTTACCAAACCATTAGATGAGAAAAGGTTTTGTGAGTTTAGGAATGATCATAACATTCTTGACTCTCGAAATGTGGCTTGAAACGTTGCATACCTGGTTGAAACTTCAAATGTTACTTTTTATTGTTAAAATTGCTCCTCATCTCTTTTTCCTCTAAGAAAACTATTTTAATGAAGAAATCTTGTAGTTTACGACAACTTTCATTGTTACTTTCCTACTGGTCATAATTACGAAGATTATTTGCAAAATTATTGTCCTTGGATCACTATTAATCATTTCTATATGTATCAGGTCTGTTGAAACCGGACTTGTCCGATTTACCTCCGGACTAGTCCGGACATACGAAATACTTAGGTTATTCCAGGGGCAGTGGACTAGTCCGCCTCCTTGACCGTACTAGTCCGATCTGTCGCGTATATAAGTGGTTGGTCGGCCCAGACCCCTCTCTCCACTCCTAAGGACTTGGTCTCCCTCTTCTCTCCTAAACCGTAGCCCCCAAAGTGATTTTCGGGTTGAGCCCTCAAAATCAAAGTTTTCTCCATGGGAAATCCTCTCCTCGACGAGTAGATTCTCCCCTCCAGATTAATCCGGACAGATTCTTGCTTCTTCAACGCGGATCTTCAAATCTTGGCAAATTTCACCCTAAAACCAAATTCTCAACTTTTCTCGTTCTAGCTCGTTTCCCTTGATTCCAAGGTTGTACATTGGCTACAGAGATGTATTCCTACGTATCTTTAGATAGAAGTTTTGATTCAAAGGAAATTGTTAGGGTTCTTATGCCAGGCTAGACTAGTCCGGCGCTTAGATGCGGACAAGTCCGGTACACCAGACAAGTCTGCACTCTGAAACCAGACAAGTCCGGTCTCAGACATCTGAATCCCTACATCGCCTTCAATCCTTGGTTCATTCTTATCTAATCCGTGAACTCCTTATCAGGCACGATGTCTTCAGGCTCAGATGACAGCTCTTTCCACTTTGATGAAGAAGTTCAACACGAAAGAGTGAGGAGAGCCAAGGAGAGAGTTATGAAGAAAAGACATGATGTCAATGCCCACTCTCCACCCTCCGACGACAATCTGCCTAAGAAGAGGAAGGTTATTGTCAAAAAGGCTCAAGGAAAAGCTGCTGCTGAGAGCTCATCGTGGCCAAAAAGGGTTCTCAATAAAGGGAAGGGACTTGCTAGTGGTCCCATTGCGCCCTTGAGGATGAAAAACCCCAGTCACCGCAATAGACAACCTTCTAGTGAGGATTTCACTGGAAAGGGGGTGAGCTAGCTGATAACTTCAGGAATATTGAAGTGTATAATCGACCTAAACAATGCTCTGACCCAAGATTCTGGAGCAACATCCATGCAAACTACTACGAGCACGTGTACATGAAGATGAAGAATCCTGTAGTGGAGAGTCAATGGCTGAATGTTGGATACCTGCAGTCGAAGAGGTATGGTGCTTTTCGTGAGGTGGTTGAGGCTTTGGAGAGGCACGGTCTGAAGGAACTGCTTTCCTTTGAGTATAACTGGAACAATGAAGTCATTACCCAATTTTACTCCACCCTCTACTTTGCTCGTGGTGATGGAGACAGTCTTACTTGGATGACTCATGGTTCCAAGTATAGTGTAACATATGATGAATTTGCAAGGATTCTTCACCTTGAACACACTCTGGATCATGAGCTTGTCATCCACAATCTAAAACCCTTGGAGAAGGAGGAGCTTAAGTTCCTCTATGACACAAGGATGCCCTATGTTCCTCCTACCATCAAATATATGAAGCCCTTTTTGTGGTCCTCAACAGAGTCTTGAGGAAGACAATAGCCCTAAAAGATGGAGATGTGGGGACTATCCAAGGAACCTTGAGGACCCTAATGAAGGTCATTAGTGGAAGGAGACCGTTCAATGTTTTTGAGTACATCTACAACGACATTGTGAACATCTCAATCACTCCCAATAGGTCTTGCAGGTATGCACTGTACATCATGTTCATGATTAAGAAAGTGACCGGACTCGAGTTTGTCAAGGATGTTTCTCATACGGGGTTGAAGCCACAAAAGCCTACCGAGTACACCCTTCCCTTAGCACCAACTGCTCCTTCCTCCCCCGTCACAGAGAGGAGGTCTAAACAATCTCAGGATGCCACAAGGTCTGCAGTTGCTCCTCCTTGCTCTTCTCCTGTCCAAGAACCCTCTGGAGGCATCTTCAAAATGCTCTCCTCCATTTTCGCCTGCTGCCGCAAGATCGAAGACAGATAGCGTAGAGAAAAACTGGCAAGGAAGAAACATCAACAGTATGTGAATGCAAATATCAAGTCTATTTGTGAAAAGCTTGAGATTGAGCCGGTTGGATCACCGCCTGCCTCCGAGGAATCAGAGGAAGATCCTGCTCCCGTGAATGACGATGATGGTGAAGATGAAGATCGGACTGAATCTGAAGGAGGGAGCAGCAATGAGTGATTCCCCTCGATTTTTCCCTTTTTGGTGCCTCGATACCAAAGGGGGGAGATTGAGACTAGATTGAGACTCGAACTATCATCTAGTATTAGTTATTAAGTTTTTATGATCGAGGACTTGTACCTATTTTTAAAACTTTGTAATGCAATATTTGTTTTCCTATGTGTGATGCTTATTGTTGCTCTAATGCTTACTTCTATGTTCATTATTGGTTATCTTTAGTTCATCATATTTTGTTGATCACACACCTGTTAGGCACCCCACCATAAGGTGTGTGCATATGTGAGAAGCTTTTTGTGAATTAATCGTTATTCTCATATGTGCACACCTTATGAAAATCAAAATTTTGTTCTGAATTGCGATATCTCAAATGGTTCTCATCAATCACCAAAAAGGGGGAGATTGTAAGTGCATCTAGGATATCCATTGTGGGTTTTGGCTAATTGATGACGAACATATGAGATCCTAATGAAACTATTGAGATGATTGCAGAACAAACAAAGTGAAACAGCTCGGTGCACACAAAAAGGTGAAAAATGGAGTGGTGTCCAAAGAGGAATACTTTGATGGAATTTAGAAGAACAAATTAGATTTTAAATGTATAGGGTGTGTATGAAAGACTTACTCCAAGAGCACACGACCTTGCACAGGGGTAAGGGTTTTAAAATTAACCTAACATCTCATAGTGCACCGGACTAGTCCGATCATGGACCGGACTAGACCGCTAAACCCTCTGTTACCTAAATGGACTAGTCCACGTGTCCACCGGACTAGTCTGCCAGACTTTCTGGAGTCTATCTTCACCAAGGGCAGGACAAGTCCATTTTCCAACCGGATTTGTCCGCCAAACTTTCTGGACATCGAGTTCCACTGTGACCGGACTAGTCCGCGTGTCCACCGGACTAGTCCGCCAGACTTTTTGGAGTCTATCTTCACATAGGGCCAGACAAGTCCGTTCTCCAACCGGACTTGTCTACCAAACTTTTTGGACATCGAGTTCCACTGTGACCGGACAAGTCCGGACTTGCACCGAACTAGTCTGGTATTAGGTTTTACAATGGTAACTTTTTGGAAACCCTATAAAAATAGGATCCACGGCCTTCCTCAGGAGACACACGACTAATTCCGCTGAAAATACAAACCCTAGCACCGCCACCTTGTCCCAAGAGCCCAAAGCACATCTCCCCACACATCTAAAGTGCAAAAAGTGCAAAATCAATTGAACACTTGGATTTGGGATTGAGAGATCGTTGTTCTTTCATTGTGAGCTCTTGGGGTTTGATCTTTCTACACTCATATTCTGCATTGTAATATTTTTAAGTCTATTTGATCGCTTCTTTCGTTGTAATTCTTGTGGGAGCCCTCAACGTGTGAGGTTGCCTCACAAACTCGGTGATTTCACGTGCTAGTGGAATCAAGTCGGCCTATGTGGTGTCTTGAAGAGGGAAAGGGTTAGAGACCCAGCTCTATGTGAGCTTCCTCAACGAGGACGTAGATCCCTCGGGGAGATCGAACCTCGGTAAAAATTCGTGTCTCTTGTGCCTTATTTCTTTTACATTTTGTTCATTAGATCACTTGATTGCTAAACATCAATTTAAGTTGCTTATAAGTTTTCACGTGCATTCTTACAATAATCTTAAATCAAAGTATTTGTTGTTCTCATTTCCGCTGCTGAAAGAATCTAGTTTCCCAAATAACATTTAATCAATTCACATATTTCAGCACACCGTACTAGTCCGCCCACACAATCGGACTAGTCCGGTCAAACAAGTTTTTGATGACTCTATTAAGTGTGCAGGAAATTTTCAAAGCCTATTCACCCCCCTCTAGGCCACATTCAGCGGGGGTACCTGGTATTCAAGGAACCGACAGTGGCCCTCGGGCCCACCTCGGGGGAGACTACGATCCCGCATGTGGGGGCCTTCATCTTTTCTTCTCGTGCAGCCTTTTCGATACTTTTTTGGGCAGTTGAAGGGGTGACATGCCCCTAACACTGTGGACACACGTCCATACTTGGTTGTCTGAAAGTGGCAACGTGATCTTTTGCTTTATTTGGGGCTTTAACTGTAGCGGTTCCGGATGCAACTGCTGAACTCTTGCCGCGCTGCTGCCTCGGGAACTGCCGAGTTGCCTCTTTTAGTGGCCGACCACTCGTCCCACATCTTCTGATAGACGACTTGGGTCCCACTGTCATTTGCGCTGAGGGTTGAGTAAGGTGTAACAGGCCCAGGCGGCTCACATGAGGTGCTTCCAAGTGTCGCGGGAGTGTGTGAAGGGAAACCTTCGCACCCAAAGGCAGTTCCTTCCCCATTCACTCCTTTGTGCTCGAGCCTTCCGTCTTCCTCCTTAGCGCTCGAGCCCTCATCTTTTGCCAAGATCTTGCTCCCACCCGCTCCATTGGCGTTGAACCTGTGCCCCTCTCACATTGCAATGAGCGAGCACCTGAGGTCGGTGAGGTTGTTCCTCTGCTGGCACACTGAGGAGCAGAAGCGGTGGATCTACTGCGGGGCCGTCCAGCTTCGCGACCTGCGTCGTGATGAGATTGTCCTCTTCATCGTGTATGTGGCGGCCGTGTTCACGCTCCCAACGTCTGTTGGTATTTCTTAACACCATAGATCATCTTCGGTGAGAGATGAGATCAACAAGCGCACGGAAAGTACTGTTGTAGCATTTCACCCAAGAGTATTCCCAAGGGTATCATAGTTATCCAAAAGGAAGGCAGTGAAGTAAAGTAAACACTATTCTTATGATCAATGTATAAGTTACTAAGTATTTATCAGAACAAGGGTAAAATTATAATAGGTGTAGTGTGACACACACCTAAGCAATCTACTCTAAGGATAAGGTTGTCCTGGCGAGGGCTAGACTACAAGAAGGGGTTGCTCCTACCGTGCTCTAGTTACTCATATACATAGCCTATTAGTGTACACCTGAGTATGCCAACGATAAATACTAGGGCGTAGTGGTCCAACATATGGGGCACGGGTTTACTCTTGACAATGTCAGGACGATTCCCGCCTCGAGCCTATGGCATAGCCGAACGTGGGGGATTACAAAGGACGGATACGGGTGTCACCACCTGCTGCCTACCCCTACAACCCGTGGGTCTACAAGACATCCAACACTACATACTATCTAAGCACCATGCTTACATGTAAAGTAAATACCTTAAGAGTCCCGATACAAATATCATACTAAGGCAATGACTATCCTAAACATCGTTGAACCAATTTTGAGACCAAGCACTAACATATTCATATTAACAAAATCATATTAATAACTAATTATACTAGTGGTGGTGTATGATGTTTATGATAACAAGATATGAACATTATGACTAGATTATTATAACATCTACACCGAGCACATACATGGACTCCACAATCAAAGAAGAAACACTTTGACCAAGTATATGAATAAATACAGACTAATAATAATATTATTATAAAGCATAAAGTCACAAATGTAAAGAAAGATACATGAGTTATACCTTTCCGAATTTGGACTTGGGACTAAAGGCTCCTCTCTACAGCCTAACCTCCACTAAGGACTAAGAGAACACTAGTGTAATACAAGAGAGAACTCTTGAGTGGCGTTTGGGAGAAGTGAGGTACCCCCCTATTTATACAGGAAGTAGAGGTGACCACCGCTACAATTAGTGCGTGAATAAGTCTTCACTGCCTTCAAGGAGCCAAGAGGAGCCAAGATGTTAAAGCTGACCGGGTTTGGTGCCACGGCCAAGTCGTTCGAGCTAAGGGGTCAGCCGACCTTGTCCTGCGCCCCCCCCCCTCAAGGTTGTGCTTCCTCTGGGTGACTAGTATGTTGGCCCATGCACCATCCCCGCATGAACTGCCATTGGATTCCCTCGGATACGCTTGGGAATGGGTACATGGATCCATGTGATGCCGTATATTATCGCTTGATTCGCTGAGGTGGCCCTTTTCAGGATTGCTTCCCTCATTCTCCATCAATTATGCATAAAAGCTCCTGCATGCACTGTTTCTCAAAGTCCAAGTGGAACTAGGTTATTTCTAACTATAATGTGTGTAAGAAATATTTATTTTCTCACATAATTGAGTTATACTAACTGTCAAAGTTTGAATATAATTGTCGATACCCTACATACCAGGTATCCCTTTGTACTAGAAAAAGACGCATCGAGTTCCACCTTACAGTATTGTAGACTTCCAGACGCAACACGTGTCCCGTAGTACCAGACCTGCCTCCCTCCTTAGGGTGGTTCCGTTGCTGCCATGTGTCCCACAGTACCGGACATGCCTCCCTCCTTATGGTGGCTCAAGCCCTGCCACGTGTCTGGGGCACCGGATCTGCCTCCTCGACAGGGGAAGCTGCGGTGCTACCACGTATCCAGTAGCTCCGGACCTTCCTCCGTGCAGAGGGAAGCTCCAAAGCTACCACGTGTCAAGTCTGCAATGGGAATACTTTGGGATCTCCAACAGCACATACATTCAAGGGCTATCAAAACCGCTGTTACAAGATCGGATTAATGTGTCATTAATTCTATATTAATGATGCACGATCAGAGGACTATCAAGACCGGTAACGCTGCCGTTAAGGCATGTTATCACACTATTAACCACCGTTAACACCATACATCGTGTATAGGTCAGTTATTACAGCCAGGGCCACATGTTGGGCCACGACGCACACTGTAACAGTCAGTCCTTGGCATATAAAAGGGCACCCATTGGAGTACGGTATTACGCTCAGGCGGCCCAAACCACGTAAAATCCTCTGTGTTCACGCTTGTTCATGATCTTGATTAGCGTCCCACCTAAATACAAACCTTTGCGGACTACTTCTTAGTAGTACTGGGGGAAATGTAGTCTACACTTCGACATTTGGCGTACCAAGTAGGGGGTTATAAGTCATGATCTCTAAGATGGTGAACTCCGCCGTCGCTTCCAATGGACCGGCTGCACAAGTCATTGGTGGAAATCCCTCCAATGCTCAAAAGCCGGCCAATGTTGTTGTCTCGGCACATGTCACACCACCACCACCAACATATGCTGCAGCAGCAACCGCTGGAAAATTGAATGGTGCGCGTTGGTCACAAAATTGACGAACAACTCGGAGAACGCAATGAACACAGTGCAGACTCTACTTCAGCGTCCTCCAATGCTAGGAGCTCCTCTGGCCATGCTGGAACAATGGCGCGCTAACGTTGAGCATCTGGTTGCAGCCGCAACCACTGTGCTCGAGAACCATGGTCTGCCCCATGCAGGGCAGGCACCTTCATGTAACAGGACCTTGTTTGGAAGACTTGGTCCTACAGTGTCGCAACCCGGGAGATGTGCGCCCTCTGGGCACGCAACATCTCTGCCCTCCGGGACTCGCTGTATCCATATGGCGTCGAGGATCCCGACTCAAGACCTCCGATCAGAGCTCGACCGCCGGTACATGAGGTAGGACGGTCACGTCAACATCAAGCGTACTCGTGAGAGGTGACTTGATCGAGAAAACCCTTCTCCTCTCGGAGTAGGAGGCGGTTGTCCGACTCTCACCATGCATCTCTGTATGGTGGAGTGGCCACCTAAGTTCCGACCTCATCTGCCGGAGAAATACAATGGGACAGTCAACCCTGTCGAGTTTCTTCAAATCTAATCCACTACCATTCTCACGGCTGGAGGGAATGAGGCCATCATGGCCAACTACTTCCCGGTAGATTTAAATAGTACTACAAGGTTCTAGTTCATGAGCTTACCTCCTGACTCCATCTACAGTTGGGGGGAACTATGTCGCCAGTTCAATGCCAACTTCGCGAGCTCCTACACCCGGCCCAGTACCGAGCTGTATCTCTTGCCATATGTTGGTATTTCTTAACACCACAGAGTTATCCGCAAGCGCACGGAAATACCGTTGTAGCACTTCCCCTTTAAGGAGTATTCCCAAGGGTATCATATCCAAAGAACGTGTGTGCTAATCTTTCGAACTAGCTCACCTAAGGACACAAAATTGTTTGGTAGGCAAGGATCAGAGTGGAATTCAAAGTAGTGATCCTAATTCAAGGTAGTTTGTAGTAGATGCTTGCTTCGGGCACGGGCTTAATCATAGCAATAATAGGATGACTCCCGCCAAGAGCCTATGAAATAGCCGAACGTGGAGGATTATGAAACACAGATAGGGCTGTCACCACCTACTACCTACCTCTTCAATCCGTGGGTCTATGAGATATCCACTGATGATTTATAACCTAAGCACCACGCTTACGTTCTAAATCACTACTCTAGTTGTTTCGAACACAAAGCTACAACTAGGGCCTCTAATGAATTAAAGCAGTGAACCCACAGGTAACTACTTGTGCAAAATACAAAGAATAAAAGATCAAACTTGTATTGAATTCACAATGACTTACTTGATTGAGCAAAACCTTTCTAGGGTTAAAAGTGTAGAAGAGGGACTTGACAAGTCCAAGCCTCCTTCTCCTAGACTCTTCACCACACTCTCCTTCTACTTTGGTAGCCTCTAAGACTACTCTAAAACTTTGGAGCGTAGCACTATTCTCAAATTTTGGTGTGTGTGAGAAGTGAGGTGAGGGGGTCTATTTATAGGTGGAGAAGGGTCGGTTCCCGCAACAATTAACGCGCGAATCAGTCACCATTGACTCTAGGGAGTCGGGAGGAGCCAACATGTGTCATTTGACCGAGTTTGGCTCCAGGAAGAGGTCAGCCGAACCCCTGGTTCGGCTGACCTGGTCAAGGCTCCCATCGGTGGGTGCTTCCTCCAGGTGGCTTCCAGGTGGGCCCCCTTGATATATATGGGTGAAACACCGTTGGATCTCCTTGTATGCTTCTGTTTGTGGGCCATTTGATCCATGTGTTGCCACGTGTCACCACCTGATTCGTTGAAATCAATTTTCATGGATTCATACCTGCATGTTTTGGTATTTTGGGTAATAATTCACCTGCATACAAATAGACACCAACACTTGTGGAATTGGGTTAGTGTATAACCCTACCACTATGTTTTGTGTTTCTTTTATGAACATTATGAGGTGAATTGACTGTCAAAATGTGGTACTTAAGGATCGTCAACAAACTCCCCCACTCTTAGTCCATTGCTCATCCTTGAGTGAAGGCAAGAAGAACTAGAGTGTTGCCATGAATTTGCAATGATAAAATAAGGATACTAGATATTTAAACTTATACCTGATGTCATGGATCCCCTTTGTGTATGTGGCTACCACATCAATCTTGGGTGTTTGAATAGTGGAACGGTTAGAATGAAGTTCCCTTGGATCATTCTCTGCTGAAATGATTTGGCAATTGCTATATTGGAAAGTCATAGGAACTTTTGCCCTTGCCTTCTCGATTGGAATCTCTCAAATCACTCAAAGTGTTTGAGTCCTCACCATGGCATGTTTGCCAATTCTTGTCCCTATACTAAAATTGGTTATATCTGGAGCTTGGTAGGGATGAATGTGGCACACATTTGCAATTCATATGTTACTAAGTCAAAAACTTGATCCTATGAGAGACTTATGGTATGAACAAAGTGAAGGGAAAATTCTTGTGCACATGAATGGAATGGAGGGGTGAGGTGATAAATCCCATAAATTTGCTCTCTTTTAAGGATGAAACATGGATACTTTTTTTTTGAGCACTCTTACTCTTTTTCAAGAGTGGATGATATTTCTTTTTGTAGCCATGTCTTCTACTCCTTATTATATTTTTAGAAAGGCTTTCATTTGTATTGTATGGAGTTTCTTTTTGGTGGATGGGTAATCGATGGATGCAAACTCTCAATGTGAGAAATTTTGCATGAATGGAGTGCACAAGAGTTTTCAATTCAAAAAGTTCATGCATGTCACTGAATTGGGTCACGGGTTTGACAAAGTTTAATGAAAAGCAAAGTGGCATATGCTGGTGGTTTTCAATGGGTATATAAATTTTCAATGAGAGATTTAGGTAATGTTCAAGACTTCAAATAGTTACAAATGTCAAAAATCAATTTAAAGCAAAAGGATGGTTTCTAAAGAACTCTTTTACCATATCACACTAGTCAAATACCTAGATGATGTGTTTATCCTATTGAATTATGGGAATCATAAACAAGGTAATGAATTGAAATATAAAGTATTCAAATTTTTGGCTTAAGCAAATCCTTCAGTACCAAATTTTATTTCAATTTGTTGAGTTGATTCATTTTAGATATGCAATGAAAAATATGAAATCAACTCAGACAGCAGGGTAGCGCATAAAAGTGGGGATAGGAAATCCAAACCGATTTTCTAGAGCGAAACGGAGTCGTATGGTGCAGAAGTCAGGTCAGCTGACCAGGGGGTTCGGCTGACCTCCTGTTGGCTCATCTATGGCTCTGTTTCATGGGTTCGTTTTGCCCATTCGGTCGCGACGTGTTTTGATATGCAATGTTAATTTTTCACGTCGGGATTTCGTGACTTGGGGACATGTTCCCCCCACACTTATTTCCTGAATTCTTTATGTAGGCGAGGAACGACGCGTTTCACAGAGGATTTTGTGGAGGATATCGAGGAGGATCAACACGAGAAAACAGAACGCGAACGGCACGAAGGGAAAGTCGGCCGACCCTAGGGTTCGGCCGAACCCCTTCTGGCTCCGTTCAGGCCACATTTTCTTGGGTCGATTAAATGGGCCTTCTAGAAGAAGAATTGGATAGGCCCATTAGTTGGACGTGGAGAATTTAAAAAGAATTGAAAGAAATGGCATGGAAATCGATTAGATTTACCACATCAAATTCTTTTTCTGTATTCTTTTGGGAATCGAGAAATAATTTGAGTCGGTGCCCATTTACTTTAAATAGTTGACCGTGATCACCTTGGAGTGTGATTGCTCCATGGGATGAAGTCTCTAATACAGTGAAGGGTCCTTCCCATTTATTTCTAAGCTTCCCATGTCCAAATAGTTTAACCCTAGAGTTAAAGATTAAAACTTTATCTCCAGGTTTGAACTCTTTCGGAGTAATCCTCTTTTAGTGCCATCTTTTAGTTCTCTCTTTATAAATTTTGGCACTGTGGTACGGCTTGTCTCGCCATTCCTCCAACTCAGAGATTTGCTTCAATCGGTGATTTCCAGCTTTGTTAAGATGCATGTTCCACCGCTTGATGGCCCAATACGCTCTAAGTTCCAATTCTACGGGAAGATGGCAAGTCTTTCAATAGACATGTTTGAAAGGAGGCATGCCGATAGGTGTCTCGTAGGCAGTACGATATGCCCACAATGCGTCGGGTAGCTTTTGCTTCCATCCCGTTCCCATTTACAAGACAATCTTTTGCAGAATATTCTTAATTTGCTTATTAGATGTTTCTGCTTGACCACTTCTCTATGGGTGGTATGGGGTAGCAATGTTATGCTAGACTCCAAGTTCCCTTAAAAAGGTCTGGAAGGTCTTATCTATGAAATGATACCCTCCATAACTTATGATTATACGGGGAGTTCGAAAGCGTGGGAAAATGATCTCATGGAGCATTTTCCTTGCTTGCTTGGAATCAGCATTTTTGCATGGTAATGCTTCTACCCATTTTGACACATAATCGACGACAACCAGAATATACTCGCAATCATAAGACCTAGGAAAAGGTCCCATGAAATCAATACCCCATACATCAAATAATTCCACTTAGAGGTTGTATGTTAGGGGCATCGCATCGCGAGCAGAGATTCCTCTATGCTTTTGGCATTTCCAACATCTGCGAATGAATCCCTTGGTATCTTCATACATTGAAGGCCAATAGAATCCACTCTGCGAGATCTTTGCCTGAGTACGGTAAACACGGTAATGAACATTATAGGGGCCAACATGGCATTTCTCTATGATTTTGGTGCCTTCGATTGATGGGACACACCTTCTTAGAAGGCCATCGGCACATACTTGATAGAGGTAAGGGTCATCCCAAAGGTGTCTACGACTCTCATAAATGAGTTTCTTTTTGTTCTCCCCTGGTGGTACGTATCCTGTGACCATAAAGTTCATGATATCCGCATACCAAGGGTGAGAGTCTGTCACCTTGAGGAGCATATCATCTCGTAGGAAGTCATTGATAGGTATGTCCATGGTTTGTGTGACTTCCATACGTGAAAGATAATCTGCTACTGAATTCTCTACTCCTTTCTTATCTCTTATTTCCAGATCAAATTCTTGGAGTAGAAGAATCCATCAAATTAGCCTGGGTTTAGAATCCTTTTTGGTAAGCAAATATTTCAAAGCAGCATGGTCTGTGTAGACTATGACCTTTGCTCCAAACAAATAGGATCTAAACTTGTCGGTAGCAAAAACTACTTCTAGGAGCTCTTTTTAAGTTGTGGCATAATTGAGTCGGGCTCCTGTTAGAGTTTTGCTAGCATTGGCTATTGCGTGATGATTTTTATCTTTGGTTTGGCCTAAGACAGCACCAACAGCAAAGTCACCAGCATCACACATGATTTCGAAAGGCAGTGTCCAATCAGGAGGTTGGATAATTGGAGCTGAGATGAGTGCCTTTTTGAGTATATCAAATGATTTAAGGCATTCATCATCGAAATCAAAGGGAGCTTCTTTAGCTAATAGGTATGTGAGGGGTCTAGTGATTTTGGAGAAATCCTTAATAAATCATCGATAGAACCCCGCATGACCTAAAAAGCTGCGGATTCCCTTAACATTGATAGGAGGTGGAAGTTTTTCAATAACTTCAATTTTAGCTTTTTCCACTTCTATCCCTCTCTCAGACACCAAGTGTCCAAGAACGATGCCTTCCCAGACCATGAAATGGCACTTTTCCAAATTAAGCACAAGGTCCTTCTCCTGACATCTTTGTAAGACCCTGTCTCAATTTTCTACATAATGATCAAAAGTTTTTCCATAGACGGAGAAATCGTCCATGAAAACTTCCATGATATCCTCGATCATGTCTGAAAATATAGACATCATGCATCTCTGGAAAGATGCAGTAGCGTTACACAGTCTGAAGGACATACGCCGGTAGGCATAGGTCCTGTAAGGACATGTGAACGTGGTCTTACTTTGACCATCGAGATGGATAGGAATTTGATGATATTTCGAATACCCATCAAGGAAACAGAAATAGGAGTGTTTTGCTAATCGCTCTAACATCTCATCGATGAAGGGCAATGGAAAATGGTCTTTCCTTGCTGCCTTATTAAGTTTTCGGTCGTCAATGCACATCCTCCATCCCGTGACGGTCTGTCCAGGAATTAATTCATTCCTCTCGTTTTGAACGACTGTCATACCTCCCTTCATAGGCACTACTTGAACTGGACTTACCCATTCACTATGAGGAACAGGGTAAATAATCCTGGCATGCAGAAGTTTCAAGACTTCTTTCTTGACAACTTCTCGCATCGCGTTATTCAATCTCCTTTGAGGTTCTCTTGATGGGACACTCTCAGGGTCAATAGGAATACGATGGGTGCATAACGCTGGACTAATTCCTTTGAGATCCTGAAGTGAATATCCAAAAATAGCTCTATGCCTTTCTAACATGCCTATGAGTTTGAGCGTTTCATCATCTGAAAGCTTGTCACTTATGATGACAGGGGCTTCCAAATCGCCATTTAGAAAGGCATAACGTAGGCCTGGAGGTAGAATCTTGAGCTCAACAGGAGGTTTTGGGGAGGGCTCTTCTTTTGGCAATTCTATTTCCTCTTGAAATTCATCCTCCTCTTGTACGAAGTCTTCTTCTCCTTCAATTTCAGGGGGTTCTAAAAATTGAAGAGTCCTAACCTCCTCCATCGGCTCATCTTGGATGGGAGATTCTGCAGATGTGTTCTTTGAGCGCAGAATAGGTATGGAGAAATTTCTCCCTCCAAGATTGATATTGAACCTTCCTTCCAAAGGAACTTCCATGAGAAATTTCTCTATGGGAATCCCCATCATGATGTCGAAATCTTGGATTTCGAACACGTGAAAATCTAGGAGAGCCTCAACATCTTTGTATCTAATAGACACTTGTTGCAGAACCCCACATCCTTCAAGAATGGTTCCAAATGAATCTCGGAAGGATGGCGAGAGCACAAGAACTGGAAATGAGATTCGGTCCAACAGTAGGGTTGTATAGGATTCTCATTGGTGTCCCTCTAATAGAACATAAAATGGTAGCCTAAGGTTAGGTCATCTGAAGAATTTCGGGTGAATTCTTGACTTCAGCTGTCCACTCTCTGCTTAGGATAGAGGTCAAATCCTTGATCGTCTGACGGACGAACACCCCATCAGGCGGTTCAGGTGGAGTTGCTGGCAATGAAGGTTTCCTATAGCAACAATACTTTGAGGTATTTCCATAATCTTCAAAAAGCTCTTCCTCGAAGTAAAATGATACTGCGAGGGTTGAATTTCATCTACCTTCGTAGTTTCAGGTTTGGGAAAGGATTCCTCTGGCAAGGCTTGGGGTAAACAAGAAATGGGTTCATCCTTGTCCAAGGGTTTATCCTCTGTTCTTGACACGACTTCTTCTTGGGGAGGCTCATTAAGACCCATAATGAAAGAAGAATTTTCTAGAATTCTGTCGAGAAGATCCTTACCTTCTTCTGGAGTCTTATGGAGGAAAGATCCTCCAACCGTAATGTCAAGATACAGGGTAGACTTTTTGTTTAATCCCATGAAGAAATGTTGCAAAAGCATTGGATTAGGGATTAACAAATCTGGGCTAGAATTTTTCAAAAGAGAAAATCTATCCCAAGCTGCACCTATGGATTCCTTCTCCATCTGCTGGAAGCATAGTACTTCCTTTCTTAAGGAAACAATTCAGGCAATTGGAAATAAAGAAAGACAAAATTTGTCTCGTAATTCACTCCAATCACCGTTTGTCTTCCCAACGTAGTGGTTGTACCATTGTTTGGCGTTTTCCTTGAGGGAAAAAGGAAACAACTTCCATTTGAGAGTTTCCTGTGTCATACCTTTGATTAGAAGGAATGAACACAGTTGTTCAAACTCTCGTAGATGGTGGTAAAGGTTTTCACAATCTGTTGCTAAGAAGGATTGTTCCCGAACCATGGCTATAAAGCCAGAGCGAAGTTCATAGCTGGTTGAACGAATACGTTCCGCCGAAGGCGTTGGCTCATAGAACTTGCCCTTCGAAGCAGAATAAGAAATAATGGTGGGTTGCTCAATTTATATGGTTGTGGTAAGGTAAGAATAAGAAAGGTAAGATGATTGATAAGGGGGATATGATATGAGGGTGATCTTGGTTCGAAGATTAACAGCAACCGTTCCCCGACAACGGTGCCAGAAATGCTTGTTGGTATTTCTTAACACCACAGAGTTATCCGCAAGCGCACAGAAATACCGTTGTAGCACTTCCCCTTAAGGAGTATTCCCAAGGGTATCGAATCCAAAGAACATGTGTACTAATCTTTCGAACTAGCTCACCCAAGGACACAAAGTTGTTTGGTAGGCAAGGATCAGAGAGGAAATCAAAGTATTGATCCTAATTCAAGGTAGTTTGCAGTAGATGCTTGCTTCGGGCACGGGCTTACTCCTAGCAATACTAGGACGACTCCCTCCAAGAGCCTATGGCATAGCTGAACGTGGAGGATTACGAAGTACATATAGGGTTGTCACCACCTACTGCCAACCTCTTCAATCCGTGGGTGTACGAGATATCCACTGATAATTTATTACCTAAGCACCACGCTTACGTTCTAAATCACTACTCTAGTTGTTTTGAACACAAAGCTACAGCTAGAGCCTCTAATGAATTAAAGCAGTGAATCCACAAATAACTACTTGTGCAAAATACTAATAATAAAAGATCAAACTTGTATTGAATTCACAGTGGCTTACTTGATTGAGCAAAACCTTTATAGGGGTACAAGTGTAGAAGAGGGACTTGACAAGTCCAAGCATCCTTCTCCTAGACTCTTCACCACACTCTCCTTCTACTTTGGTAACCTCTAAGACTACTCTAAAACTTTGGAGTGTAGCACTATTATCAATTTTTGGTGTGTGTGAGAAGTGAGGTGAGGGGGTCTATTTATAGGTGCAGAAGGGTCGGTTCCCGCCACAATTAACGCGTGAATCAGTCACCATTGAATCTAGGGAGTCGGGAGGTGCCAACAGTGTCATTTGATCGAGTTTGGCTTCAGGAAGAGGTCGGGCGAACCCCAGGTTCGGCCGACCTAGTCAAGGCTCCCCTCGAGGAGTGCTTCCTCCAGGTGGCTTCCAGGTGGGCCCCCTTGATATATATGGGTGCGACACCATCGGATCTCCTCGTATTCTTCTATTTTTGGGCCATTTCATCCATGTGTTGCCACATATCATTGTCTGATTCTTTGAAATCCATTTTCATGGATTCATCCCTGCATGTTTTGGTATTTTGGGTAATAATTCACCTACATACAAATAGACACCAACACTTGTGGAATTGAGTTAGTGTATAACCCTACCACTATGTTTTGTGTTTCTTTTATGCACATTATGAGCTGAATTAACGGTCAAAATGTGGTACTTAAGGACCGTCAACACCGTACAACAGAATTTGGGAGAGTCACTGCGATCATTCATTCAACAATTCTCTCAGGTACCAAACACCATACCTTCTATCTCTAATGCTTTTGTCGTTATTGCATTTTGATAAGGAGTTAGAGAAAAGAAGATGCTGGAGAAGCTGGCAACCAACAACGTCATCAGCGTTACGGAACTCATCAACCTTGCTGACAAATGCGCCAAAGCTACGAAGGGCCGTGATATTCACTCCAAACCAGCTGCAGAGGCTGGTCATTCTGCCTCCAAAGATGAAGCTACTGCCACTAGCAGTTGTAAAAAGAAGAAGTCAAGTGGCAGGAAAAAGTCACTTTCTAGCACACCTACCGTTGCTGCTGCCGCAACACCTGGTGGCTGGGGGCCACGCCCCGACAAGCGACCTCGACAATCATTTGAGGATGGTGAAAATATGTGGTGCCCGATCCACAAATATACAAGCCACAATCTTGAATACCGTCGCGGGGTCAAGAGGCTTGCTGAATGCAACAGCAAGTGTGAAGATGAAACCCCTTTCCGCTAGCAGGAAGGGAAACAAAAAGTCGACGAAGCTCCGTCTGATCAGGAGCTAGGCTTCCAAGACACCATGAAGGTATTAAAGGCGGTCTACAACACCGTCGATGACTCTGACACCAAATCCAAAAACGAACATCGGAAGACTCTCGATATGATGTATGGAGGGTCCTGAGACATCACCTCTCAGCGCATTCTCAAGACTATGCGTCGGGAGATAGTTGTTGCTGCTCCTACTACTAAGGTTGAGCCTCATGGGAAGTGGAGGGATACTTCCATTACCTTTGATGCTTCGAACTGTCCAAAGAACATGGCGGGAGCTGGACAATTTCCCTTGATGGTCTCCTCGACTATCAACAATATTTAGCTCCTTCATGTCTTGGTGGATGGAGGCGCGACGCTCAACCTCATCAGCTTTGCGGCCTTTGTGAAGCTCCAACTCAGCCTCTTGGACATCCGGCCCTCACGTCCATTCTTTGGAGTGGGTTCAGGAGCTATCACGCCTCTCTGGTCAGTTACTCTGTCGGTGACCATCGGGACACTGGAGAACTACAAGTCCGAGAAGCTAGTGTTTGATGTAGCACACATCAACCTTCCCTTCAATGCCATCCTAGGCAGGCTAGCCCTGAATAGGTTCATGGGAGTGGTCCACTACGGCTACCTCGTGTTAAAGATGCCAACTCTGTTAGGCATCCCCCGAATCCGAGGGGAACGCATTGCTGGAGTCACTGCGCAATAGAAACTTCATGCCCTCGCAATAGCGCAAGAAGATGAATCCTACAAGGAGCAACCTGCTCAACAACCACCGAGCTCGCGCCCAAGTCATCCAAATCGGTTCTGATGCTGCCCAGACCACTCGTATATCGAGAGGTCTGGGTGACAAATAGGAACTCGTGCTTGTCACTTTCCTCCGGGCAAATGTTGATGTGTTTGCATGGCAACCATCACAAATGCCTGGGATCCCTAGGGAGGTGATCGAGCACCATCTAAAGATGTACCTCATGGCTCAACCTATACAACTGAAGCCCCAAAAGCAATCTGTTGAGCAGCAAAACTTCATCCGAGAAGAATTTAAGAAGCTGCTTGACGCTGAATTCATTCGAGAGGTTCATCATCCACGATGGCTGGCAAACATAGCTATGCCTTATGGTCTCAAAATGCACTTTCCACTTTGTGCGATCTATGCACAAACCATTGGGGAGCTCATTCAGGATCTAGTGGAAGTCTAAGTCGAGGACATCGTTGTCAAGGTGAAGAACAAAGACTCACTCCCTAACAACCTTCAATCCGTCTTCGACAAGCTGCACCTAACGCGCACGAAGATCAACATCGACAACTGTGTCTTCTAGGATAACTCCTGAAAGTTTCTTGGTTTCTTGGTGGCCCACCGTGGAATTGAAGCAAATCCGGCGAAGATCAAAGTCATCAAAGTAATGCAGCCTCCAGCCCGTGTTAAGCACTGTCCAAAAGCTTACTGGATGTTCGGACCTTTGGCTTTACATTGCTGCAACTACGGAGGTTGTCAGCATGGTTTTGCCTACGGAAAGACCAGAAACATCTTCAACTCAAGAGCCTAGACCCCTCTAGAATGTTCCGGAGCTACCTGAAGGCCAATCTGGGTCCTAGCCCCTAGGCACGGATCCTAAAGGCAAGATGTTTGTGGATCAATCTCTCTCATTCTAGGGAGTATCTACTGCTCAAGACGGAGATCCGAACCCCTCTGGGAGGGTACAAGTTGATGAAGAAAAAGCTTCAGATCCCTCTAGGAGGGTCTGAACTGTCTAGCGGCCAGTGTACGTCATCAGTGAAGTACTTCATAATGCCAAGACTCGATACATTGAGGTGCATAAGTTGCTCTACGCAGTTCTTATTTCCTCAAGGAAGCTACGGCACTACTTCCAAGCCCACAATATATCAGTGGTAACCTCATATCCACTGCGAGATATTGTACATAATCTCAATTAAACGGGAAACATCATCAAGTCGGCAGCAGAGTTGGAAAATTTAATCTCGAATTCCTGCCTCGACACGCAATTAAAAGTCAGGCATTGGCTAACCATGGTGGAGTGGACACATTCTTCATCATGTCTTGGGGGCCTCAACGAGCAGAAGTCGGAACCTAAGGTCTCGCTCTTCATTGAGCCTCACTAGACTCTCTACTTCGATGGCTCCATGCAGAAGTAGGGGGCTGGAGCTGGAATCCTTTTCCTCGCTACGACCAGGGAGAAGGTCAAGTACATGGTGTGCCTCAACTTCAAGGCAACCAACAACATGGCAGAATATGAAGCTCTCATCTTTGGACTTAATATGGCACTATCATATTGCATCCGACAGCTGCTGGCAAAGGGTGACTCGCAACTCATCATCAAACAAATCATAGGTGAATGTAGTTGCAATAACCCTCAGCTTGCTGCATATCTACTTGAAGTCCAGAAGTTGCAGAAAGACTTCCACGTCCTGTATTTCTGCCATGTCTAGCGTCTCAACCACCTGAAGCTGACGATCTGTCAACAAAGGCTTCAACCGAGGCTCAAGCACCCGACGGGGTTTTTGTCATGAGAATACCAGCACCTGCCGCTCATCCTGCCGAATTGAGTGATGGGGGCGAGACCTGCACCATGAAGCTGGCGGTCTCAATGGCCCTGTTACCATGCCGTCCACCAAGAATCGTAGGTGCTACAGGAAGCTCCGAGCAACCAAGTGCGCAAGATCCAGAATCTCATGTCAATCTCGATGAATGGATCTAGGAGTGCTAGGACTACTTAAAGGACACCATCCTTCCTGAAGACGGTTCTTCTGTTGAGCGAATTGTTAGATTGGCTAAAAGATACACGTTGGTAGAAGAGGATCTCTACCGATGTGTTGCCAACAACGTTCTAATGTGGTGCATTTCCTGAGAAGAAGGATGCAAACTTCTCGCAGAGATCCATGGAGGCGAGTGTGGGAACTATGCGTCATCCCGCACGCTAGTCGGTAAGACATTCCAGCATGGTTTTTACTGGCCTACATCCCTCAAGGATGCAATCGAGCTGGTCAAGAAGTGTGAAGCGTGTCAGTTGCATGCGAAGCAAATTCATACAGCGGAGCAATCACTGCAAATGATTCCTACCTCATGGCCATTCGTTGTGTGGAGGATGGATATTTTGGGACCTTTCCCAAAAGCCGTCATAGGGTACCAATTCTTATACATCGCCATCAACAAGTTCACAAAGTGGTTGGAAGCTACCCCAGTTGTGACAATCAACAAGCAATCTGCCATCAAATTCTTGAAGTCTATTATCTGCGGATTTGGAGTTCCGAACATAGTCATCACTGACAACGGAACCCAATTCACAAGTGCAACTTTCCAAGAGTACTGCGAAGAACTCGACATAACAGTCAGCTACGCATCAATAGCACATCTGACAAGAAATGGCCAAGCTAAGAGAGCAAACGCGGAAATACTAAAGGGACTCAAGACGAGCACTTATGAGCGCTTGAAGAAACATGGCGCCAACTGGGTAGAAGAGCTTCCATTTGCACTATGGGCGAGCCAGACAACACCCAGCCAGGCAATAGGAGAGACACCCTTCTTCCTAGTATACGGAGCTGAAGCAGTCCTTCCTCCGGAGATCACCATGGACTCTCTCTAGGTATGGACCTACGACGACGCCATGCAGGACCATCTCGGATGTGAAGACCTAGACCTTGTTGACGAGGCAAGGTGCCAATGAGCTGTCCAGAATGCGAGATATCGCCAGGCGCCCCGACGCTATCATCAAAGGTATGTGCATAACCGGCAGTTGGAAGAAGGAGATCTGGTGATGTGATGAATATTTACGCGTGAAGGGATGAACAAACTTTCCGCCAGCTGGCAGGGTCCCTTTCGAGTAGTCAAAGTTTCCCGTCCTGGATGCGTTTGCTTGGCAACAAAGGATGGGATACAACTTCCCAACCCTTGGAATATTGAGCACCTTCGTAAGTTCTACACTTAGTTACACGTAGATGAGTCTATATTTTCATAAAATGTATCTTATAGAGTCTATGAACAGAGTCGGGTCGGTGTTAGATCAAAAGCACACTTAACTTTGTCCTGTACTTTAAGTGTGTCTCTACCTTCCCTAGGTTAGTAAAAGATGAATAACACACTTAACTTGGTCCTGTACTTTAAGTGTGTCCTTTTCGCCCTGTTATTTTGTCCTATAATGAAATACATTTATGTGCAAACATACTCTACGTGCATTAATTTTGCGCAATGCTCATTATTTTTACCATCTTTTACCTTCTTGTCAATAGCAATGTTGTGCAGTCCACTTGAAATTTAATCCTAGAGATTCATGTGATATATAAGTTTGAATTGTAATCTTCTATAGATCTTAGTATTGCTAGACAGCCTACTTGCTTGAAAACCAAAGCTAATGACAGGTCTGGAGTGCGCTATCGACGAAGCTTGGTCCAGCACCCTAAGTACGCCACTCTACCTATTCTGGTAGGTCTCAGTAAGGTGGGTCCAGAAAGCATACGAACCTAAGGAAGTTTAATCAGTATACTTATGTTGTCACAGTGAGTTTGTTAGTATATAAAGTTCAAAAAAGGGTAATAAGACACAAATAAGCTATAGGCAAGAGGACAAATTTTACTACTTGTCTCTCATGCACAGGAAAAATGAATAATTGACAGCAACCCGCATAGCAATGGTGGATGCTGCGAGAGCACTTAGCTCTGGCATCACCCAGGGGGCCTGCCGTCGACATTATATGCATTGACGGTGGGCACCATCGAAGGAACCAAGCTCCAACAATCCGCAGGGGGCCCACCGTTGAAATTTTATGCATTGGCAGTGGGTGCCATCGAAGTAACTAAGCTCTGACAATTCCCAAGGAGCCTGCCATCGACATTTTATGCATTGACCATGGGCACTATTGAAGCAACTAAGCTCTGAAAACTCCCAAGAGGCCCACTGTCGATGTAACAAAGGGTCCTTGGAGAGTTCGGAAGCAAGCCTCGGACCTCAGAGTTATTATACCGGCTACGAGTACAGAGCAATCAAGTTTTCAGGACATTGTCAAATTCCTTATAGTAGGTGTCCTCAATCAATTGAGCACATCTACCACAGGGCCATCAGGATAAAGGCAATGTATTGAAGACAAAAATAAAATTCGAAAGGATTTAATTCATTTAAAATTTGGAGATTTACTAGATGAAGGTACAAAGGGAAAAGTCCTAGCTACAGGAGTTCTGCATAAAGTATGAAGCAATCCTCTGGGCGGCTTCTTGGATGCTAGCCTTAACAGCTTCTTCTTCCTGAGCGATGCATCCTTCGACTACCGGAGCTAAAGACATCAAGGGGCCTCGGCTTCGGAAGCACGTTAGCTCATATTATGCGATGTTATTAACCATCGACTTTCCTTCTGTCTCGAGCTGGTCGATGACCACATCTTCCAGTGCATCCAGTTCAGTGCCGGCTGAGTTCAGCGGCAGCAGGGCCTTGTACATTTTTGGCTTCGGGTCAGCCGGTCAAACCGGGCTAAATCCCAGAGGAACCAGAGCTTCATTTGCTCGTACGAGGAAGTCCCATAGCTGCTGGGACTCAATTGCTCTTGTGTTTCGGAGCTCCTCCGGTGACCTCCTTGCAGACGAAAGCTCCACATAACCCTCCTTCAAGAATTGCTCGACCTCTTTGGCGTGCTGTTGGATCCGTTCAGCCAGCAACCTCTCCTGGTCATCGATTTTCTTCTCTCAGAGGTGTATGCAGTCTTGCCTTTCTGCAAGGTCCTTCTCCTTCACCTTGTTCTCCATGGCAGCCACAACTTTCTGTCTTTTGTTGACTACTTCTACAGCCATCAATACTTGATGCTTCTCTTTTTCGCACCAAGATCAGAATTTTTCCACGCAGTCTGCCATGTATTGCTTCCTGTGCGCTAGCTTCTAAGAGATTTCATCCTCTATCTTTTGGAGTTAATCGTCCTTATTATCCAATTCATCCTGGCGTTTGATGAATTGTTCCCTCACAACGTTGAGACTCCTAAAGAGACTTTCGGTCACTACATTGGCCTTCTTGGCATGCTCATAGATCTCCCGGGTCTTGTCGTCGAGGGCTTTTATACCAGCCTCTCGTTCGTCCAGTGCCTTGTTCAGATGTGACTATCGAGCTTTCCCAGCCTCTAGCCACTCCCTTTGGTCTGCTAGCTGAGACTGCATGAACTTCGTCTTGAAGTAGAGCAACTTCCGCTAGCACCTAAGGTCTCATGCTGTTCTTCCAGGGTCTTGCGCTCGTAATCGAAGGTGAACTGAACTTGGCAGAGGCTTGAGCATGCATTGTCAATTGACAAGGCCAAGAGGATTGGTTCAGGACCAGCTGGAGGTTCTTCCTCTGGCTCCCCTGAGTCTTCCGGAATGGTCGTCGGAGCCCAAAGCACAAGCATGGACTCCACCAACTCTACATCAGCAGAACTGAGCTCCGGGAGCTCATCCACCTCTATCGCAGTAGTGGAAGGCCCCGCAGCTGGACCTTCTTCTCCCGACTTAGGCATGGCCACCTCTGGCATAGTGATGTCAGGTGCCGTCACCTCCAAAGCTGGTGCCAAAACTTCCATCAGAGCTTCAAATGTTTCCTGGGATGATGCCGAAACCTCCGCAGCTGGCCTCGGGACAGCCGGAGCTTGCTCTGACATTTCTTCCTCATGGTCCGGTGTAGCCATAGGTTCTTCGGCTGCCAGCGTTGAAGTTGTCTCAATGATAGCCAGCACCGGAGTTGTCGTGTCGTCTGCCATAACCATAGGAGGAGTCAGAGCAGCAACGAGGGCTTCAGCTTGTGCAATCTCTGTGGTTGCGGCAGGTGCTGGAGCACCAACTCCTCTTCTCGACACTCTGGAAACAGAGGATTGAGAATTCAAGGAAAAGCAAAGCAAAAACAAGACACAAGTTAAAGAGTTGATCATTACCTAGGAATGTTGCTGCTCCAATCGGCACGGAGCTTCTTCCGTGGATGACCGGAGCCAGAACCCACCATCGTCGGTGAGGAAGAGGCTCTAGACTTTGTCCCAGAGGTTGTGGCAACCACTGGCACTACCTCAGCTGGGATCTCCCTCATCTAATAAAAGACTCCGGACCCAGATCCTGCCGCTAGCACCGGAACTGGAGTCGACTTGTCGGACCTAGCGCCCACTATAGGCACTGGATCCAAAGATGATTAGGCATCAAAGCCGGACTTGTTGTTGCTTGAGGCATAACCAGAACTGACTTTAGCCCTAACCGAGGCAGTGGCACCACTTGCATTGGAGTTGATCTGACGAAGCTACCATCAGCCTGCATCAATTTGCTCTTCCGTCTGGAGGTGTCGACGGGTTCCTTGCTGAAAGTGCATCTAGGACTCCTTGTGGGTTTTGGATGATTTATGACAACCAATTGGGATCCTAACCTCCTTGTTGAGATGAGTGCAGGCTTATGATAGAGAAATGAACAAAGTACCAAAAAGAAGAAAGAATGAGGAGCAATGTGGAAATGGGCTCAAGGAAGAAGAGTGGTAGATTATTATATATGGAGTGTGTTAAGAAAACACATCCCAAGAGCTCAATTCAAATTAAACACACACATTGCACAAAGTTACACAGGACCGGACTAGTCCGACTTACACCGGACTAGTCCGATATCCTTTCTGCACGAAATCGGACAAGTCCAATATCCATCGGACTAGTCCGGTATCCTTTCTAACTAGAATCAGACTAGTCCCCCTGTCGGTGGTTTTGATCCGGCAGATCTCCTGACACTACTAAAAGTGTTTGCGGAGTTTGAAGTTCGGTGTGGGCGCGCGGAGATTCAAGAAGGTGAAATGTAAAATGACACAGAAGACACAAAGATTTACGTGGTTCGGGCCGCCTGAGCGTAATACCCTACTCCACGGGGTGTGTTGGTATTGTATTGGATGTATGAACTCAACTCAGGTGATATGAGTTGAGAGCGAGTGTGAGCCGATCAGACCAGATCAGATCAGATCAGATCATCTCCCCTCTATGTATCGCTGGCCTGTCCTTTTATAATACAAGGACAGGCCGTTACAAGTTGGCCTGGCCCGACATGTGGCCCCGACGGCTACTAATATTGATACACGTTTGATGCACTTAATTACCCTTAATGACCAAGTTATGGGCTTTTACAGCGCCGTTACTGGTAATAAGGGTCGTCCGATCGTGTGTCATTAACATAGTATTAATGACACTTAATCGGGTCTTGAAGTCCTTGATTCCCCTTTTAAGATCTGGAACCGTTGTGGAGTCTACCGGAGGTTTGAGGCTGAAGATCCGACGGTTTAACATGTGGCAGCTCCGGAGCATACTGTGGGGAACAGATAGGTCCGGTGCCACCAGACACGTGTCAGTTATGGAGCTTCCCTCGGTCTGGGGTTAGGTCCGGGGGTGCCGTTATGGTACATAGCCCGGAGCTTCCCCCTTGTGGGCAGTAGCTCCGGTTTGATGGTACACGTGGCGACCCTGGGACTAACCATGTTGGGGAAGCGGGTCCGGTTATGTCTGACATGTGGGCCTCCGAAGGTCTTCAAATCATGTATATGAAATTTCCTTGAGATCTTTGCAACTCAAGGGGTATACGGTACTCAGGGTACCGATAGTGGCCCCCTGGGCCCACCTCTGGGGAAGACCCCATGGGTGAAGTCGTTCCACCGGAGGTGGGTCCATCCTTCAACTTTTGAGCCGAGTCTTCAAAGGTCTTCAGATGTGTCGTTGGCGATAGTTTTGGAGTTAAATCCTCGCCGCGTGGCATATCCCGACGGTGGCAAATGAGATCTTTGGTGTGCGAATCTCATGCAATTGAAGGTCGCTGGTTCCTGATATGAAAATCGTATAGGTTCCGCACGCCTTGTCAGGCCGCCACCTTCGGTCTTCCCGCCATTCATGATGACAACCGTTCGCTTGGGTAAGAACCTCGACTTGATCGTCGGGGTTGTCCCGGGCCCTCTTGTCATCGGCAGGGTGAAATTTTTGAATAGTATCATCGGCTTCCCTACAGTTTCCATCCAAGCGTTGCAGGGGCTTACTTAAGAAGGAAAGCGGGCACCGTCTGGAGTTCTTTACGCCTCTCATCTGAACTTGCGCTCGAACTCCCAAACTTGCGTTTGCTTTTCCTCCCTTGCCTCGCTGTGCTGCGATGGAGTTGGGTCTCCGCAAGAGCCGCTTGAAGACCGAAAGTGACCTGAAGAAGGTCCGGGCCCTCATGGGGTGGTCCTTGGACTTCTTCAACCATCTGGTCCGCACTTGGGGAAAGCTCCCATTCGAGAAGGAGCACGCCAGCAAGATGTTGTACTTTTCTGCGTACGCCATGGTGGGGTTGATCCCACCTTTTTCATCCTTTTTCTTGATGTTGGTATACTTCTATGGTCTGCAGCTGTATCACCTTGGCCCCCACTCCATTCTTCTAGTGTCTGTATTCGTCCACTTCTGTGAAATGTGGGTGGGCATCCCCCCTGCATTGAGCTTTTCCGGACCTTCTTCACCGTCCATACCACCGGAAGGAGTGATGAGTACCTTGGCTTCTACTACTTTGTGAAGTGCAAGAAGAGCTCATTCCAGTACCTCCGGTCGTTTCCCTTTGGAAAGTGGGACGATTGGAAGAAAGACTGGATAGTCATCCGGATGGAGGAGCACGAGAAGCTAGAGCTGCCCGAAGGCCTCCCCAACATTGACACTGCGGTCTAGAGTGAAGCTCCTGTGCTGTCGGATGCCTTCAACCCTGCTCTGACCAGGATCCACCATTGTGTGGAGGGAGGATTAACTCCTCAGACGGTATTTTGCAATTTCCTGGTCAACATGTGGGCACCGCTGAAGAGGAGAGGAAAACTTGCTTGGTCCCTCAACAGTGTGATGGACGACGACCGGGTCGAGACCGGGCTAAAGTCCAACATGGAGGGGGCTACCTTTGAGTTTCATCTCAAGAAGTTCCAGCACGGCATCGACGTCGCGGGTGATGACTTGACCCTGCCACCAGCTTTCCTCCCTCTGAACGTGGAAGTACAGTTCAGCACGGAGCTCTGGTGGACGATGCCGGTGCTTGACGACCTCGGTGTCTTCGAGAGACGATCGACTTCCAGGGTGGTGATCCCTGGGGCTTCTGAAGGTGGCTCCACCCCTGCCTTGAAGCCAAGGACCAAAGTCATTGGCAAGGGCAAGGAGCCGACGGCCGAACCCTCGAGCCGGAAGTGGAAGCTAAAGCATGCTGATGGAGGTCGACGGAAGGTCCGTCAGGCCTGCACCCTCTGCAGCAGCTCCTTCTCCCCGGAGGGGGAGGTCTTCTACAACTGCGGCAACTCTACCTGCAGCAGTGTCTTCCTGGGGTGCTAGCCCTGGGCATGTGACTCCAGTACCAGGGCTAGCTGAGGTCTCTGGGTCCGGAGGTCCTTCCCGCTCGAGGGGGACCTCGACTAAGGAAATGCTCGCGGCTAAAACAAGTTCTGGGGGGCCTTCCGGAACTACCACGCTGGCGGCGGCCATGGTCAGTCCAGAACGCCCGGGAAAGAGATTACGTGGAAGCTGGTGCGGAAGCCTTCCGAGGTAATTTTTAATCTTTACCTCAGACAGTTGTTTTGTTGTAGTAACTATTTTTTAAGTTTCTTCATCCATCATCTGCAGCGTCCCCAAGAAGAGGAGTGGGGCTCCGCCCTCAGCCACAGCAGGTGAAGGTGTGAGGGCAGAGGCTTCTGCTCCTGTCCCGGTGCCGCCCCAAGTGGTGGGTGAAGCTGTGGCTGCTCCGGCGCCAGCTGTCGTGGTCATGTACCTCGACTCATCCCCCAAGACTCCCGTGGTAGCGCTGGACCACGGGAGAGAAGATGCGCCAGCGGCAACTGACCCGGAGGTTGAAGCCCCGAGTATTGATGTTGAGATGTTGGAAGCTTCGGCCGCTGAGCCGGAGGAAGAAGTGATTCCGGCCCCAAAGCTGGAAATTTTCGAAGCCCCGGCGGTTGAGCCGGAGGTCATTGAAGTCCCGTCGATTGAGCCGACTACCTCTGAAGCTCCGGCCTAAGAGCCGATTGCCACTGAAGCTCCGGCTGCAAAGCCGGTTGCAGTTGAAGACCTTCCAGCACCTGAGCCAGTTGAGGTTGAAGCTCTGGCCTTAGGGCCGGTCGTTGTTGACCTTCCGGCGCCCGAGCCGGTCGTTGCGGAAGCATCAGCACTCAAACCCATGATGGTCGAGGCGCCAACACCCGAGCCACCAGCGGAGGAGGAGCCTAGGCCGGAGCCGGAAGTAGCCCCTGCTTCGGAAGTGATAACGGCAGAGTTGCCTCCTGCTAAGCCAGGGTGCCTTGATGAAGTCGCTGGCCCCCTGCATGAGGGGGCAAATGAAGACCTGGCGGCAGGGCCATCGGAACCACTTTCTGAGGTCGGAACTTCTTCTGCGGGACCGTCCTCGGTGGCGACAGAGGCTAACCCAGACGACGGCCTAGTGCCGTGGAGGCTTAGGGGACCACTCTTGTGGAGTGGGACCCAATTTTTGTAAGCGAGAACACACTGGAACCAGTGGAGGCGACCCCAGCAGGTCCGGACCCTATTCCCCTATTGTTGTCCATTGACAACGCTTGCTCCAGTCTGCGTCAAGTCCAGCTGGCGTTCTACCATGACAGCAAGGCTCTTGAAGAGGAGCGCCAAATCCTTAGGCGGTGGCGTAATCGGCTCTACTTCGAGAACAAGCTGGCGCAGTCGAGGTTGGCAGACGACAAGGAGTGGATCAAACAGGAGAAGGTCCGCCTGGAATTCTGGGGCAAATTATTGGATGATAGGGAGAGCTTGATTCGTGCCCTCGACACTCAATCCTGGGCCATTTATGAGCAGGCCAAGGCAACTAATAGTGCGGCTGATGATCACCAAGAAAGGTTTGAAGCCATTAACACTAGCCTCATCAAGCGCCGGGAGGCACATGAGGAGAGGGAGAAGAAGCTCGAAGACGAAGAGCAAAAACTCCTAGAGCTGCGGGATGATGTCTTGAAGAGGGAGGAGGAGCTCCCTGAAAAGGTGGCTCTGGCTGACAAGGGCCTCGAGGAATGCACCAAAAAATGCGGAGGAGCGTTGCATTGAGGAGGAGGAGAAGGCCTGGGTGCGAGGGCAGGAACTCTACAAGAAAGAGTGTGCCATCGCTGCAAGGGAGAAGAAAGTTTGGGGCCAGGAGAAGGACCTGGTCGACCACCAGAACAAGATCCACCTCCGGGAGGAGGAGCTCGGAAAATCGAGAAGCATGTTGCTGAAAAGATTCCGCAAAATGCCAAAGAGGTTGAGCGCCTTGCTCGTGAGAATTCTGAACTGGCGGTGGCCAAAAGATCCTTGGAGGAACTTAAGGGCTTGAGGACTGCGGACTCCCTATAGGTTTGGGAGTTCCTGAGCAAAGCTAACGACGCCCTGACACCAATGGGCTTCAGTCCCGTGCGTCCGGATGATCCGGAGCCGGAGCCGGACCTGGCGTTGCAAGCGTTGACCTCGGCGGGTGACAAACTCTCCAAGGTGGGTGACGCCATCGCGGACCAGCTGGAGGCTGAGGGGCAATCCCTAGCGAAGTACGTCGCAGAGTATGTGCTGACGTGCTACACCAGCCGGGATCCCCAATTTCCTTTGGACCCCGTGCTTGATGGTCCCGTCGATGGAGAAGGTGAAGCCACCCGAGCCAACGTGTTGGAGGTTGCTCAGAAGGTCGCCCAGTTCTTCCATAGGGTCTAGGACCATCTCTGTAGCTCCCTCTTGTATTCTCTCTTTTTCTTCCCCAATTTTGTAATCCCTTGTCTCCAGATGAATGAAATCCACAATTTGTCAATAATTTCATTTTTTGTCTTCAACACTTCTGTCTTCACATGGCCCCCTGGTAGATGTACACAATTTGATTGTGAACATGTACCAAGAGGATATTGTATTTTGTTGAAGACTCGTTTGCTTCGAACTTGTAGAGTGTAGGTCCGAAGTCTTCGATAGTGAAGGCGCCCTGAGGTTGTCGGAGTTTAGAAGCTCCGACATTGACTACCGTCAGAGCTTAGTAGCTCCGACAATAGTCCCTATCAACGCGTAGAGCATCGATAGTTAGCCCTCTGCGGTGTCGGAGCTTAGTAGCTCCGGCAGTGACCTTTGCCAACGCGTAGCTTGTCGGCATCAGACTCCGCTTGTGGGGTCTTCTCACCATCTTTTATTCTACGTCGACGGCTGGCCCCCCTAGCTTTGTCGGAGCTTGGTTGCTCCGGTAATGCTCGTTTTCAATGTTTAACATCGATCACAAGCCACCTAGGGGGAGTCGGAGCTTTGTTAGCTCCGGCTTTTCTCCATCAACGTGGATTCTTTATTTTTCCTGCACACTGAAGCCAAGAAAAATAGCAAAATTCGCTCCTTGCCTATAACTTCGTCGCAGCTTACGAGTCCCAAGAAAGTTTTAGGTCAAACACAATTCTAAATATAACTGAATGCGTTGCCTTCTTTCTTCCATATCAAATTGTAGTTGGACCCGCCTTACTTCGGCCTACCGGGGTGTAGGTAGAGTGACGTACTTAGGGTGCTTGACCAGGCTAAGTCGATAGCACACTCCGACCCTAGATTGGCTTGGCGGCATTCAGGCGAGTGGGCCATGAACAATATTTGAATCCAAAAGAATTGACAATACAGCTCGAATTGTACATGAACCGGTCGAACTAAAATTTCTTAAGAATTGCACAACTTTGTTATAGACAAGAAAGAGAAAAATAAAAAATGTTGAGCCTGTACAAAATAAATGCACGTGGAGTCTGTTTCACATGAAGATGTCTTTCATTATAGGTCCGGGGTACAGGGCAACAACTACACTCTTAGGGTACGGAACCAAGCTAAGCGTGTTTCATTTCTTTTTTGACCGAGGGTAGCTAGCCACACTTTTAGTTCTGAGACTGTGACAAGTGTTGCATGAACTTTGCGGACCTTCCGGGAAAGGTCTGGCTGTTCTCCCGGAGGAACTACCCGACTCTGTACAATGAATCTATAACATACACCTCAAGTTACTACAGACTCACCTCTGTGATATTAAGTGTAGAACTTATGGAGGTGCTCAATATTCCATGGATTTGGGAGAGGTGTCCCATCCTCGGTAGCCAAGCGAACGCTTCCAGGACGGGATACTTTAATCACTCGAAAGGGTCCCTCCCAGCTGGGGGTGAGTTTGTTTAACCCTTATATGGATTGTATTCTCCGTAGCACCAGATCGCCTTCCTTGAGCTGTCGGTTGCGTACATGCCGCTGATGATAGCACCGAAGGGCTTGGCGGTATCGGGCATTCCGAACAGCTGCTTGGCACCTTCCCTCCTCAAGGAGGTCTAGGTCTTCACGGCGGAGTTGGTCCTAAGTGGCTTCGTCGAAGGTCCGGACCCGGAGTGACCCCAAGGTGATTTCTGGAGGAAGGATTGCTTCAACTGCGTACACCAGGAAGAAGGGTGTCTCTCTAGTTGACCAGTTTGGAGTTGTCCTGTTGGCCCATAGAGTGGGCGGAAGCTCTTCAATCCAGTTGGCTCCATGTTTTTTCATGCGCTCATAGGTGTGCGTTTTGAGTCCTTTCAAGATTTAAGCATTTGCTCTCTTGGCCTGGCCATTGCTTGCCGGGTGAGCTATGGAGGCGTAGCAAACTTGAATGCCGAGGTCTTCGCAATATCCTTGAAATGCAGAGCTTGTGAATTGGGTCCCTATCAGTAATGATATTTTTTGGGACTCCAAATCTGCATACAATGGACTGCAAAAAGTTGATAGCAGATTGCTTGTTTATTGTCACAACTGGAGTTGCTTCCGGTCACTTGGTGAACTTGTCAATGGCGACATACAGGAACTTGTAACCTTCGACGGCTCTTGGGAAAGGTCCCAAGATGTCCATCCCCCACACAGTGAAGGGCCATGTAGGAGGTATCATTTGTAGAGGCTGAGCCGGTGTGTGAATTTGCTTTGCATGAAATTGGCATTCTTCGCATTTCTTCACCAGCTCAGTTGCATCATGGAGTGCTGTAGGCCAGTAGAAGCCATGCCAGAAGGCTTTACCGACCAGTGTGCGGGAAGACGTGTGGTTCCCACACTCGCCTCCATGGATTTCTACGAGGAGCTCGCAACCTTCTTCCCTTGTGATGCACTGCATTAGGACGTCGTTGACACCGCGCCGGTAGAGATCCCCTTCTACCAAAGTGTATCTTTTAGCCAATCTGACTATCCGGTCAGCAGATACATCATCATCAGGAAGGATGTTGTCTTTCAAGTAGCTCCGGATCTCTATGATCCATGCATCGGAGCTAACTTGACCATTTGAGTCTTCCGTGCTGGGTTGCTCGGAGCTTCCGGCAGCACCTACGACCCTTGATGGTTGCCATGGTAACAGGGCCATCGGGACAGTCATCTTCGGGATGCTGATCTCGCCCCCTTCGCTCAGTTTGGCAGGCTAAGCTGTGAGTTTTGACAACCTCCGGACAAAATTTCCGTTAGGAGCTGGAGCTCCGGTTGACGCTTTCATCGGCTTCCGCGTTGTGGACACGCTGGATGTGGTGGAGGTCTAGTACTTCGAAGTCCTTCTGAAGCCTCTGGACTTCAAGGAGGTAAGTAGCTAGCTGGAGATTGTTACAGGAGCATTCACCCTTCACTTGTTTAATGATGAGCTGTGAATCTCCCTTGACCAGCAGTTGCTTGACACCGTATGACAGTGCCACCTTTAGTCCGTAGATGAGTGCTTCGTACTCCGCCATGTTGTTGGTCGCCTTGAAGTCAAGGTGTACCATGTATTTTACCTTCTCCCCGGTTGGTGCGAGGAGAAGGATTCTAGCTCCGGCCCCCTGTTTTTGCATGGAGCCGTCGAAGTAGAGGGTCCAATGAGGCTCCTTGAAGACCGGATCCTTGTGTTCCGGCTTCTGCTCACTGGGGCCCCCAGGGTTTGATGTAGAGGGAGTCCATTCCGCCACAAAATCTACCAATGCTTGACTTTTGATTTCTTGTCTTGGAATGAATTCGAGATCAAATTCGGCCAATTCTGCTGCCCACTTTGCAATATTCCCAGTTGAATTGGGATTATGCAAGACTGCTCGAAGTGGGTAAGAAGTCACCACTGAAATCTTGTGAGCTTGGAAGTAATGGCGAAGCTTCCTGGTGGCGATAAGAACTGCACAGAGCAGCTTATGCACCTCTAGGTATCGAGTCTTGGCATCATGTAGTACTTCACTGATGAAGTACACTGGGCGCTGGATGGTCCAGACCCTCCCGGAGGGGCCCGAAGCTTCCTCTTCATTGACCTGGATCCTCCCGGAGAGATCCGGTCCTTCTTTGGGGACCTCTGGGTCCTTGCTGGAGGGACCCGGAGCTTCTTCAGAAGCGACCTGGACCCTCTCGGAGGGGTCTGGGTCTTCTGAAGTAACTTCTTGTGGACTCAAGTCTGAGAACTGGGACCCATACTTGCTTTCAGGAACCTGCAGACCCTCGCGGTGGGGTCTGGATTCCTGAGCATGGGATGGTTCTCATCTCTCCGCAACCAAGACCATACTGACGACTTCGTCAGTTGCTGAAATGTAAAGCAGCAAAGGGTCACCAGGGTTCGGAGCTACCAGAGTTGGTAGGGTGGTGAGGAGCTATTTTAGCTCCTGGAACGCCTTTTCTGCTTCTTCAGACCATTGGAATGGTTCGGACTTCCTCAATATCTTGAAGAAGGGAAGTGCCCATTCCACCAGTCTTGAAATGAACCGGCTGAGGGTTGCTAGACATCCAGTCAGCTTTTGTACATCCTTGATGCGGGCTGGTGGCCGCATGTCTTCAATGGCTTTAATCTTCGCCGGATTAGCCTCTATGCCCTGGTGATTTACCAGGAAAGCAAGAAGTTTTCCGGAGCTAACCCCGAAGACACACTTGTCTGGGTTTAGCTCTGTGCGGGTGACCTGCAACTTGTCGAAGACAGCCTGTAAGGTGTCAATGAGTGACTCCTTGTTCTTGACCTTGACCACGATGTCATCGACGTACACTTCCACTATGTCTCTAATGAGTTCTTCAAAAGTTTTGTACATAGCTCGTACAAAGGTTGAAGCTGCATTCTTGAGACCAAATGGCATGGTTGTATAACAGTACAATCCATCTATTGTGATGAAAGAGGTATGCTCTTCATCTTCCCTAGACATTCTGATTTGGTGATACCTAGAATATGCGTCCAGGAAACACAGTAATTCACACCTGGAGGTGGAATCCACTATCTGATCTATTCTAGGCAGTGGGAATGGATCTTTTGGACATGCCTTATTTAGTGTTGTGTAGTCAATACACATCCGAAGCTTCCTGCCAGCCTTGGGCACAACGACTGGGTTTGCCAGCCATTTTGGATGGAAGACTTCTCGAACAAATCCAGCATCGAGCAATTTCTTCACTTCTTCTTGAATGAAGTTCTTTCGCTCCACGGATTGCTTCCGAGGCTTCTGATGCACGGGCCGGGCGTCAGGGTAGATCTTCAGATTGTGCTCAATCACTTCCCTGGGGATCGCAGGCATTTGTGACAGTTGCCAGGCAAACACATTGACATTAGCCCGGAGGAAAGCGATGAGCGCGAGTTCCTATTTGTCATTCAGTGCCCCCAATATACGGGTGGTCTAAGCGGCATCGAAACTGATTTGGACGACTTTGAAGGGAATGTCGGTGTCGCCGCTTGGCTGCACACGAGGTGCAGAAGTCGAGCCTCGTTGACGAATGCTCGGGGGTTTTGGAGCTTGCTCCTGCCTGGAGTCCTCCTCTTGCGCCGTAGTAAGCGCACGAAGTTCTTCCAGAGTGGTTACTCTGGCAGTGCGATCTCCGCGGATCCGGAGAATGCCTACTGGTGTTGGCATCTTTAACAACAGGTATCCATAATGAGCAGCTGCCATGAATTTGTACAAGGCAGGCCTACCCAAGATGGCGTTGAAAGGTAAGTTGATCTGAGCAACATCAAAGACCAACTTCTCAGTGCGATACTTCTCCCGGGTCCCGAAGGTAACGGGGAGAGTAATGGCACCGAGTGGGATAATGGCTCCCGGACCTACTCCGGAGAAAGGTTGGGAGGGGTGAAGATCCAAAGGTCGGAGCTGAAGTTTGGTAAAAGCTTCGAAGCTTATGAGGTTCAGCCGCGAACCTCCGTCTTTCATAACATGGTGGAGCTGAATGTTATTGATGGTAGGAGATACCATTAAAGGTAACTGGCCTGCTCCAACCATGCATCGAGGGCAGTCTGAAGCATCAAAAGTGATGGATGTGTCCATCCACTTCCGATGAGGCTCCGCCCTGGCTATAGGAGCTACACCAGCCATGTCTCGACGCATTGTCTTGAGGATGTGGCGGGAGGTGATGTCCCATGATCCACCAAAAATGGTGTTCATGGTCTTCCGACCCTCGTTGTCAGAGACGTCAGAATCGTCGTCGACGGAGGTGTAGACGGCCTTCAGGACCTTTTTAGGATCCTGAAAACCTAACTCCTCTTCAGCTGGAGCTTCGTCAACTTTTTGTTTTCCTTCCCTCTGTCGGAAAGCAAATTCTTCCCAGCGCTTGTTGTAGCGCTCGGCGAGGTTTTGGACCTCCCTGCAGTCTTCCAAACTGTGTCTGTCCGTCTTATGAATTGGACACCACACCTTGGGTTTGCCACCATCTTCAGAAGACGGTCGAGGTCGCTTCTCGGGGCGTGGACCCCGGCCACCCAGAGCTGCAGCAGCTGCAACATTAGATGCGCCAGCCGATGGCTTCTTCTTGCCGTTGGTCTTTTTCTTCTTTTTTCCACTCCCGGAGGTAGGGGCTTCGCCTTTGGAGGATTTCTTACGATCCCCCGGAGATGGTTTTGAGTGCATTTCACAGCCCTCCGCAGCTCTGGCACATTTGTCGGCCAAGCTGAAGTGTTCCGTGACACTAGTGATCTCCTTGGTCGCCAGTTTCTCCATCATCTTCTTATCCTGTACGCCCTGTCTAAATGCCACAATGATAGAAGCACTAGAGATAGAAGGGATACTGTTTCGTACCTGAGGGAATCTCTGGATGAATGATCGCAGGGATTATCCCCTTTTTGCATGACCGCAAAAAGGTCCAGTTCAATGCCTGGTCGGGTGTATGAACTCCCGAAGTTGGCGGTGAACTGTCGGCACAACTCCTCCCAACTGTTGATGGAGTTGAGTGGAATTTGCTCATAAACCAGGACCGGGCGGTCCTAGTTAAAGCCACTGTAAAATAGTTGCCCATTACGGCCTCATTTCCTCCAACTGCCAGGATAGCAGTGGAGTAAATCTGAAGAAATTCGACGGGATTAACGGTCCCGTCAAACTTCTCCGGCAGGTGAGGCCAGAATTTCTGTGGCCACCTGACCATACGCATATGCATGGCCAGGGCTGAACAACCTCCTCCTACGCCTTCAGGAGCAGGAATGTCCTGAGCTTCTCGTCTTTTACGAGCACGCTCGATATGGCCTCGACCGTCTTGTTGATGGTGTCGGCGATCAAGCTCCGCCCGGAGGTCATGAGTTGAAAGCCTTGATTCTGTGTGAGTGTGTCGCGCCCCGGGGGGCAACGACGTCACTTGTTGTGATGCAGCACGTCTCCTGTTGTTGGAAACGTGCAGACCAAGTCTGCCAGACAAGGTCCATAGCTGCGACGGGGCCCGTCCTGAAGGACGAGGACCCTGGTTACTGATGCGGTCGGCTGCTGCTGCAACCAAGTGTTCCACATCGGCCCTCCACTGCTCCATTGCATCCTGGGATGGATCCGGAGGTGGTGGGCGCTGAAGGAGAGCACGTGCTGCATGGAGCGCGTGTTTCGGGTTGTCATGATTCGCCGACGCATTGATTGATGCCGGTGCACCATCGCGCTGCCCAGCTTGATTTGCTGGTGGAGGCGGTGGTGGTGGAATTGTGACTCCTGCTGGAACTGAGGTTCTTGCTGGTGGCTGCATATTGGAGGGATTGCCCCCAACAGCTTGAACAGTATGATGACCATTGGATGATTCAGCAGCTGAGTTCACCATTCTTGAAATCTCAGGCGCCCCCTACCTGGCGTGCCAACTTTTAGTGGTTTTGATCCGGCAGATCTCCCGACACTACTAAAAGTGTTTGCGGAGTTTGAAGTTCGGTGTGGGCGCGAGGCGATTCAAGAAGGTGAAATGTAAAATGAAACAGGAGACACAAAGATTTACGTGGTTCAAGCCGCCTGAGCGTAATACCCTACTCCACGCGGTGTGTTGGTATTGTATTGGATGTATGAACTCAACTCACGTGATGTGAGTTGAGACGCGTGTGAGCCGATCAGACCAGATCAGATCAAATCAGATCATCTCCCCTCTATGTATCTCGGCCTGTCCTTTTATAGTACATGGACAGGCCGTTACAAGTTGGCCAGGCCCGACATGTGGCCCCAGCGGCTACTAATATTGATACACATTTGATGAGCTTAATTACCCTTAATGACCGAGTTATGGGCTTTGACAGCGCCGTTACTGGTAATAAGGGTCATCCGATCGTGTGTCATTAACATAGTATTAATGACACTTAATCGGGTCTTGAAGTCCTTGATTCCCCTTTGAAGATCAGGAGCCGTTGTGGAGTCTACCGGAGGTTTGAGGCTGAAGATTCGACGGTTGAACACGTGGCAGCTCCGGAGCATACTGTGGCGAACAGATAGGTCCAGTGCCACTAGACACGTGTCAGTTCCGGAGCTTCCCTCGGTCTGGGGTTAGGTCCGGGGGTGCCGTTATGGTACATAGCCCGGAGCTTCCCCCTTGTGGGCGGTAGCTCCGGTTTGATTGTACACATGGCGACCCTGGGACTAACCATGTTGGAGAAGCGGGTCCGGTTATGTCTGACATGTGGGCCCCCGAAGGTCTTCAAATCAAGTAGATGACATTTCCTTGGGATCTTTGCAATCTCAAGGGTTTTACGGTACTCAGGGTACCAACACCCCCCAGTGCGGACAAGTCCTCAAAACACTTCACAAGTCACACAAAATCGGACAAGTCCGATCACATCCGGACTAGTCCGATATTCATTCTGATCCAAATCGGACAAGTCCGATGTTTGCACGGACTAGTCCGAAAAACTCTCTGATCTAAACAGGACAAGTCCTCCAAGTGCGGACCTGTCATCCTATACACTTAGGGTTTCGTGTAACCGGACAAGTCCAATGGCTATCGGACTAGTTTGAAGATTTCCAGTAGCGAAATCGGACAAGTCCGCTCCTAGCCGGACTAGTCCGATATTTCGGGACACTTAGGGTTTGCTACACTAAGCACACTGGACTAGTCCGAACTTTCTAAACCCTAACGGTCACTTTTCGAAACCCATATCAATAGAGTTGTACGTCCATATTTTTATCACTCTAGAACCCTAGCGCCGTCACACCTCCTAAGAGCCTCAGAAACCACATCTCTCCACGAAATTAAGTGCAACAACGATCAATCCTTTGAGGATTCACTCTACATCATTGCAGAGACACGTTCAACACCATTGAGCTCTTGGTTTGATTCTCTAACACACTCCTGCATTTTAATTGTAATCTTTTGAGTGTGTTTTGGTGGTATTTCGTGTTGTAATCCAAGGGAGCTCTCAACATGTGAGAAGGCCCCTTTGAATTCGGTTATTCCCCCTTTGTGATTAGTGGAAGGGGATTGGCCTTCGTGGCGATCCGACGAGGGTAGGGTTGGAGAAGACCCGGTCCTTTTGTGGACTCCTCAATGTGGATGTAGGTTGCCTTTGTGGGAGCCGAACCACGGGATAAATCCTTCTGTTTTGTGTTTTTGGTGTTCATCATTCTAATTCATCAATATAACCTAGGGTTTCATAATCATTGCTTATGTCACGTTGGATTGTTAAACATAAGATTTAATTGTGATATAATCTAGCTTATAACATTAAAACCTTTATTTGATTCTATATTTCCGCTGCATACATAAAAGAATCAATCTAATCGATCAAGCTCAATCCACTTAGTCCGTGAACACCGGACTACTCCGCACTTTACCAAACTAGTTCGATATCTCTGGTATTGAAATGGTTGTTAAGTGTTGCAGGATCCGACAATTTGCAAAAAGGCCTATTCACCCCCCTCTAGGCCACATTCACTTGCCTTTGCCTCGACTCGAGTCCGGCTTCTTCTGGCTTGGATCTGCTGGAGCCTTGCCCTCTAAAGCTCTAGGGTTTGCAATCCCCGTTGGCGGAGTGCTCCTTTGGTGCACTGCAAGACCTGTGTCGTTGAGCAGTGGAATGATCTTATGCAGCTCCCTCCTGACCTCCGAAACAATGTTCCGAGGCAGGAACTCAGCTGGAGGTCCGAGGTCGTCCCTTGAAAAAGTTCTACTATTCAACTTCTGCAGATGGAGCTTCAATGCTCGCTCATCCAGATTGGTGGCCCGACCAAACTCAATCCGGAAAAATACATTCCTCCATAGAAAGACCAAGTCGCGAACTCTTGCTCCTTGAGCGACGCCCAACGGTTCGTGAGGAAGTTACGGAGGACCATCAGAGACGTTAATCCTCCATCCACCAGGTGTCAGATCCTTTTTAGCACGGGGTTGTACTTCTCAGACAGCTTCAGGAGCTCCACGCAGTAGTCGAAATCCTGACTGTAGCCTAGAGGGGGGGGGGGTGAATAAGCCTTTTTGAATTTTAGTCAGAACCTGCAATACTTAACAAACTGATCAAATCCCAAGGTATCGGACTAGTCCGGTAGATTGCAGACTAGATTGATCAAGTTTGATCGATTATCTTGATCCTAGACTGTATGCAGTGGAAATATACTTGAAATTGGAGTGTCACACTACTATGAACTAGGATGTAGCACAAGTTAATCTTATATTCAATGTTTCAACGTAATATAAACAAGATTGATTAAAACCCTAGATAGATATGAAGAGTAAGAACAATATGTGCAAATTAAGAACACAAGCTCTTTATCCTGTGTTTCGGTTAGCTTAGAGGCAACCTACATCAACGTTGAGGAGTCCACAAAAGGAACGGGTCTTCTCCAACCCTGCCCTCGTCGGATCGACACAGAGGTCAATCCTTTTCACTAATCACAAAGGACAAATAACCGAATTCAAGGGGCCTTCTCACAAGTTGAGGGCTCACCAAGATTACAAGATGAACACCACCAAGCACACACTCTTAAGATAACAATGAAAACCACTGGAGTGTGTTAGAGAATCAAACCAAGAGCTCAATGAGTGAAGAAACGTGTCTCTCCTATGATCCAAAGTGTATCTATAAAGGATTAAGCTTTCTTGCGTTGGATTGCATGGAGAGATTAGTTTTGTAGGCTCTTGGAGGGTGTGACGGCGCAGGGTGTCGAGAGATGTGAAAGTTGGGCCGTGCACACCTATTTATATGGGGTTCCCAAAAGTTACCATAAGGGTTTAGAAAGATCAGACTAGTCTATGGTGGACACCTGACTAGTCCGGTGTGCTGCGCGTAGGAAACCCTAGGTGTCTCGAAATATCGGACTTGTCCGAAGTGAGAGCGGACTAGTCTGATTTGTTCTAGAAATCTTCAGACTAGTCCGATGAATATTGGACTTGTCCAGATAGGTGAATCCCTAAGTGAATTTGGGGAACAAGTCCGCACTTGGAGGACTTGTTTGATTTAGGTCAGAGGGATTTCGGACTAGTCTGTGCTAACATGGGACTTGTCCGATTCACATCGAAAAGATACTGGACTAGTCCGTGGTGTTATCCAACTTGTCCGATTTTGTGCAACTTGTGAAGTGTTTGGAGGACTAGTCCGCACTGGGAGGACTACTCTTATTCTAGTCAGAAAGATATCAGACTAGTCTGTGCTGATATCGGACTTGTTCGGTCAGTGAAAACTAGACTGTGTGGAGAAGTCCGCATTGTGAGGACTTGTCCGATCTGGTGCAGAAAGATATCGAACTAGTCCAGGGTCAGTCGAACTAGTCCGGTTCTGTATAATTTTGTGCAATGTGTGAGATTATTTGTGCTTGAGCTCTTGGGGTGTGTTTCCTTAACACACTCCATACACAATGATCTATCACACTTGGTTCTTGAGCTCTTTTCTGCATTTCTCCTCATTCTCCTTTCATTTTGGCGATTTGTTCATTCTCTCATTAGAACCTGTGCTCATCTCAACAATGTGGCTAGGATCTCATTTGCTTGTCACAAATCAACACATACCCACAAGGAATTCCTAAATGCTCTTTCAATCTCCCCCTTTTTGGTGATTGATGACAACCAATTGAGATTTAACAAAATTTGATAAAAAGTTGAGATTTTCATAAAGTGTGCACATATGTGTTTGAAACACATTAAGCAATGAAAAAATAAGTCATATGTGCACTCTTTATGGTGGGATGCAAAATTAAGTATGTATAAACGATAATCATGTTGAGAATGACATAATTGTCAACAATATATCAACAACAAGCATATATGTCATTTTTAGAGCAAAGTACACAGATTTCACAAATATCTTCATAAGCAGTTCATAATATTGCATCACAAGACCAAAAGTACCAAAAAACATGATATAAGTCTTACAACACACAAAGAGACAGAAGATAAAAAAAGATAGCTCTCCTCGCAGCCTATAGCTAAAGCCTAAGACTCCCCCTCAATCTCTCCCCCTTTGGCATCAAGACACCAAAAAGAAGGAGAGGAGAGACCTAAGGTCTTCAAGCCTCGACGTCAGTCCTCTCATCGTCTTCATCTTCATTCTCGGGGTGGGGAGGAGGAGGAGGAACGGTTCAACTCGAGTCCCCAATGGAAAAATAGGCAAGCTCGGAGGGAGTCAAGGGCCCGAGCTCGGTGAAATCAGAATCGGAATCATTAGAAATGACTGGAGATCCAATGAGTTCAATCTCCAGCTTCAGGCAAATGTGCTTCACATTCTCTTTGACGTATCGCATATCAGCCTTCCTCCTCTTGTTTAGCTTATGAGTGTTCACTTCCGCCTTCTTGCATGAGGCAAAAATAGCTGAGAAGTACTTTAAGATGCCACTTGGTGACCCCTTTTGACGAGGGGCCCTAGTGGTGGGAGCAGCCCTAGCATCTCCACTAGCTCTCACTAGAGCCTCTGCACTGGAAGCAGGAGAAGGAGCAGCTTGAACACTTGCTTGTTGAGGCTTCTGGGGCCTCAAGGGGGTGTGCTCGACATCCTTGACGAACTCGATGCCTGCGACCTTCTTGATCATAAACATCAGGTAGGGGGCATAGCCACAGGATCTATTCGGCATGCAGGAGATATTGACCATATCGTTTCAGATGTAGTCAAAGACATCAAACTTTCTATCTTTGATTATGACCTTCATCAAGGTCCTGATGTATCCCTGAATATTTCCAGCATCCCGATCCATGGTCTTCCTGAGGACCCGGTTGAGCACCACGAAGAAAGGCTTCATGTTCTTGGTGGAAGGAGGATTAAGCTTTAAGCTTGGTTCATAAAGAAACTTCATCTTGTCCTTCTCAATAACACCAGTGTTGTGAATTATCAAGTTGTCATTGCTGGTGCTATTGGACCAATCTTGCAAATTCTTCATAGGTAATTGTGTACTTGTATCTGTGAGTCATCCAAGTCACGCGCTCTTCCTCATCGCGTGCAAAGTGGCATGTTGCATAGAATTGAGCAATGACCTCGTCGTTCCAATTGTTCCAGAAAGCAAAGAGGTCCTTCGAACCATGCTTCTCGACTGCCTCGACCACCTCAACAAAAGGTGAGCAACCCTTCCTCTCAAATTGCGCCCAATCTATCCATTGGCTGCACACAACTAGGGTCTTCATTGGAAGATAGACAAACTTGTAAAAGTCTGCATGGAAGTTAATCCAGAACCTCCCATCAGCAGCCTGCTTGGGTCGGCTGTAACAGTCAAAATTTCTGAACTTTGCAGCCGTGTCGCTGCCCTTGCCATTGAATTTCTCCTCAGCGGGATCTCGGGCCCCTTCCCTTCGAGCTGACATCTTGAGCGGGCCAATCGGGCCTGTGGCAATCTCCTTTCCTTTGCCCTTAGCTTGGCGAGAGGTTGCCGAGCTAGAGCCTGCTGCAGCCGCACCCTCGATGCAAGTTTCTTCGAGAGAACCTTGCGTCTAATCTGCGGAGGGGAGGGTGCCGGCTCGGACGGGCACTCTTCGCGCTTCTTGCCTTGGCCAGTCGGGGACTGAAGCAAGGCTTCTTGGTCCATCTCAGCCTCAAACACGGAAATTTCGTCATTTGAGCTCGACATTTTCCTGAGAATGGATTTCACAAGGTATTGATGAGAAAATATTACAAGGAATTTGCATTGAGTAATAGGAAGTTAGGGTTGAGTTCAGAAAAATCAGACTAGTCCGGTGTACAGGCACGGACTAGTCCGGGTGACCGGACTTGTCCGTGCATGGACCGGACTAGTCCGATATTCAACCTCTAAAACCCTAACTATGAGACAAATGGTGATTCCTAATGCACAGATAGCTTAGCATCAATGTAATACATCAAGGAAGCATGTATATGGTCAAAGGAACTAAGCTATTTGATTAACAATGAAGGAAATCAAAAATTCTAGGGTTTGGGATGAGATTTTACCGAAAGTCCTTGATTTTTGGACATGTGGTTGTTGAAGGAGTGGACAAGTACGTGGTCTTCAATCCCTATGCAAAGGAGGTCGATTTCCACCCAAACTTGAGGAGTTTTGATGGAGGAATTGCCAAATTGCCTTGGGGAGCTCGAGCGAGGAGAGAGAAAGCTTGAGGCAAGTGTGGGTTGAGGAAGATTAGGGTTTGGCGGCGGCTAGGGTTATGGAGACGAAAAATTGGACTTGTACGAAAATGATCAAACTAGTCTGAACTTTTCCAGAGCCTATATCGGACTAGTCCGTGGTCGGTCAGACTAGTCCGAAACTACAGTCACTCTGCAGACTAGTCTGCAGGGGCGGACTGGTCCGAGAAACCACGGACTAGTCCGTGGTCACCAGGAAAGAAATGCTTAGCCCATTCGTATATATTCGAAGGTACTTATTGAGAAATTAGGGAGGCAAAGCAAATCAAATAATCTTGACAAATATGATCAGTAAGCACACAACAATCAAGCAATGATCATAATTCACTAAGATCAAATAGTTGATATAGTTTTTGGAGAAAATTGAGAAAGATGATTTTCGCAACTCAAACAATATATTATGAAGATTTCATATAGGTATGCAAGTTTTCAAGACACATTCCGAGCATCAATGATATTGAGTTCATTTCGGAACTCGCAAAAGCGTTTTTCATCTAGTGGCTTGGTAAATATATCGACTAGTTGCTTTTCGGTGTTGACATGTGAAATGGCTATATCTCCTTTCATTGAATGGTCTCTCAAAAAGTGATGTCGAATGTCTATGTGTTTGGTCGTAGAGTGCTCAACGGGATTATGGGCAATCTTTATAGCACTCTCATTATCACAAAGGAGTGGAATATGGTTCATGTTGTAACCGTAATCCCTAAGTGTTTGTTGCATCCAAAGGAGTTGTGCACAACAACTCCCAGCTGCAACATGCCCCGCTTCGGCCGTGGATAAGGCAATGGAATTTTGTTTCTTGGAGGACCAAGAAACTAGGGATCTACCTAGGAATTGGCATGTACCGGAGGTACTTTTTCTATCAACTTTGCATCCGGCATAATCTGCATCGGAGTAACCATTGAGATTGAATTTGGAAACATTGGGATACCAAAGGCCTAGGTTTGGTGCATGAACTAAATACCGCAAAATTCTCTTTACAGCTGTCAAATGACACTCTTTTGGGTTGGCTTGAAACCTTGCACACAAACATACACTCAACATAATGTCTCACCTAGATGCACATAAGTAGAGTAGAGATCCAATCATGGAGTGATATACCTTTTGATTGACGTTTGGTTCATCTTCATTGAGATCCATGTGGCCATTTGTTGCCATGGGAGTCTTTATAGGCTTCGCCTTGTCCATTCCAAACTTCTTGAGTATGTCTTGAGTGTATTTAGTTTGGCTTATGAATGTCCCTTCTTTTTGTTGCCTCACTTGGAATCCCAAGAAGTACTTTAGCTTTCCCATCATAGAAATCTCAAACCTATCTGTCATAATCTTACTAAATTCCTCACAAAAAGATTTATTAGTTGAACCAAAGATAATATCATCAACATAAATTTGAGAAATAAAGAGATCATTGTCAAAGTTCTTTCTAAACAATGTATAATCTACTTTACCGATCTTAAAACCATTGTCAATTAAGAAATCTCTAAGACACTCATACCAAGCTCTAGGAGCTTCTTTGAGGTCGTAGAGAGCCTTACGCAATTTAAAGACGTGGTTGGGGAACTCTTCGTCTTCAAATCCGGGGGGTTGATCCACATACACCTCCTCCTTGATTGGTCCCTTGAGGAAGGCACTTTTCACATCCATTTGATAGAGCTTGAAATCCTGGTGAGTAGCATATGCTAGTAATATTCTAATAGACTCAAGTCTAGCGACCAAAGCAAAGGTTTCATCGAAATCCAAACCTTTGACTTGTGAGTACCCTTTGGCCACAAGTCGTGCCTTGTTCCTTGTCACCACCCCGTGTTCATCTTTTTTGTTGCAGAAGACCCATTTTGTGTCGACGATGATGAACTTGGGTCTTTCGACTAGTTCCCACACCTCGTTCCGTTTGAAGTTGTTGAGTTCTTCTTGCATGGCCACTATCCAGTCCGGATCCTTCAATGCATCCTCAACCCTGCGTGGTTCCAAAAATGATACAAACGAAAAATGCTCAAAAAAATTAGCTATGCGAGATCTAGTAGTTACTCCCTTTTGGAAGTCACTGATGATGTTGTCGATTGGGTGATCCCTTTGGACGCATTGGTGTACTCTTGGGTGTGGCACTTGCGGTCTTGAATCTTCATGGTCATCTTCTTCTCCCCATAGATGGTTGCCCTCATTGACTTGTTGATCATTTTCGTCTTCTTGGGGTTGATCTCGTATGGAGGCTCCCTCTTGATTATTGGCCTCCTCTTGTGGTTCATCTTCCTCATGCATATGTAGAGGTGGCTCTTGTGGTCGAACTTCGCCAACGCCATTCTTCTCAATGCTTGACAAGGATCTTCTTCTCTATCTAGCACAAGTGGGTCAACTTGCTCCTTTTGGGAGCCGTTAGTTTCATCGAACACTACATCACGTGCTACTTCAACAAGTCTGGAGGTCTTGTTGAAAACACAATAGGCGTAAGAGTTCGAATCATAACCAAGAAAGAAACCTTGATCGGACTTTGAAGCAAACTTTGAAGTCCTAGGCTTCTTGTTCAAAATATAGCATTTGGAACGAAAAACTCGAAAATATGAAATATTAGGCTTGTTACCGGTGAGTAGCTCGTATGATGTCTTCTTGAGTAGTTGAAAGTGCATCTAGGACTCCCTTGTGGGTTTTGGATGATTTAGGACAAGCAATTGGGATCCTAATCCTTTTGTTGAGATGAATGCAGGCAAATGATGAAAAATGAGCAAAATGCCAAAAAGAAGGGAAATGAGAAGCAAAGTGAATTTGAGCTCAAGAAGAAGAAAATAGTAGATTATTATGTATAGAGTGTGTTAAGGAAACACACCCAAGAGCTCAATCACTTTCAAGCACACACATACAATGCACAAAGTTATACAGGACCGGACTAGTCCGATATCAGCCGGACTAGTCCGATATCACATTCTGCACTAGATCGGACAAGTCCGGTCTCCACCGGACTAGTCCGATATCTTTCTGATCCACTTCGGACTAGTCCTCCCCAATGCGGACTAGTCCTTAACACAATGCACAAGTCACACAAAATCGGACAAGTCCGTTGTGACCCGGACTAGTCCGATATTCATTCTGATCCACTTCGGACAAGTCCGATGTCTACACGGACTAGTCCGATATACACACTGATCTAAATCGGACAAGTCCTCCAAGTGCGGACTTGTCATCCCAAACACTTAGGGTTTCATATGTCCGGACAAGTCCGATGGCAATCGGACTAGTCCGAAGATTTCCAGTAGCGAAATCGGACAAGTCCGTTTTCAACCGGACTAGTCCGATATTTCTAGACACTTAGGGTTTGCTACACACAGCACACCGGACTAGTCCGGTGACCACCACGGACTAGTCTGATCTTTTTGAACCCTAACGGTCACTTTTAGAAACCCCATATAAATAGAGGTGCACGGCCCACTTTCACCCTCTCTCGAACCCTAGCGCCGTCACACCTCCCAAGAGACTCAAAAATAATCTCTCTCCACGAAATTAAGTGCAAAATCAATCAATCCATTGAAGATCACTTCTAGGTCATTGGAGAGACACTTGGCACACATCATTGAGCTCTTGGTTTGATTCTCTAACACACTCTTACGTTTCAATTTGTAATTTTCGAGTGTGTTATTGGTGTCATTGTGAGTTGTAATCAAGGGAGCTCTCAACGTGTGAGAACGCCCCTTCAACTTGGTTATTTATCCTTTGTGATTAGTGGAAGAGGATTGGCCTTCGTGGCGATCCGACGAGGAAAGGGTTGGAGAAGACCCGGTCCTTTTGTGGGCTCCTCAACGTGGATGTAGGTTGCCTTCGTGGTAGCTGAACCACGGGATAAATCGTGTGTCTTATCCTTTTTGTGTTCTTCATCTAATTTGATCAACTTAATCTAGGGTTTGATTCACTTTGTTCAATCTAAGTCTAATTGTTGATCAAGAGCTTTAACTACAATAGAATCTGACATACTACTATTAAATTGAGATTCAAGTTTAGGTTTCCGCTGCAAACATTAACGAGTCAATCAATTTGTCTGAACTTGATCAACCTAGCCCGTGAAAACCGGACTAGTCCGCACATTATCGGACTAGTCCGATATCTTTGGTATTGACCTTGTTGTTGAGTGTTACAGGAACCGAGAAAAATCAAGAAGGCCTATTCACCCACCTCTAGGCCTACATTCAATTGGTATCAGAGCAGGTTCTTCAAGAAAGAGTGCAACCACTCGAAGAGATCATGTCGGACATGAAAGATGTTCAGAAAATCAACAACCAGGAAGAAGTAAACAAAGACAAGAACTGAAAGCTGGAAAAGTATCTCGAAGCAATTCAAGACTTCGATGATGATGACGAGGAGACGCTGGAGCTGAAAGCACTACTCCGAAAGAAAGCACTTTCCAAAGGGAAAGCTAAAGTTGAAGAAAAGAAGAAGGGGAGTAGTCACGCCGACTACTCCCGGTATCCTTTCAACTATGATCGTTTAAATTCAAACAACAGCCATTACCTATCTATTCCTCTTGGAAAAGCCCCACACTTCGATGGGAGTGATTACTCCATGTGGAGGCAAAATATGAAGATGCACTTGATTTCCCTTAACCCAAGTTTATGGCATATTGTGTGCACAGGAATAGACATCCCAGATGACGACGAAGAGCTCACTCCAAGTCAAGAGCAAGCCATCCACAGAAACGCTCAAGCTGCAGCCGTGATCACCTCCTCTCTAAGTCGAGATGAATTCACAAAGGTAGACGGACTGGAGATTGCCAAGGAAATATGGGACACACTGCAAACAGCCCATGAAGGTGATCGGCATGTGCGGGAGGCCAAAATTGAAATGATTGAGGGCGAACTAGGAAGGTTCGCAATTGAGGAAGACGAGTCTCCCCAAGACATGTACGACCGATTGAAGACACTTGTAAACAAGGTTCGATCATATGGGAGCAAGAAGTGGAATGACCACGAGGTTGTAAAGCTCATCCTTAGAGCCTTTATGCCTCGCAATGTCACACTATGCTCTATGATCAGAGAATGTCCCGGGTACAAGAGGATGACTCCAGATGAATTGCTTGGCAAAATTATCAATTTTGAAATGATGGAAAAACAAGCCAAGCACGTCAAAGAAATAGCCGACCTCACATCGGCCAAGAAGAAGGGAGTTGCCCTAAAATCCACACTCAAACCTCTATCCAAAGAAGCAAGAGAAGCTCAGTTTGAGGAGGATAGCGATGACGAAAGCAATGAGCTGGACGAAGAGGATATGATTTTGTTCATGAAAAAGTTCAAAAGAATAATGAAGAAAAGACAAGGAACAAAATCTGGTGAAGGAAAGTACAAGGAAAGGACAAAGTCAAAGATGAGGCGGGCGTGCTATAATTGTGGTGAGTATAACCACTTTATAGTCGATTGCCCGTATGAGGACAACAAGAAGAAGAATAAAGAAACCAAGCCTCAACCGAAGAAATTCTTCAAAAAGAAGAAACAAGCTGAACAAGCACACATTGGAAAAGAGTGGGACTCAAACGATGGGTCCTCATCATCCGATGAAGAAGAGATGGCTAGCATAGCTGAAAGCTCGTCCAAGAATCCCACACTCTTCCCCACGCTCGGTGCAAAGAAGGGACATGACACTTGCCTCATGGCAAAGGAAGGTAAACGCAAGGTAAACATCAAAACTCCTTCCATGCATTCGTACTCGAGTAATGATGAACTAGATAGTGATGATGAAGATATGTTAACTGGATTAGATAGAAAAACTGCTGCTAAAATGAAATTTTTAGTTGCCCAACTTGTTGAGAAGGAATCGCTAATTGATCGTCAAGAAGACATGATTATCTCCCAAATGGAGAGGTATGTCGAACTTGACAATCTTCTAGTTCTTGAAAAGGAGAAAAACAACTCACTAGAGCTTGAGCTAGCTTCAAGCAAGAAAACTTGTTTGGAATTAACCAACTCAAACGTTGCAATCAAGGATCAACTTGATGACCTGATCAAGGTCAACAAGATCCTTGAAGTGCAAGTTGAGTCACTCAAGCTAAGTGAACCTTCCTCCTCTTCAAGTCTACCTTCTCAACACACTTCAACTAATCCTGTTCATATGTCCAAATGTGGCAAAGTTGATATCAGCTTGAAGGAAAAGTCTATCTCCGCAAAGGATAAAAATCCTACCCAATGTGGAATATTTGACAAGGAGAGGATCAACTATGCACGTAGTGCATACTTGGTCCAAAGACCTCCTAACGTCAAGTATGGCATTGGTTACTCTTACGATGGAAAGCAAAATGCTGGAAGTCATAAGAATAACAAGGGAAGGATTACCTTTGTGAAGGGAGGACCCTCACAACCTGGTAACTCAAAAATTAAGAATCTGAAATCTCATAAACGCCAGACTAGTCCGATGGAGGCCCGGACAAGTCCGGTCATTCGGACAAGTCCGGTTACCCAGACTAGTCCGATCCATAAACAACAACAACTCTTGTTCAAAACCTTTCATGCCTCTTATGTATTAATGAGAAACAATATTGGTAAAGTTTATGCTTACTATGATGGGCCACGCCATGGGAACACAAAATCCCATGTGTGGGTGCCCAAATGTATTGTAACTAACCTCCAAGGACCCAAGCAAGCTTGGGTACCTAAAACCAAGGCATAATTTGTTTCTGCAGGCCTATTTCTCCGGTGGATCCAAATGGGTGCTAGATAGTGGATGCACCAACCACATGACCGGAGAAAAGAGGATGTTCGTGGAATATGAAGAAAACGAGGACCCAAACGAAGGCATCTACTTCGGAGATAATAGTCAAGGAAGGGTGCTCAGTACCGGTAAAATAGCAATATCCTCTGAACACACTCTTTCTCATGTTCTACATGTTGAATCTTTAGATTATAACCTGCTGTCCATATCTCAATTATGCGACAAAGGTTATAATTGCTTGTTTACTAACGAGGGTGTGACCGTCTCAAGGAGGAGTGATGGTTCCGTTGCATTCAAGGGTATGTTAAAGGGAAAGCTTTACCTTGTTGACTTCAACAAGGATAAAGCCGAACTCGACACATGCTTGATTGCAAAAACCAACATGGGTTGGCTGTGGCATAGACGGCTAGCACATGTTGGTATGAGGAATCTTCAAAAACTCCTCAAGGGCGATCACATCCGAGGTTTGAAAGATGTTGTTTTTGAGAAAGACAGGCCTTGTAGCGCGTGCCAAGCCGGGAAGCAAGTAGGAGCACATCATCCTGCAAAGAACATTATGACTACGACAAGACCGCTCGAACTACTTCATATGGACTTGTTTGGTCCAATTGCTTACATAAGCATCGGCGGTAATAAATACGGTTTAGTCATTATTGATGATTTTTCCCGCTTCACTTGGGTGTTCTTTTTGCATGACAAGTCAGAAACACAAGGAACACTCAAGAAATTCTTCAAGCGAGCTCAAAACGAGTTCTCACTATCGATCAAGAGTATTCGGAGCAACAACAGCACGTAGTTCAAGAACATACAAGTGGAGGAGTACCTTGATGAGGAGGGAATCAAGCACGAATTTTCAGCACCATACTCTCCACAACAAAATGGAGTCGCCGAAAGGAAGAACCGAACGCTCATAGAGATGGCAAGAACAATGCTCGATGAATACAAGACTTCGGATCGATTTTGGGCGGAAGCGATTAACACCGCTTGCCACGCCGCAAATCGACTCTACCTTCATCGACTACTCAAGAAGACTCCTTATGAGCTACTCACCGGTAACAAACCCAACATTTCATATTTTCGAGTTTTCGGCTCTCCATGTTATATCTTGAACAAGAAACCCAGAACTTCAAAGTTCGCTTCGAAGTCCGATGAAGGTTTCCTTCTTGGCTATGATTCGAACACTTACGCATATCGTGTTTTCAACAAGGCCTCCGGACTTGTTGAAGTGGCACGTGACATAGTGTTCGATGAAATTAATAGCTCCCAAAAGGAGCAAGTTGATCAATGTGAATTAGGTAAAGAAGAAGCTCCTTATCAAGCATTGAAGAGAATGGCTCTAGGCGAAGTTCGTCCACAAGAGTCATCGTCACAAATACAAGAGGAAAGTGAACCACAAGAGGAGATCAACAATCAAGGGGGAGTCTCGATACAAGATCAATCACAAGAATATGAAGATGATCAACAAATCAACGAGGGCAACCACTCAGGGGGAGAATAAAATGATCACCAACACTCAACTCCCCAAGTGCCACACCCAAGAGTACACCAACGCACTCAAAAGGATCACCCAATCGACAACATCATCGGTGATATCCAAAAGGGAGTAACCACTAGATCTCGTATAGCTAATTTTTGTGAGCATTACTCGTTTGTCTCCTTTTCGGAACCACGCAGGACTGAAGATGCATTGAGGGATCCGGACTGGGTAATGGCAATGCAAGAAGAGTTGAACAACTTCAAGAGAAACGAGGTTTGGGAACTTGTGGCAAGACCCAATGCAAACATAGTGGGCACCAAGTGGGTCTTCCGCAACAAGCAAGACGAACACGGGGTGGTGACAAGAAACAAGGCACGACTTGTGGCCAAAGGTTACTCACAAGTCGAAGGTTTGGATTTCGATGAGACTTTTGCTCCAGTAGCTAGGCTTGAATCAATTAGAATATTACTTGCATATGCTACTCACCATGATTTCAAGCTGTACCAAATGGACGTGAAAAGCGCCTTCCTCAACGGACCGATCAAGGAAGAGGTGTACGTGGAGCAACCACCCGGATTTGAAGACGAAGAGTTCCCTGACCACGTGTATAAACTGCGTAAGGCTCTCTATGGCCTCAAACAAGCTCCTAGAGCTTGGTATGAGTGTCTTAGAGATTTTTTAATCGATAATGGCTTTCAGATTGGCAAAGCAGATTATACACTATTCACGAAAAATCTAGATAATGATCTTTTTATTTGCCAAATCTATGTTGATGACATAATTTTTGGGTCAACTAACCAATCTTTCTGTGACGAATTTAGTAGAATTATGACAGACAGGTTTGAAATGTCAATGATGGGAGAATTGAAGTACTTCTTGGGATTCCAAGTGCGGCAACAAAATGAAGGAACATTCATAAGCCAAACCAAGTACACGCAGGACATACTCAAGAAGTTTGGCATGGACAAGGCAAAGCCCATAAAGACTCCCATGGCTACGAATGGCCACTTGGATCTCAATGAAGATGGACCGAGCGTCGACCAAAAGGTATATCGCTCCATGATTGGATCTTTACTTTACTTATGTGCATCTAGGCCAGATATTATGTTGAGTGTATGTTTGTGTGCAAGATTTCAAGCCAACCCTAAGGAATGTCACTTGACAGCCGTAAAAAGAATCTTGAGATATTTAGTTCATACACCCAACCTTGGTCTTTGGTACCCAAAAGGCTCCAAATTCAATCTCATTGGTTACTCCGATGCAGATTATGCCGGGTGCAAAGTTGATAGAAAAAGCACCTCTGGCACATGCCAATTCCTAGGAAGATCTTTGGTTTCTTGGTCATCTAAGAAACAAAATTCCATTGCTTTATCCACAGCCGAAGCGGAGTATGTTGCAGCCGGGAGTTGTTGTGCACAACTTCTTTGGATGCGACAAACTCTAAGGGATTACGATTACAATATGAACCATATTCCTCTCCTTTGTGACAATGAGAGTGCCATTAAAATAGCCCACAATCCAGTTGAGCACTCTAGGACTAAACACATAGACATAAGACATCATTTCTTGAGAGACCATTCCATGAAAGGAGACATAACCATCTCACATGTCAACACACAAAAACAATTGGCCGACATATTCACCAAGCCACTTGATGAAAAGCATTTTTGCGAACTCTAAAATGAGCTAAATATTCTTGATTCTCGGAGTGTGGCTTGAAAAGTTGCATACCTGTATGATTACTTCAAAATGTTGATTGATCTGTGAAAATTACCCCTCCCTATTTTTCTCTCGAAAAACTATGTCAATTATTAGATCTTGATGAATTTTGATCATTGTGTGATTGTTGTATGCTTACTAGTCAAATTCATCAAGATTGCTTGAATTGTTTTGCCTCTCTATTCTCTATTATTGAACCTTCAAATATATATGAATGGGCTATGCAATTCTTTCCTGGTAACCACGGACTAGTCCGTGGTTATCCGGACTAGTCCGCCCATGCAGACTAGTCTGCAGAGTGCCGGTTAGGCCGGACTAGTCCGACGGACCACGGACTAGTCCGATATAGGTCTCTGGATGACTTCGGACTAGTCCGGTCAAGTCCGGACTTGTCTGATTTCTCGTGTCCATAACCCTAGCGGCCACCAAACCCTAATCCACTCATCCCCACATTTGCTCACGCCTTTCTCTATCTTGCGCTAGAGCTCCCAAAGAAATCTCTTGTGTCCTCCGTCGAAAAGCCACAAGTTTGGGTGGAGATCAAGCTTGAAGACTTGGGGATTGATTCCACCGGACAAGTCCGGCCTCAAACCCCCAAAACCTCAAGTCTCCAACGATTCCTTCGGTAAAAACCTTCAAAACCCTAGAAATCATATTTTTCTCAATCATTGATCGTTTGGCCTAGCACCCTGCACTAGTTACATGTTTATATGATGTACTACGTGTATGCTAGACTAGAATTGCATTAGGGACTATGTCCAGTTCAATCTGTTAGGTTTTTGAGGATGAACACCGGACTAGTCCGGTCCACGCACGAACAAGTCCGGTACCCCGGACTAGTCCGTGCCGAGGCACCGGACAAGTCTGATGTTTCTGAACCTAAACCTAATTCCTCAATTCCCTAATGCCATCCATTACTATCATGTCTCACCTATGCCTTGCATAACTTGTCATTTTTCTTGCTCATTCATTCTCAGATCATGTCGAGCTCCGACAACAAAATCTCCGACTTTGAGGCCGAGTTGGACCACGAGGTGGCATCTCGGTCCTCGGCGGGTCTTGGCAAATGCCAAGAAAGACCTTCCGGGCCTGCTACATCTCCTCCCTGAATGTAGGCCTAGAGGGGGGGTGAATAGGCCTTCTTGAATTTTCTCGGTTCCTGTAGCACTTCAACAACAAGGTCAAAAACCAGATATATCGGACTAGTCCGGTAAAGTGCGGACTAGTCCGGATTTCACAGACTAGGTTGATCAAGTTAGGTCAATTTGATTGTTTCGTTGACGTTTGCAGCGGAAATATAAACTTCAAAAACAGTTCAATGATTGTATGTCAAGTTCTATTGCAAGTATGATTCTTGTTCAACTATTTAACTTAAATTCAACAAGATGAATCAAACCCTAGATAATGTTGATCAACTAGAATGATGAACACAACGAACAAGACACAAAATTTATCCCGTGGTTCGGTTACCACGAAGGCAACCTACGTCCACGTTGAGGAGCCCACAAAAGGACCGGGTCTTCACCAACCCTTCCCTCGTCGGATCGCCACGAAGGCCAATCCTCTTCCACTAACCACACAGGGGTAAATCACCAAGTTGAAGGGGCGATCTCACAAGTTGAGAGCTCCCTTGATTACAAGTTTCAAGACCACCAATAACACACTTCGAAATATACAAATTGAGATGCAAAAGTGTGTTAGAGATTCAAACCAAGAGCTCAATCGTGTGCCAAGTGCCTCTCCAATGATCTACAAGTAATCTTCAATGGATTGATTGATTTTGAACTTGATTCCGTGGAGAGAGATGGTTTTTGAGTCTCTTGGGAGGTGTGACGGCGCTAGGGTTCGAGAGAGGGTGAAAGTGGGCCGTGCACCTCTATTTATATGGGGTTTCTAGAAGTTACCGTTAGGGTTCAGAAAGATCGGACTAGTCCGAGGTGGTGACCGGACTAGTCCGGTGTGCTGTGTGAAGCAAACCCTAAGTGTCCAGGAATCTCGGACTAGTCCGGTTCAAAACGGACTTGTCCGATTTCGCTACTGGAAAGCTTCGGACTAGTCCGATTGTCATCGGACTTGTCCGGACACATGAAACCCTAAGTGATTAGGATGACAAGTCCGCACTTGGAGGACTTGTCCGATTTAGATCAGGGTGTATATCGGACTAGTCCGTGTAAACAACGGACTTGTCCGAAGTGGATCAGAAAGTATATCGGACTAGTCTGGGTCACAGCGGACTTGTCCGATTTTGTAAGACTTGTGCATTGTTTTGAGGACTAGTCCGCACTGGGGAGGACTAGTCCGAAGTGGAACAGAAAGATATCGGACTAGTCCGGTGTGGACCGGACTTGTCCGATCTGGTGCAGAAAGGAATATCGGACTAGTCCGGCTGATATCGGACTAGTCCGGTCCTGTATAGCTTTGTGCATTGTGTGTGTGTGATTAAATGAGATTGAGCTCTTGGGTGTGTTTCCTTAACACACTCCATGCACACTAAACTACTAATTTCTTCTCCTTGAGCTCAAATTCATTTTCCTTCTCAATTTCCATCTTTTTGGTACTTTGCTCATTTTTCATCATTTTCCTGCATTCATCTCAACAAAAGGATTAGGATCCCAATTGCTTGTCATAAATCATCCAAAACCCACAAGGGAGTCCTAGATGCACTTTCAATCTCCCCCTTTTTGGTGATTGATGACAACCAATTGAGATTTCACAAAATGAGGTATAAAATGAGATTCTCATAAAGTATGCACATATGACTCTAAAATTCATCAAGCAACAAGATAATTATTCATATGTGCATTCTTTATGGTGGGATGCATACTAATAACATGAATGCATTAAGAATGACAGAATTTGCATTGATCAACTAATATCAAGTGAATTATGGCATTTCAGGGACAAAAAATTTAGATTTCATCACACACTTGCAAATTATTTGAGCAATTCATAACAGGACCAAACATGATATGAAAATAGAGTTAAGCAAATGCAATTACAGTTAAAAAGAGAGCTCTCTCCTCGCACCTATGCAGCTAAAGCTAAGACTAGAGACTCCCCCTCAATCTCTCCCCCTTTGGCATCAAGACACCAAAAAGAGAGAGAGGAAGGTCCTAGGGCTTCACTCTTCGCTGTCAGTCCTCTCGTCGTCTTCATCGTCTTCCTCGCTTTCTGCTTGACGAGGTTGAGAGGTAGGAGGAGGAGCGGAGCTGCTCAAGCCCCCAATGCCAAAATAGGCAAGCTCGGAGGGAGTCAAGGGGCTCAGCTCGGTGATGTCCGGATCAGAATCTTCAGAAAGTACTGGAGATCCAATTGGGTTGATCTCCAGCTTCTCACTCAGCTGCTTCACATTGGCCTTTATGTATCTCATGTTCTCCTTCCTCTTCTGATTTAGCTTGTGAAGCTTCACTTCAGTTTTCTTGCAAGAGGAGAAAATTGCAGCCAAGTACTTGAGGATCCCACTGGCGGATCCTTTCTGAGGGGCTTCCCTGGAGGGGGGAGTAGCCCTAGCAGCTTCTTCTTGCCTTGCCGGTGCCTCGGGGCTTGAGGCCGGCGATGGAGCAGCCTGGACACTCACTGACTGAGGCTTCTGAGGCCTCAGTGGAGTGTGCTCCACATCCTTCACAAACTCGATTCCTGTGACTTTCTCAATCATGAACATCAAGTAAGGGGCATAGCCACAGGATCGGTTGGGGGTACTTGAGATATTGACCATATCATTCCAAATATAGTCTGCAACATCGAATTGCCTTTTCTTGCTAATGACCCTCATCAGGGTCCGGAGGTATCCTTGCACACTCCCTGCATCCCCATCCTTGGGGGCAATCGTCTTCCTGAGGACTCTGTTGAGGACCACAAAGAAAGGCTTCATATTCTTTGTGGAGGGAGGGACATACATGGAGGTGGGCTCATACATGAACTTCATTCCATCCCTCTCAATGACCCCAATGTTGTGGATAATGAGTTGGTCATGTTCTTCAGAGTCAAGGTGCAGCAGGCGGGCAAACTCTTCCTGAGTAATAGAATACTTGGATCCATGAGTCATCCAAGTCACACTTTCCTTGTCTTCACTTGAGAAGTGGCACGTTGCATAGAATTGTGCAATCACTTCATCATTCCAATTATATCTGAAGGCAAATAGATCCTTCAGCCCATGTCTCTCTGCAGCTGCTATCACTTCATCAAAAGCTGCACATTTCCTCTTCTCAAGGTGAGCCCAGTCAATCCATTGACTGCGTACCACCGGGGTCTTCATCGGCAAATAGACCAGCTTGTAGAAATCAGCATGGAAATTTGACCAAAACCTGCCATCTGCTGCTTGCTTGGGCCTTGCAAGCAGTCAACACTTCTCAACTTCATAGCCACATCACTGCCCTTGCCATTGAATCTTTCCTCATTGGGGTCCCGGACCCCTTCTCTTGGAGTATGCAGCTTTAGGGGCCCAACAGGCCCTGTGGCAACCCCCTTGCCCTTCCCTTTAGTTTGGCGAAGGACACTTGAAGGAGGAGCAGCCTTCGAGGCGGCCTTCTTGACACACACCTTCCTCCGAACCTGGGGAGGTGAGGGAGCAGGCTCGGAGGGTCTCTCTTGGCGTTTCTTGCCAAGACCCGCCGAGGATCGAGGTGCCACCTCGTGGTCCAACTCAGCCTCGAAATCGGAGAATTCGTTGCTGGAGCTCGACATGATCTGAGAATGAGTGATCAAGAGAAAGGACAAGTTATACAAGGTAATGATGAGGGAAGATGGCAATGAAATGCATTAGGGAATTAAAGAATTAGGTTTTGGTTCAGAAACAACGGACTTGTCCGGTGCACAGGCACGGACTAGTCTGGGGGACCGGACTTGTCCGTACCTGGACCGGACTAGTCCGGTGTTCATCCGCAAAAACCTAACAGACTGGACAAAACTTGATCCCTAAAGTAAAACTAGTCTAGCATACACATAGTACATCAACTAGACATGTAGCTAGTGAAGAATGCTAGGCCAAACGATAAGCAATAGAGAAATTTGTGATTTCTTAGGGTTTTGAAGAGTATTTACCAATAAATCAAAGGAAGCTTGAGATTTTGGGGTTTGGAGGCCGGACTTGTCCGCTAACTTCAATCCCCGAGTCTTCAAGCTTGATCTCCGCCCAAGATTGAGGCTTTTCGATGGAGGAATCAAGAATTCGCCTTGGGAGCTCGAGCGCAAGAGAGAGAAAGCTTGGGGGAGATTGTGGGGTGAAGGGATTAGGGTTTAGTGGCGGCTAGGGTTATGGACACGAAAAATCGGACAAGTCTGGACATGACCGGACTAGTCCGAAGTCCTCCAGAGACCTAAGTCTGACTAGTCCGTGGTCTGTCGGACTAGTCCGGCCTAACCGGCACACTGCGGACTAGTCTGCAATGGCGGACTAGTCCGGGTAACCACGGACTTGTCCGTGGTCACCAGGAGAGAATTGCATAGACCATTCATATATATTTGAAGGTCCAATAATTGAGAGTAGAGAGGCAAAACAATTCAAATAATCTTGATGAATTTGACCAGGAAGCAAACAACAATCATACAATGATCAAAAATTCATCAAGATCTAATAATTGACATAGTTTTTCGAGAGAAAAAATGGGGAGGGTTAATGTTCACAATTCAATCAATATTTTGAAGCAATCATACAGGTATGCAACTTTTCAAGCCACACTCCGAGAATCAAGAATGTTTAGCTCATTTCGGAGTTCGCAAAAACGTTTTTCATCAAGTGGCTTGGTGAATATGTCGGCCAATTGTTTTTGGGTGTTGACATGAGAGATGGATATGTATCCTTTCATGGAATGGTCTCTCAAGAAATGGTGTCTTATGTCAATGTGTTTAGTTCTAGAGTGCTCAACCGGATTGTGGTCTATTTTAATGGCACTCTCATTATCACAAAGAAGAGGAATACGGTTCATATTGTAACCGTAATCCCTTAGAGTTTGTCGCATCCAAAGGAGTTGTGCACAACAACTCCCGGCTGCAACATACTCTGCTTCGGCTGTGGATAATGCAATGGAATTCTGTTTCTTTGATGACCAAGAAACTAAGGATCTTCCTAGAAATTGGCAAGTGCCGGAAGTGCTTTTTCTATCAACTTTGCACCCGGCATAATCTGCATCGGAATACCCAATGAGATTGAATTTTGAGCCTTTTGGGTACCAAAGACCAAGATTGGGTGTATGAACTAAATATCTTAGGATTCTCTTTACGGCTGTCAAATGACATTCCTTAGGGTTGGCTTGAAATCTTGCACACAAACATACACTCAACATAATATCTGGCCTAGATGCACATAAGTAAAGTAAAGATCCAATCATGGAGCTATATACCTTTTGGTCGACACTCGGTCCATCTTCATTGAGATCCAAGTGACCATTTGTTGCCATGGGAGTCTTTATGGGCTTTGCCTTGTCCATGCCAAACTTCTTGAGGATGTCCTGTGTGTACTTGGTTTGGCTTATGAATGTTCCTTCCCTTTGTTGCCGCACTTGGAATCCCAAGAAGTACTTCAATTCTCCCATCATTGACATTTCAAATCTGTCTGTCATAATTTTACTAAACTCTTCACAGAAAGATTGGTTAGTTGATCCAAAAATTATATCATCAACATAGATTTGGCAAATAAAAAGATCATTATCCAGATTTTTCGTGAATAGTGTATAATCTACTCTGCCAATTTGAAAGCCATTATCAATTAAAAAATCTCTAAGACACTCATACCAAGCTCTAGGAGCTTGTTTGAGGCCATAGAGAGCCTTACGCAGTTTATACACGTGGTCGGGGAACTCTTCGTCTTCAAATCTGGGTGGTTGCTCCACGTACACCTCTTCCTTGATCGGTCCGTTGAGGAAGGCGCTTTTCACGTCCATTTGATACAGCTTGAAATCATGGTGAGTAGCATATGCAAGTAATATTCTAATTGATTCAAGCCTAGCTACTGGAGCAAAGGTTTCATCGAAATCCAAACCTTCGACTTGTGAGTAACCTTTGGCCACAAGTCGTGCCTTGTTTCTTGTCACCACTCCGTGTTCGTCTTGCTTGTTGTGGAAGACCCACTTGGTGCCCACAATATTTGCATTGGGTCTTTCCACAAGTTCCCAAACCTCGTTTCTCTTGAAATTGTTCAACTCTTCTTGCATTGCCACCACCCAGTCCGGATCCTTCAATGCATCCTCAGTCCTGCGGGGTTCCAAAAAGGAGACAAACGAGTAATGTTCACAAAAATTTGCTATACGAGATCTAGTGGTTACTCCCTTTTGGATGTCGCCAATGATGTTGTCGATTGGATGATCCCTTTGAATGCATTGGTGTACTCTTGGGTGTGGCACTTGGGGGGTCGTATGTTGGTGATCATCTTCTTTTCCCCCTGAGTTGTTGTCCTCGTTGATTTGTTGATCATGTTCATATTCCTGTGATTAGTCTTGTATTGAGGCTCCCCCTGAATTGTTGATCTCCTCTTGTGGTTCACTTTCCTCTTGTATTTGTGACGATGACTCTTGTGGTCGTACTTCGCCTAGAGCCATCCTCTTCAATGCTTGATAGGGAGCTTCCTCTTTTCCTAATTCACATTGATCAACTTGCTCCTTTTGGGAGCCATTAGTTTCATCAAACACTACGTCACGTGCCACTTCAACAAGTCCGGAGGCCTTGTTGAAAACACGATAGGCGTAAGTGTTCGAATCATAACCAAGCAAGAAACCTTCATCGGACTTCGACGCGAACTTTGAAGTCCTGGGCTTCTTGTTCAAAATATAGCAAGGAGAACCGAAAACTCGAAAATATGAAATGTTCGGTTTGTTACCGGTGAGTAGCTCATAGGGAGTCTTCTTTAGTAGTCGATGAAGGTAGAGTCGATTTGTGGCATGGCAAGCGGTGTTGATTGCTTCTGCCCAAAATCGATCCAAAGTCTTGTATTCATCGAGCATTGTTCTTGCCATCTCTATGAGCGTTCGGTTCTTCCTTTCGGCAACTCCGTTTTGTTGTGGAGAGTATGGTGCTGAGAATTCATGCTTGATTCCTTCCTCATCAAGGTATTCCTCCACTTGTATGTTTTTGAACTCCGTGCCATTGTCGCTCTGAATACTCTTGATTGATAGTGAGAACTCGTTTTGCGCTCGCTTGAAGAATTTATTGAGTGTTCCTTGTGTTTCTGACTTGTCAAGCAAAAAGAACACCCAAGTGAACCGGGAAAAATCATCAATAATAACTAAACCGTATTTGTTACCACCGATGCTTATGTAAGCAATTGGACCAAAAAAGTCCATATGAAGTAGTTCGAGCGGTCTTGTCGTGGTCATGATGTTCTTCGCAGGATGTTGTGCTCCAACTTGCTTTCCTGCTTGGCACGCGCTACAAGGCCTGTCTTTCTCAAACACAACATCTTTCAAACCTCGGATGTGATCGCCCTTGAGGAGATTTTGAAGGTTCCTCATACCAACATGTGCTAGCCGTCTATGCCATAGCCAACCCATGTTGGTTTTTGCAATCAAGCATGTGTCGAGTTCGGCTTTATCCTTGTTGAAGTCAACAAGGTAAAGCTTTCCCTTTAACATACCCTTGAATGCAACGGAACCATCACTTCTCTTTGAGACAGTCACACCCTCGTTAGTAAACAGGCAATTATAACCTTTGTCACATAACTGAGATATGGATAGCAGGTTATAATCTAAAGATTCAACGTGTAAAACATGCGAAAGAGTATGTTCAGAGGATATTGCTATTTTACCGGTACCGAGGACCCTTCCTTGACTGTTATCCCCAAAGTAGATCCCTTCGTTTGGGTCCTGGTTCACTTCATATTCCACAAACATCCTCCTTTCTCCGGTCATGTGGTTGGTGCATCCACTGTCTAGCACCCATTTGGATCCACCGGAGGAGTAGGCCTTGCGTTTACCTTCCTTAGCCATGAGGCAAGTTCCACTTGCTTTCTTTGCAACGAGCGAGGGGAAGAGTGTGGGTTTCTTGGACATGCTTTCAATGGCTATGCTAGCCATTTCTTCTTCATCGGACGATGAGGACTCATCGTTTGAGTCCCACTCCTTTCCGATGTGTGCTTGTTCAGCTTGTTTCTTCTTCTTGAAGAATTTCTTCGGTTGAAGCTTGGACTCTTTACTTTTCTTCTTGTTGTCCTCATATGGGCAATCAACTATAAAGTGATTATACTCACCACAATTATAGCATGCCCGCCTCATCTTCGGTTTTGTCTTCTCCTTGTATTTTCCTTCACTCGATTTTGTTCCTTGTCTTTTCTTCATAATTCTTTTGAACTTCTTCATGAACAAAATCATATCTTCTTCGTCCAGCTCGCTGCTTTCATCATCACTGTCCTCCTCAAGCTGTGCTTCTTTTGCTTCTTTGGATAGAGGCTTGAGTGAGGACATTAAGGCAACTCCCTTCTTCTTGGCCGATGTGAGGTCGGCTATTTCTTTGACGTGCTTGGCTTGCTTCTCCATCATCTCAAAGTTGATGATTTTGCCAAGCAGTTCATCCGGAGTCATTTTCTTGTACCCAGGACTTTCTCGGATCATAGAGCAAAGTGTGACGTTGTGAGGCATAAAGGCTCTAAGGATGAGCTTTACAACCTCGTGGTCATTCCACTTTTTGCTACCATATGATCGAACCTTGTTCACAAGAGTCTTCAGTCTGTTGTACATGTCCTGGGGAGACTCATCTTCCTCAATCGCGAACCTTCCCAGTTCGCCTTCAATCATCTCAATCTTTGCCTCCCGCACATGCCTGTCACCTTCATGTGCTGTCTGTAGTGTGTCCCAGATTTCTTTGGCAATCTCCAATCCGTCCACCTTTGTGAATTCGTCTCTACTTAGAGATGAGGTGATAACGGCTGCGGCTTGGGCATTTCTGTGGATGGCTTGCTCTTGACTTGGTGTGAGTTCTTCATCGTCATCAGGGATGTTTATTCCTGTGCACACAATATGCCATAAACTTGGGTTAAGGGAAATCAAGTGCATCTTCATATTTTGCCTCCACATGGAGTAATCACTCCCATCGAAGTGTGGGGCTTTTCCGAGAGGACTAGATAGATAATGACTGCTGTTAGAATTTAAACGGTCATAATTAAAAGGATATCGGGAGTAGTCGGTGTGACTACTCCCCTTCTTCTTTTCTTCAACTTTAGCTTTCCCTTTGGAAAGTGCTTTCTTTCGGAGCAGTGCTTTCAGCTCCAATGTCTCCTCATCATCATCATCGAAGTCTTGAATGGCTTCGAGATACTTTTCAAGCTTTTGGTGCCTGTCATTGTTCATTTCTTCCTGGTTGTTGATTTTCTGGACTTCCTTCATGTCCGACATGATCTCTTCGAGTGGTTGCACTCTTTCCTGAAGAACCTGCTCTGATACCAATTGAATGTAGGCCTAGAGGGGGGGTGAATAGGCCTTCTTGAATTTTCTCAGTTCCTGTAGCACTTCAACAACAAGGTCAAAAACCAGATATATCGGACTAGTCCGGTAAAGTGCGGACTAGTCCGGATTTCACGGACTAGTTTGATCAAGTTAGGTCAATTTGATTGTTTCGTTGACGTTTGCAGCGGAAATATAAACTTCAAAAACAGTTCAATGATTGTATGTCAAGTTCTATTGCAAGTATGATTCTTGTTCAACTATTTAACTTAAATTCAACAAGATGAATCAAACCCTAGATAATGTTAATCAACTAGAATGATGAACACAACGAACAAGACACAAGATTTATACCGTGGTTCGGTTACCACGAAGGCAACCTACGTCCACGTTGAGGAGCCCACAAAAGGACCGGGTCTTCACCAACCCTTCCCTCGTCGGATCGCCACGAAGGCCAATCCTCTTCCACTAACCACACAGGGGTAAATCACCAAGTTGAAGGGGCGATCTCACAAGTTGAGAGCTCCCTTGATTACAAGTTTCAAGACCACCAATAACACACTTCTAAATATACAAATTGAGATGCAAAAGTGTGTTAGAGATTCAAACCAAGAGCTCAATCGTGTGCCAAGTGCCTCTCCAATGATCTACAAGTGATCTTCAATGGATTGATTGATTTTGCACTTGATTCCGTGGAGAGAGATGGTTTTTGAGTCTCTTGGGAGGTGTGACGGCGCTAGGGTTCGAGAGAGGGTGAAAGTGGGCCGTGCACCTCTATTTATATGGGGTTTCTAGAAGTTACCGTTAGGGTTCAGAAAGATCGGACTAGTCCGAGGTGGTGACCGGACTAGTCCTGTGTGCTGTGTGAAGCAAACCCTAAGTGTCCAGGAATCTCAGACTAGTCCGGTTCAAAACGGACTTGTCCGATTTTGCTACTAGAAAGCTTCGGACTAGTCCGATTGTCATCGGACTTGTCCGGACACATGAAACCCTAAGTGATTAGGATGACAAGTCCGCACTTGGAGGACTTGTCCGATTTAGATCAGGGTGTATATCGGACTAGTCCGTGTAAACAACGGACTTGTCCGAAGTGGATCAGAAAGTATATCGGACTAGTCCGGGTCACAGCGGACTTGTCCAATTTTGTAAGACTTGTGCATTGTTTTGAGGACTAGTCCGCACTGGGGAGGACTAGTCCGAAGTGGAACAGAAAGATATCAGACTAGTCCGGTGTGGACCCGACTTGTCCGATCTGGTGCAGAAAGGAATATCGGACTAGTCCGGTCCTGTATAGCTTTGTGCATTGTGTGTGTGTGATTAAATGAGATTGAGCTCTTGGGTGTGTTTCCTTAACACACTCCATGCACACTAAACTACTAATTTCTTCTCCTTGAGCTCAAATTCATTTTCCTTCTCAATTTCCATCTTTTTGGTACTTTGCTCATTTTTCATCATTTTCCTGCATTCATCTCAACAAAAGGATTAGGATCCCAATTGCTTGTCATAAATCATCCAAAACCCATAAGGGAGTCCTAGATGCACTTTCACTCCCCAAGTTCGGAGGAAGGTCTGTGCCAAGAAGCCCGCCTCCAAGGCTGCTACACCTTCAAGCGGTCTTCGACAAGCAAAGGGAAAGGGCAAGGGAGTTGCAACGGGGCCAGTTGGGCCCTTGAGGCTCCATGCTCCCAGGGAAGGGGTCCGGGACCCCACTGAGGAGAAGTTCAACAGAAAAGGCAGTGATTCTGCAGCAAAATACAGGAGCATTGACTGGTATGGCAGGCCAAAGCAAGCTGTCGATAGAAGGTTTTGGTGCAACTTCCATGCAGACTTCTACAAATCAGTGTACCTCCCGATGAAGACCCCGGTGGTGCGCAGTCAATGGATTGACTGGGCCCACCTAGAGAAGAAGAAGTGCTGAGCCTTTGATGAGGTCATTGCTGCAGCTGAGAGGCATGGCTTGAAGGATCTCTTTGCCTTCAGGCATAACTGGAATGATGAAGTGATTGCACAGTTCTTGCAACATGCCACTTCTCAAGTGAGGATGAAGAGAGTGTTACTTGGATGACACATGGATCTAAGTATAGTATCACTCAAGAAGAGTTCAATAATCTGCTCCATCTGGACACCTCTGGACCCGACAGGCTGATCATCCACAACATTGGTGTCATGGAGAAGGATAGGATGAAATTCCTATATTAGCCTAACTCAAAGTATGTTCCTCCCTCTACAAAGCACATGAAACCATTCTTTGTGGTCCTCAACAGAGTGCTGAGGAAGACTATTGCTCCTAAAGATGGAGATGCTGGGAGCGTGCAGGGTTACCTCAGAACCCTAATGAGAGTCATAAGCAGGGACTGTCCATTTGATGTAGCGGTGTACATTTGGAATGATATGGTCAACATATCCTGTACGCCTAACAGGTCATGTGGCTATGCTCCCTACCTCATGTATGTGATTGAGAAAGTCACAGGTATTGAGTTCATGAAGGATGTGGAGCACACCCCCTTGAGGCCTCAGAAGCCTCAACCTGTGAGCATCCAGGCTGCTCCCTCACCAGTCTCCAGTCCTGAGGCACCGGCAAGAGGAAGAGATACTGCTAGGGATGTCCCTACCTCTAGGGAAGCCCCTCAGAGAGGATCAGCTAGTGGGATCCTAAAGTACCTGACCGCCATCTTCTCCTCCTGCAAAAAGACCGAAGTGAAGGTCCACAAACTCAACAAGAAAAGAAAGGAGGACATGAAGTATATAAAGGCCAATGTGGAGCAAATATGTCGGAAGCTGGAGATCGATCCCATTGGATCTCCAGTAATATCTGAGGAGTCTGACCCGGATTTCACCGAGCTCGGGCCCTTGACCCCTTCCGAGCTTGCCTATTTCGGCATTGGGGGCTCGAGCAGCTCCGCTCCTCCTCCTCCCTCTCCTCCTCGTCAAGTAGAAAGCGGAGAAGATGAAGACGATGACGAGAGGACCGACAGTGAAGAGTGAAGACCCTAGGACCCTCATCTCCTTCTTTTTGGTGTCTTGATGCCAAAGGGGGGGAGATTGAGGGGGAGTCTTAGCCTTAGCTGTGTTAGGGTGCGAGGAGAGAGTTCTCTTTATCTTTTATTTGTGGTTGTAATAGCTTAACTCTGTTTTCATATTAAATTTGTTCCTGTGATGAATTGCTTAAATTATTTGGAGTGTGTGATGAAAACTGTGTTTTTGCCCCTGGAATGTCATATGCATTTGATATCTGTTGGTTAATGCAAATTCTGTCATTCTCAATGTATTCATGCACTTAGTATGCATCCCACCATAAAGAATGCACATATGGATAATTCTCTTGTTGCTTGATGTATTTTTGTGTCATATGTGCATACTTTATGAAAATCTCATTTTTTTTGCCTTATTTTGTGAAATCTCAATTGGTTGTCATCAATCACCAAAAAGGGGGAGATTGAAAGTGCATCTAGGACTCCCTTGTGGGTTTTGGATGATTTATGACAAGCAATTGGGATCCTAATCCTTTTGTTGAGATGAATGCAGGCAAATGATGAAAAATGAGCAAAATGCCAAAAAGAAGGGAAATGAGAAGCAAAGTGAATTTGAGCTCAAGAAGAAGAAAATAGTAGATTATTATGTATAGAGTGTGTTAAGGAAACACACCCAAGAGCTCAATCACTTTCAAGCACACACATACAATGCACAAAGTTATACAGGACCGGACTAGTCCGATATCAGCCCGACTAGTCCGATATCACATTCTGCACTAGATCGGACAAGTCCGGTCTCCACCGGACTAGTCCGATATCTTTATGATCTACTTCGGACTAGTCCTCCCCAATGCGGACTAGTCCTTAACACAATGCACAAGTCACACAAAATCGGACAAGTCCGTTGTGACCCGGACTAGTCCGATATTCATTCTGATCCACTTCGGACAAGTCCGGTGTCTACACGGACTAGTCCGATATACACACTGATCTAAACCGGACAAGTCCTCCAAGTGCGGACTTGTCATCCCAAACACTTAGGGTTTCATATCTCCGGACAAGTCCGATGGCTATCGGACTAGTCTGAAGATTTCTAGTAGCGAAATCGGACAAGTACGTTTTCAACCGGACTAGTCCGATATTCCTAGACACTTAGGGTTTGCTACACACAGCACACCGGACTAGTCCGGTGACCACCACGGACTAGTCCGATCTTTCTGAACCCTAACGGTCACTTTTAGAAACCCCATATAAATAGAGGTGCACGGCCCACTTTCACCCTCTCTCGAACCCTAGCGCCGTCACACCTCCCAAGAGACTCAAAAATCATCTCACTCCACGAAATTAAGTGCAAAATCAATCAATCCATTGAAGATCACTTCTAGGTCATTGGAGAGACACTTGGCACACATCATTGAGCTCTTGGTTTGATTCTCTAACACACTCTTACGTTTCAATTTGTAATTTTCGAGTGTGTTATTGGTGTCATTGTGAGTTGTAATCAAGGGAGCTCTCAACATGTGAGAACGCCCCTTCAACTTGGTTATTTATCCTTTGTGATTAGTGGAAGAGGATTGGCCTTCGTGGCGATCCGACGAGGAAAGGGTTGGAGAAGACCCGGTCCTTTTGTGGGCTCCTCAACGTGGATGTAGGTTGCCTTCGTGGTAGCTGAACCACGGGATAAATCGTGTGTCTTATCCTTTTTGTGTTCTTCATCTAATTTGATCAACTTAATCTAGGGTTTGATTCACTTTGTTCAATCTAAGTCTAATTGTTGATCAAGAGCTTTAATTACAATAGAATCTGACATACTACTATTAAATTGAGATTCAAGTTTAGATTTCCGCTGCAAACATCAACGAGTCAATCAATTTGTCTGAACTTGATCAACCTAGCCCGTGAAAACCGGACTAGTCCGCACATTACCGGACTAGTCCGATATCTTTGATATTGACCTTGTTGTTGAGTGTTACAGGAACCGAGAAAAATCAAGAAGGCCTATTCACCCCCCCTCTAGGCCTACATTCAGTAGTCGATGAAGGTAGAGTCGGTTTATGTCGTGGCAAGCGGTGTTATTCGCTTCTGCCCAAAACCGATCGCAGGTCTTGTATTCATCGAGCATTGTTCTCGCCATCTCTATGAGGGTTCAGTTCTTCCTTTCGGCAACTCTGTTTTGTTGAGGAGAGTAAGGTGCTGAAAACTCATGCTTTGTGCCTTCTTCGTCTAGGTACTCCTCAACTTGTGTTTTCTTGAACTCCGTGCTAGTATCACTTCGAATGTTCTTGATCATCAATGTGAACTCATTTTGAGCACACTTGAAAAACTTCTTCAAGGTTCCTTGGGTTTCTGTCTTATCATGCAAAAAGAAAACCCAAGTGAAGCGCGAAATATCATCAACAACTACTAGACCATATTTGTTACCGCCAATGCTTATGTAAGCAATTGGACCAAATAGATCCACGTGGAGTAGCTCGAGCGGTCTTGTTGTAGTCATGACGTTCCTCGCGGGATCAGGTACTCCAACTTGCTTCTCGGCTTGGCACGCGCTACAAGGCCTGTCTTTCTCAAAATCAACATCCTTCAAAACTCGGATGTGATCGCCCTTGAGGAGTTTTTGAAGTTTCCTCATACCAACAAGCGCCAGCCCTCTATGCCACAGCAAACCCATGTTGGTCTTTGCAATCAAGCATGTGTCAAGTTCGGCTTTATCTTTGTTGATGTCAACAAGGTAAAGCTATCCCTTTAACATACCCTTGAATGCAATGGAACCATCACCCCATCTAATGACGGTCACACCCTCATTAGTGAACAAGCAATTATAACCTTCGTCACATAATTGTGTTATGGATAGCATGTTATAATCTAAGGAATCAACATGTAACACATGAGAAAGACTATGCTGATATGATATGACAATTTTACCGGTACCGAACACCTTTCCTTGACTATTGTCTCCTAGATGCCCTTGCTTGGATCCTCATTTTCTTCATACTCAATGAACATCCTTCTTTCTCCGGTCATATAGTTGGTGCAACCACAATCTAGCACCCATTTAGATCCACCGGAGGAATAGGCCTACAACAACAAATGAAGCCATGATTTTAGGTAACCAAGCTTGCTTGGGTCCTTAGAGGTTAGTTACAAGAGATTTGGGCACCCACACATGATACTTGGTGTTCCCATGGCGTGGCCCAACATAATGAGCATAAATTTTACCAAAATTACTTCTCATTAAAACATAAGATGCATCAAAGGTTCTAAATAGCAATTGTTGTTGTTTATAAACAGAACCAGTCCGGCTCACCGGACTTTTCCGTGCCGGTGCCGGACTAGTTCGGTGTTCCTGTGTGTTGATTTTGTTGGACTTCCTAGCTTGAGAGGAATTTCCCTTCACAAAGACAGTGCTCTCCTTGTTATTCTTATGACTTTTAGTATTTTGCTTTCGACCATTGGAATACCCAATGCCATATTTGACATTAGGAGGTCTTGTGGCCAAGTATGCACTATGTGCATATTTGACCTTCTCCTTGTCAAATATGCCACTTTGGGCAGGATTCTTATCCTTGGTAGAGATTGACTTATCTTTCAAGCTAGTGTCAACTTTACCACATGCACAAGTAGAAGCAATTTCAGTTTTATGGGGTTGAGAAGGCAAGATTGAAAAGGATGAAGGGTCACTTTGCTTGAGTAACTCAACTTGTACCTCAATGATCTTGTTAACCTTGATTAGGTTAGCACGTTTGTCCTTGATTATAGCATTTGAGTCATTTAACTCCAAGACAGTTTCCTTTCTTGAAGCTAACTCAAGCTCTAGTAACTTGCTTTGCTCTTTTTCAAGTTCAAGAAGCTTGTCAGGTTCAAGATATTCCTTCTTTTGGGAGATAATCATATCTTCTTGACGGTTTATCAACTTCTCCTTCTCAACAAGCTGATCAAGTAGAAATTTCATTTTCACAGTTGTTTTTTTATCTAAGCCAATGAGCATATCTTCATTATCACTAGCAATTTCACTATCACTAGAATAAAAATGCAAAGAAGAGGATTTGGTTGTTACCTTTCGTTTACCTTCCTTTGCCATGAGGCAAGTGTCGTTCCCCTTCCATGCGCCGAGAGTGGGGAAGAGAGTGGACTTCTTAGATGTCTTCTCAATGGCTATACTATCCATCTCCTCTCCTTCTTCGGATGAGGACTCATCATTTGAGTCCCACTCCTTCCCTAGATGCGCTTGTTCAGCTTGCTTCTTCTTCTTCTTGGAGAATTTCTCGGGTTGAGTCTTTGTTTCCTTGGTCTTCTTCTTGTTTTCTTCATATGGGCAATCAACTATAAAGTGGTGATATTCACCACAGTTATAGCCTGTCCGCCTCATGTTCGGTCTTGATTTTTCCTTGTACTTCCCTTCACTTGATTTATCCCCTTGTCTTTTCTTCATCATCCTTTTTAATTTCTTCATGAATAGTATCATGTCATCTTCATCCAAGTCGTTGCACTCATCGTCGCTGTCCTCTTCTTGTTGAGCTTCTCGAGCATCTTTAGACAAGGGCTTGAAAGTGGACTTTAAAGCGACCCCTTTCTTCTTTGCCGAGGTGAGGTCGGAAATCTCTTTGACATGCTTCGCCTGCTTTTCCATTATCTCAACATTGATGATCTTCCCAAGTAGCTCATCTGGGGTCATTTTCTTGTACCCGGGGCTTTCTCTAATCATCGAGCATAAGGTGACATTGTGAGGCATGAAAGCTCTAAAGATGAGCTTCACCACCTCGTCATCGTTCCACTTGTTGCTTCCGTATGCTCGAACCTTGTTGATGAGTGTCTTTAAGCGGTTGTACACGTCTTGTGGCGACTCATCTTCTTCAATGGTGAATCTTCCCAATTCGCCTTCAATCATCTCAATCTTCACTTCTCGCACATGATGATCTCTTTCACGTGTAGTTTGCAATGTATCCCATATCTTCTTTGCAATCTCGAGTCCATCCACCTTTGTGAACTCGTCCCGACTAAGTGATGAGGTGATGACTGCAGCAGCTTGGGCATTTCGATGGATTGTTTGCTCTTGGCTAGGTGTGAGCTCTTCATCATCGTCGGGTATATCTATTCCTGTGACCACAATGTGCCACAAACTTGGATTGAGTGAGATCAAGTGCATTTTCATGTTGTGCCTCCAAATTGAGTAGTCATTGCCATCAAAGTGTGGGGCTTTTCCAAGTGGAATAGATAGATAATGATTGTTGTTCACTTTAAAGGATATCGGGAGTAGTCGGTGTGACTACTCCCCTTCTTATTCTTGTCTTCGATCTTCACTTTTCCCTTGGAGAGGGTTTTTTTCTTAGGAGCGCCTTGAGTTCCAGCATCTCCTCATCGTCATCCTCGAATCTTGAATATCCTCGAGGAGCCTCTCCAATTATTGTTTCTTTTCTTCTTCAACCTTCTCTTGGTTGATGCTCTTGTGTACGTCCTTCATGTCCGACATGTTCTCTTCGAGCGATTAGTCTCCTTTTGAAGAGTCCTGCTCCGATACCAATTGAATGTGGCCTAGAGGGGGGGGTGAATAGGCCTTTTTGAATTTTAGTCGGAACCTACAACACTTAACAAATTGATCAAATCCCGAGATATCAGACTAGTCCGGTAGAGTGCGGACTAGTCCAGTGTGTGCTGACTAGATTGATTAAGTTTAATCGATTATCTCGATCCTAGACTGTATGCAGTGGAAATATACTTGAAATTGGAGTGTCACACTACTATGAACTAGGATGTAGCACAAGTTAATCTTATATTCAATGTTTCAACATAATATAAACAAGATTCATTGAAACCCTAGATAGATATGAAGAGTAAGAACAATATGCACAAAGTAAGAACACAAGCTCTTTATCCTGTGGTATGGTTCCCACAGAGGCAACCTACATCCACGTTGAGGAGTCCACAAAATGACCGGGTCTTCTCCAACAATACCCTCGTCGGATTGCCACGGAGGCCAATCCTTTTCACTAATCACAAAGGGCAAATAACTGAATTCAACGGGCCTTCTCACAACTTGAGGACTCCCGAAGATTGCAAGATGACCACCACCAAGCACACACTCTTAAGATCACAATGAAAACCACAAGAGTGTGTTAGGGAATCAAACCGTGTCTCTCCTTGGATCCAAATGTATCCTTAAAGGATTATGGTTTCTTGCGTTGGATTGCGTGGATAGATGAGTTTTCTAGGCTCTTGGAGGGTGTGACAGCGCAGGATGTCGAGAGATGTGAAAGTTGGGTTCACCTATCTATATGGGGTTCCCAAAAGTTACCATTAGGGTTTAGAAAGATCGGACTAGTCTGTGGTGGACACCGGACTAGTCCGTTGTGCTGCGTGTAGGAAACCCTAGGTGTCCCGAAATATGGGACTTGTCCGAAGTGAGAGCGGACTAGTCCGATTTGATTCTGTAAATCTTTGAACTAGTCCAATGAATATCGTACTTGTCCGGATAGGTGAATCCCTAAGTGAATTTGGGGAACAAGCCCGCACTTGGATGACTTGTCCGATTTAGGTCGGAGGGATTTCGAACTTGTCCGTGCTAACATCAGACTTGTCCGATTGACATCAGAAAGATATCGGACTAGTCCGTGGTGTTATTGGACTTGTCTGATTTTGTGCAACTTGTGAAGTGTTTGGAGAACTAGTCCGCACTTGGGAGGACTAGTCTGATTCTAGTCAGAGAGATATCGGACTAGTCCATGCTGATATCGGACATGTCCGATCAGTGAAAACTAGACTGTGTGGACAAGTTTGCATTGTGAGGAATTGTCCGATCTGATGCAGAATTATATCAGACTAGTCCGGGGTCAGTCGGACTAGTCTGATCTTGTATAATTTTTTGCAATGTGTGAGATTATTTGTTCTTGAGCTCTTGGGGTGTGTTTCCTTAACACACTCCATACACAATGATCTACCACACTTGGTTCTTGAGCTCTTTTCCGCATTGCTCCTCATTCTCCTTTCTTTTTGGCGCTTTGTTCATTCTCTCATTGAACATGTGCTCATCTCAACAATGTGGTTAGTATCTCATTTGCTTGTCATAAATCAACCAAAACCCACAAGGGATTCCTAAATGATCTTTCAAATCTGTTGTTGGAAGCCCTTTTGGGAGCTCCAGCTGACCGTGAGGGTACACTCGGATCACAACCCAATCGGTCTTCCACGTCTCCCACTTCCCGGAAGCAAAGTCCATGATGTACTTGAATGGGGCATTCCTATGTTTTATGAAGTAGTAGAACTCCAACAAGCAGTTACCTTTGCCTGTCATCTGAAGAGTGAAGAAGGTCCAAAACAGAGGGATGCAAGGCGGGACACCCAGCCACATCTCACAGAAGTGGACGAAGATTGCCACCAGCAAGATGGAGTGAGGTCCAATATGGTGCAGTTGTAGCCTGAATGACTCCAGCATCATCAGCAAGAAGTTGGACAATGGCGGAACCAACCCAATCATGGCATACGCCGTGAAGTGAACAATGTCACTGGAGGACTCCTTAATTGTCTTTCGTTTTGCCAGGCGTATCCATGCAAGTGCTTATGATTCTTTCGCTCATGTTACGCTCCTGATGCATGACATCAATGTTGTACATTAGAGTCAACGACTTCACATACGGTAGCTCCCAAAGTCCACATATGTGAGTCCAATTTTGTTCCTCTTCATAACCTAAGAAATATCTAGGACGATCTTCATCAGGCACCAGTTTGTCCAACATATCAGAAATTTATGACCCTTTGAGATGCTTCGGTGGTCCTTTAGTGACAACAGTGTTCTTTCGAAAGACATGCCTCTGCTGCCTAAATATATGATTCGAGGGCAGCCAACCTATGTGACAATCGAAGTAAGATATTTTGCCTCCATGAGTTAGTCGAAAGCAATCCGTGTCTGAAGCACATATCGGACACGTCAGACGACCGTGATTGCTCCATCCGGAAAACATGTCGTATGCTGGCAAATCATGGACAAACCACAATTAAGCAGCTCGAAGGTTGAATTTATGCTTCTTGTAACAGTTGTACGCTTCAACTCCTGTCCACAAGACTTTCAATTTTCGATCAGCAGTTTTAACATCACGTTGAGACATGACCTGGGATGATCAGGTCCAGGTACAATGAGGTTGAGAAACATGAACTCGTTCTTCGTACAAAAAGCAGGTGGCAGGTCGTACGGAATGACAAAGACGGGCCAACATGAGTATGGCATGGCTTTCATACTGAACGGTGAGAATCCATCTGTCGCTAATCCGATGCGAACATTCCTCGCATCATGAGAAAAGTCTGGATCAAACGGTCTAGCGCCTTCCATGCATCACCGTCGGACGGATGCGTCAAGAATTCTTTGTTCTCAAGTTTGCCTTCTTTGTGCCATCTCATGTGTCTTGTGGTTCTTTTTGAAAGAAACATCCACTTCAACCGAGGTGTCACAGGAGAGTAACGAAGCTGCTTATGTGCGACATCTGTTATCACATTATCGTCATCGTCATTAACAACTTCGACATACCTCGATTTACCACATTTCAAGCACATCTTCTCATCGGCATGCTCTTTCCAGAATAGCATGCATTTGTTTGGGCACACATCGATTTTCTCATACTTCATACCGAGACCAGATATCTTGATCTTTGAATGATACATATCGGACAACACATTGTGAGGTTGTGGAAGGATATCGCAGATCAATTTCATGAGATCATTGTAGCAGTTGATGGAAAAAAAGTACTTGGACTTAATTTCCATAAATCTGGTCAAGAAAGCAAGTACGGTCACAACCGTGTGTTCATGCAACGGCTCTTGTGATTTCTTCAGCTCCTCGAAGAACTTCTATGCCTCATTTGTAAGAGTATCCTCCACTTCCAGAGCTTCTAGAATCTCATCCATCCTATCAACCTCTGTTATATTATCATCCTCATCCACTTCGGCTATGACTCGAGAATTAGCCTTGCCGTGAAAGGTCCACACATCATAATGTGGAGTGAAACCGTTTCGACATAAGTGAAACGAAAGCTCCAATCTTCTCAAAAACTTGGTATTCCAACATTCTGTACATGGGCACCGCACCATATCTTCCGTTGACAACGAAAATGCTCGATCCAAAAATTGATCTAACTTAATAAAACACTCATCCGAGTGACCACCAGTTCTTCTCTTCCAGCCAGTATACATCCAACTGCGGTCTTCACCTATGTTTTGCTCTGCAGTTTAACGCGAAAGAAATTGTCATTAATGTATCATTATGTTATGTCGCGACCCTACAACCTAGGCAGATAGATCCTAAACCCACCCAAGAGTGACTGAGCGGAGCATGCTCATGACCAGACGCTGATCCGGATTCGAAAGAAATTTCAGCAGCATAACCCCGTTGTTCTCCACTGCAAACACAAAAATGGTGCAGCAGAGAACAACAGGGTTACGCCACTGAAATCTCGTCCAAATCCGGACCCACGTCTCGTCACAAGCCATGCCCCCGTCGGTCACTCTGAGGCTGTCCAAAAAGGGACAATTCCGAACCTGCACGTCTCACATGCCAATGGCGTGTGAGATGTGCCGATCCGAAACGGGTAATACATTGCTATAGGTTATGTTACTCATTTTCATTTTGAGGTCATTTAAGAGAGAGGAAAGAACTAGAGAAGGAGTGAGAGGAAAGTTGGTCTTAGATGACAATTCCACATCCATTTCCACCGTCCACGCAATCGCGTGTCATTGACGTCCTTACCAACCCGTTCGCTTTCGTGTCGACTTGACGCATACGGTACCACTACAATGGTCTACACAGCACGATCACACTTATTACGTGTCGTGCCCTTCCGGATTGGTGCGAGCTGACCAAAAACCCCTTTATTTATATATATTAAGTAGTCACTCAAAAACATTATATGAATGCACTAAAGTCAAAACATACACTAAACAGAATAGAAAAAAATTATTAATTCTAAACACTCACGCAATCAAAAAGAAAAAGAGAAAAAAATTATTAATTCTAGTAACCTGCATAATAAACATATTTACCAAAGCATGACAAAAAATTATTTAAACCTAAAAAAACATAATCATCTAGAAACATCTAGATCACACACTTGACATAGGCTGAACTAGTAACATGGTGATGCAAATCTAAAGAAAATGTGTTACATCATTGAAAGTTTGATAAAAAACAGTTGGAACATTATACATATCAAGGCAGCTACTATAAGAGCAACGAGTCATCATATATAGCTAAAAGCACTGTACTCTGTCATATACAATATGAGAAGAATGATGGTGCCATACCTGAGCAGATCTGAGTGTGCACGGTGGGGAGGGGACCTGAGCAATGTAAAGAAAATGCATTATGTCAAGACCGATTTGGTAAAAATAGCTAGAACACTCAAAGAACTAAATGTAATTGGGCCAGCTAGATCACCATATTATGATGCTTTTGGTTGATCCAGAAGCAAGTCCCTCACTCACTAAAACACAATGGTTAATAACCTAATTTTCAGCTTTAAGAGGTTACTCTAGTGCTAAATAGAAAAAATTTGTAGTAATTGCGTTTCTCTTTTATCTAATAATCAGTGTTCAGGAAGGCGCCATTAGGCGCTTGCCTGGGCGCAAGGCGCATGCCTTCCACCTCGCCTTGGGGTATAGGTGCCCATTCCGCGTCAGGTGGAGGAGGGCAGATTCTGGCGCCAGAGATCCAGAGGCGGAGGCGCAAGATCCACCGTTGGCGGGGTGCTAGATTCCGACACACTAGAGAGGAGAAGATGCCAGATCCGCCGCTGGCGACGGAGGTGTCTGATCTGCCGCCGGTTAGAGAGGAGCGAAGCTGCGAAGGGATGAAGGAGGATAGGGGGATCCGCTGCCAGCTAGGGGGAGGTACACGGGCGTTTGTGATTTAGGAGGCGTTCGTGGTTCGTGGCCCGCCTTGGTTTCACTCGTCGCTGGTCCCTTGGTTCCTTCCTCACGCGTCAATGGGGACGTGACCGCCTCTGGCTCTCGGTCCCTTCGCACCACAACACGGCGCCCTCGGGGCGGGCGGGCGATACGCTACAGGCGAGTACGTCATGGAAGCGAGGCGCAGTCGGACCAAGCAGAAGCAGCAGGCCGCACCGGGGAAGGAAGTCAGAAAGAGTGAAACCAGCGGTCCCGGCCCGCACGCACTAACGCACGACGCGGGAGCAGGCACGGATACGATCGGAAAATCAATCGCCTCCTACTCCCCCTCCCCTTCCAGTCAGTTCCGTTCCACACAGATCCCGGCACCCCCACCACACAGCCCGCTCCTCTCCTTGCTCGCCCGCTCGCACCAGAATCGGAGGCGAATTACCCGTCGCTCCCAAACCTGCGATGGCCGAGTGCTGCAGCCTCATCGAGTTCCTCCGGGCCTTCGAGCAGCACCGCAGGGCGGCGGACAACTCCACCGTGGCAGCCTGCTCCTAATCCAGGGTCAAGGCCGCCGGATCCTGCTGCGACAACTCCCCGATGGCCGCCGTCGACGCAGTCGTCCTCCTCGCCGCCCTCGCCGAGCTCGGCTTCCTCATCGTCCCGTATGCCAAGCTGCTGCTTCTCGAGGTGGGCGCGCTTCTGCACCCGTCCGTCGCTGCCGCGGTCATCGCGTGGGAGCTGTTGGGCCACCATGCGCGCAAGTGCGGCAAGCCCAGGTGCAGGGGCCTCAAGAAGGCCGTCGAGTTCATAGGAATTTGTAGGAATAATAACCCTAACTACCATGCATGATTCCCTATTGTGTATCTATAGAAATTGTAGGAATAATTCCCTATTGTATCATTCAATCCTAATGCAGTTCAAACGATGGAAAATTTTAAACTCGTACCTCAATTGAAGAGCGGTTCAGGTTGAAGGTCGTTGTGTGAGAAACCCACGACCATGGATTTTGGTGTAGCCTTCATGTTCGATGCTTTTTGCTAAGTTGAGGTTGGAGTGCAATGAGCTTCATCTTGCTCTTCCACTGGGCCAAAATTTTTAGCATTGATCCACCATGAACTCAAAACGAGATTGGTGGAGGGATATGCTCTTGAATCATCTCGATGGTGCGTTGGGCTTGATGAGGCCTTCCAACCTCTTTACAAGTTTTCTTCTGGCTGCACTAGAATCAAGAACAAACAAAACAACGCAAAAATGGGTTATGTTAGCCAAAAAGCAAATTAAACCCTTTTGTCAAATTGTTTTGCCCAATTTGAAACAACTTGCAAATGCAATGAGGATTAGAGGAAATCTGTTTGGTTTGAATTAGGAAGATGGATTCAAGTGGTTATGCCCAAAGTTAATATACAAATAAATTTATTTCCTAATTCAAAATTTTAATTTTATGTTGGTTGGAGATTTTACTTTCAAACATGCAAGTTAAAAATCAAACATGCTAAGTGTGAATGCAAGGTTTGATGAGAAATTCAAATATGCAATTGAAAAATCAAATATGAGATAACTACAAATTAACCTATTTCCAAGGACTCACCGAACTTTTAAATTCCAATGAGCGGTATTGTAGGATCGAAGAGCACGTGAAAAGCTAGTAGAGGGGGTGGGGAATGGTAGATTTAAAACTTTTCTAGCGGAAGCAACAAAAACCCCTCGACAGAAAATCAATCTGTTAAAGAAATCGTGTGTGCGACTAATCTAAATGTGAGCAATTGTGACTAAATCAGTATAGATTGTGGAGATTCAAGTCATGAAGAAGTCACAACAAGAATCACGAAAATCTGTCGAGAAAAACTCAAGTTATGATTGAAAGATGGACCGAAGGTCAATCTGTTCTATCCGAGAAAAACCAGGTCTGCAATACTGCAAAGAAACTCGTGTAGATCCAAAACCACAAATCCAATGACCGTGAAATTTTCATATATGATACATAATCAAGTTGTGAAGACAACCCAAAAAGAAATCACATCAATTGGGTCTTTAAAACTTGATTTATGATAAAACCACCAAAGCAAAGTAGTGCTATGCGGAAACTCGACGAGAAAGACTTGATAGAAAAAAGTCAAACGAACAAGGCACAAAAGCTCCCTTTGAATATGAATTTTATTGATAAAAACACAAAAGGAACAGCCCCAAAGTCGTGCGCCACGAGCTATGGCCTCCCGTGCTTATATAACCAGCACTTATGCCAATCCAATCCTAACTGGGACTCAAATCCTACTCAGATTCAACCGAAGCTTTCCATATCTGCTCAAGACTCTTCAATACATAGATAGAAGCAATCCTAAGACTTCCAAACACCTTATGAATGTATCCCACATTCCTAAAACAACTCAACTTCGTGACCCACACGAAATCCTATCGTAACCAACTCAAATGTTTCCATATTTGAGTCAAACCAGACTCAGCCGCGGTCCGAGTCCATAACCTAGTCGATTGGACCTTTCCGACCAATTTTTTACGTTCACATCTCTTCATCACACCTCAGAACCATATATACACGTCCATGCACTTCTTGCATACGTGCAAACTCCTTCCAACGACGTCCACGATACCTTCATATGCATAGTTCTTGATCCAAACATGTTGCGCGACCTCCTGATTAACTCAACCACAATTCTTCTCGAACTTGGTTGTTCAACCTCATCTTCTCCCTGATACTAGTTCAATGGATCCCATCACCAGCCATGTCTTGAACTCAAGCAACACCGGCACATGAATAAACAACTGATACTTCCAAGCACAAGTCCTCAACTTGACTCTCGTTAGTTCCGAAACCACAACACCTTACGTGAGCACCTCACATAAGTATGTTGCCAACCATAGCAAAAAGATATCAAACATAACCACAAAAACACACCAAAAACTTAGTAAAAGCATACTAAGCAAACTTTCCATAGATGTAAAGCAGGATCAAATCAATTCAAAGTAAAAGCAAAACCATTGCAATCTAGCTCCGGCCCATATCAAAAGAATAAGTGTGATGCATGCATATTCTCTTGATATTAACCACTAAAACTTTCCATATCTGCTCTAGACTCTTCTATACGCAGATAGAAGCAATATTAAGACTTCCAAATACCTTAGGAGTGTATCCCAAATTTCTAAAAAACCTCAACTTCGTGACTCACATGAAATCCTATCATAACCAACTCAAATCTTTCCATATTTGAGTCAAACCCGACTCAGCCGCAGTCTGAGTCCATAACCTAGTCGGTTGGACCTTTCTGACCAAATTTTTATGTCCACATGTCTTCATCACGCCTCAGAACTATGTAGGCACATCCATGCACTCCTTGAACACGTGCAAAAACCTTCCAACAATGTCCATGATACCTTCATATGCATTGTTCATGATCCAAACATGTTGCTCGACCTCCCGATCAACTCGACCACAATTCCTCCCGAATTTGGTTGTTGAACCTCATCTTCTCCCTGAGACTAGTTCAATGGATCCTGTCACTAGCCACGTCTTGAACTCAAGCAACACCTGCACATGAATAAACAACCGATACTTCCGAGCACAAGTTCTCAACTTTACTCTCGTTAGTTCTGAAACCACAACACCTTATGTGAGCACCTCACATAAGTATGTTGCAAACCTTAGCAAAAATATGTCAACCATAACCACCAAAACACTTCAAAAACATAATAAAAGAATACGAAGCAACTTTCCATAGATGTAAAGCAAGATCGAATCAATTCAAAGTAAAAGCAGAACCATTGCAATCTAGCTCTTGACCTTGCCAAAACTAACCAGACCTTGAACCATAGCTTACAAATGCTAGAAGGACCTAGCGCTGGAGCTAACCAAAGCTAGTCGGACCTAGCGCCGGAGCTTACCAATGCTAGTTGGACCTAGACAAAGAAGTCAAACCTAGCCAAAACAAGTCGAACCTTACATAGAACCTTGCCGGAGCTACCCAAAATAAGTCGAATCTATCGTCGGACCTTGCAGGAGCTCGACCCTAGAGTCGTACCTTGTTAAAAAGGTGTTTTGGTAGTATTCAAAACTTTTACTATCAAAACCAATGTATTCAACACACATAGGTCTCACAGGGACTTACCTCCATCCTGTTTAGCCTAATGATGTGTCGTTCATGCCTGGAGATGAAGGCATGGATGACTTCTCTTGTTGACAAGCTAAATATCCTATCGCTGCCATTTGGACAAGTGGGGCTTCTGGTGGCCCCAGTCTCATTGTCATCCTGATGAAGACTTGTTGATGCTGCGACAACTTTTCCTTTAGGACATCCTTTCAGAACCTGGTGAGGCCTGTTCTTTTTCCGCCATTCCTTTGTTGGCGACTTAGTGGACTTGGTCCATTTGGATGGCCCTGGATACTTAGTCTTCTTAGAATGTAATTGTGTAGGATCAAAGAGCACGTGAAAAGATACCAGAGGGGGGTGAATGGTAGATTAAAAAATCTCATGCAGCGGAAACAATTAAATCCCAACCCCTTCGACAGAAAAACGATCTGTTAAAGAAATCATGTGTGACACTAATGTACATGTGTTTCACCATGAAAAAAGTGATATATATCAGAGAGAATCAAGTCACTAAGACGACACAACAAGAATCACTTAAATCCGTCGAGAGAAACTCAAGTTACGATTGAAAGATCAAACAAAGGTTAATCTGTCCTACCCGAGAAAAACAGTTGTGGAACGCTGCAAAGAAACTCGTGTAGATCAGAAACCACAAATCCAATGACCGTGAAATTTTTACAGATAATAGATAATCCAGTTGTGAAGACAACCCAAAAAGAATCATGTCAATTGGATCTGTAACACTCAAGTTATGATAAAACCACCTATGAACGGTAGTGCTGTGCAGAAACTCGACGAGTAAAACTTATGTGGAACAAGTCGGACAAACAAGGCACAAAAGTTCCTTTAAACCTATAATTTTATTAAATAGAACACAAGAGGAACAGACCTAAAGTCGTGCATCACGAGCTCTGGCCTCCCTTGCTTATATAACCAGCCCTTAGGCCAATCCAATCTCAACTAGGACTCTATTCCTACTCAAATCACGAATCGAAACTTTCCATAACTGCTTAGGACTCTTCTATACGCAGATAGAAGCAATCTTAAGACTTCCAAAAACCTTAGGAACGTATCCCACATTCCTAAAACAACCCAAATTCGTGACCCACACAAAATCCTATCATAACCAACTCAAATCATTCCATATTTGGGTCAAACACGACTCAGCCGCAGCTTGAGTCCACAACCTAGTCGGTTGGACCTTTCTGACCAATTCTTTACGTCCACATCTCTTCATCACGCCTCGAAACCATGTAGCCACGTCCATGCACTCCTTGCATACGTGCAAACATCTTCCAACGACGTCCATTATACCTTCATATGCATTGTTCTTGATTCAAACATGCTGCGCAACCTCCCGAACAACTCAACTACAATTCCTCCCGAACATAGTTATTGAACCTCATCCTCTCCATAAGACTAGTTCAATGGATCCTGTCACTAGCTATTTCTTGAACTCAAGCAACACCTGCACATAAACAAACAACCAAAACTTCCGAGCACAAGTCCTTGACTTGACTCTCGTTAGTTCCGAAAACACAACACCTTACGTGAGTACCTCACATAAGCATGTTGCAAACCATAGCAAAAACGATATCAAACATAACCACCAAAACACATCAAAAACTTAGTAAAAGATTACTAAGCAAACTTTCCACCAGTAAAGCAAGTTCGAATCATTTCAAAGTAAAAGTAGAGCCATCGCAAACTAGCTCTGAACCTTGCCAAAACTAATTGGACCTTGAACCGGAGCTTACCAAAGCTAGCAGGACCTAGCACTGAAGCTTACCAAAGCTAGTCGTACCAAGCGCCGGAGCTAACCAAAACAAGTCGGAACTAGTCAACCCAAAAGTCCGAGCTAGAAAAACATGTCAGAGCAAACCAACATAAGTCGGACCTAGCAAAACATATCGGAGCTTAACAAAGACATGCCGGAGCTACCCACAAACATGTTGGACCTTGCTAAAACATGTCAGACCTATTGTTAGACCTTGTCGGAGCTCGGAGCTAGAGTCAGACCTTGCTGAAAGGGTATTTTGGTAGAATTTCAAAACTTATTTCATCAAAGCCAATGTATTCAGTACAAGCCAATGTATTCGGCACACATAGGTCTCACAATCTCCCCCTTGATGAATGCATTGGAAACACCACTTAGAGCATTGGCTTATTTACATTAAAATTTTTGAAAACAATTTATCCCCCTTTGTAAAACAGAAATACAATGAGAAAAAGAAATCTGCCCCTCGAGAAGAATTGTGCCAGAAAAAATTGTGAATACTTGCAATATGTAATCAATATCTCCCCCTTTGACAATGTATTCAGCAAGGTTCAAAAGAGATATTTTAATTGTTATGAGCATATTATAACATATACATATAAAACAAACCTCATCCAAGTCATACTATCAAGTAACTTACACTATCACATCAATGAAATATGTGGGGACCGGAATCCCAACATCCGAGGATCTCATTGGGTGGTGTCGTGCGATGCGACACCCAACAGTATAGAAGCATAGAACCTGAATAAAATACAAGACGAAGTCTTTTATTTATCATACAGCAGAAGTTTTACAATACTAGCGTAAGGAAAGAAACATATATATCATAGCTACACTCTCAGCACTAGCTATGCAAAAGCAAGGTTATCCATGCCTTGGATACTTTGCACTAGCAACACTCAATTACGACGGCGTGCAGGGTTCCCACTCGGCTGTACACCCTGGAGGGGGTGCAGCCTAATCATCAAACCCTTCATTAATTGTATAACCTGCAAAAACTCGTTAACTTCAAACGTGAGCATAAGGCTCAGCAAGACTAAGCCGTCTTGCTAGACATATGCAAGGGAACACTAAAAATAGGTAAGGTGAAGCATAAATGACTCGCCTATACGTGGATCCTTATAATCAGGTTTTATGTAGAAAATGACATTCTCCAAGCACGGCACATCATGGGCTCCACAATCAAACAAGAAACGCTTTACTGATGATATGACATGCTCAGAGCACATAATGCTATTACAGCTAAAGTATGGGGAAACTGTAAACTTTTATTTGTACTATCTCTAAATCATACAAGGTTACAAAGCAATTATAATTCAATACAATATAATTTTCTGGCTTCTTTAGTATTTACTACGCCACGGGGCAGTGAACAAGTGGTACTCTATTACTATGAGGGCCAGTGATTGCAATCAGGACACACCCGGACAACACGACACATACGTCGTTCAGAAGTGTCAGCGAGCACACCTGTACCTACATAACACTTTAGTACTAGGCGTATATGGCCACCTTTCACAAGAAACTCGAACGTCGAGCCCGTCTCACCTCCTTGAACAGAAGGTCTCCGCACGGAACACCTCATGTGTCCGCCGACCGATTTACACCTTACTGTCCTCAGCCCACACCTATCGATGGTGAGTTAATGGGCCTCGACACCCCAGTTATCGAGTTACATCAGTTTATTGGATTCCATATGTACATTATGTCGCCGGTACAATTCAGGCTTGTCCGAAGGGGCCGCATACAGACGGGCCTTAATCGGCACAGGCAGGGCTATGCGACCGAGACTCAATTCTCGCCGCTTCCTATCCATTCCCTGCCTGGTCTCCATTTCATTATATTATGCCATTTTCTATCTAACCAATCCTGTGAGATATGTCCTACATCTCTCGCGAGTAGATTCCAACTACTCGACTTCTACCGGATTTCCTATGCATTAGCAAAGCAGTTACTACAGGTCAAACTGTAACTCATTCCAACCAATCCCTGAGATTTTTGGTCATGCATGTGGGGTATCAATCATCCTAAACGTAATGCACAATTCATATACTACTCATCATAATAATAAAGTAAAATTTTATAAACGACTTAAATGCAAACCGGGGCTTGCCTTGTTGCAGTTCAGAGCCTGAGTTAATATTTGGGAGGTGCTCTTCCAAGGCTTCTGGCTCCTCCTCGACTTCGGTCACTATACGATGTGCATAGAATACGTATATGAATGACTTTGAAAAATAATTATTACGAAGACCATGATTTAATTTATGGTGACCATTATGTGATAATTACTTAATTGGTTTTGGAACTTTGAAGGTAGGTATTAGGGAATATTATAGAAGCTCTTGCAAAGAACAGGAGATGATCAAAGTAGATTGTGGTCTCCAAAATTATGGCAAGCAATCAACTTCCAAAAATTCTAGAGAGGAAACTGTAGCTTGAACATAGCTAACAGTTGATAATCAAGATAGAGGAAATTGTCCTGGTTCTAACAAAATTTGTTTCATAAATTTCTAAGCTTGGGTGAAGGAGTTATTGAATTTCTGAGTTGGCAAGAATTTCTGGAATTATCTTGTAATTGAATTTTTAACCTTTTACTCAATATTCCGTTTGCGACTGAATTAGGACTAGTATAGTAGCAAGATTTTTACAGGAACTAGTGTATGACTAATGGAAGAATCAGTCCAAATTTGGGACATAATAAAGCAACTGAACATCTGCGAAAATTCAATAACTGAAAAAGGTAATTGAGCTATACAGAGGGTTAAACAGGTGCAATAGCTCCCAAACATTTTTCTGGAAGTCCAGAATAGGACACTAAATTTTATGTGAATTTTGGGGATTTTTCCAGTGGCTATCTTAACGGCAAAAAATTTATTTGCTTTTGAAAATATTATTTTCTACAGAATTTAACTGTGAGTTTCACAGAACCTAATTGGTACTGACAGAAATTACAGCTCAAGGGCTTTCAAACTAAATTTGTTTAAAATTTTTTGGAGCATCCTACACAAAGGTATTTAATTTAGAAGTTTGAACAATTTTCTGGAATTAATTTAATAAAATATCGGCGCCAGAGTTCAAATTCAATCGGGTGGGTCCCATGGGCCACGTGGCGTGCTCTGGTCAATGCAACACCGCGGTCCACAGATTTCTTTGCGTGCAGCCGAACGGAATCCCAGCCGCACCGTGATCCCGCAGCTACTGGCAGGTGAGCCCCACGGGGTTGTCTCCCACCTCGGGCCAACGCCCGCGCGAGGAGGCGCCCGCAGCGGTGACTCGCCGGCGAGCTCGCTGCCGGCTAAACCGATGGGCCAAACTCGGCCAAACTCGCCACCTGGGGGTTTTTGGAGTCGCTGAGCACGACGGTGAAGTCGATGGGACCAGAAACTCGCCGAAAATGGCTGTGCGATAGCGGCAGCGACGGTGAGCGCTCGGGCAACCTGGAACTCGCTCCAGAGTAGCTCAAACCACTCGGGACCTTCTTCAAAACCTTCCTGGGACGATGTAGATCAAGGAACTGGACGTGGGAGAGGAGGAAACAATCGGAAACTATGAGCTCGATGGCGAACCGAGGCTTCCTCACCGGCGGCAAGCAAAACTCGATTTCCTCGGCCGTTGCTTGATAACTTTTAGAGGGTTTTGCTCAGGTCGGAGCGCTAGGACCTATAGAAACTATCTCTAAGCAATTGCAAAGAATATTTACTTGTAGAAACGGAATTGAAACGGAAACCGAGCGAGCTTCCTCACATCGGCCAGATAGAAGAAGACTGATAACTTGCTCATTTCTCAATGAAAAAGGAAACGGTTTGCCCCGCGAGTTAGAGCTCGACTAGGCACACCTTTAAGCTTTTAGGATTGTGGCTTGAAACTGCGTGAAACGGCAGCGCACCACGGAGCAGAGGCGAGCGGCGACGATGGCGCGCGGCGGAGAAGAAATAGCGAGAGGGGGAAAACCGATCGGGGAAGGGAAACACCGGAGCGGCGGCCGGGCCTTTTATAGCGCCGCGGCAAGCAAGCAAGCAGCTCGCTGGAGCTTGCATGCGTGTGCGCTGTCGTGCGGGCGAGCTCCGGTGCAGATATGGCAGGCTGTCGAGCAGACTCCAGTAGTAATGTTAAAAATTCATTTAAAAATAGAAGATCAACTCCAAAAATCCTGAAATTTTGTGGAGATGGTAAATGAATTATTCTGAACACAATGGTGAACTAAAATATTATGTTCAAAGAAGTTGGAAAAGAATTTAAAATTCAGATTTAAATTTGATTCAAATTTGCTAAGCGTCTCAAATAAAATAACAAATGAGTTCCCACAATCTTGAAATTTTTGCAGGGAAGCTATTGAGAATATTAGAAGGTCAAGGAAAAATTTAGAGCCTCTATAATTAGTAGTGCACTTTAAATTGCCTTAATAAACTTCATCCAAATAATTCTAATATTTGAAGAGAGGTGAATAGAATCATTCTAGAATTAGTGGTGAAGTCCAATACTCATGTTAATAAAATTTAACCATGAGTGCAAGAAAGGGTTGGATGGTATTAAGTTCATGTGTAGCACTATATTGGATCTCTAATATAGTTGATCACAAAACTCATAACTGAATTTACATGCAATAAAAGTGGGGTTTTACATTCCTCCCCCCTTAAAAGAATCTCGTCCCGAGATTACAAAAGAAGGCAAAAGGAAAAGATCTAACGAACATATGCCGCTAACAAGTACGGATAGTTCGTTCTAAGATACTCCTTGCTTTCCCACGTGGCTTCTTCAGCACTGTGGTTGCTCCACAAGACCTTGTAGAAACGCAAGGTGCGTCTTCTTGTAGTGCGAGTATTCTCATCAATGATCTGGGTTGGATGCTCGGAATACGTAAGATCTGGTTTGAGGGTTTCCAAATCCTCAATATGTATATTCGATGGGATTTTGAGACTTTTCCGCAACTGAGAAATGAGAAACACATTATGTATCCCTGCCAGCGATGGCGGTAACTCCAATTGATATGCCACAGGTCCGCATCTTTTGATTATTGCGAACGGCCCAATAAAACGTGGAGCTAGCTTCCCTTTCACTCGATATCGATGGATACCTTTCATAGGGGATACCCAGAGATAAACTTGATCCCCAACCTCGAAGTGAAGAGCTCGACGTCGTTTGTCCGCGTAGCTCTTCTAACGAGACTGAGCGGCTTTGAGATTTGTTTGAATAATGCGTACTTGCTCTTCAGCTTCTTTTATTAAGTCAATGCCATATACCACTCGTTCACCAGATTCGCACCAGTTCAAGGGTGTGCAACACTTCCGGCAATAAAGAGCTTCATATGGCACCATCTGGATACTAGCCTGGTAACCGTTGTTGTACGAAAATTACGCCAATGGTAGATGATCATCCCAATTCCTACCATGGTGGATGGCACAAGCACGAAGCATATCCCCTAGCACTTGATTCACTCGTTCGGTTTGTCCATCAGTCTGAGGATGATAAGCTGAGCTTCGAATCAGTTTGGTACCCAGTGCATCGTGGAGATGCTCCCAAAAGCGAGCAACGAAAATAGATCCACGATCTGAAATGATATTGCGGGGTACACCATGTAGACACACTATTCTAGAGATATAAAGTTATGCATACTGCTTTACATCATACTTGACACTGACAGGTATGAAATGAGCCGATTTGGTCAACCGGTCAACGATCACCCAAACTGAGTCGTGCTTATGGAGAGTGGGAGGCAACCCAACAATGAAATCCATGCTGATATCCTCCCATTTCCAAGTCGGTATGCTTAAAGGTTGAAGCTGTCCTGCTGCCTTCATATGGTCGGCCTTAACTCGTCGACACGTATCACATTTGGATATGTATTTTGCTACTTCCCTCTTGATTTGAGTCCACCAGAACTTCTTTCTCATTTGTTACATTTTGCTACTTCCCAGATGAATGGAATACTTGGATAAATGAGCTTCATCCAATATCTTCTTTCGAAGTTCCATGTTTCGGGGTACCACTATACGGTTGTTAAACCAGAGGGTACCTTCATCGTCACTTTGGAAACATTTCATCTCCCCCTTCTTCATTCTTTGCCGAATATGTGACATCCCTTTGTCCTCCTTCTGAGCTTCCATAATATCCTCCTTGATAGTAGGAATGAGAGCTAGGTTGTAGAGTGCCCCATATGGAACCAAGTAGAGACTCGGTTCTTCTTCTCCTTCCATTGAGGTAATGGAAAGATTGTTGACATGGGACTTGCGACTCAGAGCATCTGCGACTACATTCACTTTGCCTGGATGGTAGTGGATCTCAATCTCATAATCCTTGATTAACTCCAACCATCTACGCTGTCGCATATTTAAATCTTTTTGCGTGAAGATGTACTTCAGGATCTTGTGATTGGTGTAGAGATGTACTAAATTACCCAGTAGATAATGTCTCCACATCTTCAACGCTAGTACCACAGTAGCGAGTATTAGAGTCGGATAGTGCTGCTCATGGTTCCGAAGCTGCTGTGATCCATAAGCAATCACTCTTCTATTCTGCATCAACACACAACCCAAACCAACTCCCGATGCATCACAATACACGTCAAAAGATTTGGTTGTGTCTGGTTGAGCTAATACTGGTGCCGTTGTGAGGTGTTTTACTAATGCTTGAAAACCTGCCTCACATGCCTCAGTGCATACGTACTTCGTTCCCTTCTTCAGAAGTTTTGTCATTGGTTTAGCTATTTTGGAGAAACTGGGAATGAACCTCCGGTAATACCCAGCTAAACCTAGGAAACTTCAAACTTTATGTACAGACTTTGGAGACTCCCATTTGAGGTCTTGCTTGATCTTACTTGGATCAACTGCAATCTCTTCTGCTGATATGATGTGCCCTAAAAATGGCACTTGGCTGATCCAGAATTCACACTTGCTGAACTTAGCATATAGCTGGTGGTCCCGTAATCATTGAAGCACGATACGCAAGTGTTGCACATGTTCTTCTTCGGACTTTGAATACACAAGTATGTCGTCAATGAAGACCACGACAAACTTGTCCAATTCCGGCATAAACACCGAGTTCAAGAGATACATGAAATGAGCTGGTGCCTTGGTCAATCCGAAAGACATAACAAGGTACTCATACAGTCCATACCTTGTTGAGAATGCTGTCTTTGGTATGTCTTCTGGTCGGATTCTAATCTGATGATAACCAGAACAAAGATCCATCTTCGAAAATACTTTAGCACCCACCAATTGATCGAAGAGAATATCAATGCGTGGTAGTGGATACTTGTTCTTGATAGTGAAAGCATTAAGTGGACGATAGTCTACACACAGTCTCAAGGTCTTATCTTTCTTCTCTACGAATAGCGCAGAACAACCCCATGGTGATGAACTTAGACGAATGAAACCCTTGTTCTCAAGTTCGGTTAACTGCTCCTTAAGTTTTGCAAGTTCCTTGGGTGTCATCTTGTAGGGTGGTCTTTAAATTAGCACTGTTCCCGAAGTAAGTTCAATCTTGAACTCTATATCTCTTTCTAGGGGCATACCAGGAAGTTCTTCGCAAAACACGTCCGGGTATTCACATACTACCGTAATATCCTTAAGTTCCATATTCTCAATATTGTGAGTAGATGAATTCACTAGAATGGCTTTCTCAAGATTGAGGACTTGAGAGGGATGGAGTGGAGAATTTAGATATATTTTTCGAGGGACTAGATCTAGAATAGCACCATGGTATTGTAACCATGCCATTCCCAAGATGACATCTAATTTCTGATGCTCTAGTATCAGAAGTGAAGTAAGATATATGGTTCCATCTAGGTTAAGTGGTATCCCAGGAACCAATTCATTTGTTACTGTTTTCCCAGCTAGAGTGCTAATCACATATAGTGTTTTTGTGGAGATTATAGGCAATTGAATTTTAATGACAAAACACTTGCTAATGACATTGTGTGAAGCTCCGGAGTCAAAGAGTATGACTACGGGATGATCGAAGATAGAGAATGTACCCGTGAGTACGGGTGCGCTTTCCGAAACATCCTCAATGGCGAGGTGGTGAACGTTGCCAAGTCTGGGAACTAGCTTATTGGGCTGGTTGCGGGGTTGGTTGGTGCCCCTGTACGATGACTGTCCTCCGCCCTGCCTATTCTGCGGGCAGTCCTTGGCGAAGTGCCCCGTGCGTTCACACGTGAAACACGTGTACGGGGTTTGGCCAGTACGAATGGGAGGACGGAATCCTGGTGCACATGGTGGAGGTGGAAGTGCACGTGGGATCATCCCCTGCTGTTGTTGCGGTCGGAACCCGGAGTTGCCGAACTGGCGACCACTGAACATTGGTGGTCGTGATGGCGGTTGCAACCTCTGGCCTGATGGTGATCGGTACACCATACGGTACTTCTGAGGAGCACCACCTCCGCTGCCCTGCGGAGCACTCCGTTTCCTTTTATCTGAGGACAGCTCGCGCGTAGCGTCCTCCTGCATGATAGCGGCATTGACGATGTCGTTGAAGCTGCCGCGGTTGAACAGGACAAGCTTGTCCTTCAACATGGGGTTCAAACCCCGGTAGAAGCATTCGCCCTTTCGATCTTCGGTATTCACTTGGTCCTGAGCGTATTGGGCCAAGTGGTTGAATGATTTGGAGTACTCGTACGCACTCCTTCCTCCCTACATTAGCTCCAAGAACTCTTGAAGCTTCCTCCTTATAATCCCGGGAGGAATATGGTAGGCGCGGAACGCCTCCCGGAATTCTGCCCAGCTCACGACATAGCCTGCGGGGCGTGCGGCGAGGTAGTTTGCCGACCACGCACCAGCCGAACCCTGCAGTTGCTGAGCTGCAAACAGAGTCTTCTGTTGTTCGGTTACCTCGAGTAAACCGAACTTCCCTTCAATGGTGCGGAGCCAATTATCCGCCTCCAAAGGCCCGTCGTCCTCTCTGAAGACCGGTGGATGTGTCGATGAGAAATCATAGTAGGAACTCTGATATGATTGACCTGGTCCATCAGCGTGTCGTCCCCCTTGACGGGACGAGTTCTGTACAAGAGTCCGCAACAACTCGGTTTGCTTGTCGCGCGAGCCGAGTACTGCTGCGAGACCTCTGCGAGACTTCTGGGAAGTGTGGGTGGAGGTGGTGGAGGTGGTTGCGTTTGAGGCGTATTCTGCCCCGGGGGTGGTGTGTCATCCCCCTGCCCTCCACTTGAGCCTGCAACTTCTGGGGCTGCACGTGTACGACCATGCTACAATACAACGATTCACACCATAAGTCTCATTGCCTCAAGTTCATCCTTCCATATAAATAGTAATGCAGTAGATAACAATAGATGATGCATAACATTCACATATATTGATAAAGGACAAACTTTATACAATCTATATTATCTTGGGCCCAAGTTTACAATAGAACTCCAAAAATAGACAGACTTCATCTACAGAAGTCGTCTCATCTATGCTTGGACACCACAAGTTGTCATGTCTATGTCATCGTACACACACCTCGCTACTATTTACAACAAGACTCATAAAGTCACAAAACACGCGTGGTGTTTACTACACATCATTACACTCGGCCTAAAGTTATAAGTACATCAACACTGCCCTCTAATCATAAAACTCGACCTCCTGAAGATCTTCTTCCTCCTCATCATCCTCAGGATTAGGCACCACTGGTACGGGTGCTGGAGCAGAAGTTCATGCCTCGTTCAAAATCGACGTCCTTTTGGCAATCTTGGCTTGTTAATCTGTCTGTACCATAAACATCCTCTAGGCCTCGTTCTCCTGCTAAGCCTACTCACAGCTGGTCTTCCAGCTCCGAGCCTCCACTCTGGACTGATCCTGATCTGCAATCACCATGTTCACCTGGGTGTCCCGCTGGTGTCCATAGAGTAGGCTCGCCTCCAACTCTGTTTTCATCTCTAGAGTATCCTGGCGAGACGCGGCTAAATCCATAACAGCGTCATGCCATTGATTCTCCCTGAGGTTCAAACGATGGTTGAGAGGAGACATCATATCCCTAAGTCCGTCATTTGCCCACTGAAAGTGATCCGCTCGAATCATGGCTTGCTTCAGATTGTTCGTCAATGCTTTTATGCATGCCCTTTGATTACCCTTCTCGCGATGTGATGCGGATGCATATACCGCTAAGGCTGTCGCGGATGTTTCACCGTGATTGTCCACCTTCGCAAGCAAACGGGTTGCCTAGGCTTCAGAAGCCCTGCCAGTAACTAGAAAGAACTCATACGGAGTACCCCCCAGATTACGGTAATGGAGTTTGCAAAACCTCCCTAAGGCAACACTTGCGGCGTAGCTCCATGTTTCCTCTAATATCAACCCTTTGATCTTGATGGAGTATGGAGCCCATCCGAGGTGCGGTGGACCAGCAGGCACATCGACGTAGATGGTGCAACTCCACATACAACATTCCTGGAACTTCTTGCCCCAATAGCTAGGAAACTCCAGGTAGCCAAACTGCCGAAGCAACATAACAAACACGTCCGGGAAACCGGCTTGCCCGGTTGACGTTGAGAACACCCATCCATTAGGTAACTGAATTCTTGGTGCTTCCATCTGTGGACAAACATACCCGGATTTCAATACACAGTATAAGTATTCAACTCAATCAATGATAATGTTGGACAAAAGAAAATATCCATAATCAATTGATCCAAGAAAATCTGCAAACTGGAAGTGATCACAGTTCTGGTTCAGCTGACCTTCCTGTATCCACCCAAAAGTTTCATACAGGAAATGCCAGAATTAAGAGTTACGTTGAATATAGAAGTTGTAGTACACTTCAAAACCTTTCCAGATTGCACGCATACAGCTCCAGGTGAACTAATATGAAGAATCTATACAGGTTTTAAGTTGACTCAAGTTTTCTGGAAATTTTCACAGAACCTCCCCTGTATATGGGCTTATCTCCACATTCTATACAGGTTTATCATGATAAGATATTGAGGTAATGACAAAATAAACATTGTATAACATCGCGTTAACAATCCAGAAATAACAGAGTTCCACCCTGAAAACTTTGTTATACAGGTATCGCGCACAAATTCACAACCCTGTGCAAACTGTTCCAAGTTCTGAACTGCAAGAACCAAGTTTGCGACAAATGGTATTAGGCATAGCTACACCCAGATTCAGGTCAGGAGTGACAGATAAAGTTGATAGAGGACTTCCTAAGATTTCCAGAAATGTATATATGTGACCATGTAACTATTCTGGATTAAGAGCTATAACTATCCAAACTTAACAGTTGAACTGACTGGTTTGCACCAGCAGTCCTGCAGTTCACTGTGTTGACTTCCCAATTTGGTTTAACTCCAACCCAAATCAGGAAAAACCTCCCATAACAAACATGTAAATCTCCTCCTACCCTTTCCAAACATGTATCACAATAAGGCAGTGGATTTTTCTACAGCAAGTTATGGCAAAAATACAGAGACTGGTACAATGGTAAGGTCATCTGGAGCAATTACAATACACCCCAGATTTCAACAGATTATCAAGCTTTTCTGTCTTTATGGTCAACAGAAAAGTTGTAGTGATCTTCACGAGCTTTCCATCCATATATTATGCTCCTATACTATCTATTAAATAACCAAGATTACAATCCGGCGAAGTCGAGCCAACTTCTGCCAGAAATCAAGAATCTTGATTCTATCTACTCTATCGAGTCGGAACCCTTTTTGCGGAGTCCAAACCTACCAGCACCTGATAGTCGGACTTTCCAAAACACAATGCAGCAATTCTGTCGGTGCGGATGGTCTAGTATAATGTTTGATACTGACGATACTACGTGCCTCACGAAAGAAAATTCTATCCGGTATATCCGGTTACGTCTATAGGTGGTTCCTACATCGTTCTCTCGCAAACGGTTTCTACATGGTTCTCTACCATAGTTAGTGTACCGGCAGAAGGCAAACAATCCCCTGGCACGGTCACGCCGTACGGCGGCATGGAAACACGACAGGCAATCACAATACACAATTATATTTGAAAGTAAATGCATACAACTCTGCTGTGAGTCGCCCTTGAGCGAGGTCATGTCTCGAGGTACATGGCTGTAAATAGGTTTGTACAGCAAAGACTCCCATACGATCCAGCTTATACACACTCGGGCATACGTGTTTCGCATGCTTCCATAGAACATGATTGGTTCTAGAGAGGCATACTATCGGGTTATACACCACCCGATGGGGGCTCCCACTAACTTTGAAGAACGCTGGGGTACCGCGTGTCATAGGTTCTCAGAAACATTGAGAGCTTCAGAGAATACTATTAACTTCCCGTGCCAAGCCACGGAAATTTCACATACCACTCCTCGTATGCTGAGCTTACCGAGATTGACCCGCTCTCAGTGGCGTACCTTACCTCTTACCTGACGTTGGGGCGTCGTTACAGAACATAATAACACATAGTTAGTTTACCACCTTTATATCTTACACTAATAATACTCCTTATAAAGGCATATAGCTAATTCCTCACTCAAATCCTAATTTTTGAAAATATGTTCTTTTCAAGTACACTGTTCCCAATGATGCTCTGATACCATGTCTGTGGGGACCGGAATCCCGACATCCGAGGATCTCATTGGGTGGTGTCGTGCGATGCGACACCCAACAGTATACAAGAATAGAACCTGAATAAAGTACAAGACGAAGTCTTTTATTTATCATACAGTGGAAGTTTTACAATACTAGCGTAAGGAAAGAAACATATATATCATAGCTACGCTCTTAGCACTAGCTATGCAAAAGCAAAGTTATCTATGCCTTGGGTACTTTGCACTAGCAACACTCAATTACGGCGGCGTGCAGGGTTCCCACTCGGCTGTACACCCTGGAGGGGGTGCAGCCTCATCATCAAACCCTTCATCAATTATATAACCTGCAAAAACTCGTTAACTGCAAACGTGAGCATAAGGCTCAGCAAGATGTAAAAGCCCGTTTTTCGGATGAACAAAAACGCAAAAATGCGAACTTAAAATTTTTGAAAATGGACTTGGAAATCCAAACTCACATGAACCATAGGAGTTAACCAATGTTCACTTAAAGTAGGGACTTGCTCAAATTTTACATACAGAACATGTTTGCTAATGTATATTGGAACGTAAGGTGTAAAATCCTTATTTTCCAAGGATTCACATTTTAAATGAAAAATTAAAGGAGAAAAGAAAACAAAATAGAGAGAAAGAAAAAGGAATTATTCCAACCCTAAAATGGGACATCAAAAAATATTCAAATCTCATGCCATAAAATTTTCCATGACCTTCTAATATTTCAAATAGACTATCGGTAAAGTTTCAAAATTTTAGAAGCACGTTTCCCATTTATTGGACACGTACTGAGAGTTTAATCAACGTCAACTTCCAATTTACACTTTGTGCTCAACCTTGTCCAAATCAACTCCAAATTTTTCCTGAGGTCCCTTATGGTTCAAAAAGGTTAACTTCAAAGTTTCAGGATTTTTGAACCTAATCTACTAATTATTTCCTTGAGTCAAGTATCACCACTTGAATTCAAATTTGAACCTGAGTTCAAAATTCAACTTACTCAGTTTTGAAATCTGATTGCACGATAAAATTCCCCACATTTTATTTAGTCATTGGGCAAAAATCGAATATTTTTGATGCATGTCTGCTAGCTCTATTTGAATTTTGAAAAGAGAAGGGAGAGGAAAGTGGGTCCCACAGGTGGTCCCCACCAGTCAGGTCGGCATTTCCTCCCCTGCCTCCACGAAACCGCATGCAACGCCACCGCGATGAAGTTGGCCTTATCGTCGCACTGTGGAACTCCCTCCCGGTCTTTATGTTCTTCATCCCGACACTCCTCCGGTTGCTTCCTCCCACGCTTGCCGCCCCGCGCCCGGAGTCGCACCTCCCGGCCACCGGCTCCCGCCGCCAGTGCCGCGCCTCCCAGGGTGCACGGCGCCACGCTCCCGCGCACGCCCCTCCACCTCCCGACCGCTCACGGCACTGCTCCGCGCCTGCTTGCCTCGATCGACGCCGTGCGACGCCCGACCTTCGCATCCCCAGCCATCGCCTGCGTGCCGCTCAGCGTCGGCCTCGCCGCGTCCGAGCTCCGGCCACCACGGTACGCCTGTGCACCCCTTCCCCTTCGTCCGCCTGTTCCGACGCGCCCGCCCCACGACGACCGCCGGCCCGCGCGCGTCGCATCTCCCTGCCGCTGCGTGCTCACTGGCGCCGCCCCAAGCATCACCAACAGCTGCCAACCCTCCCCGCGTATGCGCGCGTCGTCCTTGCCGCGCCGCCGGCCAATCTCTCCGCTGTTGCGCCTCTTTGTCACAGCGAGCACGCCACCCAACTCGCCAGTGCCCTGTCGCCCGTGCACCGGCGCCCTGCTGCTGGCCCGCTGCTCACCTTCGCCGTCCTACCGCTGCTGCGTGTCGCGCTCCATGGCTACACTTCTGTCCACGCCGCGTTTCTCACTGCTGCGCCCCCCACGGCGTGGTGACCGCAATCCGTCGACCATTCACGCCGTTCCCAGCGTGTCTCTACTGTGCTGCTCGCTACAGCGCATCTCCAGGCCGCCTTCCTCCCACCTCGGCGTGACGGGAAACTTCGAACAAGTGTTGTGTTACTTAGCCTTGTGCTGCCCTGACTTCAACGCCTACTTTCTATCGTTGCGACGTTCTGCTCCATAGCCGCGTTCGGGCAGCAAAGCAAGTGATGTGTGTGGCAGAGGATATGCAGGAACACGCCTTTGACACAATGGTATCGACAACTGGTGCAAGGTTAGCTTTGATTTGTGCAAAGATTAGTTGGACAGTGCTGCATCCAATGTGTTCGATGAAATGTCTACAATGCAATACCAACATCGTTGATGTTCAGAACTGGTCTTTATGCAGGGGTATGGTGATGTGGCAACTCGACAAGTACATGAGCCAAGATACCCTGTTAATGGTGATGAAGAGATGGAATCAAGTACACACCCAAGATGTTCGGCGATATGCCTATAAGGTGAGCCTTGTCCTGAAATACCTTGCTTGACGTCATCAAAGTCCGTTTGTCGTGATCGTTAATGGTACTTATGTGTCGTCAAGTCGTACGTCCATGTTCTGCGTTAATATCATTCCTATAGGAGTCCCCAAGTCGACCTCCTTTGTCGTTTGTATCACGTTGGCTTGTCCGTGCGTGCTCGTGATGCTCCACCATGAGCCGCGTTGACGTCGTTGACCATATAACGTCATCGTGATGCTCCGAGCCATCATCGTGTCCTGGCATCGATATGAAGGATGCTTGTGATGTGTGTGGTGCTGAAACACCAGCACGACTCGTCATACAATGGTCGTTTAGTTAAATTAGGGTTTAGTTGAGGCGATACTCGTCGAGTCCTGAGTGTAGCTAGGATGCTCGATGAAATGCCTTCTAGGTCAAACCGAGTGTATTGGTGACCACCGATGACCTAGGGTAGAATACTGCGAGAACGTTGCGACCGACGAGGAGAACTAGTCGAAGTGGAACCTTGGATAAGAATTTCTTAGTTGTGTCGAGGACGTTTCCTTTCCGTTCGCAGAATTGCTTACCTAGGTGTACCTCTTCATTGACGGTAGGTTCGTCGAGTCTTTTGTCAACAACTAAGTCGAGTCCCTAACTCTCCGACTCCTGAGGTGGTGTTCGGGATTCTGCTCACCGTATTGACGAGTCCGTGTTGATGTGGACCTCGCTAATCTGATCTTCTCGTGATGGCAAAACATGACCGTCATGATAAGGTCTCGCATCATATTCGAGTTCCAAGAGTTCACCGAGCTCTTCTGGACAATCTTCAAAAGACACTGCAATAGTGTCATGTAAGCACTTGAACGATGCTCAAGAAGCTTGTCGTAGAAACTACTTTACCAAAAAGTCATTTCAATGTTGTCTTGGTACTCACATCAGATTAACAGGGCTTGTTATGACTCTTTGAGTCCAAGCAATGTCGATCTCACTTTAGTCCCAAGTATCGCTAGAATTCCACCTTGAGTCACCCTATTCTTGAACACCGCGGCAACACTTCTCAGTTATGACTAGCTTTACTCCTTTACGAGTTAAAACCACTTCATTTGTCGACTGTTAAGTCACGACCTTCGTCTTGTACACTCCACTCATACTCAAGCTTTCAATGTCCCCCCTTGATTCCTTAGTCATCCTTACACTACCAGTCCAACACTTCCGCACCAAGTTGTATCGTCCTTGAGTGGCATAGCGTCGAGTGTTGAGTGCCAAGTTGCAATGTGTGCTTACATTTCACCTTTCAATTCATATCTCGATACTACTATGACCACTTGACTCCATCCTTTGTTTATCCACAAAACAGAGGCATATTTGTCCTTCCTAGTCAAACTCCTCATTCTTAGAGTTTACACAACCCCGTGGAGTCTATTCTTAAATTACTTAATTACTTAATTACTTATATGCATATCATGTCGATAGGAACGTGATGATAGGTGATCGACGAGAAGTTTCGCTTGGAGGAGAAGGCCAGGGTGTCCACTTGAAGTCCTTGGCGGAGTCTGCACAGAAGGACCACTAACAATTGACATTTATTTGAGTCGCAAACTAAGGCAAGCCCCGGTTTGCATTTAATTTGTTTATAAAATTTTACATTATCACTGTGATGAGTAGTATATGAATTGTGCATTACGTTTAGGATGATTGATACTCCACATGCATGACCAAAAATCAAAGGGATTGGTTGGAACGAGTTACAGTTTGACCTGTAGTAACTACTTTGCTAATGCATAGGAAATCCGGTAGAAGTCGAGTAGTTGGAATCTACTCGTGAGAGATGTAGGACATACCTCACAGGATTGGTTAGATAGAAAATGGCATAATATAATGAAATGGAGACCGGGCAGGGAATGGATAGGAAGCGGAGAGAATTGAGTCTCGGTCGCATAGCCCTGCCTGTGTCGATTAAGGCCCGTCTGTATGCGGCCCCTTCGGACAAGCTTGAATTGTACCGGCAACATAATGGACATATGGAATCCAATAAACTGATGTAACTTGATAACTGGGGTGTCGAGGCCCATTAACTCACCATCGATAGGGGTGGGTTGAGGACAGTAAGGTGTAAATCGGTCGGCGGACACATGAGGTGTTCTGTGCGGAGACCTTCTGTTCGCGGAGGTGAGACGGGCTCAGCGTTCGAGTTTCTTGTGAAAGGTGGCCATATATGCCTAGTACTAAAGTGTTATGTAGGTACAGGTGTGCTCGCTGACACTTCCGAACGACGTATGTGTCGTGTTGTCCGGGTGTGTCCTGATTGCAATCACTGTCCCTCGCAGTAATAGAGTACCACTTGTTCACTGCGCCGTGATGTAGTAAATACTAAAGAATCTAGGAAATCATATTGTATTGAATTATAGTTGCTTTGCAACCTTGTATGATTTAGAGATAGTACAATTAAAAGTTTACAGTTTCTCCATACTTTAGCTGTAATAGCATTACGTGCTCTGGGCATGTCATATCATCGGCAAATCGTTTATTGTTTGATTGTGGAGTCTATGATGTGCCGTGCCCAAAGAATGTCGTTTGCTACTTAAAACATGATTATAAGGATCCACTTGTAGGCGAGTCTATTTATGCTATTCCTTACCTATGTGTAGTGTCCCCTTTGGCATATGTCTAGTGAGACGGGTTAGTCTTGCTGAGTCTTATGCTCACGTTTGCGCTTTAACGATTTTTGCAGGCATTAGTTTTATTTCTGCTTTTCAGATTGTACATAAGACTTGAGGAGTCGAGATAAATCTCATGTGAACCACACCGCTGCTGAATGTTCTTCTTGTTGCTAGTGAGAATCGTCCTAGGGCATGAACGTCTTCTCTCCTGCTTAGTTAGGTGAGATTATGAGTATGTATTTTCCGCTACGTGTGTACTTCTGTTGTACACTCTTTTGTAAACTCTTCTTATGAAACGAAAACTTTATATTTTTTGGTATCCTTTTTCGTGTGTGCTATTAGGTGCCGCATCGCACGGCACCACCCAATGAGATCCTCGGATGTGTGGACTCCGGTCCCCACAGACATGGTATCAGAGCTTCATTTGGAATAGCACGCTCGAAAAGAGCCTATTTTCAAAAACTCTGAAGTATTCGAGTGAGGATTAGCTATATGCCCATTAAGGACTATTACTTGTGTAAGTTATAAAGGTGGTGAACTAACTTGTTATATTATTCTGTAACGACGCTCCGTCTTCAAGGTAAGAGGTAAGGTATGCTACCGAGAGCGGATCAATCTCGGTAAGCTCTGCATACGACATGTGGTATGTAATATTTCCGTGGCTTGGCATGAAAAGTCAATATGAGTCTCTGAAACTTTCCATGTTTCTGAGAACATATGACACGCAGTACCCCAGCGTGACACAAAATTAGTGGGAGCCCCCGTCGGGTGGTGTATAACCCGATAGTGTGCATCTCTAGAACTATTCATGTTCTATGGGATCATGCGAAACACGTATGCCCGAGCGTGTATAAGTCGGTTTGTACGGGAGTCTTTGCTGTACAGACGTATTTACAGCCATGTACCTCGAGACATGACTTGCTCGAAGGCGACTCATACCAGAGTCGTATGTATTTACTTTTGATTATATCTTATTGTGACTACCTGTCATGTTTCCCCATGCCGCCCTTGAGGTGTGAAGGTGTGAAAGGGGATTGTTTGTCTTCTGCAGGTACACTAACTCCGGTAGCGACCCGTGTAGAATACGTTTGCGAGTGATCGATATTAGGACCACCTCTAGATGTATCCCGATATACCGGGTTAGACTTTTCTTTTGGTAAGGCACGCAGTACCGTCAGTATCATAATTGATACTTTGACCATCCCCCACGAAAGAAATTGCTTCATATTCATATTAACTCCAAGTATCAGTTGCTGGTATTTTATGGACAATAGAAAATGTTTCTCTTCAAGAGTAGGTGAACCAAAATTATTTGTTCCTGGTGAGAGTTTAGCTCGACTTCGCCGGAATAAGACTTTGGTTAAGCATGAAGATCCATAGTGATATGCTATGGATAAGAAGGTCGTCAAGTCTCTTTTAAGACTCCATTTAGTTCCAAAGCAAATGATTAGTTGTGAATCAAGTTCTAGCCATCGGACTTGAGTTTTGAGCTAAGTTTCAAAATTTTAGTTTGTTCCCAAATTCTTGTGTTTTGAAGCCGGTGAGTTCTGTTTTCGAACAGAATTGACCTGACTTTGAAAATCCATATCTTTTCAACCTGGAGGGCTAGGGAGGCGAGTGAATACTTTTTGGGAAGCTTTTGATGTCTTCTATAAGTTTTCTATTGATCTCCAAGCCAAAAGACGCTTTTATGGTGATGAAAATGCACCGTTACCACAGCAGCTGCTGTTCTGAAACTACACGGACCAGCATCTGAATTTTTGCCATATTTCCTTGTAGGAAGCTCTTCTATTCCATTATGATACATTTCTGGAAAAGGGAAAATCTATTCTACAACTTTGTTATTCAGTGATACCTCAAATTTAGTTTATAACTAATTCGAAAACAGAGCTGAAGATAGTACATGTATATTGGTGCTATCTGAAACAGTCAAAAAAAAATTCTGAACTTTGAACCGCCATAACTCTTACACTAGAAATGCAACCTATGCATATTTATAAATGCCTGGAAAGCTTAAAGAATCCTCTACCAACTTTATATTCAACACAAAGGCTAAAACTCGCAATAACCAAGTCTAAATTGAAGTATCATTTAAGGTGTCGAAACAGTTCAGAGTATGGACCGTTACCTATTCAGTTACTGTTTCGATTATAATTCCTAGAAGACTTATCGAATGGCTTCGTATTTTACATTTCTGGAATCTTGACAATGTATGCAACAAGTTTTCTATGTATTATTTTTGCAAATGTTGATGTTTGTATATCTGAAAATTGTGGACAAAATCAGCCTTAAACAAAGGAGATGCTGTCCAAATTTTCAGAAAAACTATCAACTTGCAAATGCCATATCTTCTCAACCAGAAGTGCTAAAAGGGCAAGTAAATACTCTTTAGAAATATTTGGAAGTCCTCTGCAAGTTTTCTTTTCAGCTCAAGACCAAAATCCTTCTCTAAGTGGGTGAAATTTGGATAATAGCAGAGACTGTCCAGGCACACCCGAACTGGACAGCAATCTGTACACCTCTGAATTTAATCCATAACACGCAGACCCTTGATCCAATGGTGTCGCACGAGTAACCGTTGGAAAGTTTGGAGAGTCAGCTACAATTTTTGCAATTGTCTCCAGACCTGAATCGGTCATCTACCTATTCCAAATCAAGTTTGAATACAGAGTGGTAAATCTGAACTGAATTCAATTCTGAATGCTGAAATATTACCCAACTTCAAAAATTCATATCTTTTGAACCAGAACTTATATGAAGACAAGTAAGTACATTCTGGATATCTTATTAAATGGGCTACAATTTTGTAAATAAGAATATTTCCAGATTTCCATCGGCACAGTCTGAAAACTGTAGATCAAAACTGGTACTTTTTAAGCAGGTTCTGCTGAAAAGTGCAGAAAATTCTGTTAACTTTAAAATAGCATAACTTGCAAAACAGAGATGATCTAGAGGCAAACCAATACTTTTTGGAATGTTTATAAAGTGTACTTTAACTTTGTTATTCACCTCGAGATCTGATTTTGCCATTAACTGGATCAAAAATTGAGTTTGCGTCCAGACTGGTCGTTTGTCACCATGGTCTGGCCAGTTTGAACCTTTTGGTTTTTATTAGGCACTCGGCTCTCGATTTCAATTCGAGGAGTGTCGTAACCAACCATGAGTTAGGACTCAAGTATTTACCAAGTTGAATAGAGTGTTTAACTCATTTGAAGCCCTTTTTCCTTGGATAGGCATAATAGTGTCTGATTTATGTGACTTGCCACATCACATCTTGTGATGTTGAACGCAGGTCGCAATAACTCGACTTGCATCTCGTCTTCCCACGAGGATTGTTTGAAGTACACTTCAACATCCTGGTTTGGAACTTTAAGGGGGAAGGCGAGCACTAAAGTAAATGTGATGTTCAACCATCCACCTTGGTTACAACGAGTCGTGTCAACAAGAAGACGATCAAGTAAGATTACATCTTCAAGAAGATCCAACATCCACCACCAGATTGAGTTACTCCAAGAAGAAGTGTGACTTCAACTCCACTAAAGTGATCACTAAGGATCTCAGTTCCTCTTGCCAGATCGAAGCGAAGGTTAAGTGAAGCATCACTAGAGACATATAGTGAGTTGTTTTTCTTCTGATGAAGATACAATCAAGTTGAGTAGAACATGCACAAGCTTTCGAAAGGTCGAGGTAACGTGGTATATTTCCCACATTCCTCGTCAATCGTTCCGTTATGAATTCCTTAACTATGGTCGAGTCATGAAGGTAACGCTACTCATTGAGTGTCTTTCACGACCACGGTGTCCCATCCTTGCAAATCATCAGACAGTACTTGAGTTTTGTGGGTGTGGTTCATTTAGTCTTGCTCAAACTATAAAAGCTATTGCACCATGCATGTGCACTATTTGCACCATACATCTGCATCATTTGCACCATACACATGCATCATTTGCACCATACATATGCATCATTTGCACCATACCATATGCATATTCATTGCACCATACAACATATGATGCATCATGGAGTGTCATTACCAATGTAACACCAATGATGGAATGCATGATAATACTTAAATTTAGAGCAAGACTGTGTACCCCATTCAAACTATTCTAAGGTGTCTAATGACTACGATCATTTCACCATATTCATTTGACTTCTTACATTGTTGATCTTCTTTCCATTGAGTAATACTTTGGAAAACCAATTACTCAACCCCACTTGCAGCTAAACAAACACTTGGACTTCCATCCTTGACTTGTTAGATTCAAGTACCTTGATTGTTGCAACTATACCGTTCGTCATCGAGTAGTCATCAGTTCGATGATCAACCTTGTAAAATCCATGAAATCTCCTTCCTCACGAGGATACCGTTCGATTGTCAACCTCGTGAAAATATTTGGGTCCATCTATGATCTTGCATTGTTATATGGTAACCTTGCTACACTAATTACCTTGTAGTTACCATATGATTGAGTTATTTGCTGTGTTGAAACATATGAGGATGCTGAATCCTTAAATCCTCGTGTACCACCGCAAAGGGTGTTCATCTTCTATTTCTATTGTTTGAAGATGTTGATAAACCCAAAAACCTTGTAGTCGCCATATTTTCAGTATTCCTGCTGTTCGGCCCCCATAAGAGTGTTGAGTGTTGTGCTACTCTTATGATACAACTAAGGGATCATATGGTTGACTAAACATCAAACGAGGTTAATGATTGTTGTTTAAACTCATAAACCATCTTAACTCATGTCAAGGGAAATACCACATTAAGTTATAAGGACCTATGCAAAACCAAGCAAGCAACCAAGAATTAATGCAAGGATAGTTGCAAACTATCATGATGACCTAGAGAAGCAGAGAACAAGTGCTGATTCTTCAAGTCAAGACTAGGACAGGACAAGATGTCATGTCAGTGTAAGAGTACAACAATAAAGGATCAGTACCAGACGTGAGAGCTTTACGATGTGATATTGTCATGTCGAGCATCCTGTCAAGGTTATCAACCTAAAGACAGGAATCACCTGAAGATAATCACTATTTCGTAGAACCCAAGTCTTTAAGGGCATTGCCATTTTCCTTAGTCAATGACCCTCTTTTACGAATCATTACCTCATCATTTCTGTTATTCTACTTGTTAGAATCTCGGGACGAGATTCCTTTAAGGGGGAAGGATTGTAAAAGACCATTTTTCGGAAGAACAAAAACGCAAAAATGCGAACTTAAAAATTTTGAAAATGGACTTGGAAATCCAAACTCACATGAACCATAGGAGTTAACCAATGTTCACTTAAAGTAGAACCTTGTTAGAATTTTACATACAGAACATGTTTGCTAATGTATATTGGAACGTAAGGTGTAAAATCCTTAATTTCCAAGTATTCACATTTTCAATGAAAAATTAAAGGAGAAAAGAAAACAAAATAGAGAGAAAGAAAAAGGAATTATTCTAACCCTAAAATGGGACATCCAAAAATATTCAAATCTCATGCCGTAAAATTTTCCATGACCTTCTAATATTTCAAATAGACTCTAGGTAAAGTTTCAAAATTTTTGAAGCAAGTTTACCATTTATTGGACATGTACTGAGAGTTTAATCAACGTCGACTTCCAATTTAAACTTTGTGCTCAACCCTGTCCAAATCAACTCCAAATTTTTCCTGAGGTCCCTTATGGTTCAAAAAGGTTAACTTCAAAGTTTCAGGATTTTTGAACCTAATCTACTAATTATTTCTTTGAGTCAAGTATCACCACTTGAATTCAAATTCAAACCTGAGTTCAAAATTCAACTTACTCAGTTTTGAAATCTGATTGCACCATAAAATTCTCCACATTTTATTTAGTCATTGGGCCAAAATCGAATATTTTTGAAGCATGTCTGCTAGCTCTATTTGAATTTTGAAAAGAGAAGAGACAGGAAAGTGGGTCCCACAAGTGGTCCCCACCAGTCAGGTCGGCACCTCCTCCCCTGACTCCACAACCACATGCAACACCACCGCAATGAAGTCGGCCTTATCATCGCACCGTGGAACTCCCTCCCGGTCTTTATCTTCTTCCTCCTGACACTCCTCCGGTCGCTTCCTCCCACGCTCGCCGCCTGCGCCCGGAGTCGCACCTCCCGGCCACCGGCTCCTGCCGCCAGCGCCGCGCCTCCTAGCCTCCCAGGCTGCACGGTGCCCCGCTCCCGCGCAAGCCCCTCCACCTCCCGGCCGCTCACGGCACTGCTCTGCGCCTGCTTGCCTCGGTCGACGCCGTGCGACGCCCAACCTGCGCATCCACCGCCATCGCCTGCGTGCCGCTCAGCGCTGGCCTCGCCGCGTCTGAGCTCCGGCCACCACGGCACGCCTGCGCGCCCCTTCCCCTTCGTCCGCCTGTTCCAATGCGCCCGCCCCACGACGACCGCCGGTTCGCGCGTCGCATCTCCCTGCCGCTGCGTGCTCACCGGCGCCGCCCCAAGCATCGCCAACAGCTGCCAGCCCTCCCCGCGTCTGAGCGCGTCGTCCTTGCCGCGCCGCCGGCCAAGCTCTCCGCTGTCGCGCCTCTTTGTCACAGCGCGCACGCCGACCAACTCGCCAGCGCCCTTTCGCTAGTGCACCGGCGCCCTGCTGCTGGCCCGCTGCTCACCTTCGCTGTCCTACCGCTGCTGCGTGCCGCGCTCCATGGCTGCACTGCTGTCCACGCCGCGTTTCTCACTGCTGCGCCTCCCACGGCGTGGTGACCGCAATCCGTCGACCATTCACGCTGTTCCCAGCGTGTCTCTACTGTGCTGCTCGCTACAGCGCATCTCCAGGCCGCCTTCCTCCCACCTCGGCGTCACGAGAAACTTCGAACAAGTGTTGTGTTACTTAGCCTTGTGCTGCCCCGACTTCAACGCCTACTTTCCATCGTCGCGATGTTCTGCTCCGTAGCCGCGTTCTGGCAGCAAAGCAAGTGATGTGTGTGGCAGAGGATATGCAGGAACACGCTTTTGACACAATGGTATCTACAACTGGTGCAAGGTTAGCTTTGATTTGTGCAAAGATTAGTTGGACAGTGCTGCATCCAATGTGTTCGATGAAATGTGTACAATGCAAAACCAACTTGGTTGATGTTCAGAATTGGTCTTGATGCAGGGGTATGGTGATGTGGCAACTCGACAAGTACATGTGCCGAGATACCCTGTTAATGGTGATGAAGCGACGGAATCAAGTACACACCCAAGATGTTCGGCGATATGCCTACAAGGTGAGCCTTGTCCTGAAATACCTTGCTTGATGTCATCAATGTCCGTTCGTCGTGATCGTTAATGGTACTTATGTGTCGTCAAGTCGTACGTCCATGTTCCGCATTAATATCATTCCTATAGGAGTCCCCAAGTCGACCTCATTTGTCGTTTGTATCACGTTGGCTTGTCCGTGCATGCTCGTGATGCTCCACCATGAGCCGTGTCGACGTCGTTGACCATATAGCGTCGTCGTGATGCTCCGAGCCGTCATCGTGTCCTAGCATCGAGATGAAGGATGCTTGTGATGTGTGTGGTGCTGGAACACCAGCACGACTCGTCGTACAATGGTCGTTTAGTTAAATTAGGGTTTAGTCGAGGCGAGACTCGTCGAGTCCTGAGTGTAGCCAGGATGCTCGATGAAATGCCTTCTAGGTCAAACCGAGTGTATTGGTGACCACCGATGACCTAGGGTAGAATACTGCGAGAACGTTGCGACCGACGAGGAGAACTAGTACAAGTGGAACCTTGGATAAGAATTTCTTAGTCGTGTCCAGGACGTTTCCTTTCCGATTGCAGAATTGCTTACCTAGGTGTACTCTTCATCGACGGTAGGTTCGTCGAGTCTTTTGTCGACAACTAAGTCGAGTCCCTAACTCTCTGACTCCTGAGGTGGTGTTCGGGATTCCGCTCACCGTATTGACGAGTCCAGGTCGATGTGGACCTCGCTAATCCGATCTTCTTGTGATGGCAAAAAATGACCGTCACGACAAGGTCTCGCATCATATTCGAGTTCCAGGAGTTAACCGAGCTCTTCTGGACAATATTTAAAAGACACTGCAATAGTGTCATGTAAGTACTTGAACGATGCTCAAGAAGCTTGCCGTAGAAATTACTTTACCAAAAAGTCATTTCAATGTTGTCTTTGTCCTCACATCAGATTAACAGGGCTTGTTATTACTCTTTGAGTCCAAGCAATGTCGATCGCACTTCACTCCCAAGTATCGCTAGAATTCCACCTTGAGTCACCCTATTCTTGAACACTGCAGCAACACTTCTCAGCTATGACTAGCTTTACTCCTTTACGAGTTAGAACCACTTCATTGGTCGACTGTTAAGTCACGACCTTCGTCTTGTACACTCCACTCATGCTCAAGCTTTCAATGTCCCCCCTTGATTCCTTAGTCATCCTTACACTACCAGTCCAACACTTCCACACCATTCAGCTGTATCGTCCTTGAGTGGCATAGCGTCGAGTGTTGAGTGCCAAGTTGCAATGTGTGCTTACATTGCACCTTTCAATTCGTCTCTCGATACTACTATGACCACTTGACTCCATCCTTTGTTTATCCACAAAACAGAGGCATATCTGTCCTTCCTAGTCAAACTCCTCATTCTTAGAGTTTACACAACCCCGTGGAGTCTATTCTTAAATTACTTAATTACTTAATTACTTATATGCATATCATGTCGTTAGGAACGTGATGATAGGTGATCGACGAGAAGTTTTGCTTGGAGGAGAAGGCCAGGGTGTCCACTTGAAGTCCTTGGCGGAGTCTGCACAGAAAGACCACTAACAATTGACATTTATTCGAGTCACAAACTAAGGCAAGCCCCGGTTTGCATTTATGTTATTTATAAAATTTTACTTTATCACTGTGATGAGAAGTATATGAATTGTGCATTACGTTTAGGATGATTGATACTCCACATGCATGACCAAAATTCCCAGGGATTGGTCGGAACGAGTTACAGTTTGACCTGTAGTAACTGCTTTGCTAATGCATAGGAAATCCGGTAGAAGTCGAGTAGTTGGAATCTACTCGCGAGAGATGTAGGACATATCTCATAGGATTGGTTAGATAGAAAATTTCATAATATAATGAAATGGAGACCGGGCAAGGAATGGAGAGGAAGCGGAGAGAATTGAGTCTTGGTCGCATAGCCCTGCCTGTGTCGATTAAGGCCCGTCTGTATGCGGCCCCTTCGGACAAGCTTGAATTCTACCGGCAACATAATGGACATATGGAATCCAATAAAGTTGTATAACTTGATAATTGGGTTGTCAAGGCCCATTAACTCACCATCGATAGGGGTGGGTTGAGGACAGTAAGGTGTAAATAATTCAGTGAACACATGAGGTGTTCCGTGTGGAGACCTTCTGTTCGCGGAGGTGAGACGGGCTCGGCGTTTGAGTTTCTTGTGAAAGGTGGCCATATACGCCTAGTACTGAAGTGTTATGTAGGTACAGGTGTGCTCGCTGACACTTCTGAACGACGTATGTGTCGTGTTGTCTGGGTGTGTCCTGATTGCAATCACTGTCCCTCGTAGTAATAGAGTACCACTTGTTCACTACGCCGTGACGTAGTAAATACTAAAGAAGCCAGGAAATCATATTGTATTGAATTATAGTTGCTTTGCAACCTTTTATGATTCAGAGATAGTACAATTAAAAGTTTACAGTTTCCCCATACTTTAGCTGTAATAGCATTACGTGCTTTGGGCATGTCATATCATCAGCAAAGCGTTTCTTGTTTGATTGTGGAGTCTATGATGTGTCGTGCCCCAAGAATGTCGTTTGCTACTTAAAACATGATTATAAGGATCCACTTGTAGGTGAGTCTATTTATGCTATTCCTTACCTATGTGTAGTGTCCCCTTTTGCATATGTCTAGTGAGACAGGTTAGTCTTGCTGAGCCTTATGATCACGTTTGCGCTTTAATGATTTTTGCAGGTATTAGTTTTATTTCTGTTGTTCAGGTTGTACATGAGACTTGAGAAGTCGAGATAAATCTCATGTGAACCACGCCGCTGCTGAATGTTCTTCTTGTTGCTAGTGAGAATCGTCCTAGGGCATGGACGTCTTCTCTCCTGCTTAGTTAGGTGAGATTATGAGTATGTATTTTCTGTTGCGTGTGTACTTCTGTTGTACACTCTTTTGTAAACTCTTCTTATGAAATGAAAACTTTATATGTTTTGGTATCCTTTTTTGTGTGTGCTATTAGGTGCCGCATCGCACGGCACCACCCAATGAGATCCTCGGTTGTGTGGACTCCGGTCCCCACACAAGACAAACCCGTCTCACTAGACATATGCAAGGGAACACTAAACATAGGTAAGGTGAAGCATAAATGACTCGCCTACAAGTGGATCCTTATAATCAGGTTTTATGTAGCAAATGACATTCTTCAAGCATGGCACATCATGGGCTCCACAATCAAACAAGAAATGCTTTACCGATGATATGACATGCTCAGAGCACATAATGCTATTACAGCTAAAGTATGGGGAAACTGTAAACTTTTAATTGTACTATCTCTAAATCATACATGGTTACAAAGCAATTATAATAAAATACAATATAATTTTCTGGTTTCTTTAGTATTTACTACGTCACGGTGCACTGAACAAGTGGTACTCTATTACTGCGAGGGACAGTGATTGCAATCAGGACACACCCGGACAACACGACACATACGTCGTTTGGAACTGTCAGCGAGCACACCTGTACCTACATAACACTTTAGTACTAGGCATATATGGCCACCTTTCACAAGAAACTCGAACGCCGAGCCCGTCTCACCTCCGCGAACAAAAGGTCTCCGCACGAAACACCTCATGTGTCCGCGGACCAATTTACACCTTACTGTCCTCAACCCACACCTATCGATGGTGAGTTAATGGGCCTCGACACCCCAGTTATCGAGTTACATCAGTTTATTGGATTCCATATGTCCATTATGTTGCCGGTACAATTCGAGCTTGTCCGAAGGGGCCGCATACAGACGGGCCTTAATCGGCATAGGCAGGGGTATGCGATCGAGACTCAATTCTCGCCGCTTCCTATCCATTCCCTACCCGGTCTCCATTTCATTATATTATGCCATTTTCTATCTAACCAATCCTGTGAGATATGTCCTACATCTCTCGCGAGTAGATTCCAACTACTCGACTTCTACCGGATTTTCTATGCATTAGCAAAGCAGTTACTACAGGTCAAACTGTAACTCGTTCCAACCAATCCCTGGGATTTTTGGTCATGCATGTGGGGTATCAATCATCCTAAACGTAATGCACAATTTATATACTACTCATCATAATGATAAAGTAAAATTTTATAAACGACTTAAATGTAAATTGGGGCTTGCCTTGTTGCAGGTCAGAGTCTGAGTTAATATTTGGAAGGTGCTCTTCCAAGGCTTCTGGCTCCTCCTTGACTTCGGTCACTATACGATGTGCATAGAATACCTATATGAATGACTTTGAAAAATAATTATTACCAAGACCATGATTTAATTTATGGTGACCATTATGTGATAATGACTTAATTAGCTTTGGAACTTTGAAGGTAGGTATTAGGGAATATTATAGAAGCTCTTGCAAAGAACAGGATATGATCAATGTAGATTGTGGTCTCAAAAATTATGGCAAGCAATCAACTTCCGAAAATTCTAGAGAGGAAACTGTAGCTTGAACATAGCTAACAGTTGATAATCAAGATAGATAAAATTGTCCTCATTCTAGCAAAATTGTTTTCATAAATTTCTAAGCTTGGGTGAAGGAGTTATTGAATTTCTAAATTGGCAAGAATTTCTGGAATTATCTTGTAATTGAATTTTTAACCTTTTACTAAATATTACGTTTGCGACTAAATTAGGACTAGGATAGTAGGTCAATTAAATCCAATATTTTTACAGGTACTAGTGTATGACTATTGGAAGATTCAGTCCAAATTTGGGACATAATAAAGCAACTGAACATCTGTGAAAATTCAATAACTGAAAAAGGTTATTGAGCTATACAGAGGGTTAAATAGGTGCAACGGCTCCCAAACTTTTTCTGTTTTTCAAGAATAGGACTATAAATTTTATGTGAATTTTGGGGATATTTCCAGTGGCTATCTTATCCCGAAAAATTGTATTTGCATTTGGTAGTATTATTTTCTACAGAATTTAACTCTGATTTTCACAGAACCTAATTGTTTCCGACAGAGACTACAGCTCAAGGGATTTCAAACAAAATTTGTTTGAATAATTTTGGAGCATCCTACAGAAAGATATTCAATTTAGAAGTTTGAACAATTTTCTGGAATTAACTTAATAAAATATCGACGCCAGAATTCAAATTCAATCGGATGGGTCCCATGGGCCACGTGGCGTGCTCTGGTCAATGCAACACCGCGGTCCACAGATTTCTTTGCGCGCAGCCGCACGGAATCCCAGCCGCACCGTGATCCCGCAGCTACTGGCAGGTGAGCCCCACGGGGTTGTCTCCCATCTCGGGCCAACGCCCGCACGAGGCGGCGCCCGCGGCGGTGACTCGCCGGCGTGCTCGCCGCCGCCTATACCGACGGGCCAAACTCGTCCAAACTCGCTGCCTGGGGGTTTTTGGAGTCGCTGAGTACGACGGTGAAGTCGATGGGACCAGAAACTCGTCAGAAATGGTTGTGCGATGGCGGCGGCGGTGGTGAGCGCTCGGGCAACCTGGAACTCGCTCCAGAGTAGCTCAAACCACTCGGGACCTTCTTCAAAACCTTCCTGGGACGATGTAGATCAATGAACTGGACGTGGGAGAGGTGGAAACAATCGAAAACTATGAGCTCGACGGTGAACTGAGGCTTCCTCACCGACGGCGAGCAAAACTCGATTTCCTCGGTTTTTGCTCAGGTAGGAGCGCTAGGACCTATAGAAACTATCTCTAATCAATCGCAAAGAATATTTACTTGTAGAAACGGAATTGAAACGGAAACCGAGCGAGCTTCCTCACATCGGCCGGAAAGAAGAAGACTGATAACTTGCTCATTTCTCAATGAAAAAGAAAACGGTTTGCACCACGAGTTAGAGCTCGACTAGGAGCACCTTTAAGCTTTTAGGATCGTGGCTTGAAACTTTGTGAAACGGCAGCACACCATGGAGCAGAGGTGAGCGGCGACGATGGCGCGCGGCGGATAAGAAATAGCGAGAAGGGAAAACCGATCGGGGAAGGGGAACACCGGAGCGGCGGCCGGGCCTTTTATAGCGTCGAGGCAAGCAAGCAAGCAGCTCGTTGGAGCTTGCATGCGCGTGCGCTGTCGTGCGGGCGAGCTCTGGTGCAGAGATGGCAGGCGGTCGAGCTGATCCGTTCAGCAGAGGCTGACCTGTGGGGCCCACAGGTCAGTCAGACTCCAGCAGTAATGTTAAAAATTCATTTAAAAATAGAAGATCAACTCAAATGAATTATTCTGAACACAATGGTGAACTCAAATCTTATGTTCAAAGAAGTTGGAAATGAATTTAAAATACAGTTTTAAATTTGATTCAAATTTGCTAAGCGTCTCAAATAAAATAGCAAATGAGTTCCTAAAATCTTGAAATTTTTGCAGGCAAGCTATTGAGAATATTAGAAGGTCAAGGAAAAATTTAGAGCCTCTATAATTAATACTGCACTTAAAATTGCCTTAATAAACTTCATCCAAATAATTCTAAAATTTGAAGAGAGGTGAATAGAATCATTCTAGAATTAGTGGTGAAGTCCAATACTCATGTTAATAAAATTTCACCATGAGTGAAAGAAAGGGTCAGATGGTATTAAGTTCATGTGTACCACTATATTGGATCTCTAATATAGTTGATCACAAAACTCATAACTGAATTTACATGCAATAAAAGTGGGGTTTTACAAAATACATAAAGTAGTGTAAGCCATGCTAGAGATCAAGTGTAATTTTCAATTGAAGCAAGTCATGATCTCACAAACTTAACTATTTCAAAACCTAAAAGCATGACACTTGTTTTTGCATTTTATTATTTTTCAAAGCACTAATTTAGATCATATGATATTTGCAAGATATTATATGTGCATCTGACTTATTCTAACCAACCAAGCCAAGCCTATGTCATTTGACAATCAGAAGCTTGAGGACATGGTTTTAGTCATACACAACTTCTTCCAAGTTCATATCTAAGTGCAATGATAAGCCATCTCAAAGGAATAAGTGCGATGCATGCATATTCTCTTGATCTTTTCTCAATTTATATTTGTTCATAAAAACTCAACATGTGAGTTGATTACTTGATTAATTCTTTATGATTAAAAGCACTTGTGAGCATGCAACAAGTTCAAAACATCAAGAAAGTTCGACCATGACCAGATTTAGTGTAAGTAATTATTCCAATTACTAGAAATTGCAGAAACTACAAAATGTATAACACGGGTAATGTAGTAAGAACTTTAAGCATGTAAAAGGAATCACAAAGTCATATATGTAAAAAATACTATTCTCATATTATTTTAATTTCTGATTCACACATAGACTTCTCAAGTTTCAAAACTCCCCCTCAATGTAAGCCATGAGGATGCATAACCCCTATTTCACTACGAATAAAACAAACACGAGTGAAATCCAAAGGTTTTGTAAAAATGTCAGCCAATTGTTGTTCGGTATCTACATGGTGAAGCACAATGTTTCCTTTTTCAACATTATCACGAAGAAAGTGATACCTAATATCAATGTGCTTAGTTCTAGAATATTGCACGGGGTTTTTAGCAATGCAAATGGCACTAGTGTTATCACAAAACAGTGGAACACTATCTAGATCAACCCCATAGTCCTTAAGTGTTTGAACAGTCCAAAGAATTTGTGAGCAGGCACTAGCAGTAGCTACATATTCAAATTCAGCTGTGGATTATGCAACCGAGTTTTGTTTTCTAGAGGACCAAGCATCAAGTGAATTACCAAGAAAATGATAAGCATCGGAAGTACCTTTCCTATCAATCCTACAGCCTCCAAAATCAGCATCGGAAAAAGCTTTCAAAATAACGGTTGAGGAAGAAGGAAGAATAATGCCAAATTCTTGAGTTCCATGTAAGTACCTAAGAATCCTTTTGAGGGCTTGACGATGTGAAGCACGTGGGGAGGCTTGAAACCATGCACAAAGACATACGCTAAATTGTATGTCCGGTCTTGATGCTGTGAGGTACAAAAGTGATCCGATCATGCTTCTATGTTCTTTTTGATCCACAGGTTCACCATCTTCATCAAGTTCAAGTGTTGTTGTTATTCCCGTTGGTGTCTGAAGAGGCTTGCTTTTGTCCATGTTGAAGCGCCTTAGGAGGTCTTTTGTATACTTTGTTTGATGCACAATCGTACCCTCCTTGGTTTGCTTGATTTGCAGCCCCAAAAAGTACGTGAGTTCTCCCATCATACTCATCCCAAATTCTGATCTCATCATAGCCGAAAACTTGGACATAAGATCATGAGAAGCACAACCAAAGATAATATCATCCACATACACTTGAACGAATAATTAGTCATCACCATGCTTAAGCACAAAAAGAGTTTTATCAACTTTGCCCATGGTAAACTCCTTTTCAAGTAAGGATGATTTTTAACCTATCATACCATGCTCTAGGGGCTTGTTTGAGACCGTAGGCTTTGGACAGTTTGTAAACATGATTAGGAAAATCTGGATTTTCAAAACCCGATGGTTGTTTGACATAAACCTCCTCATCTATGTAGCCATTAAGAAAAGCACTTCTAACATCCATTTGATATAGCTTAAAACTTTTAGATGCAGCAAAAGCTAACAAAAGTCTTATGGCTTCTAATCTAGCAACAGGAGCAAAAGTTTCACCAAAATCTAGACCTTCAACATAAGTGAAACCTTGAGCAACCAACCTAGCCTTATTCCTAACCACAACCCCATCCTCACTTTGTTTATTTTTAAAAACCCATTTAGTTCCAATTAAAGTGTGACCTTGAGGTGGAGGTACAAGTTTCCAAACATTATTTCTTTCAAAATATTCTAACTCTTCTTGCATGGCAATAATTCAAGATTCATTAGTGAGTGCGTGTGATATATCTTTGGGTTCAAAAGAAGCAACAAAAGCAGAATGAGCATGTGAGTTTGGATCACAAAACCTGGACCATGTGGCTCGTTCGTGCAAGCTTCCAATAATTTGTTGTGGAGGATGACTTTTGAGAACACGGAGGGGAGTGAACACTTCACAAGCTTATTATTCTTCGTGTTCATCACAAATCGATGAGGTTGTGACTTGAGGAGGATCTGGACCAGCAATAGTGGTCATCAGTGCTGGCTGTGAATCAAAATCAGGAGCTGGAACAATGTCATTAGATGCTGAATTTTCGGGCAGCAGCTCCACCTCTTACTCATCTTCAACAAATATGCTCCCCCCCTGCGGATATGGATCAGGACCTGCAATGTTTGAGCTAGTACCTGGTCTATCTTCATCAAAATACACCTCACAAGTCTCCACAATTTTGTTAGTGTCAAGTAAAAGCACACGGTAGCCTCTAGTATGAGATGGATAACCAAGAAACATGCCATCAACAGATCTAGTTTCAAATTTATCAAGATTACCATGTTTCTTAACAAAGCATTTGCAACCAAAGACCCGAAAGTGTGTAAAACAAGGCCTATGTCCAAATCGGAGCTCATATGGTGTTTTACCTAGCTTAGCGCGCAAGAAAACACGATTTGAGACATAACAAGCAGTTGCAATCGCATCAGCCCAATATTTCCTAGGAGTTTGATATTCATCAAGCATAGTCCTAGCCATCTCAACTAAGTTTCTATTCTTTCTTTCTACAACACCGTTTTGTTGAAGTACATATGGTGAAGAAAATTGATGATCTATTCCATTTTTAGCACAAAAGTGATCAAAAGATTGATTTTTAAATTCGATTCCGTTATCACTTCTAATCTCTTTTAAAGATCCTGGGTGATCAATTGATAATATAAGAAATAAAGTTATAAAGTGACTAAAAGCTTCATTCTTAGATGCCATAAAGTAAACCCAATAGTATCTAGAATAATCATCAACAATCACAAGAACATACCATTTACCTCTGATGGATTGAACGCGTGAAGGTCCGACGGTGTCAAGGTGCAAAAGTTGACCCGGTTCAGTTATCATGATCATTGTGAGAGGAGTATGTGAACCTGCAACCATCTTAGTATGTCTACAAGAAGAGCACACAATTTCTTTGTCCCCTTTAAGCTTAGGCAGCCCACATATGCGATCAAGAGCACTAACATGCATTAGATGATCAAAGCCTACGTGACCAAGTCTACAATGCCAAAAATATAAGTCCTTTGAATCATTACAACTAGACACCTATGCTTAGATGAAGACATTTCAAAATTAGCTTTAAAAACTCTTCCAAACCGAGACATGTTAAAAATAAGCTCACTATTTGAATTTACAACTTCGCAGTAATTTTTAGTGAAAATAATTTCCAGGTTCTCATCTAGCAGTTGTGAAAGAGAAAGCAAGTTGTATTTCAAATTTTTAACAAGTGCCACATCCTTCAAAGTGTAGTGATCATTTACTCTAACCGAACCCTTAGCAATTATAGGAGTTGAAGAATTATCGGCAAAAGTAACATTCTCTACACGTTGAAGAGAGAAAGGAGAACCATTCTTTGTTACTGATCATGTGGCGTGAGCAACCTGAATCCACAATCCAAATGTTCTCTTTCCTTAAGCGTGTAACCTAAATAGAAGCCCAGTACGTCGATGACTCAATACTGGGGTTAGTTAAAATGCATTTTTAGGAATCCAGTACTGAGTCACACGACGTCCAGCAGGAATAACACGCGAAAGCTTAGATATAACAACAGGTTTATGAGCTAAAGCTTGAGGATTTTTGTACCCAACTACTGTCCTACGAGATGTTACATATGTAGAACAAAAAGCAGTAGGTTTGGGAGCAACATTTTCATGTTTTTGACTCATTACAGCAGATTGCATGTTTCTATCAATCGGTTTAGCAAGTGCAACAAATTTAGCATGAAAGTTATAAGATCTAGCAATCATTCTTTCCTTTTGCTGTTGTTTAGCTAGTCGTTAACAAAAATCTATGACATGACCATCTCTACCACAGTAGGAACAATGAAATTTAACTTTGTGTTCATGTCTAGATGAGCAAGCAACATTTTCATTTGAAATCGAATGCGACAACAGTCCTGCAGATTTGAAAACAACTTCTTTTTGTTTAGGAACTGTTTGAATCAAACCACTTCCTAATGACTTTACAATTTTAGGTTGATGTGCCTTAGCATGAGCATGAGAATAAAAACCTAAACCAGTTTTATCATTGCAAGACTTGGAAGAATTCAACAGCAAGTTTATGTTCTTATTCCCATTACAAAACCGATATAATGTCCTATGCATGTTATCAAGTTTATTGGACAGATCAAGGCAATTTTCACATGAAGTTTTTCCTTTTAATTTGCAATTGGAACAATATTTAACTTCATGAGAACGTAAAGCATTGTTCAATATAGAAATTTCATTCATAGCATCTTGTAGTTTCTTATCAAGATCATCACAAGTAGAACAATGCAAATCAATTGTAGAACAACTAGCATCATTCAAGTTTTTATCATTAAGTGCAGCAAGCTCTCTGTTCTTTTCAATTTCTAACTCAAGTTTATCATGTGTGGAGGTGTGCGCACTTCTTAATGAGGACAATTTTTCATATATTAATTCACATGAGGAACAAGAATCATAACTAGGAATCAAAGATTTTAAACGATTAATTTCAGATTCTAGTGACTCAATTTTAACAGCATTGTCCCTAAGCTTTTTGTCCTTTTTCTTAACTATAACAGTGGCACGAGAAATAGCATCACACATTTCTTCGCAGGTAGGACATACCTCTCCATTGTCGCTATTGTGTTCAGCCTCCTACATTCTTGATCTCGACTTGCCCGCCATGAAGCACAAGTTTGCCAAATCATCTTTATCTTCATCACTTCCAATGTCTACATCGCTTGAGACAAGTTCTTGAAGTGTGGAGATAAAACTGATCACCAATTGACATCCTGTAAAACCCTTCTTTTTCTTCATATCTTTTGCAGAGGAGTGCTTTGTCCTTGTTTGCTTTTCATCCTGGGAAGTAGTACCTAAAAGGTTAGCGCAATCTGAACGAAAATGTCCTGTCTTACAACACTCGAAACATCATTGAGGTCCGGAGCTTCCTCTCCTTCTAGTTCTCACATTTTGTAATGCTTTTGAGAACCTAGTAGAGAGAAGTATTAGCTCCTCTTCTGGAAACTCCTCAATCTGTTCAAGGGTTAGAGAGGACAACAAAGCAAGTCTACCACAAGATGATGATTGACCAGAGCTAGGCATGTCATGTTGAGAAACAAAAGCAATATACTTGTTGGTGTTCTTACGTGATATTATGTCAATTTCATGAGTTTTTTAACTTGGAATATAGCACATCTAAAGTAAGTGTACTCATGATATTAGATTCACGAATGGATGTGACTTTCATCTCCTGAATTGACATATCTAAAGCACTTAACAATTGCCTAGCATTTTCAACATCTGAAAAATTAACATTGACACTACGCAAGATGCTGAGAATTTTATTAAAGCGAGCAAAAAGATCATCAATAGACTCACCGGGTTACATCTCAAAGCGCATGTATTCTTTCATGTACATGTCTTGCCTTACCTCTTTGATCGTGTTGGATCCTTCGCGGTAGTCACAGAGTGCTTTCCACACATCGTATGCAGATCGGAGGTGTGCAACACGGTCAAAGTCGCTTTGAGTTAGTCCTTGTATGATCAAGTCCCGAGCCTTGTTGTTGTTGTCGACATCTCTCAGATTTGTAGCTGTAACTTGATCATTTGACGGCACTTCATAAGGCTTGTATACCTTCTTCCATATTGCGAAGCCTTGAGCCTGGATAAAGGCTTCCATACGTGCCTTCCAAACTTGAAAATCAATACCACTAGAGACACAAGGTTTTGCGGAGTATTTCTCCATGATGATTAGTCAAAATACGTTCAAATCACAAATATTAGAGCACCGTGGCTCTGATACCAATTGTAGGATTGAAGAGCCCATGACAAGATACCAGAGGGGGTGAATGGTAGATTAAAAATCTTACGCAGCAGAAACAATTAAATCCCAACCCCTTCGACAGAAAAACGATATGTTAAAGAAATCGTGTGTGAGTCTAATGTAAACGTGTTTCACTGTGAAAAAAGTGATATATATCAGAGAGAATCAAGTCACAAAGACGACACAACAAGAATCACTCAAATACGTGGAGAGAAACCCGAGTTACGATTGAAAGATCGAACAAATGTCAAACTGTCCTACCTGAGAAAAACAGTTCTGGAAAATTGCAAAGAAACTCATGTAGATCGGAAACCACAAATCTATGACCGTGAAATTTTGACAGATGATAGATAATCAAGTTGTGAAGAAAACCCAAAAATAATCACGTCAATTGAATTTGTAAAACTCAAGTTATGATAAAACCACCGATCAAAGGTAGTGTTGTGCAGAAACTCGACAAGTAAAACGTGTCTGGAACAAGTCAGACGAACAAGGCAAAAAATTTTCTTTCAAACTCAAACTTTATTCAATAGAACACAAGAATAACAGCCCTAAAGTCGTGCACCATGAGCTCTAGCCTTCCTTGCTTATATAACCAGCTCTTAGGCTAACCCAATCTCAACTAGGACTCTAATCCCACTCAAATCACGAATCGAAACTTTCCATAACTGCTTAAGACTCTTCTATACGCAGATAGAAGCAATCTTAAGACTTCCAAACACATTAGAAACGTATCCCAAATTTCTAAAACAACCCAAATTTGTGACCCACACGAAATCCTATCATAACCAACTCAAATCTTTCCATATTTGAGTCAAACACGACTCAGCCGCAGCTTGAGTCCATAACCTAGTCGGTTGGACCTTTCCGACCAATTCTTTACGTCTACATCTCTTGATCATGCCTCGGAACCATGTACCCACGTCCATGCACTCCTTGCATATGTTCAAACATCTTCCAACGACGTCCACAATACGTTCATATGCATTGTTCTTGATTCAAACATGTTGCGCAACCTCCCGATCAATTGAACCACAATTCCTCCCGAACTTTGTTGTCGAACCTCATCTTCACCCTAATACTAGTTCAATGGATCCCGTCACCAGCTATGTCTTGAACTCAAGCAACACCTGCACATGAACAAACAACCAATACTTCCGAGCACAAGTCCATGACTTGACTCTCGTTAGTTCCGAAATCACAACAGCTTACGTGAGCACCTCACATAAGCATGTTGCAAACCATAGAAAAACGATATCAGTCATAACCACCAAAACACATAAAAAACTTAGTGACAGATTACTAAGCAAACTTTCCATCAATGTAAAGCAAGTTTGAATCAATTCAATGTAAAAGCAGAACCATCACAAACTAGCTCTGGACCTTGCCAAAACTAACTGGACCTTGAGCCAGAGCTTACCAAAGCTAGCAGAACCTAGCACCGGAGCTTACCAAAGCTAGTTGTACCTAGCGCCAGAGCTAACCAAAACTAGTCGGAACAAGTCAACCCAAAAGTCGAAGCTAGAAAAACATGTTGGACCTAACCAACATAAGTTGGACCTAGCAAAACATATCAGAGCTTAACAAAGACATGCCGGAGCTAAAATCAAAGCTCACTGGAGCTACCCAAAAACATGTTGGACCTTGCTAAAACAAGTCGAACCTATTGTCGTACCTTGTCGGAGCTCTGAGCTAGATTCAGACCTTGCTAAAAGGATATTTTGGCAGAATTTCAAAACTTATATCATCAAAGCCAATGTATTCAGTACAAGTCAATGTATTCAGCACACATAGGTCTCACAAATTGTGGATGACATGACAGAGTCTCCTCATTCCTGATAAAGGAAAAATGGGGATGCCCACTTATGGGTGGTGTTCTTCGACTTGCAAGATATTCTTTTGATTCAACCCATGCTTGATCTAGGATCAAGAGGCTTCCTTAGGCATAACGAAATGTGGACTCTACAATCAAAAAAGAAATTCTTCATCCATAATGTCGTTTTGCCCAAAGTTGCACGAGTTTGGTCAATTTGTAGGGTCAACAAGTGATTATGGATCCCTTAGATCTTGAATGCTTTTCAAAGTGGCATGTCCTTGGCCAAATGCTTCTTGGGTATGTCATTGACTTCTCCTTGGTCATGGATAAGATACATCAAGGTAGGCTAGTTGAAGTTGAATTTGTTGGAATTCAAATTCACATTGCCTCCTTTATTGTATTGATTCCACTTTTGACCTCCTTGTTGGTGGTGGCCTTTGGAGTTGTTTGAAATGAAAGATCCTTATGAGTCTTAGGCAAATAGATCCCCAAGGTTCCCATATTGACATGGATTTAGTGAGTACCAGAGTTCTGACATTCCAGGAATCACATTGGGTGGTGTTGTGCAATGCAACATCCAATAGCAGACAAAAAAATACGTGAAATATACAAAATATTTATTTCATAAGATATTCGAGTTTAAGAAATAATGTAAATGAGGAGTACATAAGCAGCGAAAAGAATATACTCAAACTCTCAACCTATCGAAGCATGACAAAAGACATCCATGCCCATAGACGCTTCTCACTAGCGACACGAAGAAGATAAAGCAACAGTGAAGTCTCTCGTGAGCCGTACACCTCAGAAAGTCCGAGGTCTCACGAGTGACCTCAATAGCAATAGATAAAATATGTTACCTGCAAAACCGCATATATATCAACCCTGAGCACGAAGGCTCAGCAAGACATAACCGTCTCGCCTAGACATGAAACTCTACATGCATAGTCTTGTAATATATGAAAGCTGAATTGCATAAAGGACTGGCCAAATAGTAAATCCTTACTTTCAGATTTTAAGTAGCAGATTTGCATTCAATTGGCATGGCACATCATTAATTCCACAATCAAACAAGAAAAACTTCATCTACGATGTTACATGCCCAAAGTTACATAAGCTGCATACAAGTTAAGTATCTGGGAATGATAAATTTAATTATGCTACTTCTAATCCATACAAGTTGCAATACAATAATATATTCATTGCAGCAGGTTCATAATATCCCAACTACTCTTTATTACTATGTCATGACATAGTGAACAAGTGGAACTCAAATAACTGCGAGGGACGGTGATTGAAATCAGTAGACACCCGGTGTGCACGACACATACAACCACGTGGAAGACACGTCGGTGCTCTTCTCATCACGTCATAAGTGGCCACCTTTCACCTGTCATACCAACGCTAAAACAGTTCTATGATCCTCACAGGAGGTCCACTACACGGACACATTGGAGTTGCCCACTAGCAGATTTCCACCTCCTGCCCTCTTTCCCCAAGGGACCACAGTATAAGTTTGGACGCGAGGGCATCCGAGTTACATCGGTTTTCTAAGACCCACATAGCCAGTATGCAATCGGTACAGTTCAAACTTGCTCGGCGTGACCGCATACGGATCAGTCCTTAATCGACACAGGCATGGCCATGTACTGTTGCTTTCTACTTCCCTGCCCGGTCTCATATTCCAATTTGAAAACTATTCTCAAACTATATCCACGTGATAATCCTCGTCAGTCTCCATTCATCAATACTGCTATTGAGATGAGAATGCATATACTCAATAAAATGCAACTTAGTAAAATAAAAGGGGAGAGCTCTTGAAATGCAAGAATGTGAAAGTGTTATTCTTGGGCCCGAAAAGAGGTCTCTGTTGCATGTATGGTTTCTATGGAAATGATGGATTAAATTCAAGTTGCTTTAAGAAAAGGCTTCTATGGTTTTCATATATTCACGAGAACATGAGAGGAGCTTCCTAATATTTGAATGATCAGGTTTAAATTTGAGGTCCAGTGAAGTCTCCAGTTGGTTCTCAAAGTCTGAGGCTAATAGGAAAAAGAATGAATCACTTTGATTTAAGAACAAAGTACTTTAAGCTTGATACATTAACATAGGGATGCAAATACCATTTATACAGGTTCAACTGTTCTAATGAGATTGTGAATTTTTTCAAGGGCATCATTAGGTCATGGAGAATTAACTAGAAAAAATTCAGCAATGACAAAGAAATATGTTGTCCAATAAAAATCCTCAAGTATTTAGGCTTATCAGAATTTTTCTAGACAACCTAGAGCTTTGACATAGGAAACAGTGGATGATATAGTTAGGGGAGGTAAACAGTCCAACAAAATTGGTTTCATATTTTTCTATGAATTATACAGGAATATATTTATTTTTGAAGTTATAACATTTTTAATGAAAATGTTTCTGTTATTTTTCCTATTTTTCATGTTCAATCAGATTTGGAACAAAATTTGACTTAGCAACCCAAGTCAAATGGATCTGAAATTTTTACTGGAGTTCAAAGGAATGAAAAGGAAGGATCTGGACAAATATGGTATTTCTCCAATAAAAATACCATCTGGAATTAAATCAAAGGTCTTTTAGCTTAGTGGAATTATTGAGGAAAATTTGTAGCCTGTCATACTGATTTTGGAAAGTATAGACAAAAGGGTTCTAACAAAATTTATTTGGGATTTTTTGGCCAAATATTCTAGGAGATATGGATTTTCAAAGTTTGGATGAGAATTGGAATTATTTTTGAATTGGAAATTTAAATAAATGAGTTGGGCCCACGGACTCAAAATCATCCAATCAGTTTCAAGCCACATCGTACCACTGGATTAAACCTCATTGCAAGAGGATCTGGGGGGCGCAGAAGATCACGCTCGTGGCTCCCTTCTTCCTCCTCGCGCCAGGGAGAGGGGCGGGCGGTGAACCAGCCGGAATTTCATCCTATCCGAATTTCCTCGAGAGGAGGGTGTCTTCGGTGCCCCAGATCATGGCGAGCAAGAATATGGTGGTGGCGGTGGCCATAGATTGCCGGAAAGTGACAAGATCATGCACGTAATCATTGCACCTACAAATATGGTACAAAGTTTATTTGTTTGGGATCCTGGCTCAAGTGAATGTGTGCTCTTATTTGATTGACAAGATCAAGATGGTGCACTATGTCGTCCACCACCTTGGCCTCCTCCTTTCATACATACAAGAAGATTTGATGGTGTTGCACGTTTGGACAAACACATGAGAGAAGATAAACTTGAGTCGAGGAAGACTCCAATTCAAGAAGTGAGGATGATGAGGACATCACTTCTATGGATATAAACAACAATCTATTGAACATACAACATGAAATCAATAGAGTTCACACACAACTATTAATTTCAGAGGTGAGCTCGTTCTTATATGTTTCCTTATATGTTTTGATAATAGATTGCTACCTAATAATTTAATTGTTATTAGGATCCATGGAGAGGTTCAAGGAGTACTTGGAGGATGTCTTAGGTACGTGGAGGACCAGAGAATATGTTCAAAGAAGATGGAAACCGAGCCCAACTCAAAATTGTGTCCAACTCGGAGTTCAGGAGCAGTTTGCACTAAAACGGACGCCCAGGACGCATACAATCTCCGTTTTGGATGTTCTACTTATGCATGGAAAGTGTAGAGGATAATCTTTCTAATTCCACTGGTACCATGTCAAAATACCTACGGAATTCACGGGAATAATCGAAACAAAATTGCATTCAGAATCTGTCAGGGTGCTGTGCCACTGTATTGGGCCATTGGGCCTTGTATCGAGTTTAAGTCCATTATTTTCGTGTCTTAAGATTAGGTCACGATCCCAATACCACCTTGGACGTCCTCCAACCTATATATACTCCATAGTAGCCACCATAAACATTTGGGTTTTGCTTAGATTAATCTATTATACACAGTTTTGCCGTTCATCGATTTGTGAGACCTCAACTTTGCAAGTTAGATTGCTTCTACCTTGTTCTTGCTTGTGTTCACAGTTGCACTTGCAGGTATTAGCCTTCTTAGTGAGATCTAGCGTGTGCAGCATGGTTGATAACCAAATGAGTGGTGGTGTAGTGATTCCAGAGGTTTTTTGTGTTCTACTCGAGAGCCTCGAATCATCAACGTCGAGATCTCCATCAATCGACTTATCCATTACCTTTCAGAAGATCGGGACTCATCTTCCTCATCAATTTATATCATATTTCAAGGTTTCCCGTTAGGTATTTCATATATCCATTACATTAGTTTTGTTTTTCATACCTAGAGTCCACAAAATAGCAACAAAAAAACTTGCAGTTTAGTAGATCTGTTCAATACTTTGCCCAAACCACGATTGAGCCTTTGCAACTTTGTTATTCAGTTTGGTTTTGTTGAGTTTGTGTCCGTGGTTGAGTCATATTGCTGGTTTAGAAAGTGTTTTTGGTCTTAGTTTGAGTTTTGCATTGTGTTGATTCATCCTTTTGAATCACGTTATCACGTCTAGATTAGATTCATCTCTGTTCAGTTTGATATTTTGATCATATATCACACATACAAACTTTGAATTTGGAGTTCTCATACTTTCTTGAAATCTTATGAAGTTATCTACAACTTTCGTATTCATAGGTTTTCCAGAAAATGGAGTTATCTGGTCAAAAGTGCATTAGATCTGAATCTGTTCTTGACGTAGAATTTCTGAATAGTCTGTGTTTTGGGGGCAATATATCCAGTTGTTCTTGTCCAAAATAGTTCTTCAATATATTTAAATTAAAGAGGAGAGATATATCTACAATCTTGCTGTTGTAAGTTTTTCTGTTTGGAGCCTCTAAGTATGCTTATCTGTCCTTGGACGATTGAGCAGAAAATCTGTGATAGACCCACGAGATATCTTTGATTGCTTTTCATTGTGTTCTTCTTTTGCAGCACATTCTGAAAAAAAAAGGAAGAAAAAAGAAAAAGAAAGTGCAAAACGAGATACAAAAGCAGTACAAATAAAGGAGAAAAAACAACTAAACAAAATAGAAGTGCTTGCATTCTTTGTGTCATCCAGTTTTGTCTCATGTCTTGCTAGCTTAAACTACTAGGAACACATTTAGACCAGCAACTTTGACAAGTACTTTGGACACTTATTCAACTTTACTATATAATTGTATTGTTGCTAATCCTTGATACATATAAAGTGCCATCCAGGCTACACTTTACTATTGAGCGGAATCGACACACCTTTGCAATCATCTCACGCTTCATTGGTTTCTTCATACCAGTCACCGTTTGCCACCTGCAGTGTCGGTAAGAAATCTTGTAAGAGCATGGTAAGACACTTGAGAGTGTGTTATTCCACTTCCACATTGCCATTATCCTTTGTAGGTTATAGGGATAACATATTTTTTGTTGTCTTCTGTTTGCTACTAACGATATCAGGTAAAAGCAAGAATGATACATAATATGCTGAGATGATTGACATGATGAAGACAGTGAAGGAGTTGCTCGCTAAGAATCAAACATCAACCAAGGTTTAACATGACATCCAAACTATCTTTACATCTCCTTCAACAGAAAGTAATTACATTCTCCCATCTATTCCTTCTTATGATGGTTTTGGTTACAATGAATATATTGCTTGGGAAATAGAGTTGGATAAAATTTTTGGACAATGTCATATGTGTGAGAGGAGAAAGATTATAAATGTTGCAAGTGCATTAGTAGATTGTGCATTAACTTGGTGGAACAATTTAAATGATTTAGAAAAACCTCAAACATGGAAGGATATGAAAATTTGTATGCGAGAAACTTTTATGAATGTATCTAATTGCAAAGATGAAGTGCATCAATTTGAGGAAAAATTTCTTGTTGTACCTCCTTCTGTGTCTAACGTTTTGCAGGACAATATAGAAAATAATGTTGATGATGCAAAAGAGAACGAGGCTTTTGACAACACTTGTGAAATTTTAGATGGATTAACCACTATAGGAAACGCTAACACTTACGTCGACCAACTTAATTTACATCGGCTGGCCGACGTAAATAAACTAACTTACGTCAGCCAGAAAAAACCGACGTAAGTTAGTTAACTTACGTTGGCCGCCGACGTAAGTTAGGAGACCAACAAGAATAAATGTAAACTTACGTCGGCCTGGACAACTAGCCGACATGAATAAAATGGCTGACGTAAGTTAGACTTAACTTACATCGGCTGGGAGGATGGCTGACGTAAGTTACATAGGCCGACGTCATTTTACTATTTAGCCGACGTAAGTTACGTATTTTAACCTACCCCCGTGCGCGCGCCTTCTCTTCCTTACCCGCCGCGTGCCGCTTTGTTTCTCCCCGCCGCCGCACCCGACGCTCTCGCTCGACCACTGCCGCGCTGCCGCCACTGCGCCCGCCGCCATCCGATGGCGCCACCGCCAGGTAATACTCCTCCCTTACCCTCCCCTCCTCCCCTACCCTCCCCGACCGCTGGCCCGACCCCCCCAGCCCATCCACGAGCGTCGCCCCACCCTCCCCGGCCAACCACCGCCGTCCGGCCCTCCCTCCCCTCCCCCTCCACCTCCCCTCCCTGGTGCCCCTCCCCCTCCCCTCCCCAGCCCCCCTCCCCACCTCCCCCTCCACCACCCCTCCCCGGCCCCCCTCCCCCTCCCCTCCCTGGTCCCCCCACCCTCCCCCTCCGCTCCCCGAGCCCCACCTCCACTCCACAAACCCCCCCCCCCCCCCCCCCCCCCCGCCCACCCCCTCCCCGAGCCCCCCCTCCCCTCCACAGACCCCCCGCCCCGACCCCCATACACCCCCACCCCACCCGACCCTAACCCATTGAATTGAAATTTGAAATTTAATTTAATTGCATTGTTTAGATTTGAATTGAATTGTTCAAATTTGAAATTGAATTGAATTGAATTGTTTAAATTATGCTTAAATTCCTTAATTTTTTTATTTAATTATGCTTAATTAGTTAATTTGCTTACTTTAGATTATGTTTATTTAATTATGCTTAAGTGGTTAAGTTGCTATATTGTGCTTAATTTGCTTAGTGTAGAATATACTTAATTAGTGTAGTGTAGATTATGCTTAATTGGTTTCTGTCGAGGGCGGCGTTGGGGGCGGCCGACTGTCGGGCACTTTGGTTCTGTCGTGGCTATAGATGGCCAATGGGTTGTGCCGGCCCGGCCCGGCCCGAGCCCAGCCAGTCTCGTGCATGAAAACATTAGGTCCGGCGCGGCCCGCAAATTTGTCGTGCCGAGCCGGGCCGGCATGACGGGCCATAAGCCAAGGCCAAGCACGACGGATCCCATTTTCCCATGTCGACACAACGGTCAGGATATCGAGATTCCTACGCTTCCGCCGCAGCAGACACCGAAGTGGTGATAAACTCTCTCTTTATTATTGTTGTATCCTTTTTAGTATTTTACATAGAGAGATAAGGAGGTAGAACATTGAGGTAGATCTTCATGACTTGTCAGATATTGATTCCAATAGTGGTGAGGAAGTTAAGTGTAATCAAGCTTTAGTAGTTTTTTACCATGGCAGAAATGATTAGTATATAGTTAATAAGTTGTCAGTGCTTCCAGTTAACAAAGGGATAGTTGTTCATAAGCTTGACCTGTTACCTAAAGTCTCCAACTCTGATACCTGCTAGTTTGCTATTTATATATGCAACATTACTTAATTTGAAACTACAGCATGCTTCCTTCTTTTGTCTGCAATACCAAAGACCACTACATTACCTCTTGAAACCTTCTGTGATAGCCCTGGTGCATGACTTAATGTGAATCAATCTAACTCTAACATTATCACTGATGTTCTTGGACTCTGATGTTATCACTGAGTTGACGTTGATGCTTACTAGTGATTATGTTCCTTTTGCAGGGTTCGGGAACGCGCCGAGAAGATCCCGGAGGCAGTGGAGGGGCTAGCATGTAGCCCGATGCATGTTTTGTTGTTCTTGATGTTTTGAAACTTAATTTTCAACATTTTTGCTGTGTATCTGTTCTGTATATTATCTGTTTATCTGTTCTGTGTCCTCGCCATCGAGCGAGGTAGTCAGTTTCTGTTTTTTTTTAAAAAAAAATCGAAAACTTAACTTACGTCGGCTATGGTCGTGCCAACGTAAGTTAGACCAGTTTAACTTACTCGGTGTGTCCTGACAGACGTAAGTTAAATCACTTAACTTACGTCAGTTTGGTTCAAGAGACGTAAGTTATACAACTTAACTTACATTGGCCCACTGTGGCCGACGTAAGTACTACGACCCAGCCCGCGGCCCATCCTGGTATGTAACTTACGTCGGTTGCCGCAGACCGACATAATTAAGTAACTTACATCGGCGGCCGACGTAAGTTACCTTAATTACGTCCAATCCGCTTCGTCTGTCGGCCACCGACGTAATTAAGGTAAAACCGACGTAATTAATTAACTTACATCGGTTTAGGCCTTAATTACGTCGGCTAGGGCCGACGTAATTGATCGATATTTCTGTAGTGAACTCATAATGCACTCGATATCACTGCTAAAAATGGTAAGGAAAAACATTCTACAAATACAGAAGGTGAGAAGTTTTTGGATGTTCTAAATTTTTGCACCAATCATGCTATTTTCGAGGAGCAACTGTTAGAATCGTTTATTTATGCACCATTATCACATGTTGATTTTCCTGCTCATCGTTGCGCTAAGAAAGAGTTGTGTGTTGATAACTCTATTATACCTATGCGAAAACAAGTTAATGTACTAGATGATTGTTTTTTGGATTCACCCACTTGTGCTGAAATTCATAATTTGATCACCGCTACTGCTGAAAATGATGAGCTCAAATTGTTGTCTTCTCTAAATACTTTGGGTTATATTGAATTTGACACTCTTTGTGATCTAGATATTGTAGAGAGGAGAATATTTTCCCAATCTGAATTTCCTTTGTTAAGTAGAAATATTTTTCATGCTATAGGCAACTATGAAGATAGTGGTGAATTTATGGTGCATAAAGTTTACATATGCTCAAATGAGAAATCCCATTTAGTGCTGCAACAACCTAGTGAAATGAATGGATGCACTAACACTAATAATGTATTGTCAAGTTTATCTAGCATTTATTCTTACAGAAGGGATAATATATAAAAGAGGAGAATTGTTTGTTGCAATTGTGCAATATGGAAAATGCCCATTCTACCCCCAAAGCAAGCCCCTTTTCTGGACATACGAGCAAGCCGAGGATGGCTTGTCATAAAGAAGCGGAGAATGACGAGATCATGCACATAATCATTGCACCTACAAACGTGGTACAATGTTTATTTGTTTGGAATTCTGGCTCAAGTGAATGTGCGCTCTTATTTGATGGACAAGATCAAAATGGTGCACTATGTCGTCCACCACCTTGGCCTCCTACTTTCATACATACATGAAAATTTGATGGTGTTGCACATTTGGACCAACACATGAGAGAAGATGAACTTGAGTTGAGGACGACTCTAATTCAAGAAGGGGAGGATGATGAGGACATCACTTCTATGGATACAAACAACACTCTATTGAACATACAAGATGCAATCAATAGAGTTCACACACAACAATTAATTTCAGAGGTGAGCTCGGTCTTATATGTTTTTGAGAATAGATTGCTACTTAATGATTTAATTGTGATTAGGATCCATGGAGAGGTTGAAGGAGTACATGGAGGAAGTCTTAGGGACATGGAGGACCAGACAATACGTTCAAAGAAGATGGAAACTGAGTCCAACTCAAAATCGTGTTCAACTCGGAGTCCAGGAGCAGTTCACACTAAAACAGACGCCCAGGATGCATACGATATCCGTTTTGGACGTTGTACATATGCATGGAAAGGGAGAGAATAACCTTTCCAATGCCGCTGGTCCCATGTCAAAATACCTACGGAGTTGATGGGAATCATCAAAACAAAATTCCGTTCAGAATCTGTCAGGATGTTGCGCCACCGTATTGGGCCATTGGGCCTTGTATCAAGTCTAAGTCCATTATTTTCGTGTATTAGGGTTAGGTCATGACCCCAACACCCCCTTGGACGTCCTCCAACCTATATATACTCCATAGTAGCCGCCATAAACATTTGGGTTTTGCTTAGATTAATCTGTTATACACAGTTTTGCCATTCATCGGTTTGTGAGACCTCAATATAGAAACTCAGATTGCTTCTACCTTGTTCTTGCTTGTGTTCTCGGTTGCACATGTAGGGATTAGCCTTCTTGGTGAGGTCAAGTGTGTGCAGCATGGTTGATAACCAACGGAGCGGTGGTGTAGTGATTTGCAGGGATTTTTTGTGTTCTACTCGAGAGCCTCGGATCATCAACGTCGAGATCTCCATCAATTGACTTATCCTTTAACTTTCGGAAGATCAGGACTCATCTTCCTCTCGAGCCAGGATCCCAAACAAATAAATTTTGTACCATGTTTGTAGGTGCAATGATCACGTGCATGATCTCGTCAGAAAGGGTATACCGACAGTGATGGTGGTGGAGCCCATGATGGTGACATCGAGTCCAGAGTATTGTCTTATTTTGATATTGGATTAAACCAAGAGCATCATGATGATCTGGGGAACAATAATATGTACACAAATCAAGGTAAAAACCGCGAAAGATTGGAGTGCGATGGTGAGCTAGGGTTTGAACGTCGAATTAGGGGAAAACTCTTGTTCTGACATGCAGGCGCCCTAATCTTCTAATACTAAAGCTCGAGAAAACCGCCTAGATGTCTAGAAGCTAGAACCGGATTGGAATGGAGCGAAGTGGACAACATGCGATGAACTTTGCAGAACACAGTCTGTTGTTCTAAGGGACACATTGATGCTAATATGGGAAAATTTGATGACTGCACATGAGAACTCGCTGAGAGTGAGTGATGATAAGGAAAAGCAGAACAAGGCGAACCTTAGGGTGTCCTCTATGGTGCAAGACACGGCCGGGAACGCCGGGAACACAGGTGCTACGTTCGGAGTAGAATGGGCCATCACCATGGATGTCATGGAAACGTCGAGCTCATCGCCACAGAAGCTCAGGCTGATCAGGAACTAGGTAAGGAGCTGCGCAAAGCAATAAGGAAACTCAAAGCACAAATAAGAAGGATCCCCACTCCCTGATTGAGTTGAAATCGGCCGACACTCGGAGAGAAACTCCAATGGTACAGTTTCTGCTGAAGAGACGAAGAACATAGAATAAGAGTGATGGCATCAAGAGTATAGGGGAGGGAATTGAAGCACACAACGTTGCAGATCTTATTGATTTTTGGAGCTCCAGCAGAACACCACTATGATGGCCGGCGTCTAGGAATCAGGGGCCGCGGTTTTTGGTGTTGAACTTGTGCAGGAGGGAGAAAACAGAGGACAAGCTTGGTTCCTCAGACCAGGGAGACGATCCTTGTTTGCTTCCCTTGTTTCATACAAGTCCTTATAAACTTAACGTAGTATTTCCCCAACCTGAGTAAAGGTAATTTGTAAAAGTCCACATTTGAAAAGAACAAAAATGCAAAAAAAAATGTGAACTTGAAATTCAATTCTGACTTTATGCTTAGCATTGTCAAATCCTAATTTGATCTCATTATTGAATGACTCATATTCAAATTAGTCAAACTACCAAGTTTCATAATTTTAGGGCAAGTTTGACCACTTGATTAAATGTGACATAAAAGAGAGAATTCAAATTCAAATTTGAACTCCATATTGAAATTATCCAAACTCCAAATCTGAGTTTATCAATGTGTTCCCCATGTTTCGAATATCAGCCCTGCTAAATATTATTAATTTTGGTCCTCATTTACTGTTTAATTAAATCAAAACGTATCAGAGAAATCAAATTCGAAAATCAAAATTTAAATAAAATTTGACTTTGCCAAATGCCTAATGGAAATGCAAATCTGGATTCCTTCGGATTGAATTATTCTCCCTGCAAAATTTCAGATATCTTAGAGTGGATTTACTATGTGTAATTGAATGGAAACTTGAGATACGGAAGAAGGGCATGGTGGGACCCATTTGTCCGTGAGAAAAAGGGCTGAACCGACTCTGTGTCCTCTGTTTTCGGCGTCAGGTGCAGTGCACTTGATCTTACCGTCTCAAACCCACGTGCTCACCGCTCACATCTTGGCCACCCCAACACTCTCTGCTTTCCTTATCGTCTCCAGTGATGCAAAGCCGAGCACTCAGGTTCTGCTCTTCCCTCGCACAAGGATTTTTTTCCGACGGTGAGCTCCCTCTGTTCCAGCTGAAATCAAGCAAAGGCAGAGGCGGTTGAATCAGTTGTTTCCTGCTTTGTACATCCATGATGTTGACTACAGCTTCCTAATGTCTTTTGTGGCCAGGGAAGTGGAGTGTTTCCCCTGTTCGATGTCCCCTGTGCGCAAGTTCTTGCTCTACTGGTGTGCTCTTCGTCTGCCGACTGATTTAGCTCAACACAGTGAGCTCCTCCCCATTTTCTTGTGCTTTGAGCATCAACGTACTCTGGCGCACCTTGGTGACCATTTTCTTGCTCATCTAGACTCTCCCCGACGTGTGAACCCTTGAAACTGTGGCGGCCGAGTGATGCTATCCTCTATTTCAAGCGACAAGCACGACGTTTCTGTTGTTTCAAGCTTCCTCCCGAGCTACCAAGGGCACTTAATGGTGCGCATGAATGTCCTATATGTTCTTTTCAAACTCAATCATCGATTTGTAGCTTGTAGTATGCGTAACTGTTAAGTCTGTGCTGTTGAGTTCTTATAGCCGCCCAAAGAAATTTTCAAATTCATCGTCTTGGCTCCACCTCACCTTAATACAAGTCCTAAGATTCTTGCACATTTATTTTCTCATCACCCAGGGCGCTTGAATTTGAGCGCCGCGTCCTAACCAAGCTTGGCGACCGTTTTCCCCCAATTTCGGCCGAAACCCTAGCTCTTTATCAAAGTTCCCTTCCCAATCAATTTCCTTACAATTAGAGCTCAATTTCTTATTCTCCAAGTCACCACATATCTTTCCGCGGCAACCGCGCTTAATTTGACCTATCTCTGAGAAAAATCCATGGCACCGCCCTACTTTTTATAGCCGCCCTGGTGAGGATGGAGTTCCAGCCACTCTGGCTATTTCCTTCGCCACCGTTGGAATTTCTGTACCGCACTGCTTCATATACAAAATTCGAGGATAGCTATAGGGCACGGCAACCCCACGCCGGCGAGTCGTCGTCATCTGCCGTGGCCGCGCGCCGCCAGTCTCCCTTACCGAATGTAGAAGAATGGCGACGGTTGGCCCTTTTCGTCAGTGACTAGTGATTGCCCTTCAACCGGATCCATTGTGGCACTCTGATTTGTGTGGCCACGTAGTAAAACTCTATGTCCCAAAGTGTTGCTCGGCTGCGAGTGATCTATTTCAAATCAAGTGGGCCCAGCCTCTGTTTAATCCATTTTCCTATTGAAAAATAATACCAAATTTAGTTCATGTTTAGAAAATTCATATCGACTCGTATATGTGGCCAAGAATTCCAAAGTAAACTTTTTATACTCCTTGTGATATCTACTTTGCAGTGGTTCATTTGCATCAGTATGAAAGTTCATAAATTTCTCTCAATAATTCCATGAAGCAAAATTCCTTTGGACTTTTTTCTTAATTCTCTATTTATTTAAAAGTTCCCGAATTTAACCAGATCCTTACTCATATTTTCCTTGACCCACAGCAAAAATTTCAAACCAATTTGACTTCATTTTATAGGCCAAATTGTGTTCCCAACCTGTATGTACCAGAAAAATTCCAAAATGTACAGAAACATTTCGGAAAATTGTCCAAACATCTAAAATCTACATCTCCCTGTAGAATGCTTAGAAAATTATGAAACCATTTTTTTAGATCACTCTTAACCTCCTCTAAACAGAAAACCAACTCTTGGCCATGGTAAAGCTTCATATTTCTCCTCAAAATTCTGATAAGGGTTAAGATTCAATGAATTTTTATAGACCAGAGACTGCCATGAACCATGCTAAACTTCGGACACAACCCAACTAATACTAACTGGTGTCCACCATAAAATTTGCAAAAGTATAGGACTTGATTTAATATACTAAACTATGTTTCATATTCCTATGTTCAAAATATTGTCAAATCAACTTCATATCCACCTTTCACTAAGTTTCACCTTTGTTCTTCCTCTGTCGGTTCCTATATAGAGCATGGGTCTTCCTGTAGTGATTGTACAGCGATGTGCTTCTTGTTGACGTTTCTTATCACAAAAAAAATCTGCAAATGCACGAAAACTGTTGTGTAGCACTTCCCCTTAAAGAGTATTTCCAAGGGTATTGAATCCAAAGAACGTGTGTGCTAATCTTTCAAAATAATTCACCCAAGGAAACAAAGTTGTTTGATAGGCAGGGAAGAGAGAGAAATCAAAGTATGGATTCTAATTCAAATGAATTTGCGGTAGCTGCTTGCTTCGGGCACGGGTTTACCCCTGGCAATACTAGGACGACTCCCGCCAAGAGCCTATGGCATAGCCAAAGTGGAGGATTACTAAGGATAGATAGGATTTTCACCACCTACTGCCTACCTCTTCAATCCATGGGTCTACGAGATATGCACTGGTGATTTCTAACCTAAGCATCACGCTTACGTTCTAAATCACTACTTTAGTTGTTTCGAACACAAAGCTACAACTAGAGCCTTCAATAAATTAAAGCAATACTTCTACAAACTACCTTGAATTGGAAGTCAAACTTTAAATGAATTCACAAAGGCTTATTTGATTTGAATAACACCTTTGTAGAGGTACGAGTGTAGAAGAGGGACTTGACAAGCCCAAGCCTCCTTCTCCTAGACCCTTCACCACACTCTCCTTCTACTTGGCAGCCTCTAGGACAACTCTAAACCTTAGGAGTTGTAATATATTCTCAACTTTTGGTGTGTGTGTGAAGTGAGGTGTGGGGTGCTATTTATAGGTGGAGAAGGGTTGGTTCCCGCCAACAAATGCGCGTGAGTCAGTCACCACTGACATCTTCAAGCCGGGAGGAGCCAACACGTGGCATTTGACCGGGTTTGGTGCCACTTCATAGTCGGGTGACTAGGGAGGTCGGCCAACTTGGTCATAGCTCCGTTGGAGCTGTGCATTCACAAGGTCTCTGCCAGGTGGGTCTCATCTCTTGATATGGGTTCTACACTGTTAGATGGCCTCGAATACTTCTGTTTGTGGGACATTTGATCCATGTGATGACAAATGGCATCGTCAGATTCATTGAAATCAACTTAATGGATGAGTCCCTACATGTCTTGGTATTTTTTTGTGTAAAATTCACCTACATACAGATAAACACCAACACTTGTGGAATTGGTTAGTTTTTAACCCTACCACTACGTTGTGTTTCTCTTTATGCACATTATGAGGTGAAGTGACGGTCTAAATATGGCACTTAAGGACTGTCAACAAACTCCTCCACACTTAGTCTTTGGCTCGTCCTCGAGTGAAGGCAAGAAGAAGAAGTAAGGTGTTGGCATAAATTTGCTATAATTTAGAAAATGAGGATACTAGATATTTCAAATCATACATCAATTCATGAATTCCCTTTATGGAATGTGGCTACCACATCAATCTTGGGTGCTTGAAGAGCGGAATGGTTGGAATGTAGTTCCCTTGGATCTTCACTTGCCGAAATTATCTGACGATTTGCTATATTCGGAAAGTCAAATAAACAATTGCCCTCATCTCTCATTTGGAATCTCTCAAAGTGTTTTGATCCTCACCTTGTCATGTTTCGCCAATTTTGTCCCTATACTAAATATGGTTATATCTGGAGCCTGGTAGGGATAAATGTGGCACACATTGCAATTCATATATTAGTAAGTCAAAAACTTGATCCAATGAGAGATTTATGCAACAAACAATTTGACAAAGAAAGTCCTTGTGCACATGAATGAATGGATAAATGTCACTCTATCGTTTTCTCTCTTTAAGGATGAAACATGACTACTTTATCCCTCTCCTTTTTTGCATATTTTCTCTTTTGAAGAGTAGATGTTTTTTCGTAGCCATGTCTTCTACTTTTTTTTTTATTTTTCTAGAGAGATTTTTTATAACCATAATGTATGGAGTTTCTTTATTAGATGGATGAATGGTGGATGCAAATTCTCAATGTGAGATATTTTGCATGAATAGGCTACACAAGAATTTCTAAGTCAAAAGTTCATGCATGTCACTCAATTGGGTCACAAGTTTGACAAAGTTCGATAAAAAACAAAGTGGCATATGCATGTGGTTTTCAATAAGTGTATCATATGGCCATGGTGGGTATTTAAATTTCCAATGAGAGAAGCAGGCAAAGTTCAAGACTTCAAATTTTTTGCAAACAACAAAATCAATTTCAAGTAAAGAGATATCTCCTCAAATAACTCATTTACCATATCACACTAGTCAAATACTTAGATGACGTGTTTTTCCAACTTTAATTTTGGGAATCACAAACAAGGCAATAGTTTGAAATATAAAGTATTCAAATTTTCAGCTCAAGCAAATTTTGATTACCACGTTTTAATCTCGAATATTGAGTTGATTCGTTTTAAATATTCAGTTTTAAAAAGGAAATCAACTCAAACAGCAGGGTAGCACATATATTCAGAGATAAGAGATTCAAACCGAACTTGTGGAGCGAAAAAAGGCATGTGGGGCCCACACCAGGTCGGCCGACCCCCTTCTGGCCTCTCTGTTGCTCTGTTTCGACGTGTTGAGTCGTATGTTCGCTTGCGACCTGTTTCAGGATGCAACGCTATTTTTGCACGTAAGGATTTCACAATTTGGGGTGCCTCCCCCACACTTGTTCCCTGGACTCTTTATTTTAAAAAATAACTAAAAGGGGGAACTTTATCGGGTTAAATGAAGAGGAAAGTTCACTTTATTGAATTCAAAAACGGGGGAACGGGAGATGGATTTTTTTTGGATGGTGCAAGGTTTCCCTCTCTGTACCCGTCAATAAATAAGAAAGGAAAATATGATAGCACCGAGAGTCTTGTTGGGATACATTGGGAGAGTCCGCATGAGAAAATAGAACACCGACGACGCAAAGGAGGAGTCAGCGACCTTAGGGTTTGTCCAAACACCTTTTTGCTCCGCTCGGGCCAGGTTTTCATGGGTTGGCTTAATGGGCCCCATAGATGCTTAATTGGATGGACCCATTAATTGGGCGCGGAGAATTTAGATAGGATTTAAAGAAATGGCATGAAAATCAATAAGATTTATCATGTCAATTTTCTTTTCGTCCACCTTCTCCTGGGACTCAAGAAATAATTTGAGTCGGTGCTCATTCACTTGAAATAGCTGATCATCATCACCTTGGAGTGTGACTGCTCCATGGGATGAGGTTTCTACTACAGTGAAGGGTCATTCACATTTACTTCTAAGCTTCCCATGTGCAAAGATTTTAAACCGAGAGTTGAAGAGTAGAACTTTATCTCCAGGTTTGAACTCTTTTGGCATAATCCTCTTATTGTGCCATCATTTGGTTCTTTCCTTGTATATTTTGGCACTATGGTATGCCTTATCTCTCCATTCTTCCAACTCGGAAAGTTGCTTCAATCGGTGTTTTTGGTCTTGATGAAGGTCCATGTTCTACCACTTGATGGCCCAATAGGCTCTATGTTCCAATTTTATTGGAAGATGACAAATCTTCCCATAGAAAATTTTGAATGGAGACATGCCGATGGGGGTTTTGTAGGCAGTACGGTATGCCCACAATGCGTCGGGTAGCTCATGCTTCCATCCCGTTTCCATTTCCAACATAGTCTTTTGCAGAATATTCTTAATTTGCTTATTATATGTTTCCGTTTGACCACATTTTTGTGGGTGGTATGGAATAGCAACGTTATGCTAGACACCAAGCTCCCTCAAAAAGATCTTGAAGGTCTTATCTATGAAATGAGACATTCCATCACTTATGACCATACGGGGAGTGCCAAAGCGTGGGAAAATGATCTCATGGAACATTTTCCTAGCTTGCTTGGAATTAGCATTTTTGCATGGCAAGGCTTCTGCTCATTTTAACACATAATCTATGGCCACCACGATATACTCGAAACGATAGGACCTAGGGAAAGGCCCCATAAAATCAATACCCCAAACATCAAATAATTCCACTTGGAGATTATATGCTAGGGGCATCGCATTGCAAGCGGTTATTCCTCCATGCATCTGGCATATCCAACATCTGCGAATGAATTCTTTTGTGTCTTCATACATAGAAGGCCAATAGAATCCACTCTGCCAGATCTTTGCCTGGGTACAGTAAACACCTTAACGGCCACCATAGGGGCTAACATGGCATTTCTCAATAATCTTGGTGCATTCGATTGATGGGACACACCTTCTAAGAAGGCCATCGACACAGACTTGATAGAGGTATGGGTCGTCCCAAAGGTGTCTACGACTTTCATAGATGAGTTTCCTTTTGTTTTCCTCTGGTGGTAAATAACTCATGACCATGAAGTTCACAATATCCACATACTAAGAGTGAGAGTCAGTCACCATGAGAATCATATCATCTCGTAGGAAGTCATTGATAGGAATATCCATGAGTTGAGTGACTTCCATATCTGAGAGATGATCTGCAACGGAATTTCTACTCCTTTCTTATCCTTGATTTCTAAATCAAACTCTTGGAGTAGAAGAATCCATCGGATTAGCCTTGGTTTAGCATCCTTTTTTGTGAGCAAGTACTTCAAGGCAGCATGATCTGTGTAGACTATGACCTTGGCTCCAATCAAATAGGACCTAAACTTATCAATAGCAAAAACTATAGCTAAGAGCTCTTTTTGGGTTGTGGCATCATTGAGTTGAGCTCTTGTTAGAGTATTTCTATCGTAGGCTATTGCGTGATGCTTTTTATCTTTGGTTTGGTCTAGGACCGCACCAACAACAAAATCACTAGCATCACACATGATTTTGAATGGCGGCATCCAATCGGGAGGTTGGATGATTGGAACTGGGTGCCTTTTTGAGTGTATCAATTGATTTAAGTCATCATTGAAATCAAATGGACCTTTTTTAGATAATAGGTTAGTGAGGGGTCTAGCGACTTTTGAGAAATCTTTGATGGATCACCGATAGAACCCCGCATGACCTAGAAAGTTGTGAATTCCCTTAATGTTGAAAGGAGGTGGAATTTTTTCAATGACATCAATCTTTGCTTTGTCCACCTCTATCCCTCTCTCAAACACTAAGTGTCTAAGGACGATGCCAACACAGACCATGAGATGACACTTTTCCCAATTAAGTACTAGGTCCTTCTCATGGCATCTTTGTAAGACCTTGTCTAAGTTTTTCAGGCAATGATCAAAAGTGTTTCCATAGATAGATAAACAGTTCATGAAAACTTCCATGATCTCTTCAATCATGTCAGAAAAGATGGACATCATGCATCTTTATAAAGCGGCAGGAGCATTACACATGCAAAGGACAAACGCCGGTAGGCATAAGTTCCGTAAGGACATGTCAATGTGATCTTACTATGATCGTCGGGATGGATTGGGATTTGATGATAACGTGAATACACATCAAGGAAACAAAAGTAAGAGTGTTTTGCCAACCGCTCTAACATCTCATCGATGAAGGGCAGTGGAAAATGATCCTTCTTTGTAGCATTGTTAAGTTTTCAGTAATCAATGCACATCCTCCATCCCATGATGGTTCGTTGAGGAAGTAATTCATTCTTCTCATTTTAAACGACCGTCATACCTCCCTTATTAGGCACTACTTGAACTGGGCTGACCCATTCACTATGAGGAAAAGGGTAAATAATCCCAGCATGCAGAAGTTTCAAGACTTCCTTTTTGACAACCTCCCGCATCACATTATTCAATCGCCTTTGAGGTTCCCTTTAGAGGACACTCTCAGGGTCAATAGGAATGCGATGGGTGCATAACGCTAGACTAATCCTCTCGAGATCCTCTAGTGAATAGCCAAAAAGAGCTCTATGCTTTTCTAGCATGGCTATGAGTTTGAGTGTCTCATTATCTGAAAGCTTGTCACTTATAATCACAGGGGCTTCCAAATCGCCATTTAGAAAGGCATAACGTAGGCCTGGAGGTAAAATTTTTAGCTCAACAGGAGGTTTTGGGAAGAACTCTTCTTTGGCAAATTCAATCGCCTCTTGAAAATGACCCCCCTCTTGGATGAACTCTTCTTCTCCTTCAATTTTAGGGGGTGCTAAGAATTGAAGAGTTCTAACCTCTTCTATTGATTCATCTTGGATGGGAGATTTTGCGGATGTGTTCTTGGAATGTAGGATAGGAGTAGAGAACTTTCTCCCTTCAAGTTTGACATTGACGTTTCCTTCCAAAGAAGTTTCCATGAGAAATTTCCCAATGGGAGTCCCAATCATAATGTCGAAATATTGGATTTCAAGCACATGGAAGTCTAGGATAGACTCAATATCTTCGTGTCTTATAGACACATATTGCAAAACCCCGCATCCTTCAAGGATGTTTCTGAACGAATCTTGGAAAGATTTACATGATGGTACCAACGGCACATCGTCCAGAATGGTGAGAGCACAAGAATCAAAAAAGATATTTGCTCCAACAGTGGGGTTGTATAGGACCTTCATTGGTGTTCCTCTAATAAAAAATAGAATAGTTGCCAAAGGTGAGGTCATCCGAAGGATTTCGGGTGACTGCTCAACTTCCGCAGTCCATTCCATGCTTAGAATAGAGGTTAACTAGTTGACTATCTGTTGGACAAACACTCCATCAGGTGGGTCAGGTGGAGTTAGTGGCAATGATGGTTTCCTATGGCAACCGTACTTCGAGGTATTTCCAAAATCTTCAAATATATCTTCCTCGAAGTAGAAGGGAAACTCCAAAGGTTAAATTTCTTCTTCCTTCGTAGTTTTTGGCTCGGGAGAGGATTCCTCCGGCAAGGTTTGAGAAAAGCAATATATGGGTTCATCCTTGTCCATGGGTTTATCCTCGGTTCTTGACACGATTTCCTATTGAGGAGGCTCATTATGACCCATAATGAAGAAAGAATTTTCTAGAACTCAATCTAGAAGATCCTTGTTTTCTTTTGACGTCTTATGAAGGAAAGATCCTCCAACTGTAATGTCAAGATGTAGGGTAGACTCTTTGTTTAATACCATTTAGAAGTGTTGCAAAAGCATCGGATCAGGGATGGACAAATCTGGGCCAGAATTTCTCAAAAGAGAAAATCTATCCCATGTTGCACCTATAGACTCCTTCTCCATCTGTTGGAAGCATAATACTTCCTCCGTAAGGAAACAATTTGAGCAATTGGAAAGAAAGCAAGAAAAAATTTGTCTCGTAATTCATTCCAATTTCCGTTTGTCTTCCCAATGTTGTGGTCATACCATTGTTTGTTTCCTTAAGAGAAAAAGGAAACAACTTCCATTTGGGAGTTTCCTGTGTCATACCCTTGACTAAGGCATGAACACAGTTGTTCAAACACTCGTAGATGGTGGTAAGGGTTTTCACAATCCGTTTCTAAGAAGGATTGTTCCCGAACCATGGCTATAAAGCCAGGGCGAAGTTCGTAGCTAGTAGAACAAATTGGTTCCGCCAAAGGCGGTGGCTCACAAAACGTGCCCTTTGGGGCAGGATAAAAAAATGGTGGGTTGCTCCATATATGTGGTGCTGGTAAGAAAAGGAAAGATAAGATAAGAAGATAGATACGAGGGTGAATAAGGTTCGAAGATTAACAGCAACCGTCCCCGGCAACGACGCCAGAAATGCTTGTTACATTTCTTACGTCACATATAAAAATCCGCAAGCGCACAAAAAGTGTCGTGTAACACTTTCCCTTCAAGAGTATTCCCAAGGATATCAAATCCAAAGTGTGAGACCTATGTGTGATGAATACATTGGCTTTGATGATATAAGTTCTGAAATTCTTCCAAAATACCCTTTTTAGCAAGGTCCGGCTCTAGCTTCGAGCTTCTGCAAGGTCCGACAATAGGTTCGACTTTCTTTGTCAAGGTCCAACATGTTTTTGGGTAGCTCCGGTGAGTTTTGTCTTTAGCTCCGGCATGTATTTGATAGCTCCGGCATGTCTTTGTTAAGCTCCGATATGTTTTGATAGGACCGACTTATGTTGGTTAGCTCCGACATGTTTTTCTAGCTCCGGCTTTTGGGTTGACTAGTTCTGACTAGCTTTGGCAGGCTCTGGTGCTAGGTTGTACTAGCTTTGGTAAGCTTCGGCGCTAGGTTGTGCTAGCTTTGATAAGCTCAGATGCTAGGTTGTACTAGCTTTGGTAAGCTCCAGCTCAAGCTCCGGTTAGCTTGGCAAGGTTCGGAGCTTGATCACAATGTTCCTGCTTTTACTATGAATTATCTCGAACTTGCTTTACATTGATGGAAAGTTTCTTAGTGATCTTTTACTAAGTTTTTGATGTGTTTTGGTGGTTATGACTAATATCGTTTTTGCTATGGTTTGCAATATGCTTATGTGAAGTGCTCACGTAAGATGTTGTAGTTTTGGAACTAACGTGAGTCAAGTCGAGGATTTGTGCTCGGAAGTAATGGTTGTTTATTCATGTGCAGGTGTTGCTTGGGTTCAATACATGGCTGGTGACGGGATCCATTGAACTAGTCTTAGGGAGAATATGAGGTTCAACAATCAAGTTCCGGAGGAATTGTGGTTAAGTTGATCGGGAGGTTGCGCAACATATTTGAATAAAAAACAATGCATATGAAGGTATCGTGGACGTCATTGGAAGATGTTTGCACGTATGAAAGGAGTGCATGGATGTGGCTACATGGTTCCGAGGTGTGATGAAGAGATGTGGACATAAAGAATTGGTCGGAAAGGTCCAACCGACTAGGTTATGGACTCAAGCTGCGGCTGAGTCGTGTTTGACTCAAATATGGAAAGATTTGAGTTGGTTATGATAGGATTTTGTGTGTATCACGAATTTGAGTTGTTTTAGGAATGTGGGATACATTCCTAAGGTGTTTGGAAGTCTTAATATTTCTTCTATCTGTGTATAGAAGAGTCCTAAGCAGTTATGGAAAGTATCGATTCGTGATTTGAGTAGGATTATAGTCCTAGTTGAGATTGGGTTGGCCTAAGGGCTTCTTGTATAAGCATGGGAGGCCAGAGCTCATGGGAGACGACTTCGGGGATGTTCCTCTCGTGTTCTATTGAATAAAATTCATAGTTGAAAGGAACCTTTGTGCCTTGTTCGCCTGACTTGTTCCAGACAAGTTTTTCTCGTCGAGTTTTCTGCACAACACTACCTTTCTTTGGTGGTTTTATCATAACTCGAGTTTTATAGATCCAATTGACGTAATTCTTTTTGGTTTGTCTTCACAACTTGATTATATATCGTTTTCCAAAATTTCACGGTCATTGTATTTGTGGTTTTTGATCTACATGTGTTTCTTTGCAGTGTTCCAGAACTGTTTTTCTCGGGTAGAACAAGACTGACCTTTGTTCGATCTGTTGATCGTAACTTGAGTTTCTCTCGACGGATTTTTGTGATTCTTGTTGTGTCGTCTTAGTAAATTGATTCTCTCTGATCTCTATCACTTTTTTCATGGTGAAACATGTTTATATTAGTCTAACACATGATTTCTTTAACAGAATGTTTTTCTGCCGAAGGGGTTGGGATTTAATTGTTTCCGCTGCATAAGATATTTTAATCTACGATTCACCAGCCTCTGGTAGATTTTCATGTGCTCTTCAATCCTACAATTGGTATTAGAGCCACGGTGCTCTAATATTTGTGATTTGCACGTCTTTTGACTAATCATCATGGAGAAATACTCCGCATAACCTTGTGTCTTTAGTGGTACTGATTTTCAGATTTGGAAGGCACATATGGAAGCCTTCATCCAGGCTCAAGGCTTCGCAATATGGGAAAAGGTATACAAGCCTCATGAAGTGCCGGCAAACGATCAAGTTCAGCTAAAAATCTGAGAGATGTCGACAACAACAACAAGGCTCGAAACATGATCATACATGGATTAACTCAAAGCGACTTTGACCGTGTTGCACACCTCCGATCTGCATATGATGTGTGGAAAGCACTTTGTGACTACCACGAAGGATCCAACACGATCAAGGAGGTAAGGAAAGACATGTTCAAGAAAGAATACATGCGCTTCGAGATGCATCCCGGTGAGTCTATTGATGACCTTTTTGCTCGCTTTAATAAAATTCTGAGCAACATGCAGTTCAAGATGCAGCCCACTGACTTCTTCAAGTCGGGAGGAGCCAACATGTGGCATTTGACCGGATTTGGCACCACTTCCTAGTCCGCCGACTAGGGAGGTCGGCAGACCTGGTCATAGCTCCATTGGAGTTGTGCTTTCTCCAGGTCTCTGTCATGTGGGTCCCATCCGTTGATACGTTGGATGGCCTCAAATACTTTTGTTTGTGGGCTATTTGATCCACGTGATGACACGTGGCATCACCTAATTCGTCGAAATCCAATTTAATGGATTACTCCCTGCATGTCTTGATATTTTTTTGGGTATAATTCGCTTGCATAGAAATAAACACCAACACTTGTGGAATTGGTTAACAGTGAGATTATAAAGAGTGGAGAAAATTTTAGGAGGGGTAGAGGTCGACCAAGGTTGACATGGCAGGAGGCGATGAAACGAGATTTAAAGGAGTGGGACATACCTAGAGATTTGGCTCATCATAGGACTGCATGGAAATTGGCAATTCATGTGCCAGAATCTTAGTTTATTCGTAATTTGTTACTCTTATCTTCTTTCTTATTAACCCATTTCTAGAATAAATAAAATGTAGATTTTTTTTACTTTCATCTTATTTTCTATTACTTTTCTTCAAAATTGTTGGGTTTCATTTCTAGCCGACCCCAACTTGTTTGGGACAAAGGTTTGGTTGTTGTTCTTGTTGTTCTTGACTTGTGGAATTGGTTAGTTTTTAATCCTACAACTACATTGTGTTTCTCTTTTAAGCATATTATGAGGTGAATTGACGGTCTAAATATGGCACTTAAGGACCGTCAACACTTCTCTCTTGTCATTCCTATAGTTTTCTTCTTGCTAAACTATATGCTCATGTATATCATATTGAAATTCATCTTCACACTCCTCCAAAATCAACTTTGTAAATTTACTCCTTCACCCTAGAAATAAGATAAAACAACAACCCTCCTGTAGCCAATTGCATCGCATGTTTAATTCTGCATAAGATCAATTAAGTTGTTTGCCTCTTTACTAAACTTTGTTCTCTCACTTATGCATATTCATATCAACTAGTGAGCATGATGAAGGAATTCAGTGCGGAGCATCATATGGAGGAAGAGGAAACTGAGGTGCTTGCTACAAAGAGTTTATTATGGAGCAGCAGGAGGAGTACCTGAAGTCGAGAGTTGATGAGAAGATCCATTTCGAAGATCAAGAGCCGACTTTATTGACTTTTATTTAGTGGCAACTATGGAAATCCTCGGTTTGCATTTAAGTCATTTATAAAATTTTGCTTTTATCACTATGTATACTAGTATATAAATTGTGCATTAGTTCCATTGTGTTTGAATACTCCAAATGCATGACCCACAATCCCATGGAATATATGGGTAGGTTTATAGCTCAACCAGTAGAACTGCCATGCTAATGTTGTAGGGACAATAGAAGTCGAGTGGTTTGAATCCACTCGCGAGATAGCTATATTATCACCTGGGATTGGTTATTTTAGAGAATGGTTTATGAACTGATTATGAGATCGGGTAGTGAGGTAGGAGGTGTAGCTCTGCCTGTGTCGGTTAAGGACCAATCATTATGCTGTCCTGTTGAGCGAGTTTGAACTGTACCAGAGTGATACTGGATATTTAGGATCCAGGAAACCGATGTACCTTGGGAAGCCTTCGTTGAGTCTTTTTTTATCGCCTCAGGCTTTCGGCCGCAGCACAGTAGACATAAACTAGCTCAGGACATCTTCACAACGGAAGGTGCACCATGAGTGGGAATACTGACCTAGACAATTGAATCGATTCAACTTGGGTGGAACTTGGGAAAGGATGCTGAGTACAACGTCCATGAAGTGCACCTACGTGACTTCTAGTACGGGCGTACACGTCGTGTATTCTGGGTATCTTTGATTCGAATCACTGCCCCTCATGGTTATGAGTACCACTTGTTCGCTGTTCTGTGATGTAGTAATAAAGAGTAGTTGGAAGGATATGAATATGATGATATGAATAATATTTTGTATTGTAACCTTCGCTGAGTTAGAGATAGCATAATGAAAGTTATCATTTCCAAACATTTAACTTGAAAGAAGCTTATGCAGCTTTGGGCAAGTATCGTCGTGGATGAAGCATTTCTTGTTTGATTGTGAAGTTCATTATGATGCATGCCCACTGATCTCACATTTTCTACTTTAAAACTGACAACTAAGGTTTTACTTTTGGCGAGTTCATTTCTGCAAATTTATCTTTCCATCTTTAGAGTTCCTACATGTAGATTTTCATGCCTTAGGTGAGACGGTTAAGTCTTGCTGAGCCTTCGTGATCACAGTTGCTTTATATGTGGTTTTGCAGGTTTACTTATATTGTTCCTGTTATGGGTTGTTCATCAGACCTCGAGCTGTCGAGCTGTATCTCTCATGTGGCACCACGCCGTCGCCTTATCATCTTCATGTTGCTAGTGAGAAGCATTCGCGGGCATGGACGACTTCTCTTGTGCGTAAATAGGTTGAGAGTGTGATATATACCTTCTGCTACGCGTGTACCTTTGTGGTACACTATGTTGTAAACAAAATTTTATTATGAAATGAAAACTTTGTATCTTTATTATATTTTTTTGTGTGTGTTGTGTATGCTGTTGAGTGCCGCATCGCACGACATCACCCAATGTGTTTCCTGGAATGTTGGGATCCCGGTCCTTTCAGTCTGGCATCAGAGCTGCATTGGGAATAGCATGCTCAAAAAGTGCTTATTTTTGAAAACTCCGAAGTAGTCGAGTGAGGATTAGTCTATATGCCCACATAAGGTCTATTATAGTATTAGTTACTTAAGGTGGAAAAGCTAACATATGTGTTATTATATTTTATAACGACGCTCCAATATCCGGTAAGAGGTAAGTTACATCACCGCAAGCGAATCAATTGTGATAAGCTCCCCGTAAGAGAGGTAGCACAATGATTGTCCCCTGCGGCTTGGCACGAGAGTTAATATGAGTCTCTGAACCTTCTCATGGTTCTGAGAACATATGAAACACCGCTCCACGACGTGCTTCAGGCAAAAGCATGAATACCTTATTGCGTGGTCAAAAATGTGAAGTATGCAACTCTTGAACGTTAAATGTTCACAGGGGTCATACGCACCGCTGATCCCTAGCGCAAGAGATTAATGACGTGGCCACCTATCGTGTGGTTGAAAAGCACTTAGTGTGTTTTTTTAAGAAACACACGAAAGCGTCTCTTACTGGTGCAGAATTAGGCAAATACTTGGGACCCCCATCGAGTGGTAGAAAACCCAGTCATGAACCTCGATATGCGGCTCAGCTCGGGGCAGCACGTATGGAATGATACGTGACAGATGTTCTTACTTTCATATATATTATTGTGACTGCCTGAAATGATCACCCGTGCAGGCCGTGCTGTACGGCACCATAATGAGTTTTTTGTAAATTAAGTGTCTTATGCAGGTACACTAACCCCGTTCATTGTATTGCGCTTAGAAAATGTTTGCGAGTGACCGTTTATAGCGTCACCGATTGATACGTATATGCTGGTAATAACCGGTTAGGATTTTCACTTTTGTGAGGCACGTAGTACCGACATGTATACCATCAATTGGTAATTGAAGATTGCTGTAAAATGGCCTAAATATGGTGTAAGAATTCATGTATTACCTATCGAGCTCTGATTTTGAACTAAGTTTCAAAATTGGAGTAGGTTTAAACTCGAGTACTTCGAAAATCAGAGTGTCCTGTTTTCTGCCAGAAAAAGACCTGATTTCAAAAAGCGATAACTCCCAGTAGAAAACTCAAATGAAGATGTACCATTAATGGTTGGAACGATCAGAGAGTCTTATAAAACCTTTCTGTTCATACCGGAGCATAATCCATCTCTAACTTGTTCAAAATGTTAAAATTCCAAACTCTGTCAAATCTGGACAGAAACTGGGACAGTTTTTGAACTGTTTGCTATTTCTGTCATATCTCCTAGTAGAAAGAGCGAATGGATTCATATGATACATTTCCAGAATGCTCACATGATATGTAACAATGTTGTGATTTAAATTTCTGTCAAATTTTTAATATATCTATATGTAAAACTGTGATCAAATCAGCAACATTCAAAGGAGGTGCTGTCAAAATTTCTCCAAAAATCTGGGAACCTCGTCCAAGTTTAAATATCCATGTCTCTTCAACCAGAAATGATATGACGAAAAATAAATACAAAATTGAAATACTTGGAAGTCCTCTACAATCTTTCTATTCACTCGAAGACTAGAATCCCTCTCTAAATTGGTTAAAAGTCCACAACACCACAAACTGTACATAAACTTCAAATTTGGGAACTGTTTCTTTACTTTTCTGTAATTTGCCCATAACCTTCAAAATAAAAATCACTAAGAGTCACATGTTACAATTTTATGAATCTTACGAGTCATACTACAACATTGTAGTTTTGAGTTTTGATGAATTATGATCAGAAATGCAAGAAACAAATGGATCAAGTGGGTACCTCCAAATGGGATGCTGCTGCAAGTCTCCAGAAAAAACTGTCAAATTTGCAAAGCTATATATCCAAAACCACAACTTCTATGATGGCAACCAAACACTTTCTGGAAAGGTTTTGAAGTTAACTACAACTTTGTTATTCAACACCAGAGCTGAGTCTACAGTTAGCTAGCTCAAAAGCTCGGTTAAGTGCAAACTGGTCAATCTGGACACAGTGAGATAGTGGGCAGAGTCAGTTTGAAAATTTTCAAATCATTCAACTTTGTTTTCACCTCTATGAGTGCACAGCACCTATCGATGATGATTGTTTGGTGTAAATTTCTCAACCTCCTAGTTCAAAACTTAAGGGAGAAGGTGTGCACTCAAGGAAATTTGGTATTCAAAATATCCACCTCATTTACATTGTACCCTGTCGATAACAAAGTGATCGTGTGAGATTACATCTTCGAAGGAATCCAGCTCCAAGAACAAGGTTGACTCATCATAGAGGGAATTTAATTTCAACTCCAAAAGAGCAATCAAGGAGGATATCAATCACCACTACATGATGGAAGAGAATATTAAGTGAAGCACTATTAAGAACGACTTTAGTAGTCTCGACCTTATGTCTAGTTACACTTGATTATAGAGGTAACCTAGTTTGTGATTTCTATCCTGGATATAACTCTAGGAGTCAGAAGGTGCCTCCAAGATTAAGGTAAATAGATAAAGAAGTGGATCAGGTTATGCACAAGCTGGAAAAGGTTAAGATGGTTAGTGTTTTCCCACATTCCTTGTCAAAATTAGTAATGTGAATTCCTTGACCATGGTCGAGTCATGAAAGTAACATTATTGAGTTCATTTCACGACCATGGTATCCAATTCTTGCAAATAATGAATTATTCTTTATCCTTGTGTGAGTGGTACTACTCATTCTTGCTCACAACTTAAAAGTTGATGCACCATACATATTGCAAGACACTGAGAATTGCACAACCAATCATGTGCAACCATATTGTATGCATCATACATATGCATCATTGTGCACCATACATATGCATCATTGGGCATCATACATATGCACCATTTGCACCATACCATGTGCGTATGCATTCCACTATAAAACATGTGATGCATCATGAAGCGTCATTGCTAATGAAATAAAACTATATGCTGCATGATTAATACCTAAAAATTTGAGCAAGAATTTGTATCTCCATCTAAATCTTTAAATGTCTAAATCTTCTGACCTTTAAGCTCAACGCGTAGAATTGCCATGCTAATGTTGTAGGGAATCCGGTAGAAGTCGAGTGGTTGGAATTCACTCGCGAGATAGCGATATTATCACCTGGGATTGGTTATTTTAGAAAATGGTTTATGAACTGAATATGAGATCGAGCAGCGGGGTAGAAGGTGTAGCCCTGCCTGTGTCGTTAAGGACCGATCCGTATGTTGCCCTGTTGAGCAAGTTTAAACTGTACCAGAGTCATACTAGATATATGGGGTCCAGGAAACTGATGTACCTTGGGAAGCCTTTCTTGAGACTTTTTCGATTGCCTTAGGATTTCGGCCACAGCACAATAGACGAAAACTTGCTCATGACATGTTCACAGCGGAGGGTGCACCGTGAGTGGGAATACTGTCCTTGACGGTTGAATCGATTCAACTTGGGCGGAACTTGGGAAGGTTGTTGCGTACGACGTCCGTGGAGTGCACCTACATGACTTTCATTACGAGCATACATGTTGTGTTTTCTGGGTATCTTTGATTCAAATCACCATCCCTCGCGGTTATGAGTACTACTTGTTCACTGCGCTGTGACGTAGTAATAAAAAGTAGTTGGAAGAATATGAATATTCTGCTATGAATAATCTTTTGTATTGTAATCTTGGCTGAATTGGAGATAGCATAATTAAAGTTATCATTTCCAAACATTTAACTTCAATGAAGCTTATGGAGCTTTCAGCAAGTGTCATCGTGGATGAAGCATTTCTTGTTTGATTGTGGGGTTCATTATGATGCATGACCACTGATCTCGCATTTGATACTTTAAAACTGACAACTAAGGATTTACTTTCAGCAAGTTCATTTCTGCAAATTCAGCTTCCCGACTTTAGAGTTCTTGCATGTAGAGTTTCATTCCTTAGATGAGATGATTAAGTCTTGCTGAGTCTTCAAGCTCACGGTTGTTTATATGTGGTTTTGCAAGTTTACATATATTGTTGTTCTTATGGGTTCTCCATGAGACCTCAAGCTGTCGAGGTGTATCTTTCACATGACACCACATCCCTACCTTATGATGTTCGTGTTGCTAATGAGAAGCGTCCACAGGCATGGACAACTTCTCTTGTACTTAGATAGGTTGAGAGTGTGATATATACTTTCTGCTGCGTGTGTACCGTTGTGGTACACTATGTTGTAAACACTATTTTGTTACAAAATGGAAACATTGCATCTTTATTATGTCTTTCTGTGTGTGTTGTTGGGTGCCGCATCGTACGACACCACCCAATGTGATTTCTGGAATGTCGACATATTTCACGAGAATAGCCATGGGTCACTACACTCGCAAAGAATTGGTATCTCAACAAATGAAGAAAGATTCAAACTCTTTGCAGCATCATAAGATAATTTAATATTCGGTTCCTCTTAGGCCTTCAAAGTGCAAAGACACGCACATATGGTAACTGCCAGGTTTTTGATATGTCAAAGTCACCATATATCAAATAAAGAATTTAGATGGTACCTAAGGAGTTTCGCGAGTTTAACAATCAAATGGTAAACTCGTGCATAAAGAAAATCAAGGGTTTCACAAGGTTGATCAATTAACTGATGATCACACGAGGGGGGACGTATATTTTGAAACGTCCAGATACTCGAACCTAAGCAAGTCAAGGATGACAGTTCAAGCTTTTGCTTAGCTAGAAAGGATATTGAGTAATTGGTTTCCCTGCTATTACTCAGTGAAAAAGATCTAAGCAATGAATGATAAAACACAAGGATTGTGAGAAGATCAAGGTCATTAGACATTATCTAATGGTTTGAATGGAGATACATATTCTTGCTATGATTTTTAGTATTAATCATACATCATATCTTTCTTATTACATATAGTAGTGATGCTTCATGATGCATCACATGTTATATCGTACAATGCATATGCACATGGGATGGTGCAAACAGTGCATATGTATGGTGCATAATGATGCATAATTATGTATGGTGCATACAAGGTGGTTTCACATGATGGGTTGTGCAATCCTCAAAATTTTGCAATACGCATGATGCATCATCTTTTAGGTTGTGAGCAATAATGAGCAAAACATTCCAACACAAGGAATATCTAAACTTTGCAAGGTGAGGATAACTTGGTCTCGAAGAGATGCTAACAAGGAATGCCACCTTTAAGACAGCCGAGTTCATGAATCTGTGAGACGAGTGTTGGCAAGAAGGATGGGAAAAACACTACAAAATCTTAATATTAGTTAAGATCGAGATCACACCAACTAACTTATCTATTTCTTCGTTGTACTTCTTTCCAAGCTCTTCTCTGGTTGTCGTAGTGGACACGATCGATCTTGAGCATCGTATTCCTATGGTTGTCTATGCATCTTGTGTAAACCGTGACAAGAAGTTTGCAACTGCTAAAGTGAGTTGAAGATCTTCACTTGAAATTGTTGGATCGAAGAGCATGTGAAAAGCTACCATAGGGGGTGAATGGTAAAATAAAACTTTTTCGGCGGAAGCAACAAAAACCCCTCAACAAAAAATCAATCTGCTAATAAATCTTGTGTGCAACTTATATAAACGTGTTCAACCATGACAAAAGTAGTATATATTATAGAGAATCAAGTCACAAGGACATGTAAACAGAAATCACGGAAAACCGTCGATAATAACTCATGTTATGATTGAAAGATCGATCAAAGGTCAACCTGCTCTACCTGAGTAAAAACAAATCTGCAACACTACAAAGAAACTCGTGTAGGTCCGAAACCACAAATCCAATGATTGTGAAATTTTCACAGATGATATATAATCAAGTTGTGATGAAAACACCAAAATAATCACGTCAATTGGATATGTAAAACTCAAGTTATTATAAAACCACCAAAGCAACGTAGTGCTGTGCAGAAACTCAACGAGAAAAACTTGTCTGAAACAAGTCAGACGAACAAGGCACAAAAGCTCCTTCAAACTACGAATTTTATTGATCAAAACACAAGAGGAACATTCCAAAGTCATCTCTCAACGAGCTCTGTCCTCCCTTGCTTATATAACCAGCCCTAAGGCCGACCCAATCCAAAGTAGGACTCTAATCCTACTCAGTTTAACCCGAAACTTTTCATAACTACCCAAGACTCTTCTATACGCAGATAGAAGCAATCTCAAGACTTCCAAACCCCTTAGGAATGTATCCCACATTCCTAAAACAACTAAACTTGGTGAACCACATGAAATCTAACAAAAAAACTCAAAACTTTCCATCAATGAACCATAACCACCTCAGCCGCAGCGAGAGGCATAATCCAGTCGGTTGGACCTTTTCGACCATATCTTTACGTCCTCTTCTCTTCATCATGCCTTGGAACCATGTTGCCACAACCATGAACTCCTTTTAAACAAGCAAACACATTAAAACAACGTCCATGATACCTTCATATGCATTGTTCTTGACCCAAACATGCAGCGTGACTTTCTGATCAACTCGACCACAATTCATATTGAACTTGTTTGTTGAACCTCATCTTCTCCCTAAGTCTAGTTCAATGGATCCCATCACCAGCCATGTATTGACCTCAAGCAACAACTGCACATGAATAAACAACTATTCTTCTGAGCACAAGTCCTCGACTTGACTCACATTAGTTCGAAAACCACAACACCTTACGTGAGCACCTCACATAAGCATGATGCAAACATAGCAAGATAACACCAGCCTTAACCACCAAAACACACGAAAAACTTAGCAAATGAATACTAAGCAAACCTTACCATAAGCATAAAGCAAGTATGAAACATTTCAAGTTAAAAGAAGAACCACTGCGATCTTGCACCGGACCTTGCCAAAGCTAACCGGATCTTACGTTGGACCTTGCCAAAGCTAACCCGACCTTGTGCGGGACCTAGCCAAAGTTTGTCGGAGCTCACGATGGACCTAGCCAAAGCATGTCGGACCTTGCACCGGACCTACCCAAAACATGTTGGGCCTATCGTCGAACCTTGCCGAAGCTTCCGAAAAAAAGTCAAACCTATTGTCGGACCTTTCCGGAGCTACCCAAAACATGTTGGACCTATTGCCAGACCTTGTCAAAGCTCAGACCTAGAGTCGGACCTTGATGAAAAGGGTGTTTTGGCAATATTCAATACTTTTATCGTAATAGCCAATGTATTCATCACACATAGGTCTCACTATCTATCCTTGATGCATGCATTGGCAACACCACTTAAAATCCGAACATTGGCTTATTCACATGAAAAGTTTTGAAAACAATTTTCTCCCCCTTTTGAAAATCAAATGAGAAAGCTGTTTCAAAAAAAATATTTCTCCCCCTATACATATTTCTATACATATCTCTCTACCTTTGACAATGTATTCAACAAGGTTCGAAAGAGAAATTTCAATAGTTATGAGCATATTATAACATATACATATAATACAAATCTCATCCAAGTTGTACTATCAAGTAACTCACACTATCACATCAATGAGATACATAAAGTAGTGTAAGCTATGCTAGGGATCAAGTATAATTTTCAATTTAAGCAAGTCATGATCTCACAAACTTAACTATTTCAAAAAACTGAAAGCATGACACTTGTTGCCGCTTTTTTATTATTTTTCAAAGCTCAAATTAAGATCATATGACATTTTCAAGAGATTATATGCCGCATCTGCCTTATTCTAACCAACCAAGCCAAGCCTATGTCATTTGACAATCCGAAGCTTAAGGACATGGTTTTAGTCATAGACAACTCCTTCCAAGTTCATATCAAAGTGCAACCATAAGCAATCTCAAAAGAAGAAGTGTGATGCATGCATATTCTCTTGATCCTTTCTCAATTTTTCATTTGAACATAAGAACTCAACACGTGAGTTGATTACTTGATTAATTCATCATGATTAAAAGCACTTGTGAAAATGCAGCAAGTTCAAAATAGCAAGTAAGTTTGATCATGACCCATTTTAGTGTAAGTAATTATTCCAATTGCTAGTCATGGCAAAAACTACAAAATGTATAACAGGATTAATGTAGTAAGAACTTTCAGCAAGTAAAAGGAATCACAAAGTCATATATGTATGAAATACTATGCTCATTATTTTAAATTCAAATTCAACTTCCCACGTTTCAAAACTCCCCCTCAATATAAGCCATGAGGATGCATAACCCCTATTTCACTACGGATGAAACAAAAATGAGTGAAATCCAAAGATTTTGTAAAAATGCCAGCCAACTTTTGTTCGGTATTGACATGGTGAAGCACAATGTTTCCTTTTTCAATATTATCACAAAGAAAGTGATACCTAATGTCAATGTGCTTTGTTCTAGAATGTTGCACAGGTTTTCTAGCAATGCAAATGGCACTAGTGTTATCACAAAATAGTGGAACACTATCCAGATCAACCCCATAGTCCTTAAGTGTTTGAACAATCCAATGAATTTGTCAGCAAGCGATAGCAGCAGCTACATATTCAGCATCAGCAGTGGATTGTGCAACTGAATTTTGTTTTCTAGAGGGCCAAGCAACAAGTGAATTACTAAGAAAATGACAAGCACCCGAAATACTTTTCCTAACAATCCTACAACCCCCAAAATCAGCATCCGAAAAAGCTTTCAAAGTAACGATTGAGGAAAAAGAAGAAAAATGTCAAATTCTTGAGATCCATGTAAGTACCTGAGAATGCTTTTGACGGCTTGGCAATGTGAAGCACGTGGGGAAGCTTGAAACTGTGCACAAAGAAATACACTGAATTGTATGTCCGATCTTGATGTCATGAGGTACAAAAGTGATCCAATTATACTTCTATATTGTTTTTGATCAACCAGGTCACCATCTTCATCAAGTTCAACTTTTGACGTTGTTCCCATTGGTGTCCGAAGAGGCTTGCTTTTGTCCATGTTGAAATGCTTAAGAAAGTCTCTTGTATACTTTGATGCACAAAAGTACCCTCCTTGGTTTGCTTGATTTGCAGCTCCAAAAACGACGTGAGTTCTCCCATCATACTCATCTCAAATTTTGAGCTCATCATAGCTGAAAACTTGGACACAAGATCATGAGAAGCACAACCAAAGATAATATCATCCACATACATTTGAACAAATAATGAGTCATTGCCACGCCTAAGCAAAATAGAGTTTTATAAACCTTGCCCATGGTAAACCCCTTTTCATGTAAATATGTTTTTAAACTATCAAACCATGCTCTAGGGGCTTTGGACAGTTTGTAAACATGATTAGGAAAATTTGGATTTTCAAAACGTGGTGGTTGCTTAACATAAACCTCCTCATATATATAGCCATTCATAAAAGAACTTTTAACATCCATTTGATATAGCTTAAAGCCTTTTGAAGCAGCAAAAGCTAACAAAATTCTTATGGCTTTTAATCTAGCAATAGGAGCAAAAGTTTCATCAAAATCTAGACCGTCAACTTTTGTGAAACCTTGAGCAACCAACCTAGCCTTATTCCTAACCACAACCTCATCCCCACTTTGTTTATTATTAAACATACATCTAGTTCCAATTAGAGTGTGACCTTGAGGTGGAGGTAGAAGTTTCCAAACATTATTTCTTTCAAAATTTTCTAACTCTTCTTGCATGGCAATAATCCAAGATTCATTAGTGAGTGCGTGTGATATATCTTTGTGTCCAAAAGAAGCAACAAAAGAAGAATGAGCATGAGAGTTTGGATTGAACAACCTGGACTGTGTGACTCGTTCGTGCAGGCTTCCAATAATCTATTGTGGAGGGTGACTTTTGAGGATTCGGAGGGGAGTAGACACATCACAAGCTCCTTCTTCTTCATTTTCATCATGGATTGAAGAACTTGTGACTTGAGGATGATCTGTACCAGCTGCAGTAGTTGTTGCTGCTAGTAGTGGTGCAAAATCAGCAGCGTGGTCAACGTCAATTGCTTCTGAATTTTCGGGCAGCAGCACCACTTCTTCGTCTTCTTTGATGAAAATACTCTCCCCTGCGGATATGGATCTGAATCTGCAATATTAGACCTAGTACCTGAGCTAGCTTCATCAAAAGAAACCTCACAAGTCTCCAAAATTTTGTTAGTGTCAAGTAAAAGCACACGGTAGCCTCTAGTATGAGATGGATAATCATGAAACATGCCATCAACAGATCTAGGTTCAAATTTATCAAGATTACCATGTTTCTTAACAAAGCATTTACAACCAAAGACCCTAAAGTGTGTGACACCAGGCGTATGTCCAAACCGAAGTTAATATAGTGTTTTTCCTGGTTTAGCACGCAAGAAAACTTGATTTGTGACATAACAAGCAGTTGCGATTGAATTATCCAAAAATTTCCTAGGAGTTTGATATTCATCTATCATAGTCCTAGCCATCTCAACTAAGGTTCTGTTCTTTCTCTCGAGGTACATAGGGTGAAGAAAACTGATGATCTGTTCCATTTTCAACACAAAAGTGATCAAACGATTGATTTTTAAATTCGGTCCCGCTATCACATCTAATTGCTTTTAAAGATCCTGGGTGATCGATTGATAATCTAAGAAATAAAGTTCTAAAGTGACTAAAATCTTCATTCTTAGATGCCATAAAGTAAATCAAAGAGTATCTAGAAAAATCATCCACAATCATAATAACATACCATTTACCTCCAAAAGATTGAACACGTGAAGGACCTACGGTGTCAAGGTGCAAAAGTTGTCCTGGTTCAATTGTCATGGCCATTTTGAGAGGATCATGTGAACCTACAAGATCTTAGCATGTCTACAAGAAGAGCACATAATTTCTTTGTCCCCTTTAAGCTTATGCAGCCCACATATTCGATCAAGAGCACTAACATGTGTGAGATGATTAAAGCCTACATGACCTAGTCTACGATGCGAAAAATATAAGTCTTTCGAATCATTAGAAACTAGACACCTATGCTTAGAGGATGACATATCAAAATCAGCTTTAAAAATTCTCCAAACCGAGACATGTTAAAAACGAGCTCACCATTTGAATCTACAACTTGCTGCATTTTTTGTAAAAATAATTTCAAGATTTTCATCTAGCAATTGTGCAACAGAAAGCAAGTTGTATTTCAATTTTTTGAGAAGTGCCACATCCCTCAAAGTGTAGTGATCATTTACTCTAACCGAACCCTTAGAAATTATATGAGTTGAAGAATTATTGGCAAAAGTAACATTTTCTACACGTGACACAAAAGACAGGGAGGAAAACCATTGTTTGTTACCCGTCATGTGGTGTGAGCAGCCTGTATCCACAATCCAATTATTCTCCTTCCTCAAGCGTGTAACCTACATAGAAGCACAATACATTGATGACTCAATATTGGGGTTAATCAAAAGGCATTTAGGTATCCAGTACTGAGTCATAAAACGTTCAGCAGGAATAACACGCAAAAGCTGAGATAAAACAACAGGTTTATGAGCCAAAGTTTGAGAATTCTTGTATCCAAATACTGACCTAAGAGGTGTTACATGTATAGTACGAGAACAGTAGGTTTGGTAGCAACCTTTGCATGTTTTTTGACTCATAACAACAGGTTGAATGTTTCTGACCTTCGGTTTAGCATGTGCAACAAATTTTGCATGAGAGTTATGAGATTTGGCTTGCATTCTTTCCTTTTAATGTTGTTTAGCTAGTCTATAACAAAAGTCTATGACATGACCATCTCTACCATAGTAGGTACAATGAAATTTAACTTTGTGTTCATGTCTAGATGAGCAAGCAACATGTTTATTAGAAACCGAATGAGACAACACTGCTGCAGATTTGAAAACCACTTCTTTATGTTTAGGAACTGTTTGAATCAAACCACTTCTTAATGATTTTACAAGTTTAGGTGTATGTGCCTTAGCATGATCATGAGAATCAATACCTAAACCAGTTTTATCATTGCAAGATTTAGAGGAATTCAGCAGCAAGTTTAGATTTTTATTCACACTGCAAAACTGCTCTAGTGTCCTTTTCATTTTATCAAGTTTCTTAGACAAGTCTAGGCAGTTGTCACATGAAGTTTTTCCTCTTACTTTGCAATTAGAACAATATTTAACTTTATGAGAACCTAAAGCATTGTTCAAAACAGAAATTTCATTCATAGCATCATGTAGCTTCTTGTTAAGATCAACACAACTAGAACAATGCAAACAACTGTAGAACAGCTAGCATCTGTCATGTTTTTATCATTAAGTGCAGCAAGCTTTTTGTTCTTTTCAAGTTCAGTTTTATCAATTGTGGAGGTGTCCACACTTCTTAAAGGGCACAATTGTTCATATATAAGCTCACATGAGGAACAAGAATCATCACTAGGAATCAAGATTTTAGACGATTAATTTCGAATTATAGTGATTCAATTTTAACAGCATTGTACCTATGTTTTTTTGTCCTTTTTTTAAGTATCAAAGTGGCATGAGAAATAGCATCACACATTTCTTCGCAAGTGGGACATACCTCTTCATCGTCGCTGTTGTGTTCTGCCTCCTCCATACTTGTTCTTGAGTTGCCCGCCATGAAGCACATATTTGCCAAATTCTCTTCATCTTCATCACTTCCGATGTCCATGTCGCTCAAGCCAAGTTCTTGAAGTGCAGAGTTAAAACTGATCACTAATTGACGACATGTAAAACCCTTCTTCTTCTTCTTCTTCTTCTTCTTCTTCTTCTTCTTCTTCTTCTTCTTCTTCTTCTTCTTCTTCTTCTTCTTCTTCTTCTTCTTCTTCTTCTTATTATTATTATTATTATTATTATTATTATTATTATTATTATTATTATTATTATCGTTTGTAGAGGAGTGCTTCGACTTTGTTTGCTTTTCATCATGGGAAGTTGTACCCGAAAGGTTAGGGCAATCCGTACAAAAATTTCTTGTCTTTCCACATTCGAAGCGTCCTTGAGAACCGACACTTCCTCTCCTTCTAGATATCACATTTTGCAATGCTTTTGAGAACCGAGTAGAGATAAGTGCAAGGTCCTCCTTTGGAAGCTCTTCAATGTGTTCAAGGGTTAGAGAGGACAGCAAAGCAAGTGTACCACATGGTGAAGATTGACTAGAGCTAGGCATGTCACGTTGAGAAACAAATGCAAGAGACTTGTTAGGGTTGTTACATGAGATTATGTCAATTTCATGAGTTTTAAACTTGGAATATAGCACATACAATGTAAGTGTACTCATGACAGTGGACTCACAAATAGATGTAACTTTCATCTCCCAGATTGACATGTCTAATGCATTAGTAATTGCCTAGCATTTTCATCGTCTGAAAACTTAACGTTGATACTACCCAAATTGCTGAGAATTTTGTTAAAGCGAGCAAAGAGGTCATCAATTGACTCACCGGGTTGCATCTCGAAGTGTATGTATTCTGTCATGAACATGTCTTGTCTCACCTCCTTGATAGTGTTGGATCCTTCATGATAATCACATAGAGCTTTCCAAACATCGTATGCAGATCGGAGGTGTGCAACTCGATCGAAGTCGCTTTGAGTCAATACTTGTATGATCAAGTTATGTGCCTTGTTGTTGTTATCGACATCTCACATGTTCATAGCGGTGACTTGATCGTTTGGCGGAACGTCGTAAGGCTTGTACACCTTTTCCCATATTGTGAAGCCTTGCACCTAGATGCAAGCATCCATATGTGCCTTCCAAACCTGAAAATCAATGCCACTAAACACACAAGGTTTTGTAGAGTATTTCTCCATGATGATTAGTCAAAACACGTGCAAATCACAAATATTAGAGCACCGTGGCTCTAAAACCAATTGTAGGATTGAAGAGCACATGAAAAGCTACTAGAGGGGGGGGGGGGTGAATGGTAGATTAAAACTTTTTCAGCGGAAGCAACAAAATTCCCTCGATAGCAAATCAATCCGTTAAGAAACCGTATGTGCAACTGATCTAAACATGTTCAACCGTGAAAAAAGTAGTAGATATTACAGAGAATCAGGTCACGAAGACACGACAACAAAAATCATGGATAACCATCGAGAAAAACTCATGTTATGATCGAAAGATTGATCAAAGGTCAATCTGCTCTACCCGAGTAAAAACAAATCTGCAACATTGCAAAGAAACTCGTGTAGATCAGAAATAAAAAATCCAATCCGTGAAATTTTCACAGATGGTGGATAATCAAGATTTGAAGACAACTATATGAATCACATCAATTGGATTTGTAAAACCCGAATTTTGATAAAACCACCAAAGCAACATAGTGCAATGCAGAAACTCGACGAGAAAAACTTGTCTGAAATAAGTCGAAGAAACAAGGCACAAAATCTCCTTCAAACTATGCAGTTTATTGATCAAAACACAAGAGGAGCATCACAAAGTTGTCCCTCCACGAGCTCTAGCATCGCTTGCTGATATAACCAGCCCTAAGGCCAAGCCAATCGAAAATAGGACTCTAATCCTACTTAGTTTCAAACAAAACTTTCTATAACTGCTCAAGACTCATCTATACGCAGATAGAAGCAATCTTAAGAAGTCCAAACACCTTAGGAACGTATCCCACATTCCTAAAACAACTCAACTTTGTGACCCACACGAAATCATACAAAAAAGCTCGAAACTTTCCATAAACGAAGCACAACCACCTCAGCCGTAGCCTGAGGCATAATCCAGCCGGTTGGACCTTTCTGACCAGTTCTTTACGTCCACTTCTCTTCGTCACACTTGGAACCATGTTGCCACGTCCATGCAATCCTTCCACACGTACAAATACCTTCCAACAATGTCCACGATAAATTCATATGCATTGGTCTTGACCCAAACATGCTGCATGACCTCCGATAACTCAACCACAATTCCTCCCGAACTTGGTTGTTGAACCTCATCTTCTCCCTAAGACTAGTTCATTGGATCCCGTCACCAGCCATGTCTTGACCTCAAGCAACACCTGCACATGAATATACAACAAATTCTTCTGAGCACAAGTCCTCGACTTGACTCACATTAGTTCAAAATCCACAACACCTTACGTGAGCGCCTCACATAAGCAAGTTGCAAACATAGCAATATAATACCAGCCTTAACCAACAAAACATACCAAAAACTTAGCAAATGAAGATTAAGCAAACCTTACCATAAGCGTAAAGCAAGTTTGAAATATTGCAAGTTAAAAGTAGAACCACTACAATCTTTCACGAGACCTTGCTAAAGCTAACCGGACCTTGCACCGGACCTAGCCAAAGTTTGTCGGACCTCACATCGGACCCAGCCAAAGCATGTCAAACCTTGCACCAGAGCTACCGAAAACATGTTGGTCGTCGGACCTTGCCGGAGATACCCAAAACAAGTCGGACCTTGCCGGAGCTAAACAAGACATGTCGGACCTTGTCGGAGCTCGGACCTAGAGTAGGACCTCGATGAAAAGGGTGTTTTGGAAATATTCAAAACTTTTATCATAATAGCCAATGTATTTATCACACATAGGTCTCACAAAAATAAATGAGCTTATCATTGAGGTTGATAGGATACATCTGTTATCTTGGCTGCACTCCTTCCCCCTTAAGTGCTAGTCTAGTATCTCCCATACTTTTCTATCGAAGCTTCGTGTGCACCGAAATCCTTTAGGTTCCATGAGGATTAGCATAACATGGACATGCTATAAAACTTATGGAAGTGAACCGATAACCGAATCAACTTCGAGTCAAAATAGTTTCACACCGATCACTTTTCTGTTAAAAATGCCCAGTCAGCCTTGCTTCCAGATTTTGACCAAGTTAGGGCCGAAATCACGACTCAATTTGAATACCAATGTTAAAGATAACTTCAATATCTTTCCAACTAGTATTTAGTTTCCCCTATATCAGCTTTGGATTAAAATTTATGAAGTTTGAAATTGGACAGATCTGCTGGAAAATTTTTAGCAGCATTTCATTTGGAGGTACCCACTTTGATTTAAATGCTTCATGCATTTTTGATCCAAATTCCTCAAAACTCAACACTACAAAGTTGTATACTGACTGATAAGGTTTCTAAAAATGTTTCATATGCCTCATAGCGATCTTTATTTTGGAAGTTATGAGCAAATTACAAAAATGTACAGAAACTATGCCCGGAATTGGTATTTCGGTGCAGATTCCATTGTTCTGGATTTTTAGCCAATTTAGACTGGTATTATGGTATTCAAGTGAATCGAAGGATTGTAGAGGACTTCCATAGATTTCTAAAAAGTATTTATTTTACTTTATAGCATTTCTTGTTTGAGAGATATGGATTTTTAAATTTTGACAAAGTTCTCAGATTTTTGGAGAAATTTCTAAAGCACCTCCTTTGTTATGGCTGTTTTGTCCACAGATTTTCATACAGATATATTCAATATTTGACAGAAATTTAAATTACAACACTGTTTCACATTTCATAAGGTTTCTGATAATGTATCATATGAACCCATTTGAATTTTCTGCATAATGTTATGGTCGAATTAGTAAAGAGTCCAGAAACTGTTATCTAGTTTCTGTCAGGATTGACAGTGTTTGGAAATTTGAAATTTGCAATAGGTTACAGGTGGATTCTGATCTGGGAATGAACAGGAGAATTTTAAAGGACTCTCTAATATTTCCATACTTAAGTGCTAGTCTAGTATCTCCCATACTTTTCTACCGAAGTTTCATGTGCACCCAAATCCTTTAGGTTCCATGAGGATTAGCATAACATGGACATGCTATAAAACTTATGGAAGTGAACCGATAACTGAATCCAATTCAAGTCCAAACAGTGTCACACCGATCACTTTTCTGTTAAAAATGACCAATCAGCCCTGCTTCCAGATTTTGATCATGTTAGGGCCAAAATCACGACTCAATTTGAATACCAAAGTTCAAGATAACTCCGATATCTTGCTAAATATTATCTACTTGCCCCTATATAAGTTATGGTTTAAAATTTATTAAGTTTCAAAGTGAACTGACCTGCTGGAAAAATTTTAGCAGCACTTCATTTAGAGGTACCCACTTTGATTTAAATGCTTCATGCATTTGTGATCCAAATTCCTCAAAACTCAACACTACAAAGTTATATACTGACTCATAAGGTTTCTAAAAATATTTCATACGCTTCATAGTGAATTTTATTTTGGAAGTTACGAGCAAATTACAGAAATGTACAAAAACTATGTCCAGAATTGGTATTTCGGTGCAGATTCCATTATTCTGGATTTTTAACAAATTTAGAGTGGGATTATGGTATTGGAGTGAATGAAACTATTGTAGAGGACTTCCATAGTTTTCCAAGAAGTATTTTTTTGCCTTCATAGAATTTCTGGTTTGAGAGATATGAATTTTTAAAATTCAACAAAGTTCCCAGATTTTTGGATAAATTTTGACAGCACCTCCTTTGTTTATGGCTGGTTTGTCCACAGATTTTCATACAGAAATATTTAATATTAGACAGAGATTTAAATTCAAACATTGTTACACATTTCATAAGGTTTCCGGGAATGTATCATATAAACCAATTTGAATTTTGTGCATAAAGTTATGGTCAAATTAGTAAAGAGTCCAGAAATTGTTTTCTAGTTTCTGTCGAGATTGACATTGTTTGGAAATTTGAAATTTTCAATTGGTTACAGGGGGATTCTGACCTCGTAATGAACAGGAGAATTTTAGAGGACTCTCTAATATTTCCAACCATGTATGGGACATCTTCATTGGAGTTTTCCACTGGGAATTATGGCTTTTCAAACTAGGTCAAATGCTGGAAAAAAAAACAGGACACTTTGGTCTTTGAAATGTATGAGTTCAGACCTACTCAAATTTGTTGATGTCGATGTGCTCGATGAAAGTCGAATGCAATAGCGGTACTATGTCCTCACTAAAGAAAATCCTAAACTGGTATTCTGGAATACGTCTCAAAGGTGGCACTAAGAACGGTCACTTGAAAACGTGTTCTAAGCGCAATATGATCACACGGTTAGTGTACCTGCACAAGACACCCAATTTACAGAACACTCATTATGGTGCCGTATGACACGACCCGCACGAGCAATCATTTCAGGCAGTAACAATAATATGTATCAGTCACCAAAACTAACGCCCGTATATTTCCATACAAGCCGTCCTAGAGGAGAACATGTCTCGAGAAACATGGTCGCTGTCAAAGTGTTCCAACGACACTTCCCCCAGTACTACTAAGAAGTAGCCCGCGGAGGTTCGTATTTAGGCAAGGAGCAAAATCAAGATCCAAGAGCTAGGTGACACTAGGAGTTTTATGTAGTTCCGGCCGCCTGAGTGTAATACCCTACTCCACGGGGTGTTTATGTAATGCTATGAGCAAGTATACTCGTGATCTAGTCTGAATGACCTCGGCCTTGGATAGCTTGTGTTCTACTATGCAGCGCAATCCTTTTATATGCCAAGGACTGGCTGTTACAGTATGTGCTGTGGCTTGACATGTGGCCCTGGCTATAATAACCACTCTATACACGATCTATGGGTGTTAAGGGGGATTAATAGTGTGATAACATTCCTTAATGGGAGCATTACCAGTCTTGGTAGTGCTTTGATTGTGTGTCACTAATAGGGCATTAATGACATGTTAACCAGGTCTTGTAATGGCCTATTGTTAGCCCTTGAATATCTGCACCATTAGAGATCCCGGTGTCTTCCCGTTGTAGACATAGATCCGGACGTGTGACACGTGGTAGCTCCGGAGCTTCCCTCTGCAGGGAGGTAGGTCCGGAGCTACTCAACATGTGGCAGCGCCGGAGCCACCCTTATTGGGGAGGCGGGTTCGGGGCTACTGGACACGCTGCAGCATCAGAGCCACCCTAAGGAGGGAGGTGTTGACAACTATTATATACCAATTTCACCCGTCAATATAACTCATATATGTGAAGGAAATACCATTTCTTGCACACATCACCTTTCTATTCAACCTATTTCCACTTGTCCTTGGAGAGAGTAGTGCATGCAGGGATTCTATGCAGAATTGAAGTGAAACAAGGTGGTGGATCTTATAAAATATCATTCCAGCCAATTAGGCGATGCCACATGGCACCACATGGATCAAATGGCCTACAAACGGTAGTATCCGATGCCATCCAACGGTGTAGCACTGAATGTAGCCTAGAGGAGGGTAAATAGGCTTTTTGGACTTCTGTCGGATCTTGAATTACTTAACAAATTGATCAAATACAAAGAGATTAGACTATTCTGGTACTGTGCGGACTAGTCCGGTATATGTGGACGTGTACGATCAGGTTTGATCGATGATTTCAATTCTAGTGCCCTATGCAACAGAAATTAATTTGTAACTTGGATGTATCACGACATTCAAACTAGTTATGGTACAGATTAACTTTGATTTCAATGTTTCAACGTAAGTTACACAAGATTAAGTAAACCCTATAATATGATAAACAATGAAACAAAAATGCGAGCCGCGATTTTATCCTGTGGTTGGATTCCTATGAAGGAAACCTACATCCACGTTGAGGAGTCCACGGAGGACTGGGTCTTCACCAACCATACCCTTGTCGTATCGCCACGGAGGCCTATTCTCTTCCACAAACCACAAAGAGGCAAATAACTGTGTTCAAGGGGCCTTCTCACAAGTTGAGTGCTTCCCAATATTTACAATAACGGACACCACCAAACTCACTCGAAATATATGCAATAAACAACAAGAGTGTGTGAGAGATTCTAACCCAGGAGCTCAAGATCATGTGGAGCAAGTCTCTCCTTTTGATTTATGCTAATCCTCAAAGATTTTATCTTTCTAGGGTTAGAATGTGTGGAGAGATGTGTATTTTGGGCTCTTGGAAGGTGTGACGGCGCAGAGGATCAAGAGTTTTGGTTGTAGGGCCGTACACCTCTATTTATACTAGGGTTTCCAAAAGTAACCGTTAGGGTTTGCGATGTATGTACTAGTCCGTGGTGGACTCTGGACTAGTCCGGTGTGCGGCTTGTGGAAAACCCTAAGTGTTCCGAGATATCGGACTAGTCTGATCTGGGATTTGGAGATGTTCGGACTAGTCTGACATATATCAGACTAGTCCATTGTGGTGAACCTCATGTAGAATTGAGGAAAACTCCGCACTTGGAGGATTGGTCCGATTTTAATTAGAGAGTTTTCGGACTAGTCTGATTGATATCGGACTTGTCTGGTGTCATGAACATTTGTGGGGCTAAGGACAAGTCTGAACTTGGAGGACTTATCCGATTTTAGTCAGAAGATTATCAGACAAGTCCGATGGATATCGGACTTGTCCGCTGTTGTGCAAGTGTGAAGTGTTGAGGACTAGTATGCACTATGGGGGACTAGTCCGATCTTAGTCAGAGAGATATCGGACTAGTCCGGTGTATATCGGACTAGTCTGATTTTCCTGTGAATTGTGCAGTGAGTTAAATTGTTTGTTAACTTGAGCTCTTGAGGTGTGTTTCTCCAACACACTCCATACACAATCATCTTATATTTGCAGCTGTTGAGCTCTTTTCCTTTTGATTCCTCATTCTCCTTTTCCTCCTAATTTCTTTAAAACCTGCGCTCATCTCAAGAATTTTGTTAGGATCTCATTTGTTTGTCATAAATCAACCAAAACCCACTAGGGATGCCTAGATGCACTTTCAATCTCCCCCTTTTTGGTGACTGATGACAACCAAATGAGATTTACACAAATACGATAAAAAATCAGATTTTCATAATGTGTGCACGTATGAGCTTTGAGCAAAACAGGCAATGTAGACATAAGACATATGTGCACTCTTTATGGTGGGGTGCGAAACTACATGTGTGTGAGCAGTAATCTTGATGTGAATAAGATAAAAGCATAATCATAACAACATCAAGATTATCAGGCATGAATATCAAATTTAGAGCATAAAACATAGATCATAAGCATAACATAGTCATCGTTTCACAATACATGTCTAAATGCCTAAGACGGCATAATCAAAGTTTGATAGCACCAAAAGAAACACAGATAGAGCTCTCATCTCTCAACCTACTGCTGGGACCTAAGACTCCCCCTCAATCTCTCCCCTCATAACAACATCAAGATTATCAAGGCACCAAAAAGAAGGAGGAGAGGGATCTAAACAAAGTCGCAGGCTCACTCCGCACTATCGGTCTTTTCGTCGTCTTCATCTTCGGGCTGACAAGGATGAGGTTGAAAGCCACTCGTCGTGCCCGAAGTGCCAAAGTAGGCAAGCTCGAAAGGAGATAGAGGTGGAAGTTCTGAGAAATCAGAGGCGGAGTCATCTGAGATGACTGGAGATCCAATAGGCTCAATCTCCAGCTTTTGACTTATGGCTTTGACATTTTCCTTCATGTACCTCATGTCCTCTTTCCTTGCCTTGTTCAACTTGTGGAGCTTCACTTCAGCTTTCTGGCAAGAACCAAAGATGGTGGCCAAGTACTTCATAATGCCACTAGGAGACCATTTGTGAGGACGGGCCCTTGAGCTTCACGGAGGTCTGGCCTCTCCTTGGGCTCTCTCTAGATGTTCTTCAGCTGAGGCAGGTGAGGGAGCAGCTGGTAGAGTGGCTTGAGGAGGCTTCTGAGGCCTTAGAGTAGTATGCTCGACATCTTTCAGAAACTCAATTCCTGTGACCTTCTCTATCATGAACATGATGTACAATGCATAACCACAAGAACGGTTGGGGGTGCAGGAGATGTTCACCATATCATTCCATATATAGTCAAAGATGTCAAACTTTCTCTTCTTGCTAATCACATTCATAAAGCTTCTTAGGTAACCTTGGACACTATCGACAGCTCCATCCTTTGGAGCAATGGTCTTCCGGAGCACTCTATTAAGAACCATGAAGAAGGGCTTCATGTTCTTGGTTGATGGAGGATTGTACTTGAGTCTAGTATTATAAAGAAAGTCCACCTTGCCCTTCTCCAAAACTCCAATATCGTGAATAATGACCTCATTGCTCCCGGTGTCCTCAAGGTGCAGCAGCCTAGCAAACTCATCATAAGCTACAATGTACTTGGATCAATGTGTCATCCAAGTCACTCTCTCTTCTTCATCACTCTCAAAGTAGCAGGTTGCAAAGAACTGTGCTACAACCTCATCATCTAGTTATATCGGAAAGCAAACAAGTCCTTGAGGCCATTTCTCTCCACAGCCTCTATCACTGCATGAAAGGCTTGACATCTCTTTCTCATAAAGTGTGTCCATTTGATCCATTGGCTGTGGACCACTGGAGTCTTCATCTGAAGGTACACGGTACTATAGTATTCCACATGGAAGTTGCTCTAGAATATAGAATCATCTGCCTTCTTGCCATTGCTATAGGTATCTATCTTCCTCAGTTTCCAAGCCACATCACTCCCTTTGCCATTGAAGTTTTCATCCTAGGGGTCCCTATTTCCCCCAACTTGGAGCAGTCATCTCGATGGGGCCAATCGGCCCAGAGGCAATTCCTTTGCCTCTTCCTTTAATTTTGCGTGGAGCCTCCGAACTAGGTTCAACAACATCCTTCACTTTTGAAGCTGGCTTCTTGCCCAGGACCTTTCACCGCACCCTAGGTGGGGTGGACGAGGGTTCAGCGGTACGATCTTGTCTCTTCTTGGCTTGGCCCGTCGAAACGCGAGGCAAGGTCTCTTGATCCATTTTGGCCTCAAAGTCAGAGATGTCCTTGTTTGAGCTCGACATTGTCCTGACAAGAAGGTTATACATGACATAGATAAGGATTGGTGGCAAGGAATAGTATTGAGTTGAAGAAAATTAGGGTTTTTTCAGCTAACATCGGACTTGTCCGTTGCTCAGGTGCGGACTAGTCCGGGGTATCGGACTTGTCCGCACTGATAACAGACTAGTTCGATATTCAGCTACTTGAACCTTAACTAATAGGATAATGGAGTTTCTCAACGCAAAAACGGAGCAATGTAGTTGTACTACTACAAGGGAGCATGTATTGACAGGAAGAACTAGGCTATTTGAACAAAAAACAAGGAAAATCAAAGGTTCTAGGGTTTGGAGAAAAAATTTACCAAATCCTTCGATTTGCGGCGTTGTAGGAGTTTTGATGCGAACAAGTCTGTGGTCTTCGATCCCCTTGCAATGGAGATCAATTCCCACCGAAACTTGAGTGGATTTGATGGTGATTTCATGAAATCGCCTTGAGAGCACTCGAGTGAAGAGAGAGAATGTGAGGAGTGTTTTGAGGTAGAAGTTTAGGTTTTTGGCCGGCCCTAGGGTTATGGTGTCGAAAAATTGGACTAGTCTGCGGTCTGACCGGACCAGTCCGGTCTAGCGGACACTTTGCAGACTAGTCTGAATGTGCGGACAAGTCTGGGGTAATCACGGACTAGTCTGTGGTCACGTGACAGAAGACTATACTCCTTTCGTATATATTCAAAGGTGCTTAAAAAGTAAATAGGGGGAAAACACACAAATATTCTTGATGAACAGGATCAGTAATCATACAACAATCAAGCTATTCCCATAATTCACAAGGATCAAGTAATTAACATAGTTTTTTAGAAAAAAAAAAGAGAGAGATTATTTTTCAACACAATCAACATGACTTTGAAGATGGCATACAGGTATACAAGTTTTCAAGTCACGTTCCGAGCATCAAGGATATTTAGTTCATTTTGGAGCTCACAAAAGCGTCTTTCATCAAGTGGCTTGGTAAAGATATTGTTTAGTTGTTTTTCAGTGTTGACATGGGAAATGGCTGTGTCTCGTTTCATTGAGTGATCTCTCAAAAAATGATGTCGGATGTCAATGTGTTTGGTTCTAGAGTGCTCAACAGGATTATGGGCAATTTGAATGACACTCTCATTGTCACAAAGTAGTGGAATACAACTCATATTTAACCGTAATCCCATAGATTTTGTCGCATCCAAAGGACTTGTGCACAACAACTCCCGGCTGCAACATACTCTGCTTCGGCCATGGATAAGGCAATGTAATTTTGTTTCTTGGAGGACCAAGAAACTAGGGATCTACCAAGGAATTGGCAAGTACCGGAGGTACTTTTTCTATCTACCTTTCATCCAGCATAATTAGCATCGGAGTATGCAATGAGATTGAATTTTGAACCTTTAGGATACCAAAGGCCTAGGTTGTGTGCATGAACTAAATATTGCAAAATCCTTTTTACGGTTGTCAAATGACATTCCTTAGGATTGCCTTGAAATCTTGCACACAAACATACACTCAACATGATATCAGGCCTAGATGCATATAAATAAAGTAAGGAGTCAATCATGGAGCGATATACCTTTTGATCCACATTTGGTCTGTCTTCATTGAGATCTAAGTGTCCATTTGTCGCCATGGTGGTCTTTATGGGCTTTGTTTTGTCCATTCCAAACTTCTTGAGAATGTCTTCAGTGTACTTTGTTTGGATTATGAACGTCCCGTCCTTTTGTTGCTTTACTTGGAATCCCAAGAAGTATCTCAACTCTCCCATCATGGACATCTCGAATTTGTGTGTCATAATCTTACTAAATTCTTGGCAAGAAGATTTGTTAGTTGAACCAAATATAATATCGTCAACATAGATTTGGCAAATGAAGAGATCATTATTGTCGGCGGTTAGAACCGGCAGATCTCCCTACACTACTAAAGTGATAGGGGAGTTTGATGTTCGGTGTGGGTGCGCGGAGATTCAAGAAGGTGTATAGGAGTTTGACACAGGAGACACAAGAATTTACGTGGTTCGGGCCGCTTGAGCGTAATACCCTACTCCACGGGTGTGTTAGTGTTGTATTAGCAGTATGAGCTTGCCACGAGTGTATGGGGCGCGTGTGATCATCCGTGAACGTCCCCGTGTGTATCGTCGGCCTGTCCTTTTATAGTACAAGGGCAGGCCGTTACAAGTTAGCCCAGCCCGACATGTGGCCCCGGCGGTTACTAGTATTGATACACGCTTAATTGCTCTTAATGATCCTGTAACGGACTTTTGACAGCACCATTACTGGTGTTAAGATCGTCCGTTTAAGTGTCATTAATATGATATTAATGGCACTTAATCGGGTCTTGAAGTCCTTGGCTCTCCTTTGAAGATCCGGAGCCGTTGCAAGGTCTTCCGGAGGTTAGAAGCTGAAGATCCGACGATCGGACACGTGGCAGCTCCGGAGCTTGCTGTGGGAAGCAAGTAGCTCCGGTGCTACCAGACACGTGTCATGTCCGGAGCTTCTCTCGGCCTGGGGTTAAGTCCGGAGGTGCCGTTTCGGTACATAGCCCGGAGCTTCCCCCTTGTGGGCGGTAGCTCCGGTTTGGTTGTACACGTGGCAACCCAGGGATTAACCATGCATGGAGAAGCGGGTCTAGTTATGTCTGACATGTGGGCCTCCAAGGGTCTTTAAACCAAGTAGATGACTTTCCGTTGAGATCTTTTTAACCTCAAGGGGTGTACGGTTTCTAGGGTACCGACAGTGGCCCCCTGGACCTACCTCCGGGGAAGATCACTAGGGTGAAGTCATTCCGCCGGAGGTGAGTCCATCTTCGCGACTCTTGAACTGAGTCTTCAAGGGTCTTTGAAGGTGCCGTTGGCAGGGATTTATAGTTAGATCCCGCCGCTTGGCGCACCTCGTGCGGCAGATGAGATCTTTGACGTGTGGATCTCACGCAATTGAAGGTCACCGGTTCCCGATACGAAAACCGTATCGGTTCCGGGCGCCTTGTCAGGCCGCCGCCTTTGGGTTTCCCGCTTCGTGATGACAACCGTTCGCCTGGGTAATAGCCTCGACTTGATCGTCGGGGTGGTCCCGGGCCCTCTTGTCATCGGTTGGGTGGAATTTTTGAATGGTATCTTCGACTTCCTTGCGGTTTCCATCCAAGCGTTGCGAGGGCTTACTTAAGAAAGAAAGCACACACCGTCGGGAGTTCTTTACGCCTCTCATCTGATCTTGCGCTCAAACTCCCAACTCGTGCTTCGCTCCTCTTCTCTTGCCTAGCTGTGCCGCGATGGAGTTGGGTCTCCGCGAGAGTCGCTTGAAGACCAACGGTGATTTGAAGAAGGTCCGGGCCCTCATGGGGTGGTCCTCGGACTTCTTCAACCGCTTGGTCCGTGCTGGCGGAGAGCTCCCCTTCGAGAAGGAGTGCGCCGGCGAAATGGTGTACTTTTCTTCGTACGCCATGGTGGGGTTGATCCCGCCTTTCTCTTCCTTTTTCTTGATGCTGCTAGACTTCTACGGTCTGCAGCTATACCACCTTGGCCCTCACTCCATTCTCCTCGTGTCTATCTTCGTCCACTTCTGTGAGATGTGGGTGGGCATCCCCCCCTGCATCGAACTCTTCCGGACCTTCTTCACCGTCCATACCACCGGCCGGAGCAATGAGTACCTTGGCTTCTACTACTTCGTGAAGCGCAAGAAGTGCCCATTCAAGTACCTCCGGTCGTTTCCTTCCGGGAAGTGGGATGACTGGAAGAAAGATTGGATAGTCGTCAGGGTGGAGGAGCACGAGAGGTTGGAGCTGCCCGACAGTCTGCCCGGCATCGACACGACGATCTGGAGTGAAGCTCCGGTGCTGGCGGAAGCTTTCAACCCCGCCTTGACTAGGATCTGCAAATGCGTGGAGGGAGGATTGACTCCTCAGGCGGTATTTTGCAATTTCCTAGTCAACAGGTGGGCGCCGCTAAAAAGGAGGGAGAAGCTCGCTTGGGCCCTCAACAGCGTGATGGACGAGGATCGGGCTGAGACCGGGTTGAAGTCCAACATGGTGGGGAAAACCTTGGAGTTCCATCTCAAGAAATTCCAGCACAGCATCGACGTCGACGGTGATGACTTGAGTCCCCCGTCGGCCTTTCTCCCTCTGAACGTGGAAGTGGAGTTCAGCAGGAAGCTCTGGCGGAGATGCCCGCACTTGACGACCTTGGTGTCATCGAGAGAAGATCAACTACCCGGGTGGCGATTCCCGGAATGCCCGAAGATGGCTCTGTCCCTACCCCTAAGCCAAGGGTCGAGGTCGTCAGCAAGGGCAAGGAGCTGGCGGATGAGCCGGAGAGCCGGAAGAGGAAGCTGCAACATGTCGACAGAAGGTCCGTCAGGCCCGCTACTTCCGCCTCGGTTCCTTCTCCTCAGAGGGGGAGGTCTTCTACCACTGCGGTGACTGTCCTTGTAATGGGGTCCTTCCGGAACGAGACCGTTCCTCCAATGTGGTCCTCCCGGAGCGCGTCTGTTCCCACGGTGGGATCCTCCTGGGGTGTTAGCTCCGGGCGCACGACTCCGGCACCTGGGCCGGTGGGAGCCTCCAGGTCCGGGGGTTCTTCCCGATTGAGGAGAGCCTCGACCCGGGAAACGCCCGTGGCTGCAACAAGTTCCGGGGGGCCTTCTGGAGCTTCTACGCCTACCATGCCCAGCCCGGAACGTCCAGGAAAAAGGTTCCACGCAAGCTGGTGCGAAAGCCTTCCAAGGTAATTTTTAATCTTTACCTTGGTTAATTATTTAATTTTAGCAACTGTTTGTTAATTTTCTTCATTCATCATCTAAAGCGTCCCCAAGAAGGGGAGTGAGGCTCCACCCTCAGCCACAGTGTCTGAGGCCGTGAGGGTGGGAGCTTCTGCTCCTGTCCCGGTGCCGCCCCAAGTGGTGGCTGAAGCTGCGACAGCTCCGGCGACGGCTGTCGTGGTCATGGACCTCGACTCATCCCCAGAAGTTCCCGTGGTAGCGCCGGACCACGGGAGTGAAGATGCGCCAGCGGCACCTGTCTCGGAGGTTGAAGCTCCGGGTCCTGGTGCTGCAATGATGGAAGCCCCGGCTGTTGAGCCGGAGGAAGTAGTAATCCCGGCCTCGGAGCCGGAAAGTGTCGAAGCCCCGGCGGTTTAGCTGGAGATGACTGAAGCCCCGGCATGGGAGCCGGAGGTCGAGGTAGTTCCGGCAGTTGGGCCGGCTACCTCCGAAGCACCGGCTGTTGAGCCGGTTATTGTTGGATCTCCGGTCATAGGACCGGTCGAAGTTGAAGATCTTCCAGCTCCTGAACCGGTGGTTGAAGAGGTGATGGAGCTCGAGCCTCCCTCGGAAGAGGTGCCCCGACCGGAGTCAGTAGCAGCTCCTGCTCCGGAAGCGACGACGTCGGAGGTACCTGCGGCCGAGCCGGAGTGCCCAAGCGATGTCGCTGGCCCCCTGCCCGAGGCGATGAACGAAGACTTGGCGGCGGGGCCTTCTTCGATGGCGACTGAGGCCATCCCGAAGAACGGCCCTAGTTCTTTGGAAGCTCAGGGGTCCACTCTCGTAGAGTGGGATCCAATTTTTGTATCTGAAAACCTGCTGGAACCAGCGGAGGAGACCCCAGCAGGTCCGGAGCCCATCCCGCTGTCGATGTCTATCAACAACGCATGTTCCAGCCTGTGTCAAGTCCAATTGGCCTTGTTCCACGACAGCAAGGCTCTTGAAGAGGAGCGCCAAACCCTTAGGCGGTGGCGTAACCGGCTCTACTTCGAGACCAAGCTGGCGCAGTCGAGGCTAGCGGATGACAAGGAGTGGATCAAGCGGGAGAAGATCCGCCTGGAGTACTGGGGCAAGTTGTTGGATGACAGGGAGAGCATGACTCGGGCCCTCGACGCTCAATCCTAGGAGATTTACAATCAGGCCAAAGTAGCCAACAGTGCGGCCGAGGAACGCCATGAAAGGCTGGAGGTCATTAACACTGCACTCATCAAGCGCCGAGAGGCACTTGAAGAGAGGGAGAAACGGCTCGAGGATGAAGAGCAGAAACTCCTTGAGCTGCGGGATGATGTCCTGAGGAGGGAAGAGGAGCTCGCCGAGAAAGTAGCTTTGGCTGACAAGGGCCTCGAGGAGCACACCAAGAAATTGGAATAGTGCTGCCAAGAGGAAGAGGAGAAGACCTGGGTGCAAGGGCAGGAACTCTACGAACACGAGTGTGCCCTTGTTGCCCGGGAGAAAAAAGTGAAGGCTAGGGAGAAGGACCTGGTCGATCGCTGGAACAAGATCCACCTCCGGGAGGAGGAGCTCGGAAGACTCGAGAGGCGGGTTGCTGAAAAGATTCAGCAAAACGCCAAAGAAGTTGAGTGCCTTGCCCGTGAGAATTCTGAACTGACGGCGGCCAGGAGATCCCTGAAAAAGATGAAGGGCTTGAGGACCGCGGACTCCCTATAGATTTGGGAGTTCCTGGGTAAGGCCAACCACGCGCTGACGCTGATGGGTTTCAGCCCCGTGCGCCCGGATGACCCGGAGCCGGAGCCGGACCTTGCGCTGCAGGCGTTGAGCGCAGCAGGTAGCAAGCTCTCCAAGGTGGGCGATGTCATCACGGACCAACTGAAGGTTGAGGGTCAATCCCTGGCGAAGAACATTGCAGAGTATGTGCTGATGTGCTACACCAGTCGGAACTCCCAATTTCCTCTGGACCCGGTGCTTGAAGGCCCCGTCGAAGGAGAAGGCGAAGCTACCCGAGCCAGCGTATCAGAGGTCGCCCAGAAGGTCGCCCAGTTCTTCCATAGGGTCTAGGACCATCTTTGTAGTTCTCACTTGTATTTTCTCTTCTTCTTCCTCAATTTTGTAATCCCTTGTCTTCAGATGTAATCTCTTGTCTTCAGATAAATGAAATCCCCAAATTTTTGCGAATTTCACTTTTTGTCTTCAACACTTTTATCTTCACTTGGCCCCCTAGTAGATGTACACAATTTGATTGTGAACATGTACCAAAAGGATATTGTGTTTTTGTTGAAGACTCATTTGCTCCGAACTTGTAGAATTTAGGTCCGAAGTCTTCGATAGTGAAGGTCCCCTGAGGTTGTCGGAGCTTAGAAGCTCCGGCATTGTCCATCGCTGGAGCTTGATAGCTTCGGCAATAGCCTCTATCAACACGTAGAGTATCGATAGTTAGTCCTCTGGGGTGTCGGAGCTTAGTAGCTCCGGCAGTGACGTTTGCCAACACTTAGTTTGTTGGCAGCAGACTCCATTTATGGGGTCTTCTCACCTCTTTTATTCAGTGTCGACGGCTGGCTAACTTAGGGGAGTCGGAGCTGAGTTAGCTCCGGCTTTTCTCCATCAACGTAGACTTTATTTTTCCTGCACACTTATGCCAAGAAAAATAGAAAAATTCATTCCTTGTCTATAATTTCGTCGCGGCTTACGATTCTCAAGAAAACTTTAAGTTGAACGCGATTTTAAATACAACCGGATGCGTTGTCTTTTCTTCTAGATTCAACTGTCCATGGACCCGCCTTACTTCGGCCTGCCGGGGTGTAGGTAGAGTGGCGTACTTAGGGTGCTTGACCAGGCTAAGTCGATAGCACACTCCAGCCCTAGATTGGCTTGGCGGCTTTCAGGCGAGTTGGCCATGAACGATATTTGAATCCAAAAGAACTAACAATACAACTCGAATCGTATATAAACCGGACGAACTAAAATTTCTTAAGAATTGCACGTCTTTGTTATAGACAAGAAAGAGAAAAATAAAAATGTTGAGCCTGTACAAAATAAATGCACGTGGAGTCTATTTCACATGAAGATGTCTTTCATTATAGGTCCGGGGTACAGGGGAAACAAGTACACTCTTAGGGTACGGAACCAGGCTAAGTGTGTTTCATTTCTCGTTTGACCCAGGGTAGTTAGCCGCACTTTTAGTCCTGAGACTGTGACAAGTGTTGCATGAGCTTTGTGGACCTTTCGGGAAAGGTCCGTCTGCTCTCCTGGAGGAACTACCCGACTCTGTACAATGACTCTATAACATACACCCCAAGTTACTCAAGACTCACCTCCGTGGTATTAAGTGTAGAACTTACGGAGGTGCTCGATGTTCCAAGGATTTGGGAGAGGTGTCCCATCCTCGGTAGCCAAGCGAACGCTTCCGGGACGGGATACTTTAATCACTGGGAAGGGCCCCTCCCAGCCGGGGGAGAGTTTGTTTAACCCTTCTCTGGATAGTATTCTCCGTAGCACCAGGTCGCCTTCCTCGAGCTGTCGGTTGTGTACATGCCGCTGGTGATAACGCCGTAGAGCTTGATGATATCGGGCATTCCGAACAGCTGCTTGGCACCTTCCCTCCTCAAGGAGGTCTAGGTCTTCACGCTGGAGCTGGTCCTGCGCGGCTTCGTCGAAGGTCCGGACCCGGAGTGAACCCAAGGTGATTTCCGGAGGAAGGATTGCTTCAGCTCCGTACACCAGGAAGAAGGGTGTGTCTCCAGTTGACCGGTTTTGAGATGTCCTGTTGGCCCATAAAGTGGGCGGAAGCTCTTCGATCCAGTTGGCTCCATGTTTTTTCAAGCACTCATAGGTGCGCGTTTTGAGTCCCTTAAGGATTTTTGCATTTTCCCTCTCGGCTTGGCCATTGCTGGCGGGGTGAGCTACGGAGGCGTAGCAAACTTGTATGCTGAGGTCTTCGCAATATCCTTGGAATGCTGAGCTTGTGAATTTAGTCCCATTATCAGTGATGATTTTGTTTGGGACTCCAAATCTGCTTACAATGGATTGCAGAAAGTTGATAGCATATTGCTTGTTGATTGTCACAACTGGAGTTGCTTCCGGCCACTTGGTGAACTTTTCAATGGCAACGTACAGGAACTTGTAACCTCCGACGGCTCTTGGGAAAGGTCCCAAGATGTCCATCCCCCACACGGCGAAGGGCCATGTAGGAGGTATCATTTGTAAGGGCTGAGCTGGTGTATGAATTTGCTTTGCATGAAATTAGCATGCTTCACATTTATTCACCAGCTCAGCGGCGTCCTGGAGCGCTGTAGGCCAGTAGAAGCCATGCCGAAAGGCTTTACCGACCAGCGTGCGGGAAGATGTGATTCCCACACTCGCCTCCATGGATTTATGCGAGAAGTTGGCAGCCTTCTTCCCTTGTGATGCACCGCATTAGGATGCTGTTGGCACCGCGCCAGTAGAGATCCCCTTCTACCAGCGTGTATCTTTTAGCCAATCTGACTACCCGGTCAGCGGATATATCATCGTCAGGAAGGATGTTGTCTTTCAAGTAGCTCCGGATCTCCGAGATCCATGCATTGGAACTAGCTTGAGCTTTTGAGTCTTGAGTGCTGGGTTGCTTGGAGCTCCCGGCAGCACCTACGACCCTTGATGGCTGCCATGGTAACAGGGCCATCGGGACCGTCAGCTTCGGGATGCTGATCTCGCCCCCTTCGCTCAGTTCGGCAGGCTGAGCTGTTGGCTTTGACAACCTCCGGACAAAGATTCCGTCAGGAGCCGGAGCTCCGGTTGACGCTTTGGTCGAGAGTTCGTCAGCTTCAGCGTTATGGGCACGCTAAGCATGGTGGAGATCTAGGACTTCAAAGTCCTTCTGAAGCCTCTGGACTTCAAGGAGGTAAGCAGCTAACTGGAGATTATTGCAGGAGCATTCACCCTTCACCTGCTTGATGATGAGCTGTGAATCTCCTTTGACCAGCAGTTGCATGACACCATATGACAGTGCCACCTTTAGTCCGTAGATGAGTGCTTCATACTCTGCCATGTTGTTCGTTGCCTTGAAGTCAAGGTGTACCATGTATTTCACCTTCTCCCCAGTCGGTGCAAGGAGAAGGATTCCAGCTCCGGCCCCCTGCTTCTGCATGGAGCCGTCGAAGTAGAGGGTCTAGTGAGGCTCGGTGAAGGTTGGAGCTTGATGCTCCGTCTTCTGCTCACTGGGGCCCCCAGGGTTTGATGGAGAGGGAGTCCATTCTGCCACAAAATCTGCCAACGCTTGACTCTTGACTGCTTGTCTTGAAATAAATTCAAGATCAAATTCAGCCAATTCCGCTGCCCACTTTGCAATATTCCCAGTTGAATTGGGATTATGCAAGATTGCTCGTAGTGGGTAGGAGGTCACCACCGAGACTTTGTGAGCTTGGAAGTAATGTCGAAGCTTCCGAGAGGCAATAAGAACTACATAGAGCAGCTTATGTACCTCTAGGTATCGAGTCTTGGCATCATGTAATACTTCACTAATGAAGTACACCGGGCATTGAGCGGTCCGGACCCTCCCGGAGGGGTTCGGAACTTCCTCTTCATTGATCCGGATCCTCTCGGAGGGTCTGGATTTTCTTCGGGGACCTCAGGGTTCTGGCTGGAGGAACCTGGAGCTTCTTCAAAAATGACCTGGACCCTCCCGGAGGGGTCTAGGTCTCCTGAAGCAACTTCTTGTGGGTTCGAATCTGGGAGCTAGGACCCAGACTCGCTTTCAGGAACCTCCGGACCTTCTCGAAGGGGTCTGGATTCCTGAGTGTGGGGTAGTTCTGGTCTCTCCGCAACCAGAACCATACTGACGACTTCATCAGTAGCTGAAATATAAAGCAACAAAGGCTCACCAGGGTTTGGAGCTACCAGAATCGGTAGGGTGGTGAGGAACTGTTTCAGCTCCTGGAATGCCTTCTCTGCTTCTTCGGACCATTGGAATGGTCCGGACTTCCTCAATAACTTGAAGAATGGGAGTGCCCGTTCCGCCAGTCTTGATATGAACCGGCTGAGGGCGGCTAGACACCTAGTTAACTTTTGAACGTCTTTGATACGGGTTGGTGGCCGCATGTCTTCAATGGCTTTTATCTTCGCCGGATTAGCTTCTATGCACCGGTGACTTGCTAGGAAACCAAGAAGTTTTCTAGAGCTAACCCCAAACACACACTTGTCCGGGTTTAGCTTTGTCCGGGTGGCCCGCAGCTTGTCGAAGACAGCCTGCAAGGTGTCTAGGAGTGACTCCTTGTTCCCGACCTTGACCACGATGTCATCGACGTACACTTCCACTACGTCTCTAATGAGTTCTTCAAAAGTTTTGTACATAGCTCGTACAAAAGTTGAAGCTGCATTCTTGAGACCAAAGGGCCTGGCTATGTAACAATACAATCCACCTACTGTGATGAATGAAGTACGCTCTTCATCCTCCCTAGACATCTTTATTTGGTGATATCCGGAATATGCGTCTAGGAAACACAGTAGTTCACACCCGGAGGTGGAATCCACTATCTGATCTATTCTAGGTAGTGGGAATGGATCTTTTGGACATGCCTTATTTAATGTGGTGTAGTCGATGCACATCTGAAGCTTCCCGCCGGCCTTGGGCACAATGACTGGGTTTGCCAGCCATTTTGGATGGAAGACTTCTCGGATGAATCCGGCTTCGAGTAGCTTCTTCACTTCTTGTCGGATGAAGTTCTGCCGCTCTACGGATTGCTTCCGAGGCTTCTGATGCACTGGCCGGGCATCGGGGTAGATCTTCAGATTGTGCTCAATCACTTCCCTGGGGATCCAAGGCATTTGTGACGGTTGCCAAGCAAACACGTCAACGTTAGCCCGGAGGAAAGTGATGAGCGTGAGTTCCTATTTGTCGTTCAATCCTCCCGATATTCGGGTGGTCTGAGCGGCATCGGAACCAATTTGGACGACTTTGACGGGAATGTCGGTGTCGCCGCTTGGCAGCACGCGGGGTGCAGAGGTCGAGCCTCGTTGACGAATGCTCGGGGGTTTTAGAGTTTTCTCCTGTCTGGAGTCCTCCTCTTGCGCCGTGGTGAGTGCGTGGAGTTCTTCCAGAGCAGTTACTCGGGCGGTATGATCTCCGTGGATCCGGAGAACGCCTACTGGTGTTGGCATCTTCAACACCAGATATCCATAATGAGCAGCTGCCATAAATTTGTATAGGGCAGGTCTACCCAAGATGGCATTGAACGGTAAGTTGATCTGAGCGACGTCGAAGACCAACTTCTCGGTGCGATATTTCTCCTGGGTCTTGAAGGTAACGGGGAGAGTAATAGCTCCGAGTGGGGTTATGGCCCCCGGACCTACTCCGGAGAAAGGTCGAGAGGGATGGAGATCCGAAGGTCGGAGCTGAAGCTTAGTGAAAGCTTCGAAGCTGATGAGGTTAAGCCCCGAACCTCCGTCTACCATGACATGGTGGAGCTGGATGTTATTGATGCTAGGAGATACCATCAAAGGTAATTGACCTGCTCCAACCATGCTCGGCGGGCAATCAGAAGCATCAAAAGTGATGGAGGTGTCCATCCACTTTCGATGAGGTTCCGGCCTGACTGTAGGGGCTACAGCTGCCATATCCCGCCGCATAGTCTTGATGATGCGACGAGAGGTGATATCCCATGACCCACCAAAAACGGTGTTCATGGTCTTCCGACGCTCATTGTCAGAGACGTCAAAATCATCATCGATGTAGGTGTAAATGGCCTTCAGGACCTTTTTGGGATCCTGAAACCCTAACTCCTCTTCAGCCGGAGCTTCGTCGACCTTTTGCTTTCCTTCCCTCTATCGGAAAGGAGATCCTTCCCGGCGCTTGTTGTAGCGCTCGACAAGGTTTTGGACCTCCCGGCAGTCTTCCAAACCGTGGCTGCCCGTTTTGTGAATGGGACACCATACTTTGGGTTTGCCACCGTCTTCAGAAGACGGTCGAGGTCGCTTCTCGGGGCGTGGCTCCCGGCCACCCGGAGTTGCAGCAGCTGCAACGTTGGATGTGCCGACCGACGGCTTTTTCTTGCCGTTGGTCTTCTTTTTCTTCTTGCCACCCCCGGAGGTAGCGGCTTCTTCTTTGGAGGATTTCTTGTGATCCTCCGAGGCTGGTTTGGAATGCATTTCACGGCCCTCCGCAGCTCTGGCACATTTGTCTCCCAGGCTGAAGAGTTCCGTGACGCTGGTGATCTCCTTGATCGCCAGCTTCTCCAACATCTTCTTGTCCCGTACGCCCTGTCTGAATGCCACAATGACAGAGGCGCTAGAGATAGAAGGAATAGTGTTTCGTACCTGAGAGAACCTTTGGATGAATGATCGCAAGGATTCTCCCCCTTTTTGCACGACCGCAAAAAGGTCTAGTTCAGTGCCTGGTCGGGTGTATGAACTCCCGAAGTTGGCAGTGAACTGATGGCACAGCTCCTCCTAACTGTTGATAGAGTTGGGTGGAAGGGTCATAAACCAGGACCTGGTGGTCCCAGTTAAGGCCACTGGAAAATAATTGGCCATCACGGCCTCGTTTCCTCCAGCTGCCAAGATTGCAGTGGAGTATATCTGAAGAAATTCAGCGGGGTTGACAGTCCCGTCGAATTTTTCCGGCAGGTGAGGCCAGAACTTCTGTGGCCATCTAACCATGCGCAAGTGCATGGCCTGGGCTGAACAGCCTCCCCCTACTCTTTCAAGAGTAGAAAGGTCCTGAACTTCCCGTCTTTCACGGGCACGCTCAATATGGACACGGCCATCCTGCTGGCGGTATCGGCGATCAAGCTCCGCCCGGAGGTCATGAGTCGAAAGCCTGGATACCGTGTGAGTGCGTCGAGCCCCGGAGGGCAATGACGTCACCAAGCCTTCCGGACAAAGTCCGTCGCTGCGACGAGGATCGTCCCGAAGGAGGAGGACCCTGGTTGTTGAGGCGTTCGGCTGCTGCTGCAACCAAATGCTCCACATCGGCCCTCCACTGCTCCAGTGCATCCCGAGATGCATCCGGAGGTGGTGGACGTTGGAGAAGAGCACGCGCTGCATGGAGCGCGTGTTCTGGGTTGTCATGATTTGCCAACGCAGTAGGCGACGCTGGCGCACCATCACGTTGCCCAGCACGATTTGCTGGAGGAGACGGTGGTGGTGGGAGTGTGGCTCCTGCTGGTGCTGAGGCTCCTGCTGGTGGATGCCTATTGGAGGGATTGCCCCCAACAGCCTGAGCAGCAGGTTGACCATTAGATGATCCAGCAGCTGAGTTCACCATTCTCGAAATCTCAGGCGCCCCTTCCTGGCGCGCCAACTGTCGGCGGTTAGAACCAGCAGATCTCCCTACACTACTAAAGTGATAGGGGAGTTTGATGTTCGGTGTGGGCGTGCAGAGATTCAAGAAGGTGTATAGGAGTTTGACACAGGAGACACAAGAATTTACGTGGTTCGGGCCGCCTGAGCGTAATACGCTACTCCACGGGTGTGTTGGTGTTGTATTAGCAGTATGAGCTTGCCACGAGTGTATGGGGCGCGTGTGATCATCCGTGAACGTCCCCGTGTGTATCGTCGGCGTGTCCTTTTATAGTACAAGGGCAGGCCGTTACAAGTTAGCCTGGCCCGACATGTGGCCCCGGCGGTTACTAGTATTGATACACGCTTAATTGCTCTTAATGATCCTGTAACGGGCTTTTGACAGCACTATTACTGGTGTTAAGATCGTCCGTTTAAGTGTCATTAATATTATATTAATGGCACTTAATCGGGTCTTGAAGTCCTTGGCTCTCCTTTGAAGATCCGGAGCCGTTGCAAGGTCTTCCGGAGGTTAGAAGCTGAAGATCCGACGATCGGACATGTGGCAGCTCCAGAGCTTGCTGTGGGAAGCAGGTAGCTCCGGTGCTACCAGACACGTGTCAGGTCCGGAGCTTCTCTCAGTCTGGGGTTAAGTCTGGAGGTGCCGTTTCGGTACGTGGCCCGAAGCTTCCCCCTTGTGGGCGGTAGCTCCGGTTTGGTTGTACACGTGGCGACCCAGGGATTAACCATGCATGGAGAAGCGGGTCTGGTTATGTCTGACATGTGGGCCTCCAAGGGTCTTTAAACCAAGTAGATGACTTTCCATTGAGATCTTTGTAACCTCAAGGGGTGTACGGTTTCTAGGGTACCGACAATTATCAAAGTGCTGAGTAAACAAGGTGTGATTAGTTTTACCAATCTTAAAGCCATTTTCAATCAAGAAATCTCTAAGGCATTCATACCAAGCTCTAAGAGCTTGTTTGAGGCCATAGAGAGCCTTACACAGTTTGTATACATTGTCAGGGAACTCTTGATCTTCAAACCCGGGGGGTTGCTCCACGTATACCTCGTACTTGATCAGTCTGTTGAGGAAGGTGCTTTTCACGTAAATTTGATAAAGCTTTAAATCATGGTGAGTAGCATATGCAGGTAATATACGAATCAATTCAAGCCTAGCTACGGGAGCATAAGTCTCGTCGAAATCCAAATTTTTGACTTGTGAATACCCTTGGCCACAAGTCGTGCCTTGTTCCCTGTCACCACCCCGTGTTTGTCTTGCTTGTTGCGGAAGACCCATTTAGTGCCGACGACGTTGAACTTGGGTCTTTCAACAAGTTCTCACACTTCGTTCCTTCTAAAGTTGTTCAATTCTTCTTGCATCGCCACAACCCAATCTGGATCCATTAATGCATCTTCAACCCTATGTGGTTCCAAAGAGGATACAAACAAGTAATGTTCACAAAAATTAGCTATACGAGATCAAGTTACTACTCCCTTTTGTATGTCACCATTTATGTTGTTGATGGGGTGATCTTTTTGGATGCTTTGATGTACTCTTGGATGTGGCACTTGTGATCTTGAATCTTCATGGTCATCATTTTCGCCCCCCCCTGGATGGTTGCCTTCATTGATGTGTTGATCATCTTGGTCTTCTAGAGGTTGATCTTGTGTGGAATCTCCCCCTTGATCATTTTCCTCCACTTGTGGTTCATCTTATTCATTCACATTTGGAGGTGGCACTTGTGTTTGAACATCGCCCAACACCATTCTTCTCAATGCTTGACATGGAGATTCTTCTTGATCTAGCACACATTGATCAACTTGCTCTTCTTGAGAGCCATTAGTTTCATCGAACACCACGTCACATGCTACTTCAACAAGCCTGGAGGCCTTGTTAAAGACAAGATAGGTGTAGGAGTTTGAATCATAGCCATGTAAGAAACCTTCATCGGACTTCGAAGCGAACTTTGAAGTCCTAGGCTTCTTGTTCAAAATATAACATTTAGAACCAATGACTCGAAAATATGAAATAATTGACTTGTTACCCGTGAGTAGTTCATATGAAGTTTTCTTGAGCAACCGATGTAGATAGAGTCGGTTTATAGCGTGACAAGCGGTGTTAACCACTTCGGCCCAAAACTGGTCCGAAGTCTTGTATTCATGGAGCATTGTCCTCGCTATCTCAATGAGGGTTTGGTTCTTCCTTTCGGCTACTCCATTTTGTTGAGGAGAATATGCTGCTAAAAACTCGTGCTTTATCCCTTCTTCGTCTTGATACTCCTCAACTTGGGTATTTTTGAACTTCGTTCCATTGTCACTTCGTATGTTCTTGATCTTCAATGAGAATTCATTTTGAGCAAGCTTGATGAACTTTTTGAGGGTTCCTTGAGTTTCTGTCTTATCATGCAAAAAGAAAAGCCATGTGAAGCGAGAAAAACCATCAACAATGACTAAACCGTATTTGTTGCTGCCGATGCTTATGTAAGCAACTGGACCAAATAGGTCTATGTGAAGGAGCTCGAGCAGTCTTGTTGTAGTCATGACATTCTTCGCGAAATGGGGTGCTCCTACTTGCTTCCCGGCTTGGCACGCGCTACAAGGCCCGTCTTTCTCAAAAACCACATCCTTTAAACCTCTGATGTGATTGCCTTTAAGGAGTTTTTGAAGATTCCTCACACCAACATGTGCTAGTCTTCTATGCCATAGCCAACCCATGTTGGTCTTTGCAATCAAGCATGTGTCAAGTTTGGCTTTATCTTTGTTGAAGTCAACTAGATAAAGTTTTCCATTAACACACTCTTGAATGATATCGAGTTATCACTCCTTCTAGAGACGGTCACACCCTCATTAGTGAATAAACAATTATAACCATTCTCACATAATTGAGATATGGAAAAAAGGTTGTAATCCAAGGAATCAATGAGTAAAACATGAGAAAGAGTATATTTTGATGAAATTGCAATTTTACCGGTACCAAGCACACTTCCTTGACTGTTATCACCAAAGTAAATGCCTTTGCTTTGATCTTCATTTTCTTCATATGCCACAAACATTCTTCTTTCTCCGGTCATGTGATTTTTGCATCCACTATCCAACACCCATTTAGCTTCACCGGATGAATAGGCCTGCAAAAGACAAATTATGTCTTGGTCTTAGGTACCCAAGCTTTCTTGGGTCCTCTCAGGTTAGTCACAAGTGATTTGGGCACCCACACATGAGACTTGGTGTTCCCATGGCGTGTCCCAACATATTTGCCATAAACTCTTCCAATATTACTTTTCATAAGTACATATGAAGCATTAAATGTTCTAAATAAAACTTGTTGTTCATATGTGTTCACAATGTTAAACTTATCGACATTATTGAGTTTTCTAACTTGATAGGTGTTTCCCTTGACAAAGGCAATGCGTTCCTTGTTATTCTTGTGGCTTCTAGCATTTTGCTTTTCACCATAAGAATACCCAATGCCATATTTGACATTAGGCTTATGACCAAGTATGCACTGCGTGCATAATAGACCTCACTTCGGGAAGGATGTTTGTCTTTTGTCAAGTTTGACTTTTCTTTCAAGTTAGTGTCAATTTTAGCACATGTACAAGCAATAATAGTTTCAGATTTTATATGTTGAGAAGGTGAGCTTCAAGAGGATGAAGAACAACTTTGGTTGAGTGACTCAACTTGTACCTCAAGGATCTTGTTAACTTTGGTTAAGTTAGCAAGTTCATCCTTGATAGCCACGTTTGAGTCTTTTAGCTTCAAACAAGCTTCCTTGCTTGAAGCTAACTCAAGTTCCAGTGAATTGCTGCACAGCTTTTCAAGCTCAAGGAGCTTTTTGATCGTATGATATTCTTCCTTTTGGAGGATGATCATATCTTCTTGATGATCAACTAGCTCCTCCTTATCAACAAGCTTATCCATTAGAAATTTCATCTTAGCAGCAGTTTTCTTGTCTAAACCCCTAAGCATATCTTCATCATCACTTGAATTATCACTATCACTAGAAAAAATAATGCAAAGAGGAAGATTTAGTTGTTACCTTTATTTTACCTTCCATTGCAATTAGACAAGCGTTGCTGGTGTCTTTCCATGCGCCCATGGTTGGGAAGAGAGTGGATTTCTTGTAAGTCTTCTTGATGGCTATGGTGGCCATCTCCTCTTCTTCTTCGAAAGTGGACTCATCATTCAAGCCTCACTCCTTCCCTATGTGCGCTTGGCCAAATTGCTTCTTATTCTTGAACATTTTCTTTGGCTAAGGCTTGTTGTCCTTAGTCTTCTTCTTATTTTCTTCATGTGGACAGTTCACTAAGAATTGGTCATACTTTCCACAGTTATAGCAAGCATGCCTCATCTTGGTCTTTGTTTGTCCCTTTGTTTTCCTTCCTTTGAGCTACTACTTTGTCTTCTTCTCATCATTTTATTGAACATCTTCATGAACAAGATCATGTCTTCTTCATCAATGTCACTGCTGTCATCATCGCTGTCGTCTTCTCCATGAGCTTCTCGAGCTTCTTTTGATGAGGGTTTGCAAGTTGACTTCAAAGAAACTCCTTTCTTCTTTGTCGAGGTAAGATCGGCCATTTCTTTGACATGCCTGGCTTGCTTCTCTAACATTTCAAAGTTGATGATCTTGCCAAGAAGTTCGTCTGGGGTCATCTTCCGATACCCAGGGCTTTCTCTAATCATCAAGCAAAGAGTCACCTTGTGAGGCATGAATGCTCTAAGAATTAGCTTTACGACCTCATGATCATTCCACTTCTTGCTGCCATATGCTCAGACTTTGTTGATAAGATTCTTCAATCGATTGTACATATATTGTAGTAACTCGTCTACTTCAATGGCGAATATTCCCAATTCGCCTTCAATCTTTACAATCTTGGTTTCGCGTACATGATGATCACCTTCATGTGCGGTTTGTAGAGTATCCCATACCTCCTTGGCAATTTTGAGTCCATCCACCTTGGTGAACTCATCTCAGCTCAGTGATGATGTGATAACAGCTGCAACTTGAGCATTCCGAAGAATAGCTTGTTCTTCGCTTAGAGTCAGCTCTTCATCATCATCGGGGATATCTATCCCTGTACACACTATATGCCACAAACTGGTGCTAAGAGATATGAGATGCATTTTCATGTTTTCTCTCCACGTGAAATAATCATTGCCATCGAAGAAAGGTGCTTTCCCTAGAGGAATTGACAAGTAATGATTATTGTTAGAATTTAACCGATCATAATTAAAAGGATATCGGGAGTAGTCGGTGTGACTACTCCCCTTCTTCTTTTCGTCCTCAATCTTCTTCTTCCCTTTTGGGGAGAGTGTCTTCTTCCTTAGGAGTGCCTTGAGTTCAAGCATCTCCTCGTCATCGTCCTCACAATCTTGGAAGGCGTCAAGAAGCTTCTCTAGCTTTTGAGTTCTTTCTTCATCACTCTTCTTGTTGTTAAAGTTCTTGTGTACATCCTTGACGTCCAACATCTTCTTATCGAGTGGTGAGTCTCTTTTGAAGAGTCCTGCTTTGATACCAGCTAAATGTAGCCTAGAGGGGGTGAATAGGCTTTTTGAACTTTTGTCAGATCCTGAAACACTTAACAAATCGATCAAATACAGAGAGATCGGACTAGTCTGAGACTATGCAGACTAGTCCGATATACGTGGACTAGAACGATCAGGTTTGATCGATGATTTCAATTCTAGTGCCCTATGCAGCGGAAAGTAATTTGTAACTTGGATGTATCACAACAATGAAACTAGTTATGGCACATATTGACTTTGATTTCAATGTTTCAACGTAAGTTACACAAGATTAAGTAAACCCTATAATATCATGAACAATGAAACAAAAATGTGAGACACGATTTTATCCCGTGGTTTGATTCCCATGAAGGAAACCTACATCCACACTGAGGAGTTCACGGAGGACTGGGTCTTCACCAACCCTACCCTCGTCTAATCGCCATGGAGGCCAATTCTCTTCCAGTAACCACAAAGAGGCAAATAACCGTGTTCAAAGGGCCTTCTCACAAGTCGAGGGCTCTCCAATATTTACAATGACGAACACCACCAAACACACTCGAAATATATGCAATAAACAACAAGAGTGTGCGAGAGATACAAACCCAAGAGCTCAAGATCGTGTGGAAGAAGTCTCTCCTTTTGATCAATGCTAATCCTCAAAGATTTGATCTTTATAGGGTTAGAATGTGTGGAGATATGTGTATTTTGGGCTCTTGGAAGGTGTGATGGCGCAGGGGATCGAGAGTTGTGGTTGTAGGGTCGTACACCTCTATTTATACTAGGGTTTCCAAAAGTTACCGTTAGGGTTTATGATGTCTGTACTAGTCCGTGGTGGACTCTGTTCTAGTCTGGTGTGCGGCGTGTGGAAAACCATAAGTGTTCTGAGATATCGGACTTGTCCGTTAATGTTTGGAGTAGTCCGATCTGGGCTCTGGAGAAGTTTGGACTAGTCCGTCATATATCAGACTAGTTCGGTGTGGTGAACCTCATGTAGAATTGAGGACAAGTCTGCAATTGTAGGACTTCTCCGATTTTAGTAAGAGAGTTTTCGGACTAGTTCGACTGATATCGGACTTGTCCGGTGTCATGAAAAATTGTGGAACTAAGGACAAGTCTAGACTTGGAGGACTTGTCTGATTTTAGTCTGAAGATTATTGGACTAGTCTAATGAATATCAGACTTTTCTGGATGTTGTGCAAGTTTGAAGTGTTGAGGACTAGTCCGCACTAGGGTGGACTAGTCCGATCTTAGTCAGAGAGATATCAGACTAGTCCGGTGTATATCGGACTATTCCGGTTTTTTTTTGTGAATTGTGCAGTGAGTTAAATTATTTGTTAACTTGATCTCTTAGGGTGTGTTTCTCCAACACACTCCATACAAAATGATCTAATCTTTTCAGCTCTTGAGCTCTTTTCCTTTTGATTCCTCATTCTCATTTCTTTTTGAGCTTTCCTCCTAATTCCTTTAAAACCTGCGCTCATCTCAACAATTTTGTTACGATCTCATTTGTTTGTCATAAATCAACCAAAGCCCACAAAGGATGCCTAGATGGACTTTCAAGCACCCATATCATGGAATGGGACCCACCTATCAGTCACCTGGAGGAAGAACTGCCCGTTCGGAGCCAGTACCAGGTCGGCTGACCTCCCTAGTCGGCCGATTAGTTCCTGGCATCAACGCGGTCAAACACCACGTGTTGGCTACTCCCGGGTTGAAGAGGTCAGGGGTTAATGATTTGCGCGCTTTTGGTGGCCCAAGCTATAAATAGGACCCCTCACCCCTCACTTCAACACACACCACTTGAGTATTCATCCACTGTATCCACTACTCTCCATAGGTTTAGAGGAGTATAGGATGTAGAGAGGAGAGTCTCTAGTCCATAGTCCAAGTAGGAGAGGAGTAGAAGGAGTCTCTTCCGAATTTCCAACTGGGAAAGGTATGTCTCCCATATTCCTATTTGTATTTGTGACTTTATTCATAATAAAGATGATATCTTTAGTCTTCTATTGTTCATATAATTGGATGAAGCTTTTCTAGTTTGATTTTGGATTCCATGTATGTGGTAGGAATAGTATTTATGATTATGCTATACCATTGTCATTACATCATCATAAATAGTATAAACCTCCACTAAAGTCTAATTATCTATGATATGACTATATTAATATGAATCACTTATCTATGAATTAACATTGGTTCAACGATGATTTAGTTCATGTCCTTGGGTTGGCTTATGCTTAGGCTCTTAAGGTAATTACTTAATATGCTAGCATGGTGCTAGGATAGAGAGTAGCGTTGAATGTCTCGTAGACCCACAGATTGAAGAGGTAGGTAGTAGGTGGTGATAGCCCTATCTGTCCTTTGTAATCCTCCACATTCGGCTATGCCACAGGCTCTTGGCGGGAGTCGCCTAGTGTTGTTAGGGGTAAACCCGTGCCCGATGTGTTAATTCACATAGCATTAGAATTCATAATTAGTATAATCATTAGTAACTAACATAGGCTATGTATATGTACATTAGAAGCATAGTAGGAGTATCTACCTAACTCTTAGCCTAGTTCCTCTTACCTCATTTATCCCCTTAGGATAGAATGCTCTTGTGTGTGTCACACTACCACAATTACCCTTTATCCATTCTTGCTAGAACCTTACCTAGGGCAACCTAGCCTTTCCACTTGATGATTGTTTTACTTCCATCTAGCCTTCCTTTAAGAAAATTTAAATGACACCCTATGAGAATACTCTTTAAAGAGGAAATGCTATATTGATAGTTTTGGTGCGCTTGCGGATGTTCATTGGAGATTTAAGACTTACCAACAAGCATTTCTGGCACCACTGCTATGGATGAATTGTTAGTAGTGCATAGGAAATATCAACAAGCATTTATGGCGCCGTTGACGGGGAAGGAAACCGAGGTATTACATGATTGAGTGAATAGGATAGGACCCTGGTAGGTTTTAGTAGGATGACCCTTCTTTGTTTTCGCATTTTGTGTAAAAACCGTGTAGTGTATGTCTAATTTTCGCTTGCTGGAAAACTTTGTTGAAGATCTGGAATCCCTTTTGAGAGATTGACCTCGTGTAGTTACTCCTCAGAAGCTTTGAGCGGCAAAGCAAGCCAGCCCAACTGCACCAACAACCGAAACATCAATGTCCCATAAGACCCTTCGTGAGTTTTCGGCTCCCTCTGCTAACAATGTGTCTGTTGGGCCCACTGTAAACACGGGAGATGTAAACTTCAAAATCAAGACTGGCCTAATCACTATGGTGAAATCCATCCAATTTCATGGGAAGACTAACGAGGATGCAAGTGCTCACCTGCAAGAGTTCCTTGAGATCTGCAGCACTTTTAAGATCAAGGACGTATCCCTTGATGTTGTATGTCTTAGGCCCTTCCGGTTCTCTCTCCTTGGGAGAGAGAAACGGTGGTTCTATGCGAACCGGAGTGCTTTGGATACTTGGTAGAAGTGTCCTACGACATTCCTCGCCAAGTTTTTCCCGTTGGGCAAGACCAATGCCCTATGTGGAAGAATTTCCAGCTTCCAGCGAGATGCCAAGGAATCTATTCCCAAGGCTTGGGAAAGGCTTAAGGAGTACATGCTAGCCTGTACCGACCATGGGATGGACGACTGGCTCATTATCCAAAACTTCTACAACGGGTTGATCCCTTCCGCCCATGACCATGTTGATGCTGCTGCTGGAGGATCCTTCTTCTCATTGACGGTGCCCAAAGACAAAGATTTGATTGAGAATATGGTGTCAACCATGGGCTGGAGTGACGAGCATCTCCATACCCACCAGTGAGGCATGCACACCTTGAAGAAGGTGGACATGACCGCTGCCAAATTGGACCTCCTTATGAAGAAGATTGATGGACAAGGCAATGGTGAGGCATGTGGCAATACCGATGCCTTAGACTCTTACATCACTTGTAAAGTCTTTGGCAACACGTGCCATTTGGGCAATGATTGCCCAGAAACCCGTGAGGATGCCCTATACCTAGCCAACAATGGAAGCAATAATGGCTATCGTTCAAGAGGTCAAGGGTGGGGCCAACCAAGCCCATTCTTTCAAGGAGGGTACAAAAATCATGGCAACAATGGAAATCAACCAAACTTGAGAGAACTTGCCATTTGCCAACTATAGATCAATGGGGCTATATCCATGAAGCTGTCAGCTAATGACAAGACCCTAGAGAGCATAAATGCCAAGATTGAAGGACTATCTCAGCCTTCAAGAATCAATTGAGTTTCAACAAGATGTTGGAAACTCAGTTGGCTCAACTGGCAGCTATTGTTCCTCCAGTAGAGAATGGTAAGATGCCAGGACAACCCAACTCCCCTGTGGAAAATGTCAACATGATTTCTCTACAAGGAGGCAGCTGGTTGAAGGACCCTGAATGTCCAACAATCTCATGCTCAATTGGGTCACACCAATTTGACAAGGCCGTTTGTGACCTTGGAGCAAGTGCGTGAGTGATGCCTAAGGTGGCTTTCAACCAGCTGAACTTCACGGAAGTCACTCCAAGACCAATGCAGCTCCAACTAGCTTATTCCTCAATTCGTTATCCGGCGAGCATTACTGAAGATGTCCCGTGAATATCCAGAACTGCTTGATACACATGGATTTCGTGGTGCTCAACATGGAGGTTGATGAGGACACACCGCTCATTCTTTGGCGCTCATTCCTAAGCACCTCAAAGGCACACATATATGTGGGAGGTGGAGAAATCCACTTCCATATCAATGGCAAGGAGAAGAAGTTTAACTTCCGCCCAAAGTTGGAGCAATGCTCCATGATCCGTATCAAGTATGGGCCGAATGTTAAGCACATTCCAATGTTCGAAATCACACCTCCAATGGTGGACCCACTCATTGCATTCATGAGGAATTTGAACTATGCAGAGAACCCTTCTTATCGTCCACACCGACACCCCAAGAAGACGGAGAAGCCCGGCCCTCTGCAAGGGCCCAAGTCCACCAAGCCGCGAAAGAAGGAATATCGGAAGAAGCAAGAAAAGCCGTGCGAGCCCATCCCTCTGGGTCTGGATGTCAAGAAATGAGGAAGGAGGAATGTCCATCTCATCGGACAGAGGTAAGACCTAGGCAATAGGTTATATTGGTAGTTATGCTTTTCTTTTATTTTTCTTTTCTATTTATTTGGTTTTCCCCACTTAGTTTGATTTTCCCCACTGATTATTTGATTTTCCTCGTAAGTTGAGAATCTTATATTCTCAACTATCATTTTTATTTCTTTATTTTTCACAAAAAAGAAAATTGTTGGGTTTTTAAAAAAGGAGTTTTTATTTGGAAAACAATTTTCTGAGCGGCAAAAGTGGTAATTCACCAATGTGCTAATTCCATAGCCGTTGGGGAACCACCTGCCAAAAAGAGGAATAAGGGGACCCACCTGTTAGGTCGGTCGACCCCCCTGTTCGGCCGACAGGGGGAAAGAGCCATTTTGGCTCTCTCTCCTCCAACGGCTACATTTGATTCCTTAGTGACCGTTGTGGATTGCGCACTATAAATAGTGGTCGTGAGGACCTCTTCTCCTCACACTTCATCTCATTTCATATGTCCCCAAAGTCACTCTTGCTCACATTGTTTTCTCGCTCTTCATTGAAGCACTCTTTCTCAAATTCCCAACTCAAAAAGATTTGCTTTTGTTTGCATTTGCAATTTGCTCTCAAGTTATTCAAGGGAAAATTCGTCGGGGTTGTGCTTTCACTAACATCACCTCTTTCAAGTTTTTGCCTTGTTGTGTCCATGAAAGGAATTATAAGGTTGTTTGGAAAGTGGAAGAAGGCTGCAAGATCAAGCCATGGTGGAGACTAAAGTGCACACCCCTTGTCTGTTTCTACACCAAGTTCACGGTGGAGTGTAGGAGAGGACACTCCCATGGCTGAGAGAAGCAACCCGCACCAACTTCTTCACGACGACGACCTCAACATCCAATGTGAAGTTGAAGATCAAGCACAACAGCTCCTCCAAGATCGTGAGTTTTCTCATACGAAAGCTTATGATCCGGATTTGTTCTCCAAAATAGGTATGATTCCGAATTCTTTTCCATTTGGCGTGCACTAGGATGGGAAAACTTTTCTCACATTGAGGATAAAGCTTCAAGCCTTCTCTCAATACAATTCCTTTGCACACTCAAAATAGGATTTGATGGTATTACTTATAGATTATTTAAAAAAGAATACAACATCCTATGGAAAGAATTAAGTGAAATCCTAGGCATCTATAAACATTGTTTGCTAGATTTAGACACATTGCCTAAGTTTAACAAACAAAGTTACCGGGCAAGATTTAACTGGTGAGGTCAGATGTAGTGCACCTAGAAATAGCCACTTGCACAACCCTACTTTATGCTTCATGCATAGATGGGTGGCTATGACTATGTTCCCTAGAGGAGATGTAAGCATAGTGCATGATGATGAGCTGAAAATTTTATTTGCCATGATTAAAAAGATAAAAGTTGCTCCAATTATTGCCATGATGACACAATGGTTAGATTACATTCCAAGGGTAGGGCCAATTGAATGTACTTCATTGATTACTCGTATTGCTACTAGGGTAGGAGCACTAGAATATTCTTCATTTGAGCATATTGAAAATGAAAGTGAATTAATTGATGAAGAATATTTAGTGCAAGGACATACCCTTAAGCATGATCAAGATGGCTCTTTGGTATTTTATTATACCAGTTTTGTCAATAAAATTCGGTTACCTAACCCGGATTATCATTTGTACAAATGCCAGAGGCTAAGCATTGACCTTCTTCCCATTGAGGAAGCCGGAAGAAGTAATGTCTCTGGCAGGGTAGCTAGAAGCCGTCCAACGAGAGCGACCATGCCCCCGACAACCTCAACGGTCCATGAGTACAAAGAGGAAGAGAACCCAACGGGTGATGCACCCGGATGGACTCAACCTCCTTCATATGAGACTGAAGGTCCGTCTTGGCATGGATGGCCAGGTGCTACATGGGAGACACCCCTATCCACTTCAAGCTCTAGCAGCTTGCCTCCAACATCTATGAAAAGATGTCATTCCACTTCGGCTAGAAGTCATCGTGACTCTAGCGAAGGAATGACGGACCTCTCTAGACGTATGGAGGAGCTTGAAGTATGAAGGACCCCTTTACATATTTATTTTCCACTTACCCTTTATCTACCTTGCATTTCAAAAAATATATTTGCTTTCAATAAAATAAATGACGTGCGGTAAGAATGATTTGGAATTCACATAGATGAAATGATGAATAATTGCTCTATTTTGATTTTCCTAAGTCCCTAGTTTATAACTTACTACTCTCCAACATATTGCTCTCATTGGCTAAAATTTCTTTTGCCTTCATTTGGAAATTGTGGGTAGCAAATGCTTAATCCATTCTAAGTTGTTTTCAGATATAATATACTGATAGGGCTGCTATTCCTAGTTTGATAGTGAAACTTAGATTTCCGAAGAAATTCTAAAAAGATTTAAGTTATCCTCATTTGATTGGAAATACCGACCAAAGCCATATGATACATTACATTGATAGACCTTATGCATATGCTGTTTGTCTTAACATTGAGCTTTGTCAAACTAGTATAGACCTATGTGAGATTTCATTCATTTCTTTTTGAATTCAAGACTTCACTTGCACTTTTTGAATTCATTACTTTCTACACTATAAGTAAGAAAATTCCCACCATACCACCATTCCACAACAAAAAGAGAAACTCCATATCATTCATGCTTAGTACTCTCTCGAAAATCCATTGTGTGAAAAGGGAGTAGAAGACATAGCTACAAGAAAAAGAATAAAATGCATGCTTACATTATAAATATGAGTGAAAAAAGAAGTAGCCATGTTTCATCCCTGCAAAATAAGAGAGTCCACTTAAAAAGGAGTCATCTCAAGATCCACATCCACTCCATTCCATCACACATGCACAAGTCTTGAATCAAATTGTTTTGAATTGATTTATCCTAAGGCTTGCTCTTTTGACTTACAAATATTATGAGTTGCAAATATGCCTACTATATTCCCTATAAAGGTCCACATACAAGCCTTATGTAGAGGTAAGATGAATTTAGGCAAAATTCTTTGGTGAGGATATATTTCCAGTACACACAAAGGAGAGACTTGAGAGTCAAATTGAGATACTTAAAATCTGAATTGAACTCTCCGGAATTTGAGTGGAACTTGAATTATAGGCTACGTGTGCTCCATTTTCTCACTACGAAAGAAACTCACCCGCTTTAGCGAGGATCTGACATGGCTCGACTAAATGTACAAGGAGACGCGTTAAAACAAAGCCCATATCTGTTAAATTGGTATCAGAGACCAGCTATCCTCTCTAAAAAGCAGGAGACACGCATAAAACACAATGTCCCATAGATTCGTAGCCGTAACTTGATCGTTTGGTGGCACTTCATAAGGTTTGTATACCTTTTCCCATCGCAAAGCCTTGCGCCTAGATGAAAGCCTCCATGCATGCCTTCCAAACCTGAAAATCTATACCACTAAACACACAAGGTTTTGCAGAGTATTTTCCCATGGTGATTAGTCAAGACATGTACAAATCAAAGCGATTAGAGCACCGTGGCTCTGATACCAATTTTAGGATTGAAGAGCACATGAAAAGCTATTAAAGGGGGGTGAATGGTAGATTTAATCTTTTTCAGCGGAAGCAATGAAAACCCCTCAACAGAAAAATGATTTGTTAAAGAAATCATGTGTGCAACTATTCCAAATATGTTCAACCATGACATAAGTAGTAGATATTGTAGATAATAGAGTCACGAACTCACAACAACAAATCACGGTAATCCGTCGAGAAAAACTCAAGTTACGATCGCAAGATTGAACGAAGGTCAATCTGTTCTACTGAGTAAAAAATTGTTCTGCAATACTGCAAATAAACTCATGTAGATCCATAACCACAAATCCAGTTACCGTGAAATTTTTACAGATGATAGAAAATCAAGTTGTGAAGACAATCCAAAAAGAATCACGTCAATTGGATCTGTAAAACTTGAGTTATGATAAACCACCAAGGAAAGGTAGTGATGTGCAGAAACTCGACGAGAAAAACTTGTAGGCAACAAGTCGGACGAACAAAGCACAAAAGTTCATTTAAACTATGATATTTATTCAATAGAACACAAGAGGAACATCCCAAAAGTCGTCTACAATGAGCTCTGGCCTCCCTTGCTTATATAACCAGCCTGAAGGCCAACTCAACTCAATCTAGGACCCTAATCCTACTCAATTCACGAATCAAATCTTTCCATAACTGCTAAGGACTCTTCTATACGCAGATAGAAATAGTCTCAAGACTTCCTAACAAACTTAGGAATGTATTCCACATTACTAAAACAATCTAACTTTGTGTCCCACACGAAAACTATCATAACCAACTCGATACTTTCCATATCCAATCCATAACCGACTCCGCTGCAGCCGAAGTCATCATCTGATACGATCTGATCCTTCCAACCAGATCATTCCATCCATAATCTTATCTTCAGAACCGTGTTCCCATGTTATGAATCGCATGCATACATGCGAACACCTTCTTTCGACATCCAATTTGCTTCATATGCATTGCCCTTGATTCAATCACCCTGAGTGATCTCCTGATCAGCTCAACCACAGTTCGTCCCGAACTTGATTGTTGGAACCTCATCTCCTTCCTGAGACCAGTCCAATGGATCCCATCACCAGCCATGTCTTGAACTCAAGCAACACCTGCACATGAACAAACAACAGATACTTCCGAGCACAAGTCCTCGACTTGACTCACATTAGTTCTGAAACCACAACATCTTACGTGAGCACCTGACATAAGCATGTTGCAAACCATAGCAAGATGATATCAGCCATAACCACCAAAACAAACCAAAAACATAGTAAATGAATACTAAGCAACATTTTGGAATGTAAAACAAGTCCGCAACAATTCAGAGAAACAATAAAATCAAGTTCTGAAACTTGCAAATGCTATCGGGAGCTAAAACAAAGTTAGTCAAAATACAACCAATAGGAGCTTCCCAAAGTTAGCAGAACTAGCATCCGCTAGAGCTTACCAAAACTAGTCAGAACAAGTCAACCCAAAAGTCGGAGCTAGAAAAAGAAAGTCGGAGCTTAACAAAGGCATGCCAGAGTTATCAAAGAAATGTCGGAGCTAAAGACAAAACTCACCGGAGCTACCCAAAAACATGTTGGACCTAGACAAAGCAAGTTGGACCTTACATCGGACCTTGCTGGAGCTATCCAAAACAAGCCGGACCTATGTGAGACCTTGCAGGAGCTCGGACCTAGAGTCGGACCTTGTTGAAAGGTGTTTTGGTAGTATTCAAAACTTTTATCGTCAAAGCCAATGTATTAAGCACACATATGTCTCACATGTCCAACTTGAAGCAACTTGCAAATGCAATGAATACTAAGGGAAAAAAATTTGGGTTGAATTAGGAAGATGCATTCAAGTGGCTAAGCCAAGGTTCATATCCAAATAAATTTATATCCTAATTCAAATTTTTAGTTTTTATGATGGTTGGAAATTTTACTTTCCAACATGCAAGTGTGAAAATTTAAACATGCTAAATGCAAATGCAAAGATTGATTGGGAATTCAAACATGCAATTGGGAAATCAAATATGAGATAACTGCCAATTAACCAATTGGCAAGGACTCACTGAATTTTTGAAGTCTGATGAGTGGGACATACATCCGTCCATTTTAGTGCGATGATTAGTTGTCAATCCCGGAGTTGAAGATGGGGACAAATTCTCATAATTGACATGCAAAGTATCCTTTGGCATGTTAGTTGGACATGTGGGCCACATGATGGCCCTAGCCTCTCTGTCATCTTAATGAAGACTTGTTGATGTAGTACGGCTTTTCCCTCTTGAATATATTCTCTCACGAGCATGGTGAGGCTTGTCCTTCTTTAGGGATGTCACTTCGACCTTCTTGATGTACTTTTGAGTTAACCCATACTTTGATCATGGATCAAAAGCTTCCATGGGCATGGTGACATGTTGACTCCACATTCAAACAAGAAACGCTTCATCCACAATGTCACTTGCCCTAGGTTCCATGGGCTTGGTCGAAGGATAAGAATACCAACAACTAATTATGGGACATCTTGGATCTTGAATGCTCTTTCTCTTTCTTGTCCTAGGCAAAGGGCTTCATGTAGTCTTGATTTCTTGCTTGGCCATGGACAAGATACTTCGAGATAGGCTAGTTTAACTTAAATCCCTTGAAATCCTCATACCTCCTTGACTGCAAGGGTGATGTTGATTCCACCCTTGACCTCCTTGTCGGTGATTGCCATTGGAGTTGAGTTTAGAAAGAAAAAATCCTCATGGGTCTTTAGGGAAATGATTCCCCAAGTGCCCATGTTGACATGGATTTTCACAAATCATGTGATATCCATGGATTGGATAATTCCAAACACATCTCCATTGACCTGATCTATCATGATACTTCAATGGGAGGTGTAGTTCCGTAGCTAGCATGTCCACCTTGCTAAGTGGTGTGCATGCCAAGCTAAGGGAACTAGAGCATTCTTCAGTCCACCCATTGAGTAGAGACCATATTCTCATCCATGATGAATGAGAATAGAACTCCTTCAGCTCCAGCACAAAGGTGGTCATGGATTGATGGACCAACCCATGACATGAATGTTGGATGAGGAGCCAACTATCCACCCTATGGTGGAGGCAAACCAAGAAGAACTCTTGGAGCCTCCCCCAAGGTTGGGGATGGATGACTTTGGCTCCTACTAGAAGGTGAGATTCTTCTGCGAAAGGCAATGGTGTTGCGTAGCGTACATTTGTTGAGGTACGCCTTGAATTATCTTGCAATTGAGCACTGACGTCCTCGTTGGCCATCCCATAAAATGGGTTAGCCAACACTACCCTGTTTTCACCACAAAAGGAGAAAACAAACAAGGGTAATCCTGTCTAATAACTACCAGTACCTATAGCTTAATCACAAGTGATAGCTATCCTTCACTTACTTTGCCTTCCTTGGCAACCCCGAGATATCTTCCAAATTCTTAGGGTGGGAAACTTTCAAATGAGTAATGTTTACCATCCCTTTTTTCAGCGCTAGAAATGCTTGTTGACGTTTCTTACGTCACATATCATCTCTCGAAAGAGATGAGGTCCACAAGCGCATGGAAACTATCGTGGAGCATTTCACCCAAGAGTATTCCCAAGGGTATCGTATTTATCGCAAAGGAAGGCAATGAAGTAAAGTAAACACTACTCTTATGATCAAGCTATTGGATATTAATCAATTATCAAGATAGGGGTAAGTTGATAATAGGGGTAGTGTGAACACACCTAAGCAATCAATTCTAAAGGGGTCAATGGGTTCTAATGGAGATTATACTAAGAGTTGGGGAGTTACTCCTACAATGCTTCTAATATACATATACATATCCTAGGTTAGGTACTAACGAACATGTCACTGGTGAATACTTATGCTAAGTTGATCAACATATCGGGCACGGGTTTGCCCCTAGCAATACTAGGACGACTCCCGCCAAGAGCCTGTGGCATAACCGAACGTGGAAGAATACAAAGGATAGATAGGGCTGTCACCACCTACTGCCTACCTCTTCAATCCGCGGGTCTACGAGACATCCAACGTTACTTAACTACCCTAGAACCATGCTTGCATGTTAAGTAAATACCTTAAGAATCATGACATCTTAAGGCAATGACTAACCTAAACATCGTTGAACCAATGTTGAGACAAAGCATAAGTTATTCATATTAACATGACCATATCATAACTAATTAGACTATAGTGGGGGTTGGTATTATTTATGATGATAGATTAAGAGTGATATGGCATAATCATAAACACTACTACTACCACATACATGAAATCCACAATCAAACAATAAAGTATACGAATAATGGGATACTAAAGATAATATCTTTATTATGCATAAAGTCACAAATATAAGAAAAGATACATGAGCCGTACCATTCCCAACTTGGACTTGGGACTAGAGGCTCTCCTCTCTATAGCCTAACTCCACTAAGGACTAAGAGAACTAATGTATACAATAGAATGATGCTCAAGTGGTGTGTGTTGATGTAAGGGGTCCTATTTATAGCTTGGAGAAGGGTTGATTCCCATCACCAAAAGCGCATGAATTAGTTACCACTGACTGCTTTAAGCCAGGAGGGTCCACACATGTTGTTTGACCGCGTTTGGTGCCAGGAAGGGGTCGACCGACCTGTTGGTTCGGCCGCCCTGGTCCTGGCTCCAAATGGCCAGTTCTTCCTCTAGGTGACTGACAGGTGGGTCCCATTCGATGATATGGGTGCTACACCATTGGATGGCCTCAAATACTCTTGTTTGTAGACCATATGATCCATGTGGTGCCACATGTCGACGCTTGAATGGCTGGGATGATATTTTATAGGATTTATCCCCTTGTTTCACTTCAATTCTGTGTAAAATACCTGCATGCACCAATTTCTCCAAGTACAAGTGGTAATAGGTTAAATAGAAAAAGGATGTGCGCAAGAAATGATATTTCCTTCACATAATTGAGTTATATTGATGGGTGAAATTGGTATATAACAGCCGTCAACAACGTTTCAGAAGGCGAACCCATTCTCGCATGTACGTTTTCTCTACTTTATCATCCCGTAGTCATACTCTTTGACTCCGGTATCACACATAATTTCATTAGCCAATCTTATGTTCTCAAGCGTCAATGACCTATCACTCCCACAAGAATTCCATATTTGATTTGCTCTCCGAGTGGGAAAATAACAGCGGGCATGAAAGTCCATAAAGCACATCATAAGATGGGTGGGAATATTTCTCCGACTTCTCTAATTATATTAGAGGGTCAAAAGCTCGATGTCATCTTAGAAATGTCGTGGTTAAATCGCCATGGTGCTGTTCTAGACATCATTCCACGTGTGGTCCATTTAAACTTCCCACTACATGAACCACACACTCTCATTCTAGACCGCCTTATCCAAGAAATTCTAGCCACCTGTAACACAGAAGCCACGAAGCTTGAGGACATTCGTGTGGTCCATGAATATCCAGATGTGTTACCTAATGATTTGTCGGGTATGCCACCTGATAGAGACATTGAGTTCAAGATTGAACTTATTCGGGAACCACGCCTATCTCTCAAAGGCCATACAAGATGGCACCAAATGTGTTGGCGGTATTAAAGGAGAATTTGAAGGACCTGCTGGACAAAGGCCTAATACGGCCAAGTTCATCACATTGGGGCTGCTCTGCATTGTTTCTTAAGAAGAAGTACAAGACTTTACGTCTATGTGTGGACTATTGTCCGCTCAACGCCGTGACGATCAAGAACAAGTATCCACTACTGCGTATTGATATCTTATTTGATCAACTAGTAGGTGCTAAGGTTTTCTCGAAGATGGATCTTTGGTCCGGATATCATCAAATCAAAATCCGACCGAAGGATATACCCAAGACGACATTCTCGACGAGATACTGGCTCCATGAATATCTCGTCATGTCATTTGGACTTACCAATGTGCTGGCTCACTTCATGTATTTGTTGAATTCAGTATTCATGCCGGAGTTGGACAAGTTTGTCGTGGTCTTCATCGACGACATCTTGGTTTATTCTAAATCAGAGGAAGAACATGTCAGACACTTGCATATCGTGCTCCAACGATTGCAAGATCACAAGTTCTATGCAAAATTCAGCAAATGCGAGTTTTGGATCAGCCAAGTTCCATTTATTGGTCACAATATTTCAGTGGAGGGCATCACTGTTAATCCAAGCAAAATTGTGCAAGTGCTGAAATGGAAGTCTCCAAAGTCAATTCATGAAGTTCGCAGTTTTCTCGGGTTAGCAGGATATTATCGGAGGTTCACTCCAAGCTTCTCAAAAATTGATAAGCCAATGACGGAGCTGCTGAAAAAGGGGACTAAATATAATTGGAGCAAGACATGTGAGGATGCATTTCAAGAATTGGTGAAGCATCTCACAACAGCCTCACTGTTAGCTCAGTCGGATACGACCAAATCTTTCGGCTATTATTGTGATGCGTCTGGCATTGGTCTTGGGTGTGTGTTAATGCAAGAAGGCCGCGTGATCGCATATGGATAACGGCAGCTCCGGAATCATGAGCAACATTATCCAACTCATGATCTTGAGCTCGCTGTTGTAGTACTCGCACTAAAAATATGGAGGCATTATTTACTAGGAAATCTATTACATCTCTACATCAATCACAAGAGCTTGAAATATATCTTCACTCAAAAGGAGTTGAATATGTGACAATGAAGATGGTTAAAGCTGATCAAAGATTATGAGATTGAAATTCACTACCATCTCGACAAGCCAAATGTTCTTGCCGATGCGCTGAGTTGCAAGTCTCATGTCAACAATCTGTCCAACGCCCCGATGGAAGAGGACGAGCCGAGTTTATACTTGGTTCCGTATGGAGCGTTATACAATCTTGCTCTTATTCCGACCATATGAGAGGAGATTATGGAAGCTCAAAAGAAATATGTACGTATGTCGCACATTAGGAGGAGAATGAAGAATGGAGAAATGAAATGCTTTCGGAGTGATGAATATGGTACTCTATGGTTCAAAGAACTTATAATAGTACCCCATGATATGATACTTCGGATGAAAATCTTGGACGATGCTCATTGTCCAAGTATTCTATTCATTCGGGCATCAATAAAATGTATCAAGATCTGAAAACCAGATTTTGGTGGACTCGGATGAAGCGGGAAATTGTGAAGTATATACCCGAGTGTGATACGTGTCGGCGGGTGAAAGCCGACCACATCAAAAGGGCCATACAGCTGCAACCATTGAACATTCCGGCATGGAAATGGGAGAATATTAGTATGGATTTCATCGTCCGATTACCTCTCGCGTTTCACAAGCATGATTCAATTTGGGTGATAGTTGATCGACTAACCAAATCGGCTCATTTTATCCATGTACATACAAAGTATATTGCCCAGAAGTATGCATAGTTGTATATTGCAAGAGTCATGTGCTTGCATGGAGCTCCCCGGACAATTATTTCAGATCGCGGTACGCAGTTCGTTGCTTGCTTCTGGGATCAGCTGCACGCATCATTTGGGACCAAACTTATCCGAAGCTCCGCATATCCCCGCAAACGGATGGTCAAGCTGAACAAGTGAATCAAGTTCTCAAAGACATGCTACGCGATTGTGCCATCCACCACGGTAAAAATTGGGACGATCATTTACCGCTGGCAGAGTTCTCATATAACAATGGCTATAAAGCTAGCATCAAGATGGCGTTGTATGAAGCTCTCCACGGCCAGAAATGTCGCACACCAGTCAACAGGTGTGAGTCCGGCGAGTGAGTGATATAAGGAATTGATATTATGAATGAAGCCGAGGAACGAGTGCGAGTAATTCAAGCCAACCTCAAGGCTGCTTAATCTCGACATAAAAGCTATGCAGATAAAAGATGTCGACCTCTCCACTTCGACATTGGAGACAACATTTATCTTCGTGTCTCTCCGATGAAAGGAATTCATCACTTCGAAGTGAAGGGAAAGCTTGCCCCACGATACATCGGTTCATTCACCATCATTGAGAAATGCGGACCCGTTGCCTATCATTTGGAGTTACCGTTGTCACTCTCTGGAATTCAAAATATTTTTCACATCTCTCAGCTGTGAAAATGCCTTAAATCCACAGCTGAAATCCACACCGAAGACCTTGAAGCTCTCCAACCGGATCTCACTTATTCTATGTATCCGATCCAAATTATCGATGAAAAGACTCGCGCCACAAGAAACCGTACTTTATGGTTTTACAAAGTCTTGTGGAGTAACGATACCATTGAGGAAGCGACATGGGAAAGCGAGGACTATCTCTGATCCAATTATACGGACTTGCTATCATCTCATATCCGGTAACCTTCCTTCCTTCATCTCTCTCTTTTTATAATCTCGGGACAGATTCTTTTAACGGCGGAATGTTGTAAAAGCCCTAGTTTTGAAACCTTGAGTTCATAGAAATGAGATGAAAAAGAAATCTAAATAGTAAGTGCCAAAAATAAAACCGATTCAAGCCCTACAAGAGAGAATTCAAAAAAATAAATTTATCTACTGTTCAAATGAGGTTAACATGATGATCTGAGTTCACCATTGGCTTACAATTATTTCATATAGGACACCTGGAAGATTTCATAAATTTTGAAGTGGGTTTGCTATATAATTCAATGGCTACATTGAATTGCATCCAAATTCAAATTCAAATCGGAATTCGAATGAAAAGTGGTCAAATGGAGATTTGGATTTCAGAATCAAATTCCTCACATTTGATTGGTCTCCAAGCAAAAATCTGGAATTTTTGGAGCAAAGTAGGTTGGAGAATTGATGGTAGAAAATGGATGAGCTTAAGGGGGGAGGGGGACCCACTGATCGGAGACAGAGGGTCGTGAACCGCCTCTGTTCTCTGCTGTACCCACGCTTCAACGCGGGGAGGAGCCTCCACCGCTGCAAACCGCATGCAAGCAAGCCACTGCCTGGCATTGAGCTACAATCTTCCCTACTTAAACCCCTGATTCTTCTCTTCTAAGTTTTCTTTCACTCTCGTTCACCAAAAAAGACCACCGACATCATTGTTGCAGCCTCCCCGTTCTTCGCTTCGTCCGGCCATTGTAGCCGTTGGTTGGTTTCGTTCCTTGAAGCAAAGTGAAGCACAACTTGATGCTACACCTTCTCCTGTCAATATTGTGCCGTTTCCTTAGCTCATGCGTATGTATTTCTCAGTTTTGTGGACGCCGCCGTTGAGCCGCCGGGGTGGATGCATCTGATCCGCGTCGAGCCAGCGCTACCAGGCTTCTCATGAGCTGCTTCCATCAGAGAAAAGGATTGCAATCGCACACTCTTCATCACAGTGAAAACCTCGCACCATTTAATTTAGTATTGAGTTAGAAATTCCTGTTTTAATCTTTGCAAGTTCATACCTTTGACGTTAGGTTTCCATAGCAATTCATTTTCTCTGTGCAACAATCATCGCATCTCGTTAGCTTATAATTTCCAAACCTCCTACCACACCACCTCGATCAAGAACCGATGAAAATGATCGACCACAGACGGAGTATTTTGAGTTTTCCCTGTCTCCATTGAAAAGAACCGCAGTTCATCTTTGAAATCGATTTTGCCAGCTATTCCACCCCATTTTCTCCCCACTATCTTCTTCCCCATGCTCCCAGAATCCTGCCGAGACATTTACGAGCAGTTTAAGCCACGACAAGGCGATTCCAACCATCGTTGAAACCCTAACGCTGCAGCCGCCGTGGAACCACCTTTTCTGTCCGCCGGCGCGCTGAACTGAGCACACAATTGGATTCAGCGACCCACAAATCCCCCAGGTGGCGAGGCTTGTAAAGAACAGCGGCTTGGAAGGCTATTCTGGCGAGGCCGCTGACGCAGAGCGCCGTGCTCTCTTTGGGCGCCGCCCAGGTGAGAGGATAAAGAAAGGGTGCAGGCCCCACCTGTCGGTCTCGTTTCGCTCTCTCGTTATCAGCTGTGGTCGTCTGATCTTTTGTGGCTGTGCGAAAAGGTATGTGACCCCATTTGTGGCCCCGTTCTGGTTGGCCCATTTTAAATGGGTGGGACCAGGATGATTAATTCAAACTTCTTTTGAAGAATAAATCCAAATTTCATCCAAACTTCAAAATACAATTACTCCTAGTAGAATCGCTCAAATAAATCCAAATAAATTCTGGTAGACTTATCTTGATCCCAACTTTGTATTGGCACAATTTGGTGGACATGAAATTCCAATAATTTTCATAATTAATTCATTTGAGCTATATGGTTGGGAAATTAATTACTCCTGTTCTGCCAATTGGAAAATTCCCAATTTTGGTCAGAACACCCTGCCAAATACACTTGATCCTAGTAAAAATTTCAAGTTCATTGGACTTCATTTGTTGGGTGAATTAGTGTTCCAATTTTCTATGTCATTTGAAAAATCAGAAATGTATAGAAACTTTCTAGATTTTATCCCAAACTTGTAAAGTCAATTCCTCACTCTAGGAACCTCATAAAATTATGAAACAAATTTTCCTAGAACTAGTGAGACCTCTACCAAGATCATCCACTGTTAGTTGTGTTAAAGCTACATATTTAGTACCAAATTCAGAGAAGCCTTTTACTTGTTGGAATTTTAGAGACAACAAGCTTCTTTGAATATTTCCTGTTCTTGGTCCAGATCCTTATCATAGTACCTAGAAAAATCCCAAAGCTAATTAAAATCATCTTCATACCTAATCAATGTTTAGAAGGTATTTTATATAGTTTCAATACCACTCGTGTACTTTATATATTGCATATCACATAGTGACCAAGATCGAGGAGGAGCTGGAACCCTTGGAGAGCATACCGCGAGAAGCTAACTTCCCCTCTGACTCACAGCCAGGCAACCCCTGGTTTGCATTAAAGTTCTATGTCAAATTTTTGATTTGTATGACTTATGTCTAGGGTGAGTTTTGTGCATTAGGGCTAAGGTGCTTGTTACTCCACTTGCGTGACCCACAAACCCCATAGAGTATTGTGTAGGTTTACAGCTCGACTAGTAGAAATGCCATGCTAATGTGGTAAGGAATCCGGTAGAAGTCGAGTAGTTGAAATCTACTCGCGAGGTAGGGTTTATATCACATGGGATTGGTTTGAGTATGAGAATGGTTTATGAATATGAATATGAATATGAGACCAAGCAGTGGGATAGGATGCAGTGAGACAGGGTCTCACGTGCGTAGCCTGCTTGTGTCGATTGAGAACCGATCCGTGTGCAGCCTTGTTGAGCACGATTGAATTGTACAACAAGGCATACTGGGCATATTGAACCCAGGAAACAGATGTAACTTGATAACTTGGGTGTCGAGGCATGGCCCACTATTGATAGGGTTGGGTTAAGGGCAGCGAGGTGTAAATCCGCTAACGGGCACAGACACGCTCCGTGTAGGGACCTTTTGCCCACGATGGTGGGCCTGGTTCGGTGTTTGAGTTTCTTGTGAAAAGTTGTTGCATATGACGTCATGAGGAGGACTGCATGCTTCTTACGTACGGGTGTGCGTGTCGTGCAATCTGGGTGTTATTGATTGCAACCACCATCCCTCACAATTAAGGATCGAGTACCGCTTGTTCACTCCGCTGTGACGTAGTCAATACTGAAGAAGCTAGAAGAATGTAGTGGGGGTTTGTAGTGTTTATGATGATAGAATAATACTGTTATGCATAATCATAAAGACTACTCCTACCACAAACATGGAATCCACAACCAAACAAGAAATGCTTCATCCCAGTATATGAATAAAAGAAGACTAAAGATAATATCTTTATTATGCATAAAGTCACAAATCCAAGAAAAGATACATGAGCCATACCTTTTCCAATTTGGACTTGTGTGACACCCGGTTCCGAAAATGAACCAAGTGCGACACATATGTGTGTCCAAGGTGTTCAACACACATACACGAGTGCATCATGAACGATAGACAAAACATTACCATAGTACCAATTAATTATGAAGGTACTTTTGTTACAGTATTCAAATAATTCTCAGATTACAACTCTAATGATAACTATTAATGAATCTGAAACTAATGCAGTGGAAATGATCTATATTGAGCAAACTAAGCATAAGGGATATAGCACACCTCCAAGCAACACCACAGGCAAGTCAACGGCAGAACACAACCTAGTACTCCGCATAATCCTCAGGGTACTCCCAAACATCACCTGAAACTGTTGGTGGGGGAATTGCAAGGGTGAGCACATGTCATACTCAGCAAGTGTGGGAAATGATGACATGTAGCTTAAACAAGGAATTGACAATAAATAATGGCTATTTGCTGAAAAGTACATTTAAAACATATAAAAAGCATACAAGGATGTCTATGTGCATTGAATCCCATCATATCCCAAATAATTAACATAATACAAGTCCATCGTCTATTAATCATCTGTATGCCATTCTCTTACCATCCTCATTAACCATATCCATTTATCACCATCCAATCCATAACCATAACCATAACCATGACCATACGAAATCCCAAGTACCTCTGTAATCATGTATTTCACCCAGATGCTCTTAGCCAGGAGCACAACTATCATGATAGTTTTTAACAATCCGCAGAGGTTGTAACACTTTATCCACAAGTTTGTGATTTCGTCACCCGCCCACGACTAAAGAAACCTTCCTTATGCCAATTATACTTCCTTATGTGCATGGCCAAGAGATCATAAAATAGCCTTTACAAAGGGACTACAAGCATATTTAGACACACTGATGTTTCACCGATGGTGATGCCTCCAACTGAGCACATCGAACCAAGGGCCCCCTCTTCTGCAGTTCGGATCCCAGGGCATTCCCGCCACTATTGCAAACCCAACCGACTCCCATTCTCTGCTCCTTCAAATGATCTGAATCAATGTTGATAATACTCCTAATTAACTGGCTATGGCGCACCCATACTTGGCCTTGTGGTGGCACTGTATTCCGGGCTTATTATCGCATTGAACCGATCCTTAGATCCAAGGCAAGCTAACCACCGTATCATCCAACCCAATCCACAAACCATGGTTGCTTAGATCTCCTAAGTCCCATGTTACCAATTAAGCATATTTATAAATTCTCATTATCCATAGGTGCAATAATTCATAGTTAAGACATTTTGTTATTTTCCCATCCCAATTAATTAGAGAAAAGAGAAAAGGTAAAAATACCCTTCTCGACCCTCTACGATGTATTCCAAGTGACAAGGATAGTTAAACAAGTCTAGTAAACACATGTTTTGCGTTTCCCATTAATTTGACACCAGCATGCAGTTTTGCAAACAAAACACTTAAAAAGAGGATCAAAATGACCAAAGACACTTGCCATGCTCCTAAGGTTGACCAGGATCAAAAACATCAAAGTTCTGATGTCAGGGGTCCTCGCCCAGCACCCTCTAGCGCAACACCTTCTATTCCGCGTAATAAACATACAAAACAAACATTACAACTAATAAATTCTCATATATTACTCAATATGCCATGACAAGCATGACTAATGCAATTATGAGGTGAAACTTGTTATTAAGTTGCTATTAATGTTTACTAAATAGTTACCATAGGTTTTATCAAGTTCGAACAAGGTTTGAATTGATTTGAGTAAATTTGGGATTAATTCAGCGTGAAACAGATTTGAAAACCAGACTAGTCCATTATCAAGGCCGGACTAGTCCGCCCTACAGAATCTTCATAATTAGGGTTTTCTGGACAATGAGATTTAGGGTTGAATTCACGTGGAAACTTGGATATAGAGAGTGTATTGTGAGTTTAGAGGTCCAAGGGTGAAGAATTGGTGGTGAAACTTGAATCTTGACGATTAAGGTTCAGTGGTGAAGAGTTGATGGAGAATTGGCGATGAAGAACGTCAATGTGGAGAAGTTGACGAAGATCACACTTGCTTTATCCTCCTTCTTCTTCTCCTCCTTCTCCTTTCTGCTGGATCTTCTCTTCATGGCGGCACACAAACTAGGGTTGAGGGTTTTCTCTCAACTTGACGAAGAGATTAAAGGTTGGGGTAGTGGGGTGTGTATATAGAGGTGGAGGTGGTAGGGTTTGATGGATTTCGAGTTTAAGGTGGTGGGGTCCCACATGGGCTCATAGGGGTTGGACACGACGTTCTTGGGACAAATTAAGGCAAATACCCAATAACATATTGTGGAGGAAAAACTGAATCCGAGTCGGGGACACCGGACAAGTCTGCTAGGGGCCAGACCAGTCCGATCAGGAACAAAGACTTGAATGGACAACTCCGGTTGAAGAATGGACAAGTCCGATCTTGTCTAGAAAGCAAAATGGACAAGTTCGGTGCCAGCCAAACTTGTCCGGAGGCTTGATCAATTTTCAAAAAAATGATCAAAAGAGAGATCTACCAGACAGCTCCAAAAAGTTCCAGTAGCTAGGAACGGACTAGTCCGTACTCAACAACGGACAAGTCCGAACAATCAACAGAAACTCAATTGGACTAATCTGCAGCAAGAGTGAACAAGTCCGGGGAGTCAATAGAGCGCAAAACCAGACTAGTTCGGGGTCCAAACCGGACAAGTCCACACCTACACATGTTTCTAAATGCTATTTTGCTTATAATTCATTTTAAACTTATTCCTTTTTATGTTGCTTAATGTTAAACATGTATAAGAATGTATGCAATGCATGATGGATAAAAATGAGGTTATTACAACATGGGACTAGAGGCTCCTCTCTACAGCCTAACCTCCACTAAAGAACTAGGAGAACTAGTTGATACAATAGAATGATGCTCAAGTGGTGTGTGTTGAAGTTAGGGGTGAGGGGTCCTATTTATAGCTGGAGAAGGGTCGGTTCTTACCACCAAAAGCGCGCGAATCAGTCATCAATGACTTCAGGAAGCCGAGAGGAGCCAACACGTGGAGGCTGACCAGGTTTTGTGGTAAGACCAGGTCGGTCGAACCACCTGTTCGGCCTACATGGTAAACACTACAAACGGTCTGTGCTTTCTGCAGGTGGCTTACAGGTGGGTCCCTATTGACGGCTATTATATACCAATTTCACTCATCAATATAACTCAATTATGTGAAGAAAATACCATTTCACATCACCTTTCTATTTATTCTATTTCCACTTGTCCTTAGAGAAATAGTCCATGTAGGCAATATATGGAGGAATTGAGGTAAAAGAGGGGGAGCAATCCTATAAAATATCATCCCAACCAATCAAGCGCCGACATGTGGCACCACATGGATTGAATGGCCCAAAAACATAAGAATTCGAGGCCATCCAATGGTATATCACCTATATCGTTAATGGGGACCCACCTGTCAGGGACTTGGAGAAATCACAGCCCCAATAGAGCCCTGACCAGGTCGGCTGACCATCATAGTCAGCCGATTAGGTCCTGCGCCAAACTCAATCAATCGACACATGTTGACTTCTCCCAGCTTCCTGAAAATGATGATGACTGATTCACACACATTTGGTGGCGGGAACCGACCCTTATACACCTATAAATAGGACCCCTACCCTCACTTCACACACACACACACCACTTGAGTATTCATTCTATTGTATCCACTACTCTCCATAGGTTTAGAGAAGTTTAGGCTGTAGAGAGGAGAGCCTCTAGTCCATAGTCCAAGTTATGAAGGAGTAGGAGTCTCTCTCTTTCCAATTCCAAATTGGTAAAGGTATGGCTCTCATATTCCTATTTGTATTTTTGACTTTGTTCTTAATAAAGATGTTATCTTTAGTCTTCTTTTATTCATATACTAGGATGAAGCGTTTCTTGTTTGATTGTGGATTCCATATATGTGGTAGGAGTAGTATTATGATTATGCTATACCATTTCTCATTATATCATCATAAGCACTACGAACCCCCACTATAGTATAAATAGTTATGACATGATGCTAGGATAGTTAAGTAGCCTTGGATGTCTCGTAGACCCACAAGTTTAAGAGATAGGCAGTAAGTGGTGGCAGCCCTATCTGTCCTTGTAATCCTCCACGTTCAGCTATGCCAAACGCTCTTTGCGAGAGTCATCCTAGTATTGATAGGGGTAAACCCATGCCTGATGTGTTGAACAACTTAGCATAAGAATTCATCATTGACATGTTCATTAGTAATTAACTTAGGATATGCATATGTATACTAGAAACATTGTAGGAGTAACTCCCTAACTCTTAGCATAATCCCTCTTTGACCCCTTTACTCCCCTTAGAATAGGATTCTGTTGTGTGTCTCACACTAGCTCCACATATCTATTACCAATCCCCACTAGAACTCTACCTAGACCAATCTACCCTCTTAATTTGATGATTGCTTTACTTCCACTTAAACATCTTTTGGGAAATTCTAAATGACACCCATGAGAATACTCTTTAATGGGAAATGCTACTTTGACAGATTCCGTGTGCTTGCGGATTTTTATCTATGACATAAGAAACGTCAACAATCCCATGACTATTTGTGGGCGCTACACCATTAAATCTCCTTGGATACTCCTGTAAGGGGCCCATTTGATCCATGTGCTGCCACATGTCGGTGTCTGATTGGCTAAGAAGGTATTATTTAGGATCCATCCCGTTATTTCATCTCAATTATGCATAAAATATCTGCATGCACCAATTTCTCCAAGTACAAGTGGAACTAGGTTATTTCTAACTATAATGTGTGTAAGAAATATTCATTCCCTCACATAATTGAGTTATATTGATGGTCGAAATTGGTACATAACGATCGTCAACAATAGTACACTGTCGATAGGGGTTGGTTGAGGGTAGCGGGGTGTAAATCCGCTAACGGACACAACCACGCTCCGTGTAGGGACCTTCTGCCCGTGATGGTGGGACCGGTTCGACATTTGTGTTTCTTGCGAAAGGTTGCTGCATATGACGTCGTGAGGATCATTGCACGCTTCTTACATACGGGTGTGCGTATCGTTCAATCTGGATGTTATTGATTGCAATCACCATCCCTCGAGGATAAGGATCGAGTACCGCTTGTTCACTGCACTGTGACGTAGTAAATACTGAAGAGGCCAGAAGAATATGATGTATTGAATTCTAATTACTTTGCAACTATGATTGCTATAGAATATTATCATTAAAGTTACTTTTTATGAACCTTTAACCTGCTTCTAATAACTTGAAATATAAGGATCAACGGTTAGGCGAGTCCTTTACTGCAATATCTATTCCTATATTAAGTATCCCTGTATGTAGAGTTCCCTGTTTAGGTGAGACAGTTAAGTCTTGTTGATCCTTTGTGCTCATGGTTTCTATATTAAGTTGTTGCAGGTGAGATGTATGAGGAAGGGCCCGAGCATGAGGTGATGCCCCGTCGGGGTATACTGCCGAGTGTTAGCCCTACACGCCGCTGTGATCTTTGTTGTATTGCTAGTGTGTAGCGTCCCCGGGCTGGATGACTGCACTTTTGCATAGCTAAGCTTAGAGTTTATCTATGAATATTATCTTCCATTGTACATTAAGTATTGTAAAATACTCTCGCTGTTTATATAAATAAAACGTTGTATTTTATCCTATTATTTACTCGTGTGTTGTTGGGTCCCGCATCGCACGACACCATCCTCTGCGATTCTTGGAATGTGTTGACCCGGTCCTCACACCGCGCGGCTTCATCGTAAGCTTGGACTCGAAGAGAACGCATGGTGATCTCTGGAGGGAGGACGACCTCGGCTCCATACACCACGATAAAGGGTGTCTTTCTTGTAGCCCGGCTGGGTGTTGTCCGGCTAGCCCACAGTGCACACAGAAGCTTTCCAATCCAATTGGCACCATGCTTTTTCAAGCGTTCCTAGGTGCGTGTCTTGAGTCCTCTAAGTATTTCTTCATTTTCTCTCTCGGCTTGCCCATTACTTTCTGGGTGTGCTACTGATGCGTAGCAAATCTTGACGTGAGGTCTTCATAATATTCTTGAAAAGCAACATTGGTAAATTGGGTCCTGTTGTCAGTGATGACTCTGTTTGGGACTCCAAACTTGCAGATTATGGACTTCAAGAACTTGATTTCTGACTGCTTGGTGATTGTTACTACAAAAGCAACTTATGGCCACTTTGTGAACATGTCGATGGCGACATAAATAAACTGGTACCCTCTGACGGCTTTGGGAAAAGGTAATAGAATATCCAATCCCCATACGGCGAATGGACATGAAGGTGGGATCATTTGCAGTGACTGCACCAGTGTGTGAATTTGCTTAGCATGAAACTGGCACACATAACATCTCTTGACTAGCTCAACAACATCCTAAAGAGTTGTAGGCCAGTAAAAATCGTGCCAAAAGGCCTTATCGACCAATGTGCGAGATGAAGCATGGTTCCCACACTCGCCTTCATGGATTTATGCGAGGAGCTCGCAGCCACCTTCCCAAATTTGTACCGCAATAGGATGCCTTTGGCACCATGCCGGTAAAGATCCCCTTCTACCAACGTGTATCTCTTAGCCATTAAGATAATTTGTTTAGCAGATGCATCTCCTCCGGGAGGGATATTATCCTTCAAGTAGTCCTGGACCTCTATGATCCATGCATCGGAACTAACTTGAGCTTTTGGATCTTGCGCGCCAAGTTGCACAAAGCTTTCTATGGCGCTTACAATCCTTAGTGTGCTCCGTGGTAGCAGTGCCACTGGGACCACCAACTTCGGGATGCTGGTATCGCCCCCTTCACCTAGTTCGGTAGGTTGGGAGGATGGTGTTTGCAGCCCTCTTTCAAGAACTCTATTGGGTGTCGAAGGCCTAGTTGAAGATTTTGTTGAAAGCTCATCAGATGCAGCGTTGTTAGCACGCTAGACATGGCATAGGTCGAAGACCTTAAATTCTATCTCCAACTTTTGCACTTGAAGTAAATATGTTGCTAGTTGTGGATTAATGCAACATCATTCACCTTTAACTTGCTTTATGATGAGCTGCTAATATCCTTTGACTAGTAGTTGTTGGACGCCAAATGAAAGTGCAACCTTCAGTCGGAAGATGAGAGCTTCATATTCTGCCATGTTGTTGTCGCCTTGAAGTCAAGACGGATTATGTACTTGATCTTCTCCCCGGTCGGTGCAAGGAGCAGAATTCTGGCTCCAGCCCCCTATTTATGTACAGAGTCATTGAAGAAGAGAATCTAGTGAGGCTTGATGAATACCTGAGCCCTAGGTTTCGATTTGTCGATGTTGAGGCCCCCCCCAGACCGAATGGAGATGGTGTCCATTCCGCTATAAAGTCAACTATCGCCTGACTCTAGATAGCATGTCAAGGGAGGAATTCAAGCTCAAACTCTGCTAGCTCAGAAACCCATTTGGCGATGTTTCCTGTTGCATTGGGATTTTGGAGCACAACTCGTAGTGGATAAGTAGTTACCACAGAGATCTTGTGAGCTTGAAAGAAGTGACAAAGCTTCCTTGATGCAATAAGAACTGCATAGAGCAGCTTATGCACTTCAAGTTATCTTGCTTTGGCATCATGGAGGTCCTCAATGATGAAGTAAACGGGTCGCTAGATAGTTCGGGCCCTAGAGGGGGGTCCAGTCCATCCTCCCTGTCTTGATGCCTGGTGGGGTCCTCCCGGAGGGGTCCGACGTGCCTTCTTGCAAAGATAGCCCTAGAGGACCCATGCCTTCAGGACTCGCTTCCTTGTACGGGGTCTGGGACCCAGACATGTCTTCAATGTTGTTTCCTCCCGATGGCTTCAGACCCTCCTGAAGGGGTCCGACATCTTGTGAAGAAGAATTCGAAGAAGCCTTTGTACTCTTCGTAAACAGTACCATGCTAATCACTTCAGTTGTTGTGGCAATATACAACAGTAGAGGCTCACCTGGTTCAGGAGCCACCATGAAGTGTAGCGTTGTGACAGACTGTTTTAGCTCCCGAAATGCCTTGTCTGCTTCTTCGGACTAGTTGAAAGGTCCGGTCTTCCGTAGCAGCTTGAAGAATGGGAGAGCTTGCTCACCCAGTCTATAGATAAATCAGCTAAGTGAAGATAGATGTAAAAGCCCAAATTTCCAAAATTCAAAGTTCAGTTTGGACTAAAATTATTTGAATGATAAAAAGAATTAATAGGAAATGAGAAAAACAAATTAATTCAAAAACTCCAAATGAGGGAATTCAAAAAAAAAATAAAAACCTGGCTAATGAACAAATGAAGTTAACATAAAGATTTGAGTTCACCAATGGATTCTAAATATTCCAAATAGCATCCCTGCAAAGTTTCATAATTTTTTTGAAGCAAGTTTGCTATGTAATTCAATAGCTCCATTGAATTCAACTCAAATTCAATTTCAAATTTGAATTCAATTGAAACTTTGTCAAATCAAAATTCTGATTTCAGAATCAATTTCTTCACCTCCAAATTTGTCTACCATAAAATATCTAAAAATTTTGGACACAAGTGGGTGGGAAAATTCAATGTCCAGAGAAGATAAGCTTGAATAGAGGGGGTGGACCCACTCGTCATAGGCTCAAATTTGCCCCTGCTCTTCCCATGCGCCACCTCCCGGCATTCAACTGCCACAGAGCTGCCTGCCTCCTTGCTTCGACTCCAGCAGCCTACAGGTCATCCCTAGGCTCCTCCATCTCACCTCCTCAATCCCCATGTCGAGTCTTTCACCTCTGTTCTTCAGCTGGGCGCAGAAAGTTTACTCCCGGCGAGTTCTTCTCCCCCCCCTCGAAATCCACCAAGGAGCAACGGTATGGCTCCAGTTTCTTCGCCCTGGGTTACTCCCCAACCTCTTGCAAAAATCCTTGATCATCATCCTTCATAGTTTGAGGCTCCCCATCGACGGGTTTGAAGATTTTGAAACCGCTGGCATGCTCCTCTGTTCTTGCCGCCCTCTGTCCCTCGATGCCACGAAGATGCAAGCATCCTCCCCCCTCGGTCCTTGAAGGAAAAAGGTCCGCACTTACATGCAGAACATGCTCGTAATGTTTCAGCCCATGCCATGCTTCCTAGCCCCCATATTTCCATTTGTTCCGACAATCTTTGAGTATGAGTATAGTCTATTCGTGCGCGAAATTCTATTTGCACGGTTGTTTATTCCTTGTGCATCTGTTCTATGGTGTTCCATATGGCCAAGCGCATCACCTCGAACAAGAGTCGTCGAGTTTCATCGGGTATTCACACCGGAATCCCTTTTTTCCCCAACCGCAAATTTTTCCCTCCTCGATCCATAGACGACACCAGTTTCCAAGCCTTTTCTCTCCGTCTTATGGCCAGATTCTTGTTCCCCATTCTTCCATGAATCTTCCCGAGGTCTTCCCTATCAGTTTCACCCATCGTAGGGCTCGGCCGACATGGCCGAAACCCTAAGCGCTGCCACCGCCGTCGCGCAAGCCTTTCCGGCCATCGCCGTCGTGCGCTGACCACACCAGCATGCTCAGAACCTCGAACTAGGGTTAGGTGGCGAGTATGGTGAGGAGCCGTGCCGTAGATCGACGGGCGGCTAGAGCTCCAGCGAGGCGCCGCTGCGGTCGCGCGCCTGGCGGGAGGTAGTCGACGACCCCGTGGGGCCCAGTCGTCAGGGAGTGTAACGCGCGTGCCCGGATCTGGTTCGGACAAGGATCCCATGTGGCTACATCCCTGAACTAGTGGCCCGATGTTGCTTCAACCCGACTGACCCATTTTAAATCCTGTGGGTCCAGCCATTATTCAAACCTTTTTCCAATTGAAATTTAAATTCTAGATTTAGTTCCCACTTCAAAAATCTATATCTCCTTGTAGATTTGTCCAACAATTCCCAAATAAATTTTCTTAGAACCAGCATGAAGAATACTTTACAGTGGCGCACTTGGAATTTTATGTAAGTCGAAAGAAATTTCTCCATAATTCAAATAAGCAAAATGTTTATAGAATTAATTCCTATAGTTTTGCTCTTTGGAAAATTACCAAATTTCTCCAGAACCTTCATTTGAATATCCTTGAGCCCTAGTAAATATTTCAGGGTCATTAGACTTCATTTACATGGTCTGAGCACCTGTGTATTCTCTATGCACATAAAAATAGTCAAATTCATTTAGAATTTGTACAGAAACTTGTGCAAACTTCTAAATTGAATATCTATCAGTATAAAGTTTCAAATTTTGTCAAACCAACTTTATTGGTTTTATATTTATCCACACTAACTAGAACTACAACCCAATCTGCATGAAAATCCCTAAATTTTCCTGTAGAGCCCTTTAAAGCAAAATCATGTTTAATTTTTATCTGATTATTCACTTCATAGCAAAATCTGAAATTCTGCAAAAATGTTCTTTAGTAAGTTTCTGAGTTCCTGTAAAAATTTCAGCTTCTTTGGACTTTAATAACCTAGTTCAATCTGGATATTTTCCTAACTGGTCATAGAATATCCAAAAATTGACAGATTCTTTTTCAGTAAATTATCCAGCCTTGTAAAATCGATTTCTCCCTGTAGGAAGCTTAGAAAATCGTGAAACAAATTTTCCTAGAACCAGTTATACCACCTATGTTTGGTACAACCACTGGTAGCCATGATAGACGAACAGAATTACAACCAAAATTCAGAGAAGTCTAAACACTTAAGAAATCTTGTAGACCAATATATTCAATCGTTGTATCTGAAACTTACATAGTTATTCTTACATGATCCTAGAAACTCCCAGAAATTTTCTCAGGTTCAGTGGATCTGTTGAACCTGTATAAATTGAGATCACATCCCTATGTACAAAACAATATCTATTTCACTTCATATGTCCATTGCCTAAGTTCATCTTGTTTCCTTTCTGTTGCTGTCCAGTCTAGCAACAGAACTTCAAGTCCTAACTAATATAAATCCTTCTTGAGTTATAATCAACTTCAATTGTTATATTAATGAATTACAATCTCTTAATTGCATATCGTTTCGACAATGTTCGCGATGAAGGTGGCCAACAAGAAGCACAACCTGGGGGAGTGGAATTCTCTATTGGATCTTCTATGGCGTGAATTATCAACAAAGGCTACTGACTGACCGTCGCTGAATTTTATTTCAACCGAAAAGGCAAGCCCCGGTTTGCATTTAAGAAATCTTGCAAAGTTTTCATTTACACACACTAGGGATGAGATGTATTGTGCATTAGGTCTTGTGCAATGAAACCCACATGCATGACCAGAATGATCCAAATAGTGGTTTTGGGTAGATTAATACTCCACGTTTCGATATGTTATGCTTAATGTCTAGTTGGAAGAGACTGTAGAAGTCGAGAGGTTGGAACCTTCTCGCAAGACTAGCACTTGGTTTACACTGGATTCGAATTACAAATTTAATTGTGATGATTTTCTTTAATAAATTGGAGCCCGAGCAGTAGCATAGGATGCAGCAGGACATGGTACTGGCTGCGTAGTCCTGCCTGTGTTGATTAAGGCCCGTCTTGTGCCTAGCCCTATTGGACAAGTTTGAACTGTACCGGGTGCATACTGGCTATATGGAACCCAGGAAACCGATGTACCTTGAGGATCCTATGTTGGAACCTTTTCAATCGGCTTAAGCTGTCGGCTGTTAGTACAATGGGAGGTAACTCGCTCATGTACATCTTACAGCGGAGGTGTACCTTGAGGGAGCTCACTGTACGAGTCGATCGAACTGTTTTGATATGGGTTAGTCTTGGGAAAGGTGGCTGCGTATGACATCAGTGGAGTGTGCTGTTGCCACTCCGAGTATGGGCGTACGTGTCGTGCAGTTCGGGTGTCTACTGGTTGCAATCACCGTCGCTCGCGGTTATTTGAGTATACCTGGACACTTAGTCTTTACATTAAAAAAGAGAAATGGAAAGATTATGAATATGCTGCTGTGAATAATGCTTTGTATTGAAATCTTGGCTGCTATAGAGATAGCATAATTAAATATACAATTTCCAAACATTTAACCTGGATAAGGCTTATTCAACCTTGAGCAAGTATCATCGTGGACGAAGCGTTTCTTGTTTGATTGTGGAATTCACAATGATGCTATGCCCATGGATCGCGTATGCTACTTTAAAACTGACCACTGAGGATTTACTTTCGGCGAGTCCATTCTTGCAAATTAAGCTTCCCAGTCTTTAAAGTTTCCAGCATGTAGAGTTTCATGCTTTAGGTAAGACGGTTAAGTCTTGTTGAGCCTTGTGCTCACAGTTGCTATATTGTGGTTTTTGCAGGTACTATTAGCTTATGTTTATGTTGTGGTTCTCTGTGAGGCCTCGAGCTTGTCGAGATGTATCTCTCACGGAAACCTTGCTGCTGTTCTCTTTTTCATGTTGCTAGTGAGAAACGTCCGATGGCATGGACGGCTTCTCTTGTGCATCATTAGTTGAGAGTGTGAGTATAAAAATATTACGTTGCGTTGTATACTATGTTGTAAAAGAGGATCTTCTTGTGAAATAAAATAGTTGTGTTGGTTATTTTACATGGCCTTTCTCGTGTGCTGTTGGGTGCCGCATCGCACGGCACCGCCCAATGCGATTCCTGGAACGTGTGGACCTCGGTCCCCACAGCTTGGTATAAGAGCCGTATTGGGAATAGCACGCTTGAAAAGCGCCTATTTTGAAAACTGTGAAGTAGTCGAGTGAGGATTAGTTATTATGCCCACATAAGGTCTATTATAATATTAGTTACTTATGGTGGCAAAGCTAACATATGTGTTATTACATTTTGTAACGACGCTCCGACGTCAGGTAAGAGGTAAGGTACGCCACCGCAAGTGGATCAATTGCGGTAAGCTCACCATGCGAGAGGTAACATGTTATTATTTCCGTAGCTTGGCACGGAAATGTCAATATAAGTCTCTATAACTTTCCATGTTTCTGAGAACATACATGCGGTACCCCAGCGTGCTTCAAAGTTAGTGGGAGCCCCCGTCGGGTGGGACATAACCCGATGCGCCCCCTAGTGGTGCAGCACTACGCAAAGACGTGGGACCCCGTCAGGTGGTAGAAAACCCAGTCATGTACCTCGAGACGTGGCGTAACTTGGGGTGGCTCGTATGGAATGATACAGGATGAATGTTTTTACTTTCATATATATTATTGTGAACTGTTTGGCCGTGCAGGCTGTGCTGTACGGTTGAAAGTCGCCTAGAGGGGGGTGAATAATAAATAATACCTAAAATCACTTAACCAAACAGGGTTAAATTCATGTGGCCGAACTAGTTTGCACAGGGCCAGACTAGTCCGTTCAGCACAGGGTGAAAACCCTAAAACTTGATTTCTACAGGTTATTTGCGAAATTAAAGTTCACCAAAGATATGATAAATTGTAGTAATCTTGTAAGAATCAGATTTTAAAGTTTAAACACTTAGATTGCAAGTTTACGATAATGATAAAAGTGTAGGGAAATAAGACTAAAGTGAACCCTAATAGCAAAACTAGTAATCACAAAAAGTGAAAGACAAGTGAAACGACATTTATCCTGTGGTTCAGCTCCACGAAGAAGCCTACCTCCACACTGAGAAGTCCACACAAAGATTGGGTCTCACTTGACCCTTCTCTCACCAAGCCACCACAACGGTCAGCTTGGTTTCTACTATATCAATGGGTAATCACCAAGTTTGATGGGGCTGCTCACAACTTGAGGCTCCAACAAATCAATACAAGAGGAGCACACGAAGCTCAACTCACACAAGCCACACAACACAATGTGCAAGAGATCAAACCGAGAGCCAAAGCGCGATGATCTTCCTTTACTCTCCTCCCCAAACCCTAATCTCTTAAAGATTTGCTCTTAAGGGGTTAGTGGGATGAGTAGAAGGCTTTGGAAGGCTCTGGGATGCTTGTGGCAGCGCTAGGGTTCAAGACTTGTTCAGATGAGCCCGGGGTCTCCCTTTTATAGGGGTCCCGTGCCCCTTTTGTTTACATCAGCAAAGGGGCAGACTAGTCCGGCCTCAGATCCCAGACTAGTCCGGCCCTATGGGACCGCTGACCCCTGGGCAGTTTCCGACAACTGCCACACTGAACATTGATCGTCACGCGACCCGCCAAATTTCCATATTCAAACGATCACTAGACAACAGACTAGTTCGTTCAACAAAAGACTAGTCCCAAGTGGAACAGAACCACTTGGTCCGTTCCAAAACGGACTTTTTTGGGTTGGCCCGAACTATTCCGGCCACTGGGGCGGACTAGCCTGGTCCCCTAGGGTTTCTCTTGGTCTGTCACACTAAGTCTCAAACAGACAAGTCTGTACCCAAACAGACAAGTCCGAACTACTCTAGAGAGCTTTTGTCCGTCCAAAAACGGACAAGTCCGGACTTCTCGGACTTATCTACATATTCACTCAGGTTCACTCCAGAAACGTTTGGTCCGTCTCAAAATGGACTTGTCTGCCATGGCCAGACTAGTCCGTCCCTGAGGCCCGGACTAGTCCGGCCTCCTAGGGTTTTTCTCATTTTAGGCTTCTCAATTAGGTTTTTCTCTAAACAACCACTTTGATCCCCTTGGTATGATCTCAATGCACATGATACAAGCACCCTCTCACATGATACGGCTCGTATAAGCTCAATAGCATAGAAACCCTAATTTCTACGCTTGAGTCTTTGACGCCCGTTTTCTCTTTTTCCTTTTTAAGGGTTTTCATCTCATTTCAATCCTTGTACCTGTTCTTAATATCAAATTAGCTCATTAGCCTCTTAATTGTCGTCATCAATCATCCAAAAGCCACGGGGATGCCTAGCTGCACTTTCAATCTCCCCCTTTTTGGTGAATTGATGACAACACATTAAGACTTCAACAACAAGGTTAAAAATTTGTTTTCATAACATGTATTTTTATGAGTGACTCCCCCTCAATGTATGCATCATGAGTAAGAGAGATTGAGAGAGTTCTCATACATATACATGTTATGGTGGGGTGCCTAGGTGATATGTTCATAAAGTGTGATAAGACAATGATTATGCAAAATAGTCATTTAAATGAGGCAACACATCACAAATTTAGGCAAGATACATGAAACATGAATACATAGATTAAGTCTTACAATACAACTTGAAATGAGGTTTAAAACATAAGTCCAACATAGATCAATACTCTCACAAATAGTCTATCTATCTTATCTCCTCCCCTACATCTCACCCCTATATCTCTCCCCCTAGATCTAAATAGTCTATTTATCACACCTCTCCCCCTACATCTCACTCCCTATATCTCTCCCCTAGATCTAAGTGCCCATCCAAGCTATCATCTCCATGCTATCTCCCCCCTTTGGCATCAAGACACCAAAAAGGAAAAGAAGAGAGGAAAGGCCCTTAGGACTATGCATCGTCGGAGTCGGAGTCGTCGTTGCCGCCTTGGGGCTCGCTGTCGCTCTCCGTGGCCTCCGGATGAAGATGTGCCTCATCATCATTAACCGGAGCCGCGATGGAAGTCTCAGCTTCTCCAAACTGAGCAAGCTCCTCGGCAGTGAACTCCGGAAAGGAAGTGAGCTCACCATCGCTCTCCTCGGCAGGGGACATTGGAATGTCCAGCTTGTCGCACATTGCTTTAAGATACTTCTCATTGCGATGCTCCATGCGACGTTGCCGAATTTCCGTCTTCTGGCAAGAGGAGAAGAGAGCCTTGAAGCATTTGAATAAGCCACTCATGCATTGTGTCGAATGCGAAGGTGGTGGAGGAGATGACACGAAGCGAGAGGAAGACGCGGGAGGATCCGCATTCTTCCTCCTAGGAGCAGCTGGCTCCGAAGGAGGGAGTTGTGGTCGAAGCCTCCGGTGAATGATGTCTTTCTTGAATGTGAGCCCGGAGATCTTCTCGATCATGTACATGATGTATGGAGCATATCCACATGATCGGTTGGGGGTGTGAGAGATGTTAAAGATGTCATCAAAGATATAGTCCACCATATTGAAGCGGACATCTCCATCAATGAGGACCATTAAGTGCCTCAAATTGCCTTGAATTATCCCCACATCTCCATACTTGGGGGCAATGGTCTTTCTAAGGACCCGATTGAGCACACTATAGAATGACTTGATGTTTCTAATGTGCCCGGCCTCATACTGTGCATGACTTGGATACATATACTCCAAGGTGTCCCGATCAACTGGCTTCAGAATTGAAATGATGATCTCATTATCCAGTTGATCCTCCAAGTCAAGCAGCTGAGCAAACTCCCAATAGGTGGTGGAGTATTGCTCTCCATGGGTCATCCAGGTAATCCTCCTGTCCCCATCAGTGTGGAAGTAGAGAGTGGAGTAGAACTGAGTTATGACTTCCACATTCCAGTCGTACTGGAAAGCCATGAACTTCTTCATGCCATGCCTCTCGACAGCCACAATTTCAACATTGAAGGCATGATGATCTTTCTGGGCCATGTAGTCCCAGTTTATCCACTGAGCATCTGTGACAGGGGTCTACTTGGTCATATAAACTGTCCTATAGTAGTCACAGTGGAAGTCACACCAGAACTGGGGATCCACTGTGCTCCTGTGACGCTAATAAACATTGATCTTCCTCAGCTTGCATGCCTTCTCAGCCGCCTTGCCCTTTGTTTGCGTCGAAGGCAGCTGCACGATTTGGGTTCCGTGCAGGAGAAGACATCCTCAAGGGGCCAATGGACTGAGTGGAACCCTTCTTGACTTTGCTTGAAGCATTCTTGGCCACAATCACCCTCTTCTTGGGTGCAGCATCAGTTGGGGCTTTGCCCTTATCTTTGGAGATCCTTGCCCCTCAGACTTTGCTTGCTCACCCAAGGTCACAAGCCGCTTCCGTTTCGGTGCTGCCTCGGCAGCAGTAGAGTTATGCTCCTCTCGCTGCGTCTTATTTGCCCTTTGAGAGGCAAAGTATGCAGCCGCCATCTCTTGATCCTCTCTTTGCTTCCGGCGAAAGAGAGTCTGCTTCTACGCTTCAGTCTCGTATTCGGAAGGTGGAACATATTCATTGTCCGACATGATTGCTAACAAGAGAAGCAAAGGAATTGAGTCAAGGAATCAAGATAAATTGGTATAATTCACAAAATCAACCTAGGTTATGTTTTTCACTGTGTAACTCGGACTTGTCCGCCCAAGGGCCGGACTAGTCTGCACTAGGTCGGACTTGTCCGCCCTGTGCCGGTCTAGTTCGGTTCACACAGCAAGAACCCTAACCTAGGAAAATTTTGCAAAAACTATGGATCCTACCACAAAAATGGAGCTACATGATAACTTTGATGTGTACAACAACATTTGTGAAGAAGTTTCTATATATGGACCCTAAAGAATTGAATTTCAAGGATTTTGGAGTTAGGTCAAGAATACCTCTTCAAGTCTTCGATTTGATGAAATGTGAGTGAGGAATCGGTCTCTGATGCTTGGGGAAAGGTTCCTATGCACCTTAGGGCTCTAATCCACCGATTGGAATCAAGATTTTGTGGAGGGAGTCGAAAATTGCCGTTTGGGAGACGGTTTTCGAGCGTTTTTGGAGAGAGAGTGTCTGAATGGAAGTGGAGAGGTCGAGGGCTCCCTTGGGAGGTTAAGTCCCCAAGGTCCGGACTAGTCCGGTCAGGGACCCCGACTTGTCTGGCCTCCGGACTGGGTTCGGACAACCTGAACCACCGGACTATTCCGGTCCGCTGGAGCGAACTAGTCCGGTCCTAAGACCTAAAACTCCTATATATTGAGTTTTTAGTTGAGATTTGATCTTTTTGGACTATATTTCACAAAACATCTTTGTAAATATGGCCAGTAAGCAATCAACAATCAAACTATGACCATGATTCACAAGGATTCAATAATCTCAAAATAATGTGTAAAAAAATTGAGGAGGATGAGTTTTTTGCAAGCATGTGTGAATTTTGAATATTGCAATCAGATGTGCAACACTTAAGCCACATTTCGAGAATCTAGGACATTTAGCTCACTCCTAAGTTCACAAAACATTTTCTCATCTAGGGGCTTGGTAAAGATGTCAGCCAATTGTTTATCGGTTCTCACATGGGAAATTGCAATATCTCCTTTGATGTAGTGATATCTCATGAAATGGTCGCGAATATCGACGTGCTTGGTCCTTGAGTGTTCAACTGGATTGTGGACTATTTTGTTGGCACTCTCATTGTCACATAGGAGAGGGATATGGCACAAGTTTATGCCATAGTCCCTAAGAGTTTGTCGGATCCAGAGAAGCTGTGCACAACCACTTCCGGCGGCGACATACTCCACTTCGGCTGTGGAAGTTGCAATGGAGTTTTATTTCTTTGAGGACCAAGACACTAGAGATTTACCAAGGAATTGGCAAGTTCCCGATGTATTCTTCCTATCAACATTGCACTCCGCATAGTCCGCATCAAAATATTCAATGAGGTTAAACTTAGAGCCCTTGGGGTACCAAAGTCCTAGGTTTGGTGTGTGAACCAAATATCTAAGAATTCTCTTAATGGTGGTCTAATGAAACACCTTAGGATCGGCTTGAAATCTAGCACACATACACACACTAAGCATGATATCGGGCCTAGATACACATAAGTATAGCAAAGAGCCTATCATGGAACGATATACCTTTTGGTCCACACTGGGACCATCTTCATTAAGATCGAAATGCCCGTTGGTTGCCATAGGAGTCTTGATGGGTTTGTCCTTGTACATGTCAAACTTCTTGAGTATATCTTATGTCTACTTGGTTTGACTAATGAACGTGCCTTCCTTGAGTTGCTCCACTTGAAAACCTAGAAAGAACTTCAACTCCCCCATCATGGACATCTCAAATCTTTCCATCATTATCTTGGAAAACTCATCACAAAAAGCTTTTTTAGTAGAACCAAATATAATTTCATCGACATATATTTGGCAAACTAACAAATCATCATTAAAGTGCTTAGTGAATAGAGTATAGTCCGCCTTCCCAATCTTGAAACCAGTTTGAGTTAGAAAATCTCTAAGGCACTCATTCCAAGCTCTAGGAGCTTGTTTGAGTCCATAGAGAGGCTTACGCAATTTGTACACATGGTTTGATAATTCTTCATCTTCAAATCCGGGGGGTTGCTCCACATAGACTTCTTCCTTGATTGGACCATTGAGGAATGCGCTCTTCACGTCCATTTGATATAGCTTAAAATCATGGTGAGTAGCTAAGGCAAGTAATATACAAATTGATTCAAGCCTAGCTACGAGAGCAAAGGTTTCTTCAAAATCCAAACCTTCGACTTGTGAGTACCCTTTGGCCACAAGTCGTGCCTTGTTGCTTTGGACCACCCCGTGTTCATCTTGTTTGTTGCATAACACCCATTTGGTGCCTACAACATTCGCATTAGGCCTCTTCACAAGCTCCCATACTTGATTTCTTTCGAAGTTGTTGAGCTCTTCTTGCATGGCCATCACGCAATCCGGATCTCGTAGTGCTTCTTCAACCTTGTGGGGTTCCAAGGAAGAAACAAAAGAGTAATGTTCACAAAAGTTTGCAACACGAGATCGAGTAGTTACCCCCTTGGAGATGTCTCCAAGTATATTGTCAACGGGATTGTCCCGTTGGATGCTTTGATGAACTCTTGGGTGTGGCGCTTGAGGCCTTGATTCATCATCTTGTTCTTCCTCATCCTCATTGTTTCCCCTTTGATTGATGCCTCCATTTTCATCTTCTTGGAGCCCATCTTGGGGAACTTGATCTTGATCATATGAGGAAGAGCTTGCTTGATGTGTAGGATGGTCACTTGCATCTTGAGGTTGTTCTTATGGTCGTATGTCTCCAAGTGCCATCCTTCCTATTACCACTTGTTGAGCTTCTTCTTGATCTAGCACATGACGATCAACTCGCTCCACTTGGGAGCCATTAGTCTCATCAAACACTACGTCACGTGCTACTTCAACAATTCCGGAGGATTTTTTGAAGACACGATAGGCGTAAGTGTTTGAGTCATAGCCAAGCAAGAAACCCTCATCGGACTTAGAAGCAAATTTTGAAGTCCTAGGCTTCTTGTCCAGAATGTAGCATTTACTCCCAAAAACACGAAAGTAAGAGATGTTGGTCTTCTTACTGGTTAGGAGCTTATATGACATCTTCTTAAGTATGCGGTGAAGGTACAACCGGTTTATCGCATGGCAAGCGGTGTTAACCGCTTCCGCCCAAAACCGACTCGACGTCTTGTACTCATCAAGCATGGTTCTTGACGTCTCAATTAGAGTCCTATTCTTCCTCTCGGCCACCCCATTTTGTTGATGGGAGTAGGGGGGGCGAGAACTCATGCTTGATGCCTTCTTCATCCAAGAATTCTTCAACTTGAGTATTCTTGAATTCGGTGCTATTGACACTCCTTATGGTCTTGATACTCAAGGAGAACTAATTTTGAGATCTCTTCAAGTTTCTCTTGAGAACACCTTGAGTCACGCTCTTGTGATGCAAAAAGAATACCCAAGTGAAACGTGAAAAGTCATCAACAATAACAAGACCATATTTGTTACCACAAATACTAATGTAGGCGGTTGGACCGAAGAGATCCATGTGTAGAAGCTCCAATGGTCTTGATGTTTTCATAATGTTCTTGGATTCATGTGGTTCTCCAACTTGCTTTTTGGCTTGGCATGCGCTACATGTTCTATCCTTTTCAAACACAACATTCTTTAAACCACGGATGTGCTCACCTTTAAGCAGTTTTTGCAAATTCCTCATCCCAACATGGGCTAGCCTTCTATGACAAAGCCTTCCTATGTTAGTTTTTGCAATAAAGCATGTATCATGTTGGGATTTATCCGCGGAGAAATCCACAAGATAGAGCTTTCCCTTGAGTACACCCTTAAAGGCAATTGAGCCATTGCTTCTCCTTGTGATGGTCACACCCTCATTAGTGAATAAACAATTATAACCTTTGTCACATAGTTGTGATATGGACAAGAGGTTATAATCAAGTGAATAAACATGTAAAACATTTTAAAGAGTATGATTACGGGATATAGCAATCTTTCCGGTACCAAGGATTTTTCATTGGCTATTGTCCCGAAAATAGATTCCAACACTTGGATCATCATTCAGCTCATACTCCACAAACATCTTCCTCTCACCGGTCATATGATTTGTACATCCACTATAAAGAACCCACTTGGTTCCATCGGAGGAGTATGCCTACAAGAAATATTTAAGCCTTGGCTTTAGGTGCCCAAGCGGTGTTGGGTCCTTTGATGTTAGTCAAGAGTCACTTGGGCACCCACACACAAGGTTTGGGACTTTTGCGGTGTGGCCCAACATACCTAGCATATGCCTTTGCAAACTTGTTCCTCAATAAAACATATGAAGCATCAAAATCAAGGAACAATGGATGAGGATCTTTCTTAGGCATTTTAGGGGAAGTAGTAATGTTCTTCCCTTTGTTGTTGTATGAGCCTCCTTTGACAAAAACAATCATGCCTTTGCCATTCTTGGGAGTTTTGGCATTTTGCCTCATCCCACTAGAATAACCAAGACCATCATTGACAAGGGGATGTCTTGTGTTGGTATATGCACTACGTGCATATGCCACCTTCTCCTTGTCAAAGATGCCACCCTTGGGTGCTTGATTGGTTTGTGCCAACTTTAGCTCATCTTTCAGCTTTATAATTAAGTTTGAACATTTACATGGTTGATATTCTTCGTATTTAATATTTGTGGAAGGTGACCTTGTAGAGGAAGAAGATGCATTAACCTTGAGAGACTTCACTTGCGTCGCAAGGATCTTGTTAGCTTGTGTCGAACTAACAAGTTCATCCTTGAGCACAATTGTAGTGTTCTCAAGGTTTGAGCAAGTTTCCTTGCTCAAAGCGAGTTCACACTCAAGCGCCTTGCTTCTTTCTCTTTCAAGCTCCAAGAGCTCCTCAACCTATTGACATCTCTCCTTTTGTTGGATGAGCATATCCTCTTGACGGTTGATGAGTTCTTCCTTCTAGAATATTTCCTCCATTAGCAATCTTAATCTTTTCAAAGTGCTTTTACTCATGTGTTTAAGCATGTGTTCATTTTCACTACTACTATCAAAATCATCATGAGAAGAAATTGAAGAGGAGGATTTAGATTTAACCTTCTTTCTTCCCTCCTTGGCCATGAGACATGTTGGCCTCGAAATCTCCAAGTTGGGGAAGAGCTTGTTCTCCGTTGTTGTCTTCTTCATAGCAATAGTTGCTACCTTCTCATCTTTACCAGAGGAGGATTCCTCATTTGAATCCCACTCCTTTCCAAGGTGGGCATGTCCGGGTTGCTTCTTCTTCTTGAAGTACTTCTTCTCTTTGGACTTGCCCTCCTTCTTCTTGTTTTCTTCATGTGGACAATCCACAATGAAGTGTCCATATTCTCCACAATTGTAGCAAGCCATTTTTTATCTTGTCTTGGGCTTGTCTTTGCTTCTTCTCTCATTTTGGTAGCTCCCCCTCCTCTTTCTAAACATCCTATTAAAGTTGTTGATGAAGAGAGCTTCTTCCTCATCGGAGTCGGGACTCTCTTCATCACTCTCTTCCTTTTTCATGAGATTTTGAGGATGTTGCTTTGAATGCAACATCCCTTTTCTTGGAGGAGGAAAGCTTTTGTAGATCGTTGTAGAACATCGCTTCTCGCTCCATCATCTCGTGGTTGATGATTCTCCCTAGAACTTCTTCGGGAGTCATCTTGTGGAAGCCCGAACTTTCACGAATTAGTGAGCAAAGAGTGACGTTTCGAGGCATGAATGCTCGAATCATCCTCTTTACTACCTTGTGGTCGGTCCACCGGGTGCTTCCATATGACCAACTCTTGTTGATGAGAGTCTTGAGGCGTTCATACATATCTTGTGGAGATTCACCCTCCATTATAGTGAATCTCCAAAGCTCTCCTTCGATCATCTTGATCTTTGCTTACCTTATGACGAGGTTGCCTTTGAGGGCCGTCTTGAGGGTATCCCAAATCTCCTTGGCAACCTCCAAACTTTTAATGTGGTTGAACTCCTCAAGAGTCAATGAGGAGGTAATCACTCCAACAGCTTGAGCATTGCGATGTAGAAGGATGGCCTGCTCCGGAGTGATGTCTTCTTCATTCTTCGGAAGATGAACACCTGTCATCACAATTTGCCACAAGCTAGGGTTTAAGGAAATGAGGTGCATCTTCATATTATGCTTCCACATAGAATAATCATTTCTATCCAAATGAGGAGGTTTGCCAATTGGAATAGAAAAATAATGGTTGCTAGCAGTAAGTTGCTCATAATTGTAAGGATACTGGGAGTAGTCTTGTGAACTACTCCCGTTGTTGATGTTAACCGGAGCAAATGGCTTGATCTCCTTCTTCGGCACATTGAGCTTCTCACAAAGCCATGCTTTGAGCATCCGAACTTCTTCGATGTCATTCGGATCATCTTGAAGAACATCGACGTTCTTCATCTTGGTGTCATCGTCGACCAACGGAACCTCGTTGTCACCCCTTCCGGCCATTACTTCTCTTAGTTGTTAGACTCTTGGGGAGAATCCTGCTCTGATACCAATTGAATGTCACCTAGAGGGGGGTGAATAGGCAATAATACCTGAAATCACTTAACCAAACAAGATTAAATTCCTGTGGCCGGACTAGTTTGCACAGGGCCGGACTAGTCCGTTCAGCACAAGGTGGAAACTCTAAAACTTGTTTTTTATAGGTTATTTGCGGAATTAAAGTTCACCAAAGATATGAGAAACGTGTAGTAAACTTGTAAGGCTCAGATTGTAAAGTTTAAACACTTAGATTGCAAGTTTATGATAATGATCGAAGTGTAGGGCAATAAGACCAAAGTGAACCCTAATAGCAAAACTAGTGATGACAAAAAGCGAAAGACAAGTGAAACGATATTTATCCCATGGTTCAGCTCCACGAAGAAGCCTACCTCCACGTTGAGAATTCCACACGAGGACCGGGTCTCACTTGACCCTTCTCTCACCAAGCCACCACGATGACCGGCTTGGTTCCCACTATATCAATGGGTAATGACAAAGTTTGATGGGGCTGCTCACAACTTGAGGCTCCCACAAATCCATACAAGAGGAGCACACGAAGCTCAACTCACACAAGACACACAACACAATGTGCAAGAGATCAAACCGAGAGCCAGAGCGCGATGATCTTCCTTTACTTTCCTCCCCAAACCCTACTCTCTTCAAGATTTGCTCTTAGGGGGTAGTAGGACGAGTAGAAGGCTTTGGAAGGCTTTGGGATGCTCGTGGCGGTGCTAGGGTTCAAGACTTGTTCAAATGAGCCCGGGGGTCCCCCTTTTATAGGGGTCCTGAGCCCCTTCTGCTTACATCAGCAAAGGAGCGGACTAGTCTGGCCTCAGACCCCGGACTGGTCTGGCCCTTTGCTGATGTAAGCAAAAGGGGCTCGGGTCCCCTATAAAAGGGGGACCCACGGGCTCATTTGAACAAGTCTTGAACCTTAGCGACGCCACGAGCATCCCGAAGCCTTCCAAAGCCTTCTACTCGTCCTACTAACCCCCTAAGAGCAAATCTTGAAGAGATTAGGGTTTGGGGAGGAGAGTAAAGTAAGATCATCGCGCTTTGGCTCTCGGTTTGGTTTCTTGCACATTGTGTTGTGTGGTTTGTGTGAGTTGAGCTTTGTGTGCTCCTCTAGTATTGATTTGTGGGAGCCTCAAGTTGTGAGCAGTCAAACTTGGTGATTACCAATTGATATAGTGGGAACCAAGCCGGCCATCATGGTGGCTTGGTGAGTTCCCGACAACTGCCACACTGAACAACGATCGTCACACTACCCACCAAATTTCCAAATTCAAACGGTCACTAAACAACGGACTAGTCCGGTCAACAACGGAATAGTCCAGAGTGGAACAAAACCACTTGGTCCTGTAACACCCTAATTTTCATGCATCATGCCTTGCATACATTCATATACATGTTTAACATTGATCCATGTAAAGAGGAACAAGTTTAAAATTTATTTGGAGCATTTAAAATTGATTTGGAACAAAACCGCACTTAAAACGCAGGAAAGTGCGGACTAGTCCGATTTTGCTGAGGACTAGTCTGATTTCTCTCTGGCTAAAAATGGACTTGTCCGTTTTTGCTGCGGACAAGTCCGATTTTGCCCCTGGAAACTTTCGGACTTGTCCGATTTTGTGCGGACTAGTCCGATATTCCAAGAATCCTTGAAAAATTGCTAAGTCCTTGGACTTCTCCGGACTAGTCCGGTGTTCCAGTGGACTTGTCCGTTTTCCTCTCTGTTCAATGTCGGACTTGTCTGATTTTAGGCCTGACTTGTCCGATTTTCTCTCTGGACGACTTCGGACTAGTCCGATCATTTCCGGACTTGTTCGATATTTCGTGACTCCGAGTTTGATCTTTTGTTTTACGACTTGTTTCTTGGGTTTCACGTTAAGTGGGCCTAGGGACGTTGTGCCTAACTCTTTTAGAGCCCATGTGGGACTCTAAACCGGCCTCTACTCATCCCAAACTCGAAATCCATCTAACCCTAGCCTCCACCTCTATATAAACAACCCCACCCCTTGGATTGACATCTATTTGCCACTTTTCCACCCACCCAAACCCTAGTTCGTGGGGAGCCACCATCAAGGAGGGAGGAGAAGATCCCAAGCAAGAAGAAGAAGAGGAGGAAACGAAGGAGGATCAAGATCTCCACCAAGTTTCGTTCTTCACCACCAATTCACCTCAAAGTTCATCACCAACCCTAGATCATCAAGATCCAAGTTCTACCTCCAAGTTTCTTGATTCATTGGAGTTCTAAACACCTGGTATACCTTCTATTATATTTTCCTTACGTGAATTCAACCCCTAATCTCCAAATTCACGTCGATCTAGAAAACCCTAATCCGCTGATCTCGTAAAGTGCGGACTTGTCCAGTCCCTAGCGGACTAGTCCGATCATTCTAGTTAAATTGTGTTAAATTAATTCTAAAATTTGATCTAATCGAATCCAAACCTGTATAAACTTGTTAAAAGCTATTAAAACTAGTTAGTAATCATTAAAAGCAATCTAGTAACAAGTTTTACCTTGCATTTGCATCAATCATGCATGTCATGTCATATTGAGTAATATTTGTGCACTCTTTGATTGTGTTCCCTGTCTTGTATGTTTGTTGTGTGGATTAGATGGATTTGTGCTAGAGAGTGCCGCAGAGGATCTACAACACCAAGAATTTGAAGGCTTTGACCCTAATCAACAGCAAGAGCAAGGCAAGTGTCCTTGAAGCATATTGACCCTGTTTTAAAATAAATGTTTTCTTTGTAAATTGCATGCTTGTGTCAATTTGATGGGGACCCTATGATAGGGAGTTTACTAGAATTGTTTAACCACCCTTGTCACCTGGAATTTATGTTAGAGAGTTGGGAAGGGTTTTTACCTTTTTGCCTCGCTTAATCAACTGGGATGGAAAACAACTATACCACTCAATTTAATTATGCACGAATGAGATTATGGTTAACATGAACTAGTTAAATATGATATGGTAATGGGTGATCTAAGCAAGCCTGGTATGTGGATGGGTTGGATGTTATGGTGGTTTGCTTGCTTTAGATCTAAGGACCGGTTCATGCGAGAATAAGCCAGGACCACAGTGCCACCACGAGGCCAAGTATGGGTGCGCCGTAGCTGATTGATTAGGGCTTTGCTAGTACCGTTTGGACCATTGTGGATGCTCGGGGAAGGGGTAGTCGGATTGGGTTTGTTGATGATTGGTGGGACTACCCTGGGATCCGAATGGCTCAAGAGGGGGCCCTCGGTTGAAGATGTGCTCAGTTGGAGGCATTGCCACCGGTGAAACCTCAGTGGGGTCTAAATAGGCTAGGAATCCCTTTGTAAAGGCTATTTTCTGATCTCTTGGCCACACACCGATGGAAGTGTGAGACGGCATAATAGAGGTTCTAGTCATCGGAAGGTGATGAAATCACAAACACGTGGGTAAAGAGGTACAAACTCTGTAGAGTTAAATAAAACTATCATGATAGCCGTGCTCCCGGTTAGAGCACCTGGACAACTTCCATGATTAGAGGGAACTTGGTATTGGGATGGTATTGGGATGGTATTTGGGATGGTTATGGTTTGGTAATGGTTATGGCTGGTTATGAATTTTTTTCTGGTATTGAGTATGGTTATTGGCAATGGTGAAATCTGGAATTATTGATGGTGGTAGCGAATTCAGATTTGATATTATGGTATTACTTATGATTATGATGGGTTTGATTCATATAAATATAATATATTGCTTTTCAAATGTTTTAATGTACTTTTCAGCACTTTGCCATTATTATTGTCGTCATTTGAATAAGCCACATGTCATACTTTCAACACTTGCTGAGTACGACATGTACTCACGCTTGCAATCCCCCCCCAGTTGTAGGTCAGGATTGGGAGTTTAATGGCGATAGTGCGGAGTTCTAGGCCGTGTCTACCGTCAGCTTTGCTTGTGGTGTTGATTGGAGCTGTGCTATACCCTATCCCTTATGCTTAGTTTGCTTAGTTGCTTAATTAGTTTATTTCCGCTGCATTAGTTGAACTTGTCATTAATATTCATTAGAGCTTGTATTCGAGGATAATCTGGTTTGTGTAATGAAACTTGGTTAATTAATCTTGTTTTGGGGTAATTTTCTGTATACTCTTTTGTGATTGCACTTCCGTATGTGTGATGAACATCCTGGGCACACATATGCGTTAGCTTGGTTCATTTTTCGGAACCGGGCGTCACAGATTGGTATCAGAGCCACATGTTGACCGTAGGATGCAGCCTAGATAGAATGGACACTTTAGAGCACATAGGAGCACTTAGGGATCGATGTGTTTTGGTTGGTGTGTTGTTTTCTATAAATATTGTTTGCTTGTGTGCTTAATAGAGGATTTTGGGGTGCTTTAGCATTGCCATGTCCACCTAGGCTATTGTAGCTAGCTGTTTAGTTTCATATCCCTTGATGCATATAGTTGGGGACGTTTTCTAATTCTTACCTACTGCTTTTCTTCAGATGCTGAGGACTCGCAACTAGAGGGATGGCAATGATGAGGAGGAGAACAATGGAGTGCCTCAGAACAACATTGGACAAGGATCTACTCAGGGAGCTATCAACATTGAGCAGCTTTTGGCTATGCAAAACCAGCTGATGCAGACCATGATACAGACTATGGGACAGCTGCAGGCTGGCAACATCAACAATCAGCCCCACATGCCTCCACTACCACCCCCGCCTCCTCATAACTGATTGGGAGAGTTTATGAGGACTAGGCCGCCGACCTTTGCACAAGCTGCCGACCCTATGGATGCGGACGACTGGCTCAAGTCTGTGGAGAAGAAACTTGCTATTGTCCAATGCAGTGACCAGGAGAAGGTGCTATTTGCCTCTCATCAACTCGTTGCAGCAGCTGTGGATTGGTGGGATTCTTTATGCAATGCTCATGAGAACCAAGAGAGAATCACTTGGGCCGACTTCAAAGAGAACTTCCGTTCTCATCATGTGCCTGAGGGAGTTATGATTTGGAAGAGGCAAGAATTTGAGAATCTAAGACAAGGAAGATCAAGCGTGGGTGAATATCTCAATAAATTCACTCAACTCTCAAGGTATGCGCCTGAGGATGTTAGTCGGGACAGCCGGAAGCAATACTTGTTCATGAGGGGCTTGAACAATGAGATCCAAGTACAATTGCTCAATTGTGACTATGCAAATTTCCAGAAGCTTGTGGACAAAGCAATTGTGGTTGAGAACAAGATCCGTGAGATGGAGCAAGAAATCAAGAGGAAGGCGCCATATCAAGGACAGCAACAAGGAAGTAATGTGCACCCTCGCCGCGCAGACACCAATGTTTTCAAGTCGCCTAATCGACCCTAGTCGCCTAAGGGTCGATTAGGTCGATCAGGACGATTAGTCGTCGATTAGGGCAACTAATCGATCCTAATCGATGCCTAATAGATGTTCAGCCGTCCTCTACTTTTTTAGAGATGTAACAAGTCGATAAAGAGCAGGGGAGAGGCGGAGACGGTGAGCATGGGAGAGGCGGAGGCGTTTCGCAGGGGAGGGGCGGCCATGCAGTGACCAGACGACGGCGGCGGGCATCGACGAAGACTGGTGGCAGCGGACGCGGAGCAGTGACAGAGGTTGGAGACTGGAGGCGGGCACCGAGCGGCTACGGAGGTGGAGGGGCAGTGGCGTCGCACAGAGGACGGGCGTCCCTGTGATGGCGGCACACACGGGCGGCCAGACGGCTGGCGGCGTTTCAAGCAGATGAAGGGCGAAGGCGGCTTGGAGTTGGGTCGAGGTGGATTGGATCGGACTGGACCTGATCTGTTTAAGTCGGATGTACGTGAACCGTCGATTTCGATCCGACGGTCCACATTGTAGATGGGCTATATAAAATTGTATCCCAACTTTAACCTAACCCTAACTCCTCACTTCGCTCCTCTACGGCGGCGTGACGGCGCTAGCAGGCGGCGGCGATGGCGTCCAGGCCCGCGGCGGCAGCGATGGCATCCAGGCCCTTGGCTCTCGGGATTGCAAACCAGCTCACAAATAATGATCACATCCTTTTCCCATATGCAACCATTTTTTGAATACAACCATTAACATATTGCAGTTTTTGAATACAACCATTAACATATTGCAAAATCAATAAAAGCAACCATTAACATATTGCAGCTCACAAGAGGGCGAGGATGTTTTTCAATTGAATAATGATAAACTGCATATGGGTACAAAAACTTATTTGATAAACTTAGAGATTAAACTGCATAATGATAAACTTAGAGACTAAGCTAGAGACTAAACTGCATAATGACAGTAATCGCGGTCACTTATAGTGGGCCGGTGCTGGGGCGGCGACTGCGGGTCGGCGGTGGGGTGGCGCCGCGAGCGGGGCAGCGACGCGGAGGGCGCGGACGGCCGGGGCGGTGGGGGCGCGGCGACCCAAGGCCGGGGCGCGGAGGGCGCGGACGGCCGGGGTGGCGGGGGCCGGCGACCCGAGGCCGGGGCGGCGAGCTGGGGCGCGGAGGGCGCGGACGGCCGGGGCGGCGGGGGCCGGCGACCCCAGGCCGGGTCACGAAGGGTGCGGACGGCCGGGGCGGCGGGGGCCGGCGACCCGAGGCCGGGGCGGCGAGCCGGGGCGCGGAGGGCGCGGACGGCCGGGGCGGCGGGGGCCGGCGACCCGAGGCCGGGCGGCGAGCCGGGGCGCGGAGGGCGCGAACGGCCGGGGCAGCGGGGGCGCGGCGACCCGAGGACGGGGTGGCGGCGGGCCGGCGGGCCGGCGGCGGCGGGGCGGCGACGGCGGGGCGGGGGCCGGCGGCGGCAGGGCGGCGACGGCGCGCGGTGGTGTCAAGCGGTGAGAATGAAACAAGATTGAAGTGCCGGGTCGGGATAAAGCCCCCTATTTGCGATGGCCATTTTAATTGCAACGGCCGGACCACGTAGCGGTCGCAATTAATGTTACTTGCGACGGCCCTTTTTGCAGCCGTCGCAAATAAGAACTTATTTGCGACGGCTTTCTTATTTGCGACGGTACTAGGGTTAGCCGTCGCAAATAAGTGGCTATTTGCGACGGGCACGTTATTGGCGACGGCCAGTGGCGGGCCATCGCAAATTACTGTATTTGCGACGGCTGGCCGTCGCAAATAAATATGGCCGTCGCAAATGATCGCTTTTCCTGTAGTGCAAGTGCAACTACTCAACTGCGATTATGCAATTTTCAGAAGCTTGTGGACAAAGCAATTGTGGCTGAGAACAAGATCCGTGAGATGGAGCAAGAAATCAAGAGGAAGGCACCATATCAAGGACAGCAACAAGGAAGTAATGCGCGCCCTCGACTTGCACCACCCAATGCGCCCTATTACAGCTCCTCTATCCCTGCTCAGCGCTCTGGTTATGCACCACGCCCAACTCAGTTTGTGCAACAGCGCCCTGTTATGCAAGCACCTAGGCCTCCAATGCCTTATGCACCTCGTTCCAATTTTCCTACTGCAAATGTTCAAAACCAGGCTCGTCCCAATAATTCTAGTGTAGTTAAGAAGTGTTATACTTGTGTAGAAGTTGGATACTTTGCGCATCAATGTCCTAAGTCAGGTCTTGGTCAAGGAAGCAATGCACCGAGGCAAAACCCAAGACCCAATGGAGGACAACCACAAGGGAACCGCGGAAAGTAGAATTTTGCTCGTGGCAACGTGAACCATGTCTCTACGGAGGATGCTCAGCAAGCGGATGACATGGTCATTGGTATGTTTCTCGCCAACTCCAACCCCGCGACTATGCTATTTGATTCTAGAGCATTGCATTCATTCATTGCATCAAAATATGTTGCTAAGTATAGTTTGCCTATCTCTCATATGAAGTTTACTCTATTGGTTAAGTCTCGTGGAGGAGAGATGAGGACAAATATAGTATGTCCAAAAGTAAGCCTTAGAATAAGGGGAGTAGACTTCTCCGCCAACCTCATTGTTTTGGATTCTCAAGGATTGAACATTATACATGGTATGGACTGGTTGAGGAAGCACAATGGAGTCATTAAGTGTGCCACGAAGACGGTGAAGTTGACCAATGAAGAAGGGATCACCGTAGAATTTGAAGCATCTCAAACCGCACCTAAGCAATTGGAGTTGAATCATATGGACGGTGCCGCAATTGAGGAGATTCCGGTGTTGCGTGAATTTTTGGACGTTTTTCCGGACGAGTTGCCAGGTATGCCACCTGATCGAGACATTGAGTTTGTTATTGATTTAATACCTGGAACTGCACCTATAGCTAAGAGGCCATATAGGATGCCTCCTATGGAATTAGCGGAGCTCAAGAAGTAGATTCAAAAGCAATTAGAGAAGGGTTTTATTCGCCCTAGCTCTTCACCCTGGGGAGCGCCCGTTCTATTTGTGAACAAGAAGGATGGATCCCAATGGATGTGCGTAGATTACCGAGCTCTCAACAAGGTAACAATCAAGAACAAGTATACTTTGCCACGAATAGAAGACTTGTTTGATCAGATGAAGGGTGATTGTGTCTTCTCTAAGATCGACTTGAGGTCGGGATACTTTCAAATGAAGATTAGACCATCGGACATACCCAAGACAGCTTTTAGGACATGGTATGGATCTTATGAGTACACCGTGATGTCTTTTGGATTGACAAATGCACCTGCCTACTTTATGTACCTCATGAATAAGGTCTTCATGGAGTACTTGGACATGTTCGTTGTGGTGTTTATTGATGACATTGTGATCTACTCGAAGGATGAGAAAGAACATGAGGAACACTTGAGGCTTACATTGCAGAAATTGAGGGAGCATCAATTGTATGCCAAGTTCAACAAGTGTCAGTTTTGGTTGAGAGAGGTGTCGTTTTTGGGTCATATAATCTCAGGAGGAGGAGTATCGGTTGACCCCGGAAAAGTGAGAGACGTGTTGAAATTGGAACCGCCGCAAAATGTCAAGGAAATAAGGAGTTTTCTTGGGATGGCTGGATATTACCGTCGGTTTATCAAGGACTTTTCCAAGATAGCCAAGCCTATGAAGGAGTTGCTAATGAAGGGAAAGGCATTCCAATGGACTGAAGCTTGTCAAAATAATTTTGAGGAGTTAAAGAAGAGGTTGACAACAGCCCCAATTTTGGTATTGCCGGATGTAAGCAAGAGTTTTGATATTTATTGCGATGCATTAAAGACAAGGACTTGGATGTGTATTGATGCAAGAAGGTCAAGTGGTCGCCTATGCATCAAGATAATTGAAGAAACATGAGAAGAATTACCCAACACATGATTTAGAACTCGCAGCCGTGGTACGTGCATTGAAGATTTGGAGACACTATATTCTTGGACATGTGAAATTTATACGGATCATAAGAGTTTGAAGTATATTTTCACACAAACGGATCTGAACTTGAGGCAACGGAGATGGTTGGAGCTCATCAAAGATTATGATTTGGGGATCAACTATCATCCGGGAAAGGCCAATGTAGTGGTCGATGTTTGAGTAGAAAGGGAGTAAGTCATCAACTCACAGTTCGAGAGTTACCATTCGAGTTATGTAAGGAGTTTGAATGGTTTAACCTCGGGTTTGTAAATGAGATGGAGATGATGGAGTTAAACCTAACCCTGGAGCAAGAAATTCAAGAAGCACAGACCGCAGATGAGGAGATCAAGGAAATCAAGGAAAGGATCGAGGAAGGAAGAGAATTCAGATTTGATGAAGACGAACATGGTACCTTATGGCTTGGAAAGAGGATCGTTGTGCCTAATGTAAAGCATATTCGGGAGACAATATTAAAGGAGGCACATGACTCGCCTTACTCAATTCACCCTGGTTGTACAAAGATGTACAAATACTTGAGGACTTGCTATTGGTGGGATAGCATGAAGAAGGACATAGCTGAATACGTAGCATTGTGTGATGTGTGCCAACGAGTCAAGGCGGAACATCAAAGGCCGACCGGATTATTGCAACCGTTGAAGATCCCGGAATGGAAGTGGGAAGAAATTGGAATGGACTTCATAGTTGGGTTACCACGTACTCAGTACGGGTATGACTCAATTTCGGTAATTGTGGATCGCTTAACCAAGTCGGCTCATTTTGTCCCTGTGAGGACCAAATATACAGCTGCACGATTGGCCGAAATATACATGGAGCATATTGTGTGTCGACACGGAGCCCCGAAGAAGATCGTGTCGGATAGAGGTTCTCAATTTACCTCCAGATTTTGGCAAAAATTGCATGAAGCTTTGGGAACAAGGTTGAATTTTAGTTCAGCATATCATTCTCAAACGGATGGACAAACCGAGAGGACCAACCAGATTTTGGAGGACATGTTAAGATCTTGTGCTTTGAAGCATGGGAAGAGTTGGGACAAAAGCTTGCCATACGCGGAATTTTCATACAATAATAGTTACCAAGCAAGTTTCAAGATGTCACCATATGAAGCACTTTATGGGAGGAAGTGTGGGACACCTTTATTCTGGAATGAGGTAGGTGAAACTGAAGCATTTGGTCCGGTTGTTTTGCAAGAAGCCGAAAAGCAAGTCCAAATAATTCGTGAGAACTTGAGGGCTGCCCAATCAAGACAAAAAGGCTATGCGGACAATAGGAGAAGGAAACTAGACTTTGAAGTGGGAGATTATGTTTACCTCAAAGTGTCGCCAATGAGAGGTCATAAGAGGTTTAACATAAGAGGCAAGCTCACACCTCGCTATATTGGACCATTATAGATTTTGGACAAAAGGGAGAAGTAGCGTATAAGTTGGAGATGCCAGCTCATCTTTCGGATGTACATGATGTGTTTCATGTTTCCCAGGTCAAGAAGTGTTTGAGAGTACCGGAAGAACAAGTGCCAATGGAAGACTTGGAACAAGAGGAAGATTTGACTTATGCCGAGCAATCGGTCAAAATCTTGGAAACCAAGGAGAGAGTCACGAGGATCAAGGTCATTAGATGGTGTAAAGTTCAATGGAAACACCACACCAAAAAAGAAGCAACGTGGGAATTAGAAGATGATCTCAAGAAGGACTTTCCCTATCTTTTCTCTTCCGCGTCGAATCTCGAGGGCGAGATTCATTTTAAGGGGGGTAGGTTTGTAACACCCTAATTTTCATGCATCATGCCTTGCATACATTCATATACATGTTTAACATTGATCCACGTAAAGAGGAACAAGTTTAAAATTTATTTGGAGCATTTAAAATTGATTTGGAACAAAACCGCACTTAAAACGCAAGAAAGTGCGGACTAGTCCGATTTTGCTGAGGACTAGTCCGATTTCTCTCTGGCTAAAAACGGACTTGTCCGTTTTTGCTGCGGACTAGTCCGATTTTGCCCCTGGAAACTTTCAGACTTGTCCGATTTTGTGCGGACTAGTCCGTTATTCCAAGAATACTTGAAACATTGCTAAGTCCTTGGACTTTTCCGGACTAGTCTGGTGTTCCAGCGGACTTGTCCGTTTTCCTCTCTGTTCAAAGTCGGACTTGTCCGATTTTAGGCCAGACTTGTCCGATTTTCTCTCTGGACGACTTCGGACTAGTCCGATCATTTCTGGACATGTCCGATATTTCGTGACTCCGAGTTTGATCTTTTGTTTTACAACTTGTTTCTTGGGTTTCACGTTAAGTGGGCCTATGGACGTCGTGCCTAACTCTTTTAGAGCCCATGTGGGACTCTAAACCGGCCTCTACTCATCCCAAACTCGAAATCCATCTAACCCTAGCCTCCACCTCTATATAAACAACCCCACCCCTTGGATTGACATCTATTTGCCACTTTTCCACCCACCCAAACCCTAGTTCGTGGGGAGCCACCATCAATGAGGGAGGAGAAGATCCCAAGCAAGAACAAGAAGAGGAGGAAACGAAGGAGGATCAAGATCTCCACCAGGTTTCGTTCTTCACCACCAATTCATCTCAAAGTTCATCACCAACCCTAGATCATCAAGATCCAAGTTCTACCTCCAAGTTTCTTGATTCATTGGAGTTCTAAACACCTGGTATACCTTCTATTATATTTTCCTTACGTGAATTCAACCCTTAATCTCCAAATTCACGTCGATCTAGAAAACCCTAATCCGCTGATCTCGTAAAGTGCGGACTTGTCCGGTCCCTAGTGGACTAGTCCGATCATTCTTGTTAAATGGTGTTAAATTAATTCTAAAATTTGAGCTAATTGAATCCAAACCTGTAAAAACTTGTTAAAAGCTATTAAAACTAGTTAGTAATCATTAAAAGCAATCTAGTAACAAGTTCTACATTGCATTTGCATCAATCATGCATGTCATGTCATATTGAGTAATATTTGTGCACTCTTTGATTGTGTTTCCTGTCTTGTATGTTTATTGTGTGGATTAGACGGATTTGCGCTAGAGAGTGCCGCGGAGGATCTACAGCACCAAGAATTTGATGGCTTTGACCCTAATCAACAGCAAGACCATGGCAAGTGTCCTTGAAGCATATTGATCCTATTTTAAAATAAATGTTTTGTTTGTAAATTGCATGCTTGTGTCAATTTGATGGGGACCCTATGATAGGATGTTTACTAGAATTGTTTAACCACCCTTGTCACCTGGAATTAATGATAGAGAGTTGGGAAGGGTTTTTACCTTTTTGCCTCGCTTAATCATCTGGGATAGAAAACATCTATACCACTCAATTTAACTATGCACGGATGAGATTATGGTTATCATGAACAGGTTAAATATGATATGGTAATGGGTGATCTATGCAAGCCTGGTATGTGGATGGGTTGGATGTTATGGTGGTTTGCTTGCTTTAGATCTAAGGACCGGTTCATGCGAGAATAAGCCAGGACCACAGTGCCACCATGAGGCCAAGTATGGGTGCGGCGTAGCTGATTAATTAGGGCTTTGCTAGTACTGTTTGGACCATTGTGGATGCTCGGGGAAGGGGTAGTCGGATTGGGTTTGTTGATGATTGGTGGGATTACCCTGGGATCCGAATGGCTCAAGAGGGGGCCCTTGGTTGAAGATGTGCTCAGTTGGAGGCATCGCCACTGGTGAAACCTCAGTGGGGTCTAAATAGGCTAGTAATCCCTTTGTAAAGGCTATTTTGTGATCTCTTGGCCACACACCGATGGAAGTGTGAGACGGCATAATAGAGGTTCTAGTCATCGAAAGGTGATGAAATCACAAACACGTGGGTAAAGAGGTACAAACTCTGCAGAGTTAAATAAAACTAACATGATAGCCGTGCTCCCGGTTATGAGCACCTGGACAACTTCTATGATTTGAGGGAACTTGGTATTGGGATGGTATTGGGATGGTATTTGGGATGGTTATGGTTTGGTAATGGTTATGGCTGGTTATGAATTTATTTTTGGTATTGAGTATGGTTATTGGCAATGGTGAAATCTGGAATTATTGATGATGGTAGCGAATTCAGATTTGGTATTATGGTATTACTTATGATTATGATGGGTTTGGTCTGTCACAAAACGGACTTGTCTGCCATGGCCGAACTAGTCCGGCCCTGAGGCCCGGACAAGTCCGGCCTCCTAGGGTTTTTGTCATTTTAGGCTTCTCACTTAGGTTTTTCTCTAAACCACCACTTTGAGCCCCTTGGTACGATCTCAATGCACATGATACAACCACCCGCTCACATGATATGGCTCATATAAGCTCAATACCATAGAAACCCTAATTTCTACGCTTGAGTCTTTGACGCCCGTTTTCTCCTTTTCCTTTTTGAGGGTTTTCATCTCATTTCAATCCCTGTACCTGTGCTTAATATCAACTTAGATCATTAGCCTCTTAATTATCGTCACCAATCATCCAAAACCCACGTGGATGCCTAGATGCACTTTCAATGGTACCATATGTTTGATCTATCTTTTGTGTGTAGTAGCAGGTACTCTAACCGTGTTATTCGTAGCTCGAGTAGAAAACGTTTGCGAGTGAACTTCATTAGCGCCACTGTTGAGACGTATGCCGGAATACCGGCTTAGAGTTTTCATTTGGTGAGGACGTAGTACCTGCATTGCATTCTGGTTACATCGGCACATCGATGGTTAAAATTCGTGCCGAAGGTGTAGCTCTCAACACCAGTGTCATGTTAATATCCATAGCAGATTCCTATTTTGAAATCATAAAAATGAAATTTGAACCAAAACTGTAAACCTCTGTTCTTTCCTGTGTTATTCTGATAGAATCTTAGCCCCAGTTTGAAAAGTCATATCTCCCGATAGAATTATCCCATGAAGGTGTTCCATACATGGATAGAAATGTACGTGAGTCTTCTAAATAATTTCTGTTCATGACCAGAGCAGAATTCCCATGGATCATAGCTAAAATTTGGAAATTCTAAAACCTGTTAAAACTGGACAGAAACTGGAATAGTCTCTCTACTTCTCACCAATTTGATCATAACTCTCTGTAGAAACATCGAATGAGGGCATAAGATATATTTCTCGAAACTAGATGAGATATGTGCCAATGTTGTAATTTACAGTTTTGGCAATTTTGGATATTTTGGATATGAAAAACTGTGGACAAAACAGCCCTCTACAAAGGAGGTGCTGTCAAAATTTCTCAGAAAATCTGGGAACATTGTCAACTTTCGAAAATCATATTTCATTAATCATAACTGGTATTGAGGCAAATAAATACACTCTGGGGAGGACAGGAAGAGAACTACAACTTCGTTGTCACCTCAAAGCAGGTTTTTGCCTCTAACTGGATGAAATTCTCAAATTTCTCCAGACTGGTCATTTTTGGCAGAACAGTTCATCATTGAAGCATAAGTTTGAAAATTTGCGCGAACATGAATATTTTTATACATTCACAAAGTTCTTGACATGTTCATGTTTTCCTTATCTTCACCTATTGCTGAGATCGAACTTTGACTCATCCCAAATTCGTTTGTGCAGTATGGTTCGAACTCACTCATCGGGTAAGGTTGGAAGTTCTTGTCGAAACAGTGATGATTCGAATCCACCGCAGGCACCACCATCAACGGTATTGGTGGATGTCATGTCAAAAATGTTTGAGTTTCACCAAGAGAACACTAAGTTACTTCAAGCTTTGGTGCAGCAAGGCCTAATTCATCAAACGCAGCATGTTATTTCACCTCGAAACAGTTATTCGGATTTGTTGGCAACACAACCGCCAATCTTCATGGAAGCAACTGAACCATTAGAATCAGATCATTGGCTTCGTGTAATGGAATCCAAATTCAGTGTGTTTCCCTGTGACAATTATCAGAAGACATTGTTCGCTGCTTAACAACTCTATGGAGCTGCGGGAGCTTGGTGGGCAGAATATAGTGCAACTCGCCTTGAAGGTCATCGAATAGCATGGAATGAGTTCCGTGAGGTTTTCCGTGCTCGTCATATTCCGATAGGGATTATAAAGACCAAGTATGAGGAATTCGTTGAACTCAAGCAAGGGGACATGCGTGTCCATCAGTATTTTAAGGAGTTCAACTGTTTGGTACAATATGTGCCCGACTATGTGAATACATAAATGTTGAGATGTGATCATTTCTTCAGAGGGGTAAGAGTCAAACTTCAAGCTAGGTTGGCGTTGTTCAATCACGGCAAGTACAAAGAATTAGCCAATGCCGCTATCCTACAAGAAAAGGAAGATCTTTGTCTTCAAGTGAAGAAGAGAAAGCGGATTATTCCGCATGGCAACACTAGTGTTGTTCTCAGAAATATCGATTGGTATATCGTTCGCCATCTGGTCAAGAATGGAAGCCATCTGTTTGACCATCATATCATAGTTGCCCGCTTCTTGCATCAAGTTTCGAATCACCCCCACAGCAGCAGTCCATAAATTCTTATCCATCTCCACTGCAGCCAGAGATACCTAGTTTTCATCCACAAGTCAAGACCGAACTGGCTAAATATCCATGCTTCACTTGTGGTCTTATGTGTCATTTCACTAGATATTGTCCAGAAAGAAATCAAAGCTGCAGACAGTCATCACTTCAACATTCAGGTCAGTTTCCCAATCAGCAGCAAAAGAAATCAAAGCTCGGCAGTGTCCACTATACTACCATTGAGGGTGTATCGGAAGGAGAACCCGTGTTAGCGGGAATGTTCACTCTCAACCATATACCTATATTGATTCTCTCTGATTTCGGTGCTACACATAATTTCATAAGTCAATCCTTTGTGTTCAAGCACTAGCTTCCAACCACTACCACAAAACATCGCTATCTTATATCTAAACTCGGAGGTAATATTACCGCTAGTGATGTTATCTCTCGAGCACCATTATGTTTGGGTGGTATAATATATCCCACTACTCTTATCATCCTTGAAGGTCAAAAGATTGATGTAATCTTGGGAATGTCATGGTTAAGCAACCACAAAGCTGTTCTAAACATCAGTCCTCGCACCGTTGAGCTCAACTCTTCAACTCACAGCCACCACACCTTAATTCTTGAGAACACGGTTCAAGAAAGTGCAGCGGTGTATCATTCTGAAACAAGTAAGTTGGAAGATATTCCTGTGGTCCGTGATTTCCCGGATGTATTCCCTGAGGATCTGTTGGGTATGCCGTCCGACCTAGATGTGGAATTCAAGATTGAATTAATACCGGGAACTACACCTGTCTCTCGACGACCATATAGAATGGCACCCAAGGAGTTAGCTGAATTAAAGGAGCAGCTGAATGACTTATTGAGTAAAGGTTTCATTTGTCCAAGCTCATCACCTTGGGGATGATCGGCTCCCTTTGTCAAAAAGAAGGACAAAACATTGCGACTATGCGTTGATTACCGCCCGCTTAATGCAGTGACTATCAAGAACAAGTATCCACTATCACGTATTGATCTGCTCTTTAATCAATTAGTGGGTGCTTGGTATTCTCTAAAATGGATCTTCAGTCAGGTTATCATCAGATTAAGATACGACCGTAGGATATACCGAAGACGGCATTCTCAACTAGATATGGACTTTATGAGTATTTGGTTATGTCTTTTGGTCTCACAAATGCCCCAGCACATTTCATGTACTTGATGAATTCAGTATTCATGCCAGATTTAGAAAAGTTCGTCGTTGTGTTCATCGACGATATTTTCGTCTTCTCCAGGTCAGAAGAGGAACATACCAAACATTTCAAGATCGTGCTTCAACGACTGCGTGATCACAAGCTATATGCTAAGTTCAGTAAATGTGAGTTCTTGATTAATCAATTTCCATTCCTTGGTTATATTATTTCAGCAGAAGGCATAGTTGTGGATCCGAGTAAAGTGGTACAAGTGCTGAAATGCCAAGCTCCCACCTCTGTACATGAAATCCATAGTTTATTGGGTTTAGCAGGCAATTATCGGAGATTTGTTCCAAGTTTTGCAAAGATTGCTAAACATATGACGGATTTATTAAAGAAGGGCAGAAAGTATGTATGGAGGGAATCATGTGAGGAAGCCTTCAAAATTCTAGTGAAGCATCTCACAACAGCCCTGATCTTGGCTCAACCCGATACAACTAAATCATTTGATGTTTATTGTGATGCATGCAGCATCAGATTTGGCTGCGTACTTATGCAAGATGGAAGAGTAATTGCATGTGGATAAAGACAAGTCCGAAATCATGAACACAATTATTCGACACATGATTTGGAGTTGGCAGCAGTAGTTCTTCCACTGAAGATGTGGAGGCACTACTTAATGGGAAATCTAGTGCATCTCTACACATATCATAAAAGTTTGAAGTACATATTCACCCAGAAAGAATTAAATAAGAGACAACAGAGATGGTTAGAGTTAATCAAAGACTATGAACTTGAGATTCATTATCATCCCGGCAAGGCCAATGTGGTTGCTGATGCACTTGGTCCAAAGTCTCACGTTCATAATTTGATCGTTGGTCCTATTAAAGAAGATGAACCAAGTCTACATGTGATTCCTTATGGAGCTTTGTGTAACCTTGCTCTCATACCTACAATTAGAGAGGAGATTGTAGAGGCTCATAAGAAATACAAGGAAATGTCTCATATTTAGAGGATACATAGTGGAGAAATGAAATCTTTCCGGGAAGACGAACAAGGAACTTTTGGTTCATGCACTGGGACATGGAATTGTGGAAAAAGATTTTGGATGAGGCTCACTTGTCCAAGTATTCCATCCACCCAGGAAGCAATAAAATGTACCAAGATCTCCGTACTAAATTTTGGTGGACACTTATGAAGAGAGAAATATCAAAGTACGTGTCCGAGTGTGACACATGTCAGATAAGGAAAGCTGACCACATGAGGAAAAGTGGACTGCTGCAACCACTGAGAATATCGGCATGGAAATGGGAGGATTTGAGTATAGATTTCATTTTCGGATTGCCTCTCACCTTTCACAAGCACGATTCCATTTGGGTGATCGTTGACCGGTTAACGAAGTCAGCACACTTTATTCCAGTGCATACGACATACAATGCGAAGAAATATGCGGACCTATATATATCAAGAATTATGTGCTTACATGGAGTTCCCTACACTATTGTATCAGATAGAGGATCGCTGTTTGTTGCTCGTTTCTGGGAGCAGCTACATGCATCATCGGGGATGAAGTTAATTCGTAGTTCCACATATCAACCTCAAATTGACGGACAAACCGAGAGGGTAAATCAGATACTTGAGGATATGTTAAGAGCATGTGCCATACACCACGGTAAAAATTGGGATGATCAATTACCGTTGGCGGAATTCTCGTACAACAACGGATATCAATCCAATATCAAAACGGCACCCTATGAAGCTCTATACGGCCGGAAGTGTCGCACACCACTCAATTGGTGCGAATTTGGTGAACGAGTGGTATATGGGATTGATCAGGTAAATGCAGCCAAAGAGCAAGTAAAAGTTATTCAAGCTAATCTCAAAGCCGCTCAGTCTCGACAAAAGAGTTATGCGGATAAAAGGCACCGTCCTTTAAGATTCAACATCGGAGACCACGTGTATCTCCGTGTCTCTCCAATGAATGGAATTCATCGATTTGGAGTAAAAGGAAAATTGGCTCCATGATTTATCGGTCCATTTGCTATGACTGAAAGATGTGGCCCTGTTGCTTACAGATTGGAGTTACCAATAACTCTAGCTGGTGTTCATGACATTTTCTACATATCCCAATTACAGAAATCTCTCAAACCATCTACCAACATCCCCATTGAATAATTGGAAGAACTAAAACCGGATCTCACCTATGTCGAGCATCCAATCCGAATTATCGATGAAAAGTCTCGTGTCACGAGGAATCGGACGATGTGGTTTTATAAAGATCTATGGAGTAACCACAGTGCTGAGGAAGCAACATGGGAGAGTGAAAATTATCTCCGCACAAAGTATCCGGACATGTTATCGTCATATCTCTGGTAATCTTTTACTTCCGTCCTTTTCATTTGCAATCTCGTTATGAGATTCTTTTAAGGGGGGGAGGAAATGTAAAAGCCCAAATTTACAAAATTCAAATTTCATTTTGGACTAAAAATTTTTGAATGATAAAAAGAATTAATAAGAAATGAGGAAAACAAATTAATTCAAAAACTCCAAATGAGGGAATTCAAAAAAGTATAAACTTAGCTAATGATCAAATGAAGTTAACATAAAGATTTGAGTTGACCAATAGATTCCAAATATTCCAAATAGCATCCTTGCAAAGCTTCATAATTTTTGAAGCAAGTTTGCTATGTAATTAATTAGCTCCATTGAATTCAACTCAAATTCAAATCTGAATTCAATTGAAACTTTGTTAAATCAACATTCTGATTTCAGAATCAATTTCTCCACCTCCATATTTGTCTACCATACAATATCTAAAATTTTTGGACACAAGTGGGTGGGAGAATTCAGTGTCCAGAGAAGATAAGCTTGAATAGAGAGGTGGGACCCACTGGTCATAGGCTCAATTGCGCCCCTGCTCTTCCCAAGGCACCACCTCTCGGCATGCAACTGCCACAGAGCTTTCTGCCTCCTTGCTTCAACTCCAGCTACCTACACTCATCCCCAGGCTCTTCCATATCACCTCCTCATTCCCCAAGTCGAGTCTTTCACCTCTGTTCTCCAGCTGGGCGCAGTAAGTTTACTCTTGGGGAGTTCTTCTCCCCCCCCTCTCGAAATCCACCAATGAGCAACGGTATGGCTCCTGTTCTTCACCCTGGGTTACTCCCCAACCTCTTGCGCAGCTCCTTGATCATTCTCCTTCACAGTTTGAGGCTCCCCATTGACAGGTTTGAATATTTTCGGACCACCGGCATGCTCCTCTTTTCTTGCCGCCCTCTGTCCCTCAATGCCGCAGTGATGCAAGCATCCTCTCCCCTCCGTCCATGAAGGAAAAAGGTGCGCACTTACATGTAGAACATGCTCGTAATGTTTTAGCCCATGCCATGCTTCCCAGCCCCCGTATTTCCATTTCTTCCGACGATCTTTGAGTATGAGTATAGTCTGTTCGTGCGCAAAATACTTTTTGCACGGTTGTTTATTCCTTGTGTACCTGTGCTATGTTGTTCTATATGGCCAGACGCATCACCTCGAACAAGACTCATCAAGTTTCATCGGGTATTCACACCGGAATCCCATTTTCCAACAACCGCGGATTTTTCCCTCCTCGGTCCATAGACGCCATTAGTTTCCAAGCCTTTTCTCTCCCTCTTATTGCATTATTCTTGTTCCCCCTGCTCCCATGAATCTTCCCGAGGTCTTCCCGATCAGTTTCACCCATCATAGGGCTCGACCGACATGGCCGAAACCCTAATCACCGTCGTTGTCGTCATGCAAGCCTTTCCGGCCATCGCCGGCGTGTGCTGACCCCACCGGCGTGCTCTGCACCTCGAAATAGGATTAGGCGGCGAGTTTGGTGAGGAGCAGTGTCGTGGATCGATGGGTGGCGAGAGCTCAGGGGAGGCGCCGCCGCGGTTGCGCGCCTGGCGGGAAGTAGAAGACGACCCTGTGGGGCCCAGTCGTTAGGGAGTTTAACGCACGCGCCCGGATGTGGTGCGGACAAGTATCCAGTGTTGCTACATCCCTGAACCCTGTGGCCCGGTGTTGCTTCAACCCGATTGGCCCATTTTAAATCTTGTGGGCCCAGCCATTATTCAAACCAAGTTTCAGGATTCCTGTAAAAATTTCAACTTCTTTGGACTTTAATAACCTTGTTCAATCTGGAGATTTTCCTAACTAGTCATAGAATACCCAAAAATCTACAGAATCTTTTTCGGTAAATTATCCAGCCTTGTAAAATCGCTATCTCCCTGTAGGAAGCTAAGAAAATTGTGAAAAAAATTCCTAGAACCATGAGACCTCTGTTTGGTACAACCACTGGTAGCCATGATAGACCACCAGAATTACAATCAAAATTCAGAGAAGTCTAAACACTTAAGAAATTTGGTAGACCAATATATTCAATTGTTGTATCTAAAACTTACCTAGTTATTCTTACATGATCCTAGGAACTCCCAAAACTTTTCTCAGGTTCAGGGGATCTGTTGAACCTGTATAAATTGAGATCACATCCCTATGTACAAAACAATATCTATTTCACTTCATATGTCCATTGCTAATGTTCATCTTGTTTCCTTTCTGTTGCTGTCCAGTCTAGCAATAGAACTTCAAGTCCAAACTAATATAAATCCTTCTTGAGTTATAATCAACTTCAATTGTTATATAAATTGCAATATCTTAATTGCATATCATTTTGATAGTGTTCGCCACGATGGTGGCCAACAAGAAGCACAACCAGGAGTAGTGGAATTCTCTATTGGGTCGGCTGTGGCGTGAATTATCAACGAAGGCTAGTAACTGATCGTCGCAAAATTTTATTTCAACTGAAAGGCAAGCCCCAGTTTGCATTTAAGAAATCTTGCAAAGTTTTCATGTACACACACTATATAGAAGAGATGTATTATGCATTAGGTCTTGTGCAATGAAACCCACTTGCATGACCAGAATGATCCAAAGAGTGGTTTTGGGTAGATTAATACTCCACGTTTTGATATGCTATGCTTAATGTCCAGTCGGAAGAGACGGTTGAAGTCGAGAGGTTGGAACCTTCTCGCAAGGCTAGAACTTGGTTTACACTAGATTTGAATTACGAGTTTAATTGTGATTATTTCCTTTAATAAATTGGAGACCAAGCAGTAGCATAGGATGCAACAGGACGTGGTCCTGGCTGCGTAGTCCCGCCTGTGTCGATTAAGGCCCGTCCTATGCCTGGCCCTGTTGGATAAGTTTGAAGTGTACCGGGTGCATACCGTCTATATGGAACCCAGGAAACCGATGTACCTTGAGGATCCTATGTTTGAACCTTTTCAATCGGCTTAAGCTGTCGGCTGTTAGTACGATGGGAGGTAACTCGCTCATGAACATCTCAATGCAGAGGTGTACCTTGAGGGAGCTCGCTGTTCGGGTCGATCGTACTGTTTTGTTCAGCGTACGACATCAGTGGAGTGTGCCGTTGCAACTCCGAGTATGGGCGTACGTGTCCTGCAGTCCAGGTGTCTACTGGTTGGAATCACCGTCGCTTGCGGCTATTTGAGTATATTTGGACATTGAGTCTTGACGTAGTAAGAAAGAGAAATGGAAAGATTATGAATATGCTGCTATGAATAATTCTTTGTATTGAAGTCTTGGCTTCTATAGAGATAGCATAATTAAATTTACAATTTCGAAACATTTATCCTGAATAAGGCTTATGCAACATTGAGCAAGTATCATCGTGGACGAAGCGTTTCTTGTTTGATTGTGGAATTCACAATGATGCTACGCCCATGGATCGCGTATGCTACTTTAAAACTGACCACTAAGGATTTACTTTCTGCGAGTCCATTCCTGCAAATTAAGCTTCCCAGTCTTTAAAGTTTCCAGCATGTAGAGTTTCATGCTTTAGGTGAGACCGTTAAGTCTTACTGAGCGTTGTGCTCACGGTTGCTATATTGTGGTTTTTGCTGGTATTATTAGCTTATGCTTATGTTGTGGTTGTCCGTGAGATCTCGAGCTTGTCGAGATGTATCTCTCACGGAAACCTTACCGCTGCTCTCTTCTTCGTGTTGCTAGTGAGAAATGTCCGAGGGCATGGACGGCTTCTCTTGTGCATAGTTAGTTGAGAGTGTGAGTATAAAAATATTCCGTTGCGTTGTATATTATGTTGTAAAAGAGGATCTTCTTGTGAAATAAAATATTTGTGTTAGTTATTTGTATGGCTTTTCTTGTGTGCTGTTGGGTGCCGTATCGCACAGCACAACCCTATGCGATTCCTAGAATGTGTGGACCCTGGTCCCCATGATAGACATCCCATAAGCTTCTGAACATCCTTGATGCAAGTTGGTGGTCGCATCTCTTCAATGGCTTTGATCTTCTCTGGATTGGCATTAATTCCCCAGTGTGATACCTGGAATCCGAGAAGCTTTCTAGAGGAAACCCCAAAGACACACTTGTTTGGGTTTAGCTTTGTGCGCGTCATTCGCACGCAATCGATCCTTTACTTTGACGACGATGTCATCAAGGTACACTTCCACTAGGTCTCGAATAAGATCTCCAAAGGTTTTGTGCATAGCACGTACAAAAGTTGAAAGAGCATTCTTGAGACCATAAGTCATAGATTTATAACAGTATAGACCATCTAAATTGATAAAAGCTGTGTGTTTTTCATCTTCCCTAGCCATTGGTATTTTGATGGAAACCAGAATATGCGTCTAGGAAGCATAATAAATCACAGCCATAAGTGGAATCTACTATCTGGTCTATTCTAGGGAGTGGAAAAGGATCTTTGAGACATGCCTTATTTAGTGTAGTGTAGTCGATGCACATCCGAAGCTTCCCACTGCCCTTTGGCACAACGACTGGATTTGCCAACTGTTTACGATCCTTAAGTGTCGTATTTAGACCATCAATTCACCTCATAATGTGCACATAAGAGAAACACAACATAGTGGTGGAGTTACAAACTATCCAATTCCACAAGTGTTGGTGTTTATTTGTATGCAGGTGAATTATGCCCAAAAATTCCAAGACATGCAGGGAGTAATCCTTTAATTTGGATTTCGACGAATCAGGCGACACCATGTGTCATCACATGGATCAAATGGCCCACAAAAAATAGTAACCGAGGCCATTGAGTGGCACCCATATCAATGAATGGGACCCACCTGGGAATGACCTGGAGAAAGCACATGCGAACCGGTGCAAAGACCAGGTCGGCCGACCCCCTAGTCGGCCAACTTGGTCCTGGCACCAAACTCGATCAATTGCCACGTTTTGGCTCCTCCCGGCTTTCTGAAGACAATGGTGACTGATTCGCGTGCATTTGGTAGCGGGAACCGACCCTTACCCCCTATAAATAGCACCCCACAACTCACTTCACATACATGCCAAAAGTTGAGAATACAATACCACTCCTAAGGTTTAGAGTAGTCCTAGAGGCTGCCAAGTAGAAGGAGAGTGTGGTGAAGAGGCTAGGAGAAGGAGGCTTGGGCTTGTCAAGTCCCTCTTCGACACTTGTACCCCTACAAGTGTTTGATTCAAAATAAAGTAAGACTTTGTGAATTCATTTCAAGCTTGATTTCAAACTCAAGGTAGTTTGCACAAGTAGTTACTTGTGGGTTCATTGCTTTAATTTATTAGAGGCTCTAGTTGTAGCTTTATGTTCAAAACAACTAGATTAGTGACTTAGATCAGAAGAGTGGTGCTTAGGTTACAAATCACCACTGAATATCTCATAGACCCATGAGTTTAAGAGGTACGCAGTAGGTGGTGACAGCCCTATTTGTCCTTAGTAATCCTCCACATTCAGCTATGCCATAGGCTCTTAGCGAGAGTCTTCCTAGTGTAGCTAGGGGTAAACACGTGCCGGAAGCAAGAAGCTACCGCAAATTCCTTTAAATCAAAATCAATACTTTGAATTCCTCTCTCTTCTCTGCCTACAAAACAACTTTGTGTCCTTGGGTGAATTAGTTCATAAGATTAGCACACACGTTCCACTACAGGAAAACACATATAGGGAGTCGACCTTATAAACGTTGGTTGTGCATTAAAACCGACGTACATAACCTATAAACGTCAGGTTGGCGGATGCATATAGCTGACGTCACAAGTTAGATGTATTTATCCTTTAGAAGCGTTGCTCCCGACGCTCTTAAGGCCTTAAGGCTGTCAGTGCTGGTGGCCCGACACACACAATTCTAAGACCGTCGGTACATCAGACCTACGGACTTATGTCACATTTATAAGCGTCGGCCTACCGACCAACACATTTAAACTATACAAGCGTCTGTTTACTGTTAAAGCCAACGGACTTAAGTGCTATATGGCCGTCGACCAATATGAAACCGACGGCTTTAGCCGGCTTATGACTGTCGGCCACGAGGCAAACCGATGGTCATAATGCTGATACGAGCGTCAGCCTGGGGGCGAGCCAACAGTCTTATATTTTTTTTTCGCGCTGTTTTCTCTGTCTCCCCGGCTAGGGATCCTCCAGCCAACATACCATACAGATTTATACAGTAGCCAATTGTATCAACACATACATACACATACAACAATTGTATACAGCCAATTGGGGACCCTCCAACATACTGATTTATATTGCAGCAACATACCATACAGGTTCAACTCAAACATAAGAAGATCAACCCGCAAGCAAGTTCGTACAAGTTCATAACAGATATTAACATCACACGACATTGTATCAACTCGAAACATCACAAGCAACTCAAACATAAAAACATCTATTCATGTCTAGATAGTAAACAACAATAAAGATCAATCCGCACGCATGTTGTGAGAGCTTCCGCCACTCGCTTCTCCATCGCTCACACCATGTTATCGTTCAAATTTAGAAAATCATCACAACCTTCGGTCGTCACTTGATGAGAACCTACAAGAAACACATGCAAATTAAAGTTTGCATTATCAAAAATGGTTTCACATGTCTTGATATCAAAGTAGGGTGATACTTCACTAATATGTTATAAAACATGCATAACTATAAACATTAGTCTTAATTTGACTTTGATTTGAGATTAAAAAATCATACCAATGCTGCATGTGTTGCCGATGGTTCATGCACGGGACCGGCAGGCGCTGGTAGAAACCTGGATATGGTGGATGTCGGTGGTTTTGATCCGGTAGATCTCCCGACACTACTAAAGTGTTTGCGGAGTTTGAAGTTTGGTGTGGGCGCGCGAAGATTCAAAGAGGGTGAAATGTAAAATGACACAGGGGACATGAAGATTTACGTGGTTAGGGCCGCCTGAGTGTAATACCCTACTCCACTGGATGTGTTGTTGTTGTATTGGATGTATGAACTCAACTCAGGTGACGTGAGTTGAGAGTGCGCGATTAGATCAGAGCCTAGAGAGAGGTCTGATCCCTCTTCTCATGTATCGTCGGCCTGTCCTTTTATAGTCTAAGGACAGGCCGTTACAAGTTGGCCTGGCCCGACATGTGGCCCTGGCGGTTACTAATATTGATAAACGTTTGATGCGCTTAATTACCCTTAATGACCGAATTGCGGGCTTTGACAGCACCATTAATCGTAATTAAGGTCATCCGATTCATGTGTCATTAACATAGTATTAATGACATTTAATCGGGTCTTGAAGTCCTTGATTCTGCTTTGAAGATCCAAAGCCGTTGTGGAGTCTACCGGAGGTTTGAGGTTAAAGATTCGATGGTAGGACATGTGGCAGCTCCGGAGCATGCTGTGAGGAACACATGTCAGTTTTGGAGCTTCCCTCGGTCTGGGGTTAGGTCCGGGGGTGCCGTTATGGTACATATCCCAGAGCTTCCCCCTTGTGGGCGGTAGCTCCGGTTTGATGGTACACGTGGCGACCCTGAGACTAACCATATTGGGGAAGCGAGTACGATTATGTCTGACATGTGGGCCTCCGAAGGTCTTCAAATCAAGTAGACGACATTTCCTTGAGATCTTTGCAATCTCAAGGGGTATATGGTACCCAGGGTACCAACAGTGGCCCCCTGGGCCCACCTCTGGGGAAGACCCCTTGGGTGAAGTCATTCCGCCGGAGGTGGGTCCATCCTTCGACTTTTGAGCCGAGTCTTCAAAAGTCTTCAGTTGTGCCGTTGGCGATAGTTTTGGAGTTAAATCTTCGCCGCATGGCATATCCCGAGTACGGCAAATGAGATCTTTGGCGTGCGGATCTCACACAATTGAAGGTCGCCGGTTCCCGATACGAAAATCATATCGGTTCCGCGCGCCTTGTCAGGTCGCCGCCTTCGGGCTTCCCGCCTTACATGATGACAACCGTTCGCCTGGGTAAGAACCTCGACTTGATCGTCGGGGTGGTCCCGGGCCCTCTTGTCATCGGCAGGGTCAGATTTCTGAATAGTATCTTCGGCTTCCCTGCTGTTTCCACCCAAGCGTTGCGGGGGCTTACTTAAGAAGGAAAGCGCACACCGTCTGGGGTTCTTTACGCCTCTCATCTGATCTTGAGCTCGAACTCCCAAACTTGTGCTTGCTTTTCCTCTCTTGCCTCGCTGTGCTGCGATGGAGTTGGGTCTCCGCGAGAGCCGCTTAAAGACCGAAGGTGACCTGAAGAAGGTCCGGGCCCTCATGGGGTGGTCCTCGGACTTCTTCAACCGCCTGGTCCGCGCCTGTGGGGAGCTCCCGTTCGAGAAGGAGCACGCTGGCGAGATGGTGTACTTCTCTTCGTACGCCATGGTGGGGTTGATCCCACCTTTTTCCTCCTTTTTCTTAATGTTGTTAGACTTCTATGGTCTGCAGTTGTACCACCTTGGCCCCCACTCCATTCTTCTAGTGTCTGTCTTCGTCCACTTTTGTGAAATGTGGGTGGGCATCCCCCCCCTGCATTGAGCTTTTCCGGACCTTCTTCGCCGTCCATACCACTGGAAGGAGCAATGAGTACCTTGGCTTCTACTACTTCGTGAAGCGCAAGAAGTGCCCATTCAAGTACCTCCAGTCGTTTCCCTCTGGAATGTGGGATGATTGGAAGAAGGACTGGATAGTCATATGGGTGGAGGAGCACGAGAAGCTGGAGCTGCCCGAAGGCCTCCCCAACATCGACACTACAGTCTGGAGTGAAGCTTCGGTGCTGTCGGTTGCCTTCAACCCTGCTCTAACCAGGATCCGCCATTGTGTGGAGGGAGGATTAACTCCTCAGGTGGTATTTTGTAATTTCCTGGTCAACAGGTGGGCACCACTGAAGAGGAGAGAAAAACTCGCTTGGGCCCTCAACAGTGTGATGGACGACGACCGGGTCGAGACCGGGCTAAAGTCCAACATGGAGGGGGCGACCTTGGAGTTTCATCTCAAGAAGTTCCAGCACGGCATTGACGTCGCGGTTGATGACTTGACCCCGCCACCAGCTTTACTCCCTCTGAACGTGGAAGTAGAGTTCAGCAGGGAGCTCCGGCGGACGATGCTGGTGCTTGACGACCTTGGTGTCGTTGAGAGAAGATCGACTTTCAGGGTGGTGATCCCAGGGGCTTCTGAAGGTGGCTCCGACCCTGCCCCGGAGCCAAGGACCGAAGTCGTCGGCAAGGGCAAGGAGCCGGCAGACGAACCTTCGAGCCGGAAGAGGAAGCTGAAGCATGCCTACGAAAGGTCCTTCAGGCCTGCATTCTCTGTAGCAGCTCCTTCTCCCCGGAGGGGGAGGTCTTCTACAACTGCGGCGACTGTACCTGCAGCAGCGTCTTCCCGGGGTGCTAGCTCTGGGCATGTGACTCCAGCACCAGGGCCAGTTGAGGCCTCTGGGTCCGGAGGTCCTTCCCGGTCGAGGGGGGCCTCGACTAAGGAAATGCCCGCGGCTGCAACTAGTTCCGGGGGGCCTTCCAGATCTACCACGCCGGCGGCGGCTATGGTCAGTCCAGAACACCCGGGAAAGAGATTCCGTGTAAGCTGGTGCGGAAGACTTCCGAGGTAATTTTTAATCTTTAACTCAGACAATTGTTTTGTTTTATAACTGTTTTTTAAGTTTCTTCATCCATCATCTGCAGCGTCCCCAAGAAAAGGAGTGAGGCTCCACCCTCAGCCACAGCAGTTGAAGCTGTGAGGGCGGAGGCTTCTGCTCCTGTCCCGGCGCTGCCCCAAGTGGTGGCTGAAGCTGCGGCAGCTACGGCGCCAGCTGTCATGGTCATGGACCTTGACTCATCCCCCGAGACTCCCGTTGTAGTGCTGGTCCACAGGAGAGAAGATGCGCTAGCGGCACCTGCCCCGGAGGTTGAAGCTCCGGGTCTTGATGCTGAGATGATGGAAGCTTCGGCTGTTAAGCCAGGGGAAGCAGTGATTCTGGCCACAGAGTCGGAAATTTTCGAAGTCCCGGCGGTTGAGCCGGATGTTGCGGAAGTCCCGGCGGTTGAGCCGGCTACCTCCGAAGCTCTGGCCTCAGAGCCGGTTGCCAATGAAGCTCCGACTGCAGAGCTGGTTGCAGTTGAAGACCTTTCGGCACCTGAGCCCGTTGAGGTTGAAGCTCCTACCTCAGGGCCGGTTGTTGCGGAGGCATCAGCACTCGAACCCATGGTGGTCGATGTGCCAACACCCTAGCCACTAGCGGAGGAGGAGCCCAAGCCGGATTCTGAAGTTGCCCCTGCTCCCGAAGTGATGACGGCGGAGGTGCCTGCTGCTAGGCCAGGGTGCCCAGATGAAGCCGCTGACCCACTGCCCGAGGGGGAAAATGAAGACTTGGCGGTAGGGCCTTCGGAAACACTTCCGGAGGTCGGAACTTCTTCTGAGGGGCCCTCCTCGGTGGCAACTGAGGCTATCCCAGAGGACGGCCCTAGTGCCATGGAGGCTCAGGGGACCACTCTTGTTTAGTGGGACCCAATTTTTGTAAGTGAGAACCTGCTGGAACCAGCAGAGGAGACCCCATCCAATGTGTCGGAGGTTGCTCTGAAGGTCGCCCAGTTCTTCCATAGGGTCTAGGACCATCTCTGTAGCTCCTACTTGTATTCTATCTTTTTCTTCCCCAATTTTGTAATCCCTTGTCTCCAGATGAATGAAATCCAAAATTTGTTAATGAATTTCATTTTTGTCTTCAACACTTTTGTCTTCACTTGGCCCCTGGTAGATGTACACAATTTGACTGTGAACATGTACCAAGAGGATATTGTGTTTTGTTGAAGACACGTTTGCTTCGAACTTGTAGAGTGTAGGTCCGAAGTCTTTGATAGTGAAGGCCCCCTGAGGTTATCGGAGCTCAGAAGCTCCGGCATTGACTACCGTCGGAGCTCAGTAGCTCCGGCAATAGTCCTTATCAACGCGTAGATCATCGATAGTTAGCCCTCCGGGGTGTCGGAGCTTAGTAGATCCGGCAGTGACCTTTGCCAACACGTAGTTTGTTGGCAGTAGACTCTGCTTGTGGGGTCTTCTCACCATCTTTTATTCTTCGTCGACGGCTGGCCCCCCTGGCTTTACAGGAGCTTGGTTGCTTCAGTGATGCTCGTTTCAATGTTTAACATCGATTACAAGCCACCTAGGGGGAGTCGCAGCTTTGTTAGCTCCGGATTTTCTCCATCAACGTGGATTCTTTATTTTTCCTACACACTGAAGCCAAGAAAAATAGTAAAATTCGCTCCTTGCCTATAACTTCGTCGCGGCTTACGATTCCCAAAAAAGTTTTAGGTCAAACAAAATTCTGAATACAACCGAATGCATTGCCTTCTTTCTTCCAGATCCAATTGTACTTGGACCCACCTTACTTCGGCCTGCCGGGGTGTAGGTAGAGTGGCGTATTTAGGGTGCTTGACCAGGCTAAGTCGATAGCACACTCCGACCCTAGATTGGCTTGGTGGCATTCAGGTGAGTGGGCCATGAACAATATTTGAATCCAAAAGAATTGACAATACAGCTCGAATTGTTCATGAACTGGTCGAACTAAAATTTCTTAAGAATTGCACAACTTTGTTATAGAAAAGAAAGAGAAAAATAAAAAATGTTGAGCCCGTACAAAATAAATGCACGTGGAGTCTATTTCACATGAAGATGTCTTTCATAGGTTCGGGGTACAGGGGAAACAAGTACACTCTTAGGGTACGGAACCAGGCTAAGCGTGTTTCATTTCTCATTTGACCCAGGGTAGCTAGCCACACTTTTAGTCCTGATACTGTGACAAGTGTTGCATGAACTTTGCAGACCTTCCGGGAAAGGTCCGGCTGTTCTCCCGAAGGAACTACCCGACTCTGTACAATGACTCTATAACATATACCTCAAGTTACAACAGACTCACCTCTGTGATATTAAGTGTAGAACTTACGGAGGTGCTCAATATTCCAAGGATTTGGGAGAGGTGTCCCATCCTCGGTAGCCAAGCGAACGCTTCCGGGACGGGATACTTTAATCACTCAGAAGGGTCCCTCCCAGCTGGGGGAGAGTTTGTTTAACCCTTCTCTGGATTGTATTCTCCGTAGCACCAGATTGCCTTCCTCGAGCTGTCAGTTGTGTACATGCCGCTGATGATAGCGCCAAAGGGCTTGGCGGTATCGGGCATTCTGAATAGCTGCTTGGCACCTTCCCTCCTCAAGGAGGTCTAGGTCTTCACGCCGGAGCTGGTCCTGCGTGGCTTCGTCGAAGGTCCAGACCCGGATTGACCCCAAGGTGATTTCTGGAGGAAGGATTGCTTCAGCTCCGTACACCAGGAAGAAGGGTGTCTCTCTAGTTGACCAGTTTGGAGTTGTCCTATTGGCCCATAGAGTGGGCGGAAGCTCCTCAATCCAGTTGGCTCCATGTTTTTTCAAGCGCTCGTAGGTGCGCGTTTTGAGTCCTTTCAGGATTTCAGCATTTGCTCTCTCGGCCTGGCCGTTGCTTGCCGGGTGAACTACGGAGGTGTAGCAAACATGAATGCCGAGGTCTTCGCAATATCCTTGAAATGCAGAGCTTGTGAATTGTGTCCCATTATCAGTAATGATTTTGTTTGGGACTCCAAATCTGCATACAATGGACTTCAAAAAGTTGATAGCAGATTGCTTGTTTATTGTCACAACTAGAGTTGCTTCTGGCCACTTGGTGAACTTGTCAATGGCGACATACAGGAACTTATAACCTCCGACGGCTCTTGGGAAAGGTCCCAAGATGTTCATCCCCCACACGGCGAATGGCCATGTAGGAGGTACCATTTGTAGAGGCTGAGCCGGTGTGCGAATTTGCTTTGCATGAAATTGGCATGCTTTGCATTTCTTCACCATCTCAGTAGCATCCTGGAGTGTTGTAGGCCTGTAGAAGCCATGCTGGAAGGCTTTACCGACCAGTGTGCGGGAAGACGCGTGGTTCCCACACTCGCCGCCATGGATTTCTGCGAGGAGCTCGCAGCCTTCTTCCCTTGTGATGCACCGCATTAGGACGCCGTTGGCACTGCGCCGGTAGAGATCCCCTTCTACCAACGTGTATCTTTAGCCAATCTAATAATCCGGTCAGTGGATACATCATCGTCGTGAAGGATGTTGTCTTTCAAGTAGCTCCGGATCTCCGAGATCCATGCATCAGAGCTAACTTGAGCATTTGAGTTTTGCGTGCTGGGTTTCTCGGAGCTTCCGGCAGCACCTACGACCCTTGATGGCTGCCATGGTAACAGGGCCATCGGGACCGTCAGCTTCGGGATGCTGATCTCGCCCCCTTCGCTCAGTTCGGCAGGATGATCTGTGGGTTTTGACAACCTCCGGACAAAAGTTCTATCAGGAGTTGGAGCTTCGGTTGACGCTTTCATCGAAAGTTCGTCGGCTTCAGCGTTGTGGACACGCTGTACGTGGTGGAGGTCTAGGACTTCGAAGTCCTTCTGAAGCCTCTGGACTTCAAGGAGGTAAGCAGCTAGCTGGAGGTTGTTGTAGGAGTATTCACCCTTCACTTGTTTAATGATGAGCTGTGAATCTCCTTTGACCAGCAGCTGCTTGCACCATATGACAGTGCCACCTTTAGTCAGTAGATGAGTGCTTCGTACTCCGCCATGTTGTTGGTCGCCTTGAAGTCAAGGTGTAACATGTATTTTACCTTCTCCCCGGTTCGTACGAGGAGAAGGATTCCAGCTCCAGCCCCCTACTTTTGCATGGAGCCATCGAAGTAGAGGGTCTAGTGAGGCTCGGCGAAGATCGGAGCCTTGTGTTCTGGCTTCTGCTAACTGGGGACCCCAGGGTTTGATGGAGAGGGAGTCCATTCCGCCACAAAATCTGCCAATGCTTGACTCTTGATTGCTTGCCTTGGAATGAATTCGAGATCGAATTCGGCCAATACCGCTGCCCACTTTGCAATATTCCCAGTTGAATTGGGATTATGCAAGATTGCTCGAAGTGGGTAAGAAGTCACCACTGAAATCTTGTGAGCTTGGAAGTAATGGTGAAGCTTCCTGGAGGCGATAAGAACTGCATAGAGCAGCTTATGCACCTCTAGGTATCGAGTCTTGGCGTCATGAAGTACTTCACTGATGAAGTACACTGGGCATTGGATGGTTCAGATCCTCCTGGAGGGGCTCAGAGCTTCCTCTTCATTGACCCGGATTCTCCCGGAGGGATCTGGACATTCTTTAGGGACCTTCGGGTCCTTGCTGGAGGGACCTGGAGCTTCTTCATAAGCGACCTGGACCCTCCCGGAGGGGTCTGGGTCTTCTGAAGTAACTTCTTGTGGACTCAAGTCTGGGAACTGGGACCCAGACTCGCTTTTAGGAACCTCCGGACCCTCCCGGAGGGGTCTGGATTGCTGAGCATGGGATGGTTCTGGTCTCTCCGCAACCAAGACCATACTGACGACTTCGTCAGTTGCTGAAATGTAAAGCATCAAAGGCTCACCAGGGTTCGGAGCTACCAGAGTTGGTAGGGTGGTGAGGAGCTATTTTAGCTCCTGGAACGCCTTTTCTGCTTCTTCAGACCATTGGAATGGTTCGGACTTCCTCAATAACTTGAAGAAGGGAAGTGCCCATTCCGCCAATTTTGAAATGAACCGGCTGAGGGCTGCTAGACACCCAGTCAGCTTTTGGACATCCTTAATGCGGGCTGGTGGCCGCATGTCTTCAATGGCTTTGATCTTCGTCAGATTAGCTTCTATGCCCTGGTGATTTACCAGAAAACCAAGATGTTTTCCGGAGCTAACCCCGAAGACACACTTGTCTGTTTTTAGCTTTGTGCGGGTGGCCCGCAGCTTGTTGAAGACCGCCCGTAAGGTGTCAAGGAGTGATTCCTTGTTCTTGACCTTGACCACGATGTCATCGATGTACACTTCCACTATGTCTCTAATAAGTTCTTCAAAAGTTTTGTACATAGCTCGTACAAAGGTTGAAGCTGCATTCTTGAGACCAAATGGCATGGCTATATAAAAGTACAATCCATCTACTGTGATGAAAGAGGTATGCTCTTCATCTTCCATAGACATTCTGATTTGATGATAACCATAATATGCGTCTAGGAAACACAGTAATTCACACCCGGAGGTGGAATCCACTATTTGATCTATTCTAGTTAGTGGGAATGGATCTTTTGGGCATGCCTCATTTAGTGTTGTGTAGTCAATACACATATGAAGCTTCCCGCCGGCCTTGGGCACAATGACTGGGTTTGCCATCCATTTTGGATGGAAGACTTCTCGGATGAATCCAGCTTCGAGCAACTTCTTCACTTCTTGTCGAATTAAGTTCTGCCACTCCACAGATTGCTTCCGAGGCTTCTTATGCACGGCCCGGGCATCAGGGTAGATCTTCAAATTGTGCTCAATCACTTCCTTGGGGATCCCAGGCATTTGTGATGGTTTCCAGGCAAACACGTCGACATTAGCCCGGAGGAAAGCGATGAGCGCGAGTTCCTATTTGTCATTCAGTCCCCCCGATATACGGGTGGTCTGAGCGGCATCAGAACCGATTTGGACGACTTTGATGGGAATGTCGGTGTCGCCGCCTGGCTGCACACGAGGTGCAAGAGTCGAGCCTCGCTGACGAATGCTCGGGGGTTTTGGAGCTTGCTCCTGCCTGCAGTCCTCCTCTTGCGCCGTAGTAAGCGCATGAAGTTCTTCTAGAGCATTTACTCTAGCAGTGCGATCTCCGCGGATCCGGAGAACGCCTACTGGTGTTGGCATCTTTAACACCAAGTAGCCATAATGAGTAGCTGCCATGAATTTGTACAAGGCAAGCCTGCCCAAGATGGCGTTGAAGGTAAGTTGATCTGAGCAACGTCAAAGACCAACTTCTCAGTGCGATACTTCTCCCGGGTCCCAAAACTAACAGGGAGAGTAATAGCACCGAGTGGGGTAATGGCTCCCGGACCTACTCCGGAGAAAGGTCGGGAGAGATGAAGATCCGAAGGTCGGAGCTGAAGCTTGGTAAAATCTTCGAAGCTTATGAGGTTCAGCCCCGAACCTCCGTCTACCATAACATGGTGGAGCTGAATGTTATTGATGGTAGGAGATACCATCAAAGGTAACTGGCCTGCTCCAACCATGCTTCGAGGGCAGTCCGAAGCGTCAAAAGTGATGGTCGTGTCCATCCACATCTGATGAGGCTCCACCCTGGTTGTAGGAGCTACAGCGGCCATATCCTGACGCATTGTCTTAAGGACGCGGCGGGAGGTGATGTCCCATGATCCACCAAAAATGGTGTTCATGGTCTTCCGACGCTCGTTGTCAGAGACGTCAGAATCATCGTCGACGGAGATGTAGACGGCCTTCAGGACCTTTTTAGGATTCTGAAAACCTAACTCCTCTTCAGTCGGAGCTTCGTCAACTTTTTATTTTCCTTCCCTTTGTCGGAAAGGAACTTCTTCCCAGCACTTGTTGTAGCGCTCGACAAGGTTTTGGACCTCACGACAGTCTTCCAAACTGTGGTTGTCCATCTTATGAATTGGACACCACACCTTGGGTTTGCCACCGTGTTCAGAAGACGGTCTAGGTCGCTTCTCGGGGTGTGGCCCCCGGCCACTAGGAGCTGCAGCAGCTGCAGCATTAGATGCGCTGGCCAACGGCTTCTTCTTGCCGTTGGTCTTTTTCTTCTTTTTGCCACTCCCGGAGGTAGTGGATTCTACTTTGGAGGATTTCTTGTGATCCTTCGGAGGTGGTTTAGAGTGCATTTCACGGCCCTCCGCAGCTCTGGCACATTTGTCTGCCAAGCTGAAGAGTTCCGTGACACTGGTGAGCTCCTTGATCGCGAGGTTCTCCAACATCTGAGAGAATCTCTAGATGAATGATCGCAGGGATTCTCCCCCTTTTTGCACGACTGCAAAAAGGTCCAGTTCGATGCCTGGTCGGGTGTATGAACTCCCGAAGTTGGCGGTGAACTGCCGCCACAACTCCTCCAACTGTTGATGGAGTTGGGTGGAAGGCTTATAAACCAGGACCGGGCGGTCCTAGTTAAAACCACTGGAAAATAGTTAGCCATTATGGCCTCATTTCCTCCAGCTGCCAGGATAGCAATGGAGTAATTCTGAAGAAATTTGACGGGATTAGCGGTCCTGTCAAACTTCTCCGGCAGGTGAGACCGGAATTTCTGTGGCCACCTGACCATACGCAGATGCATAGCCAGGGCTGAACAGCCTCCACCTACTCCTTCAGGAGCAGGAATGTCCTAAGTTTCTCGTCTTTCACGAGCACACTCGATATGGACTCGGCCGTCTTGTTGACGGTATCAGCGATCAAGCTCCGCCCGGAGGTCATGAGTTGAAAGCCTTGATACCGTGTGAGTGCGTCGTGCCCCGGAGGGCAACGACGTCATTTGCTGTGACGCAACACGTGTCCTGTTGTTGGAAACGTGCGGACCAAGTCTGCCAGACAAGGTCCATCACTATGACAGGGCCCGTCCTGAAGGAGGAGGACCCTGGTTACTGATGTGGTCGGCTGCTGTTGCAACCAAGTGTTCCACATCGGCCCTACACTGCTCCATTGTATCCCGGGATGCATCCAGAGGTGGTGGGCGCTGAAGGAGAGCACGTGCTGCATGGAGCACGTATTCTGGGTTGTCATGATTCGCCGACGCAGTGAATGATGCCGGTGCACCATCGCGCTGCACAGCTTGATTTGCTCACGGAGGCGGCGGTGGTGGAAGTGTGTCTCCTGCTGGAACTGAGGTTCCTGCTGGTGGCTGCATATTGGAGGGATTGCCCCCAGCAGCTTGAACAGCGGGATGACCATTGGATGATTCAGCAGCTGATTTCACCATTCTTGAAATCTCAGGCGCCCCTACCTGGCGCGCCAACTGTCAGTGGTTTTGATCCGGCAGATCTCCGGACACTACTAAAGTGTTTGCGGAGTTTGAAGTTCGGTGTGGGCGCACGGAGATTCAAGAAGGTGAAATGTAAAATGACACAGGAGACATGAAGATTTACGTGGTTCGGGCCGCCTGAGCGTAATACCCTACTCCACGTATGTGTTGGTGTTGTATTGGATGTATGAACTCAACTCAGGTGACGTGAGTTGAGAGTGCGCGATCAGATCAGAGCCTAAAGAGAGGTCCGATCCCTCCTCTCATGTATCGTCGGTCTGTCCTTTTATAGTGCAAGGACAGACCGTTACAAGTTGGCCTGGCCCGACATGTGGCCCCAGCGGTTACTAATATTGATACACATTTGATGCGCTTATTTACCCTTAATGATCAAATTACGAGCTTTGACATCACTGTTACTGGTAATTAAGGTCATCCGATCATGTGTCATTAACATAGTATTAATGACATTTAATCGGGTCTTGAAGTCCTTGATTCCCCTTTGAAGATCCAGAGCCGTTGTGGAGTCTACCGGAGGTTTGAGGTTGAAGATCCGACGGTAGGACACGTGGCAGCTCCAGAGCATGCTGTGAGGAACAGATAGGTCCGGTGCCATCAGACACGTGTCAGTTCTGGAGCTTCCCTCGGTCTGGGGTTAGGTACGGGGGTGCCGTTATGGTACATAGCCTGGAGCTTCCCCCTTGTGGGCGGTAGCTCTGGTTTGATGGTACACGTGGCGACCCTGAGACTAACCATATTGGGAAAGCGGGTCCGGTTATGTCTGACATGTGGGCCTCCGAAGGTCTTCAAATCAAGTAGATGACATTTCCTTGAGATCTTTGCAATCTCAAGGGGCATACGGTACCCAGGGTACCGACAGTGGATATGGATATGGTGGCCAAGCTGGAGGAGTTGCGCCCAACATTGATAGAAATCCTTGAGCTGGTGGAAAATATCCTTGGCCACTCTTGAAACCCTGTGACAAATGTTATTACTATTGTCTAGTGTTACTCGAATGAATCATACACAAAGTCGAAGTTATACATGTGACGACGAAGCAAACAGAGTGTAAGGAGCACCGAACTGAGATCAATTCCACTTTGAGGGAATAACTGCATCAAGTAAAGATAATAAGTTAACTAATGTAACATACTATAATAAGCAAAAATTAACTTGAACAAAACAATCATGTGTACCTGCAACATATAGGCCATTTGTTGCTGCATTTGCATATTAATCTGTCGTATCTCACGCATCTCTTCCTTATTGTGTCTCAGTTCTTCTCTTAATTCTCTCTCCGTATTAGACTCGGACCTACTAGAACCGATGCTAGACGACCTTCGTCTAGCATAAGCCTTGCACTCCACATACCCATCACCCAGCCCAAGTGTAGAAAATATGTAAGTGTTATGAATGTTAGTCATGAACATATAAATGATCAATGTCTTCCCATATACCTCCCATGCGGTAGAGCTCCGCCGGCTTCGTACTCTACCGCCTCATCCAAAGACTCTCTGACATAGCCTGTGTCATCTCCATGAGTTGTCTTAAAACACTCAACATATTTTGCCTGCAATACATTAAAATAACAGATAGATCTAGTACAAGATAAATTGACTTCATGAACACATGTAACAAATAGTGAACATTCATACAATTTTTTGTGTCGATGCCTCGTCAAACAGCTGCTCTGGATGATTTGGATCTCGACCTCTGTGTCTCTTAAGATAATGGCCGCGAGGAATATGTATCATTCTTTAATGCACATGTTGGGAGGGATGTTGTAAGGCATGATAAAAATAGGCCAACAAGATTATGGACTGTTGCTGGTACTGAAAGGAGTGAAACCATCTGTTTACATCCCAAGACGAACATTTCTTGTCTGTACCAAACTCGGGATCAAAACGGTCTAGAGCTTGCCAAGCCGCACAACCCGAAGGATGCGCCATAATATCTTTGGAATCACTCTCACGTATACCTTTTGAATACCACCTCATCTGCTTCACTGTTTCTTGAGACAGAAATAACCGTTTAAGCCTCAACGTGATAGGCATGTACCATAATTGTTTGATTTGTACTTCTGTAGTTATTTCCTCTCCTTCATCATTCTTAACTGTCACATGTCTAGAGGCATTGCAATGCATACAATGAGTATTGTTTTTGTGTTCCTTCCAAAACAGCATGCAATTATTCTCGCACGCATCAATCTTCTCGTAGCTCATGCCCAGACCAGCCAAAATCTTCTTAGACTCATATATGTCTTTTAGAATATTATTATTTGACAGAAGGAGATCATTGAACAACTTTAGGATACCATTGTAGCAATTGTTCGCAAAATTGAGCTTAGACTTCAACACCATAAGTCATGTGACCACCTGCAAAACGGTCAATTCGGTGCCCTCATACACTTTTTCATTTGAGGTGGCAAGAAGTTTATAAAAAAATTTCACCTCTTCGGGCAGTGACTCTTCTTCGTACTCTCTACCAACATCCGCCATCATCTCATCCATACGATCTTCATCCTCATTTTCGTCCGACTCACAAGCATGATCCATCTCCCCATGCTCGCGCCACGCTAAGTACTCGGGCATAAATCTGTGCTTGCAAAGGTGCAACTCAATTTCAGGTCTTTTCAGACGCAGAAAATTCTGACACTTGCTACAAGGACACTTCACCAAAGAAGCACCATTAGCAAAATCTTGGTTCATGAAAAAATTAGCGACATGAGCCCATTCCATACTATGACCACCAGTTGAACTCCATTCATCATACATCACCTTACAGTTGTCACCCATTTTTCAGTTTATACCTTCAATGCAGACAAATCATTATTAATTTCATTGTTATGTTATGTCACAGCCCCTACAACCTAGGCAGATAGATCATAAACCCACCCAAGAGTGACCGATCGGAGCGTACTCATGACGAGATGCATGGTCCGGATCCGAACGAAATTTTGGCAGCATAACCCCGCTGTTCTCCACTGCACACCCGACATAAGAACGAGCTCACCTCTGAAATTAATTGTTGTGTGTGAACTCTATTGATTGCATCTTGTATGTTTAATGGAGTGTTGTTTGTATCCATAGAAGTGATGTCCTCATCATCCTCCCCTTGTTGAATTGGAGTCGTCCGTGGCTCAAGTTCATCTTTTCTCATGTCTTGGTCCAAATGTGCAACGCCATCAAATCTTCTTGTATGTATGAAAGGAGGAGGCCAAGGTGGTGGACGACATAGTGCACCATCTTGATATTGTCCATCAAATAAGAGAGCGCATTCACTTGAGTCAGGATCCCAAACAAAAAAACTTTGTACCATGTTTGTAGGTGCAATGATTACATGCATGATCTCATCAGGTTATGTTGTCGAAATATCGTCCCGATCCAGACTCGCGTCTCATCACAAGCCATGCCCCCTCAGTCACCTTTAGGCTGTCCAAAAAGGGACAATTCCGAACCTGCACGTCTCACATGCCAATAGCATGTGAAACATGTCGATTCAAAATGGGCAATTAAATTCTATAGGTTATGTTGCTCATTTCCATTTTTTGATCATTTACAAGAGAGGAAAGAACGAGGCAGAGGGGGAAAGTTGGTCAGAGTTGAATGTTCCAAGTCCAGGTCTACCGTCCACGCTTGTCTTGACGTCGTACACCAATGTGCTTGTCTTCACAGGTACGTTACAATTACAATCATCTCTTACAACATGAACACATTATTACGTTTCGTGCCGAGTTAGAATATACCGTGCACTCACACAAATGCAGGCCATAATATGTTAATCAACAAACAAAATTTTCAAACTAAGCATTCAACCTAAACATTCAAATTTGCATAGATGGTATGTGATATAACATTTAAACTAAAGATTCAAACATATTAAGTAAATCAACATTCAGACTAAACAATCTAACATAGAAAATATGTTAATCAACATACAAAATATTCAAACTAAGCATTTGAACTAAGCATTCAAATTTGCATAGATGGTATGTGATACATGTGACACCCGGTTCTGAAAATGAACCAAGTGAATGCATATTTCTGCCCAGGATGTTCAACACACATACACGAGTGCAATCGCAAAAGAGTATATAGAAAATTACCACAAGACAAGACTAATTTAGTACTTTTATTACACAATCATATTATCCTCGAATACAAGTTCTAATGAATATTAATGACAAGTTCAACTAATGCAGTGGAAATAGACTAATTAATCAACTAAACAGCTAGGCAGCATAAGCAATAGGGTAGCGCAGCTCCAATCAACACCACAAGCAAAGCTGACGATAGACACGGCCCAGAAATCCACATTATCGCCATTAAACTCCCAATCCTGACCTGCAACTGTTGCGGGGGGGGGGGGGGATTTCAAGAGTGAGTACATGTCATACTCAGCAAGTGTGGAAATTATGACATGTGGTTGATTCAAATGACGAATATAATAATGGTGGAGTGCTAAAAAGTACATTAAAGCACTTGAAAAAGCAATATATTACATGTATATGAAATAAACCCATTATAATCCATGTAGTTATCATAATACCAGTCCATTTTCCGTATCCATCATCATATACCAATATCCATATTCAAAACCAAAATTCAATTCATAACCATCCATATAACAACAGCTGCTATTGCTCTTGCTGCACCACCAATTGACTCACCTGCAGTCCATCACGAGTTTTCTGCAGTTCCTTGTGAGTTTGCCTCGGTTCGGCGTGAGCTTTTGGCAGTCTAGTGTGGGTGTGATGCAGCTGATCCTCACATTGATTCAGCCGATGATTTATTGGAGTGAGAAACGAACGTAGGTTCTCATTGATGTAATCAAGAGTGTTACCCCGTTCAATCGCTTGCCTCAAGGCTTCGACCTCCTCCTGAAGGATTGCACCTTCTGCAAGAACCACCATGCTGGATTCAGCAGCATAAGTCCCAAGTGTTGTCGAGGTTGTGTCGCCATATGGTTGATAGGCTGCAACCATATGACGTTGCCACTCAAAACCAGCCACACCACGAACCGGGAGAAGGGCAAATTGTGTCCTAGCCATGGCATCTTGATGAAGCTCGCAAAGCTTCATAAGTGCCTCGCCTGTTGCAATGGCCCACGTGTCCTCCGAACGAGCTCCCTGGATAGTAACCAAAAAGGAGCCCATCCATGAAAACGCGGACTAGCAGGGACGTCGACCCGGATGGTGCATGACAGTAAGCCTCTGTCAACCGTTTCTTGACCCCAATAGCATGGCATTTCGATGAAGCGAAACTGTTGGAGCACTTCCCGCAGCATGCTCGGGAAGCCCGGGCGGTTGGCGTACGTGGAGAACACCCACCCGTCCGGCAACAGCATCACATCCGTCATCTATAAAGAAGTACTTGAATGAGTCAAATACTCAAATTCAACATACCTTGTTGATAAACAGATCACGGATGTGAAGATTGAATTATGAAAGTGAATTGAAATTCAAATGCCAAAAGAAACATAACACTGAAATTCTGTGTCAGTTTCTGTTTATTCTGACTAGTCTGGCGGAATTCGAAATTTTCATCTAGTTAGAGGCACATTCAGGACTTGAGTTCAACTACAAAGTTGTATTAAACTCAAAGGGATTTCCATAATGTATTTATTTGCTTCCAGACCATTTCTGTATAAGGAGATATGATTTTTGAAATTTGAACGTTTTCTGGAAAAATTTTGACAGTAGCTCCTTTGTTTAAGGCTGATTTATGTCCACATTTTTTCAGATACCAAACATCGAAATATGCAAAAATCATTAATTACAACATTGTTGTATACATCCTAAAAATTACAGAAATGCATTATATGAAGTCATTCGTCGATTCTACGAAGAGATAGGATTAAGACAGTGACCGGATACAGAAACTATCCTGTCTTTGTCCAGATTTAACAGAGTTTGGAAATTTGAATTTTTCATTAGTTTACAGGGGGATTCTGATCTGGAGTTGAACATAAGAGTTTTAAAGGACTCTCTACACTTTCCAAATATGTATGGTAAACTTTCAGGGGTGATTATACAGGAAGTTATGCTATCCGAAACTTAGTAAATTTTCTGTCCAGTTCACAGTTTGAACCAGGAACTGGGCAATTTAAGTTCAAATGAAGTTTTCAAGTTTTAAATCTTGAAATCTGCCTTGAAGCTGAAAATGAAACTTGTGGGGGACTTCCTCAAGTTCCCAAATCATAGGCCTGCATACTGCAGCGACCACATGATTAATTGTAAATCTGACCAGCACGCTCCGAAACAGAGATTACAAATTCAAACTTAGTCCTAAGTTGGAAATTTTTACTTGTTGTCGAGTCACATCTCCAGCACAGATATCGTCATCAACGTTCCTGATGAAACTCGAATGCAATGCCGGTACTACACCCTCACCAAAAAAATTCTAAGCCGGTATTCCGACATACGTCTCAACGGTGGCACTAATGACGTTCACTCGCAAATGTTTTCAACTCGAGCTACTTAAGAATGGTTAGTGTCCTACAACTACACACAAATGATAGATCAATCATATGGTGCCATACGGCACAGTCCGCACGGGCGATCAATTCACAATAATATATATGAAAGTAAAAACATGTGCCCCATACCATTCTATACGGGCCGCCCCGAGCTAAGCCACGTCTCGAGGTACATGACCGGATTTTCTACCACCCAACGGGGTCCCACGTCTTTGCATAGTGCTGCACTAGTAGGGGGCGCATCGGGTTATGTCCCACCCGCGGGGGCTCCCACTAATTTTGTAGCACGCTGGAGTACCACGTGTCATATGTTCTCAGAAGCAGGGAAAGTTTCAGAGACTCATATTGACATTTCCGTGCCAAGCCATGGAAACAACCACATGCTACCTCTCCCATGGTGAGCTTACCACAATTGATCCACTTGCGGTGGCGTACCTTACCTCTTACCTGACGTTGGAGCATCATTACAGAATATAATAACACATAAGTTAGCTTGCCACCTTAAGTAACAAATACTATAATAGACCTTATATGGGCATAATAACTAATCCTCACTCGACTACTTCTTAGTTTTGAAAATAGGCTCTTTTCGAACATGCTATTCCCAATGTGGCACTGATACCAGGCTGTGCGGACCGGGTCCACACATTCTAGGAATCGCAGAGGGGGGTGCCATGCAATGCGGCACCCAACAGCACACACAAAAAGAATACGAAAAAATACAAAGTTTTATTTATAGAAACAGCAGAAGTCTTTTACAATACTTAATATACAGTGGAAGTAATATTCATAGCTAAAGTCTCAGCCTAGCTATGCAAAAGTGCAGCCGTCCAGCCCGGAGACGCTACACACTAGAAGCACACAACAATCACGACGGCGTGCAGGGCTCCCACTCGGCAGTATACCTCGACGGGGCCGTCGCCTCATCTTCGGGCTCTTCATCATATGTCTCACCTGCAAACAACTTAATATAGCAACCTTGAGCATGAAGGCTCAGCAAAACTTAACTGTCTCACCTAAACATGGAACTCTACATGCAGAGATACATAACATAGGAATAGATAAAGTAGTAAATGACTCGCCTACATGTTGATCCTTAATTTTCAAATTATTAATAGCAGCTCACAAGTTTAATAACAGTAACTTTAGTGAGCATATTGGACAACAAGCAAAGTTACAAAACAAATATATTTCAACACATCATATTCTTCTGGCTTATTTGGTATTTACTACGTGACAGCACAGTGAACAAGCGGTACTCAAATAATTGCGAGGGATGGTGATTGCAATCAGTAAACACCCGAATAACACATTATGTACACTCGTGCCTAAGGAGCGTGTCGTGCTCCTCACCACGTCATACGCAGCAACCTTCCACAAGAAACTCAAACACCAAACCGGTCCCACCAACGCGGTCACAAGGTCCCCGCATGGAGTGTGTCTTTGCCCGCCGGCCGATTTACACCTTGCTGCCGTCAGCCCACCCCTATCGACAGTTGGCTATGCCTCAACATCCAAGTTAACAAGTTACATCGGTTTCATGGGTTCCATATGCCCAGTATTCATCTGGTACAGTTCAAACTTGTCTAGGAGGGCTGCACACGGATCGGTCCTCAATCGACACAAGTAGGCCTACGCACGTGATACCACATCTCGCTGCATCCTACCCGCTGTTCGGTCTCAAATTCATATTCCTAAATCATTATTTCATCAAATCTTTCCCTTGTGATAAAATCCTATCTCGCGAGTAGATTCCAACTACTCGACTTCTATCAGATTCCTGAAAACTTAAGCATGGCATTTTCTACTTGTCAGGCTGTAGACCTACCAAATACTCCAAGGGATTTGTGGGTCATGCAAGTGGAGTAACAAGCACCTTAGCCGTAATGCACAAAAATCATCCTAGACATAAGTGATACAAATAGATACTTTGAAATAGCACTTAAACGCAAACTGGGGCTTGCCTGGCTGCGAGTTAGAGGGAAAGTTAGCTTCTAGTAGTATACTCTCCAAGGGCTCCTGCTCTTCCTCGATCTCGGTCACTATATGAGGTGCATAATATGACAACATATAAGTGATATAGAACTATATGAATCAACTTCTAAATACAGGTTCTGTTACTAATTTATTTTAATGGGCTTTGGGATTCTTACAGTGGATACTAGGTTCTATGTGGAAGACCTGGACCAAAAATTGGAGATGTTCAAGGAAGCTTGTTGTCTCTAAAATTCCAACAAATAAAAGCCTTCTCTGAATTTTGGATTTAACTCTGGAGCTTTGTCATGGCTAAAAGTGGATGATAGTGGTAAAGGTGGTCTCCCTGGTTCTATGGAAATTAATTTCATAATTTTCTGTGCTTCCAATAAAGAGAAATTATTTTACAAGTTTGGAAAAAATTTAGGAAATGTTTCTGTACATTTCACAATTTTCCACCTACATAGACATTTGAAACACTGATTCACTCAGTAAATTAAGCCCAATGAACTTGAAATTTTTACTGGAGATCAAGTGTATTTTGGAGAGTGCCCTGATCGAAATTGTGATTTTTCCAATTAGCAGAACAGGGGTAACTAATTTCCCCAGCAGTTAGCTCAAAGGAATTAATTATGAAAATTCTGGGAGTTTCATGTCCAAAACATTGCACCACTGCAAATTTGGGATCAAGATGCGTCGACCAGAATTTACTGGGAATTATTTGATCAAGTCTGCTAGGAGTAATGGATTTTTGAAGTTTGCTCAATTTCGGGAATTATTTGGGAAGGGAAAGTTTGAATTAATCAAATTGGGCCCCACTTCATTTAAATGGGACAATTAGAGCTGGGCCTCACGAAGGGCCACGGAATTAAATCGCGCAGCCAGACTGGATCAAACAGTCACAGCAGATCCTGGAAGAGGGAAATAGCGGCTGACATGCGGGGCCCACGAGGTCGTGTTCAAACTCGAGCGTGCGACGTGGGCGCGGCGGCGATGCGCCAGCGAGCTCCCCGGGTCCCTTCTCCCAGCCTTTCTTCACCTCGATCTCACTGCCTAACCATTTTCCAGGGTGCTGAGAACGATGGGGAGTTCGTCGAATGCCGGCGATGGCCGGAAATGGCGGCACGACGATGGCGGCGGCGGTTAGGGTTCCGACAGTGTCGAGACTGCTGTCCCGATGCTAAAACTCCCTGGAAATCCCTCATAAACGTTCCTCGGATCTTGGGGAAGATGAATATGGGAAGAAAAATGAGGGAAACGGTTTGCAATGTCAAGCGCGATGAGGAGGTGCTCTGTTTTTGGACGACGGAAAGGGAAACTCAATAAACTCAGTCATTACTCGATTATTTTCATTGATAGGTTGGGGGGTTCTGCTAGACCACCAGGAAGCTTATATCTCACATCCAGGATCGATTATCAGGCCGGTGCAAGGAATTAGAGTGAAACCTAGTGCGTTCTTCGAATGAATAGCTTACTGTAAAACTGGAAATACGAATTCAAGAGTGGAGTAAGTGAAGAACGGTTTTCACCGTGAGACAGCAGGTGCAGAAGCAAAGCTTTTCGGTGTTGGAGTCCGGTCAAGAAACCGCTCCTAGCTTTGGCTCCAAGGCGGAACAGAGAAGGTCCAACGGCAGCTCAACTGTGACGCCCGCGAAAACTTTGATTTAGCGAACCAACGTCAGGGAGCTGTCCACAAAAAGGTTCGGAAGATGCGCAAGATAGTTACCAAGCGTCAAACCAGAATAGAAAGGATTAACAACATCTGGGTAGCTTGGATTTCCAGCTCGAATGAAAGCTTCGTCGCCGGCGGCCAAGAATAGGGGAAAGACTTTGGGTGGCTTGCACTGGATGCTAGAATGAGCGATGAGGATGCTTGCTAGATATATATATGGGCGCTGGATTCGACGGCAATCGGCAAGCAAGCAGACAGGTGTGTGGCTTGCATGTCGGGAGATGTCGCCACGGCGAAGAAACAGTGCACTCACGTAATGGTGTCAGTGACCACTGGGTCCCACAATTCCCTTCAACTCTATCTTCTCTGGACAATGAAATATCCCACCAACTTGTGTCCAAAAATCATGAAAATTTTCAGATAGGCTCAAATAAATATATAGTATTTGATTATGTAATCAAAACTTAGAATTGATCAAGTTTCAATTGAAATTCAAATTTGAATTTGAAATTTGAATGTAATTCAATGGAGCCACTGAATTAAATAGCAAATGAGCTTCAAAAATTTTGAAACTTTGCAGCGAGACTAATTGGATTATTTGGAATTTAATAGTGAACTCAGATGTTTGTTTTGGCAAATTTTGAACAGGAGCTAGTTTTGAATATTTGAATTCCCTCCATTGATGTTTGAATTGGTTTGATTTTTCAGTTTCCATTTTGATTTCTTTTTCCTATTCAAATTTAAAATCTCTTATACGAACTTTGAGGTCTTTTACAAGATAAAAATCCGCAAGAACACGGAAGTTGTCGTGTAGCACTGTCCCTTAAAGAGTATTCCCAAGGGTATCGAATCAAAAGAACACTACAAGAAACGTGTAATAGGACATCGGGGAAATTAGAGGCGTCGGTGATGATGAATTTAAATATATTATAACCGTTGGTTTCGTCCCACTGTCGCACGTAACTTATGGCCGTCGGCTGCTCTGAGGAAATCGACGTCCTTAACTTATAGCCATCGGCAACCCAGGATCAACCGACGGTCATAATAAATATGTTGGGTGAACTGCAGAAACCGACGGTTTTACTAAAGCCGTCAGCCAGGAGACCAACGTTCATAGGCGGGGCCCACCACCTCGCGCATGTGTGTCTGCATCTCGCGTGCGCCAACCCTATCTCCATCCAACATCGATCTCGCGCGTGCTAATCTATCCCCACACGCACGCCGCCACCCAGAGTGGTGCCGCAACTCCCACCGCCCCTCCCTATGCAAGCCGCCGACGAGAGTGCCGTCGGCCGCGCCGCCCTGGTCCCCGCCGTCGGGCTGCATCGGCTCTCTCTGCAGCTACTGGCGCCCCTCGCTCCAGAACCGGTCGCGCCGCCGGCCGCGACGCCTCTACTCCCTGCTGCCGCTTGCGCCACCTGGCCCTGCTCCCCGCCATCAGCCGGGCTGCGCCGCCCCTACTCCACGGAACCGGCCCTGCTGCCGGCCGCCCCCCTCTGAAATCAGCCCCTTCTCCACCTCTAGATCGCTTGTGCGGTCAAGGTAAAATCCTTTAAAATCATACTGCTAGTGAACTGTTGTGAATGTTGATTAACTTATTATGTTTAAATGTTTAGTTGAAATGTTGTATTGTAACACCCTCATTTTCATGCATCATGCCCTACATACATTCATATACATGTTTAACATTAACTCACATAAAGAGGAACGAGTTTAAAATTGATTTGGAACAAAACCGCACTTAAAATGCTGAAAAGTGCAGACTAGTCCGATTTTGGTGAGGACTATTCTGATTTCTCTCTAACTTCAAATGGAGTTGACCGATTTTGCTACGGACTAGTCCGATTTTTCCTCTGGACACTTTCGGACTTGTCTGATTTTTTGCGGACTAGTCCGGTGTTCCTAGAATCCTTGAAAATTTGCTAAGTACCTGGACTTGTCCGGTTTTCCAGCAGACTTCTCCGCTTTCTTTCTGACTAACTTCGGACTAGTCCGGTCCTTTTCGGACTTGTCCGATATTTCGTGACTCTGAATTGATCTTTTGTTTTATGACTTGTTTCTTGGGTTTCATGTTAATTGGGCCTAGGGACGTCGTGTCTAACTCTTTTAGAGCCCATGTGGGACTCTAAACTGGCCTCTACTCCTCTCAAACTCGAAATCCATCGAACCTTAGCCTCCACCTCTATATAAACAACCCCACCCCTTACCTTGATATCTATTTGCCACTTTTCCACCGCACCCAAACCCTAGTTCGTGAAGAGACGCCATCAAGGAGGGAGAAGGAGATCCCAAGCAAGAAGAAGAAGAGGGGGAAAGGAAAGAGGGTCAAGATCTCCATCAAGTTTCGTTCTTCGTCACCAATTCATCTCCAAGTTCATCATCAACCCTAGATCATCAAGATCCAAGTGCTACATCCAAGTTTCTCGATTCATTGGAGTCCTAAACAGCTGGTATACCTTCTATTTTCTTTTCCTTACGTGAATTTGACCCCTAATCTCCAAATTCACGTCAATCTAGAAAGCCCTAATCTGCTGATCTTGTAAAGTGCGGACTTGTCCGGTCCAATTTTCCTAGTTAAATTATGTTGAATAAATTCTAAAATTTGATCTAATCACATCCAAACCTGTATAAACTTGTTAAAATCTATTAGAACTAGATAGCGATCATTTAAAAGCAATCTATTAATAAGTTCTACCTTTCATTTGCATCAATCATGCATATCATGTCATATTGAGTAATATTTGTGCACTCTTTGATCGTGTTTCTTGTCTTGTATGTTTATTATGCGGATTAGACGGATTTGCACTAGAGGGTGCAGCAGAGGATCTCCAACACCAAGAGTTTGAAGGCTTTGACTCGACTCAATCCCAAGAGCAAGGCAAGTGTCCTTGAAGCATATTGATCCTGTTTCTAAAATAAATGTTTTGTTTACAAAATTGCATGCTTGTGTCAATTTGAGGGGAATCCTACAATAGGAAGTTTACTAGATTTGTTTAACCACCCTTGTCACCTGGAATATATGTAGAAAGACGGGAATGGCTTTGTACCTTTTTGCTTCACTTAAATAATTGGGATGGAAGAACAACTACACTACTTAATTTTATTTTGCCTTAATGAGATTGTGGTTGACATGAAATGGTTAAATATGATATGGTAATTGGGTGATCTAAGCAAGCCCGGTATGTGGATGGGTTGGATGTTATGGTGGTTTTGCTTGCTTTAGATCTAAGGATCGGTTCATGGAGCGACCATCCAGGATTTACAGTGCCACCACGAGGTCAAGTATGGGTGCGGTGTAGCTGATTAATTAGGGCTTTGCCAATGCTATTTGGACCATTAAGGATGCTCGGGAAGGGGTAGTCGGATTGGGTTTGTTGATGATTGGTGGGACTACCCTGGGCTCCGAATGGCTCAAGAGGGGGCCCTTGGTTGAAGATGTGCTCAGTTGGAGACATTGCCACCGATGAAACCTCCGTGGGGTCTAAATAGGCTAGTGATCCCTTTTGTAAAGGCTATTTTCTGATCTCTTGGCCACACACCTACGGAAGTGTGAGACAACATAATTGAGATTATATAGTCATCGAAAGGTGATAAAATCGCAAACACGTGGGCAAAGTGGTACAAACTCTGCAGAGTCTAATAAAACTATCATGATAGCCATGCTCCCAGTTATGAGCAACCTGGACCCTCTCATGATTAGAGGAAAATTGGGATTTTGGGATGGTTATGGTTGGTATTATGGTTATGAATTGAATTCTGGTATTGAATATGGATATTGGTATATGATGATGGATACGGAATATGGACCGGTATTATGATAACTACATGGCTTATGATTGATTTATTTCATATACATGTAATACATTGCTTTTTCAAGTGTTTGAATGTACTTTTCAGCACTCCATTATTATATTTGTCATTTGAATCAGCCACATGTCATACTTTCCACACTTGTTGAGTACGACATGTACTCACTCTTGCAATCCCCCCCACCAACAGTTGCAGGTCAGGATTGGGAGTTTAATGGCGATAATGTGGAGTTATAGGCCGTGTCTATCGTCAGCTTTGCCTGTGGTATTGATTGGAGCTGCGCTACCCTATTGCTTATGTTGCCTAGCTGTTTAGTTGCTTAATTAGTCTATTTCTGCTACATTGGTTGAACTTGTCATTAATATTCATTAGGACTTGTATTCGAGGGTAATATGGTTGTGTAATAAAAGTACTAAATTAGCCTTGTCTTGTGGTAATTTTCTATATACTCTTTTGTGATTGCACTCGTGTATGTGTGTTGAACATCCTGGACACACATATGCGTTCACTTGGTTAATTTTCAGAACCGGGTGTCACCAATTGGTATCAGAGCCACAGGTTGACCGTAGGACGCAATCTAGATAGAATAGACACTTTAGAGCACATAGGAGCACTCAGGAATCGATGTGTTGTTGGTTGGTGTGTTGTTTGCTATATATTGTTTGTTTGTGTGCCTAATAGAGGATTTTGGGATGCTTTAGCATTGCCATGTCCACGTAGGCTAGTTAGTTGTCTAGTTTCATATCCCTTGATGCATATAGTTGGGGACATTTTCTAATTCTTACCTATTGCTTTTCTCCAGATGGTGAGGACTCGCAACCAGAGGGATGCTAATGATTAGGAGGAGAACCATGGAGCACCTCAGAACAACAATGGACAAGGACCTGCCCAAGGAGCTATTAATGTTGAGCAGCTATTGTCTATGCAAAACCAGCTCATTCAGACCATGATACAAACAATGGGACAGCTGAAGGCTGGCAACATCAACAATCAGCCACACATGCCTCCACCGCCACCCCCACCTCCTCATAACCGATTGGGATAGTTTATGAGGACTAGGTCGTCAACCTTTGCTCAAGCCGCTGACCCTATGGATGCGGATGATTGGTTGAAGTCCGTGGAGAAGAAGCTTGCTATTGTCCAATGCAGTGACCGAGAGAAGGTCTTATTTGCTTCTCAACAACTAGTTGGAGCAGCTGCGGATTGGTGGGATTCCTATTGCAATGCTCATGAGAACCAAGAAAGGATGACTTGGGCCGAATTCAAGGAGAGTTTCCATTCCCATTATGTGCCCGAGGGTGTTATGACTTTGAAGAGGCAAGAATTTGAGAACTTAAGGTAAGGAAGATCAAGCGTGAGTGAATATCTCAATAAGTTCACTCGACTCTCAAGGTATGTGCCTAAGGATGTGAGCCGGCACAGCCGGAAACAATACTTGTTCATGAGGGGCTTGAACAATGAGATTCAAGTGCAATTGCTCAACTGTGATTATGCCAATTTTCAGAAGCTTGTGGACAAAGCAATTGTGGTTGAGAACAAGGTCCGTGAGATGGAACAATACAACGAGAGGAAGGCACCACATCAAGGACAACGAAAAGGAAGTAATGTGTGCCCTCGCTTCACACCGCCCAATGCGCCTTACTTCAGCTCTTTTGTGCCTACTCATCGGCCTGGATTTGCACCGCACCGAACTCAGTTTGCGCAGCAGCGCCCTGTCATGCAAGCACCTAGGCCTCCAATGCCTTTTGCACCTCGTGCTAATTTTCCTGGTGCAAATGTTCAAAACCAAGCTCGTCCCAATAATTTTGGTGGACTTAATAAGTGTTATACATGTGGAGAAGCTGTACATTTTGCCCATCAATGTCCTAAGTCAAGCCTTGGTCAAGGAGGCAATGCACCGAGACAAAATCCAAGACCCAATGGAGGACAGCCGCAAGGAAGCCATGGATAGCAGAATTTTACTCGTGGCAATGTGAACCATGTCTCTACGAAGGATGCTCAACAAGCGGATGACGTTGTCATTGGTATGTTTCTCGCAAACTCCAACCCCGCGACTATGTTGTTTGATTCTGGAGCATCGCATTCATTCATTACATCGAAGAATGTTGCCAAGTATAGTTGCCTATCTCTTATATGAAGTTTACTATATTGGTTAAGTCTCCCGGGGGAGAGATGAGGACAAATATAGTATGTCCAAAGGTAAGCCTTAGAATAAGGGGCGGTAGACTTCTCCGCCAACCTCATTGTTTTGGACTCTCAAGGATTGGACATTATACTTTTTATGGACTGGTTGAGAAAGCACAATGGAGTTATTGAGCGTGCCACGAAGACGGTGAAGTTGACCAATAAAGAATGGATCACCATAGAATTTGAAGCATCTCAAACCGCACCGAAGCGATTGGAGCTGAATCATATGGACGTTGTCGCAATTGAGGAGATTCCGGTGGTGTGTGAATTTTTGGATGTTTTTCCGGATGAGTTGCCAGGTATGCCACCTGACTGAGACATTGAGTTTGTTATTGATTTAATACCTGGAACTGCACCTATAGCTAAGAGGCCATATAGGATGCCTCCTATGGAACTAGCGGAGCTCAAGAAGCAAATTCAAGAGCAACTAGAGAATGGTTTCATTCAGCCAAACTCTTCACCTTGGGGAGCGCCCGTTCTATTTATGGACAAGAAGGATGGATCCCAAAGAATGTGCGTACAATACCGAGCCCTCAACAAGGTAACAATCAAGAACAAGTACACCTTGCCATGCACAGAAGACTTGTTTGATCAGATGAATGGTGCTTGTATCTTCTCTAAGATTGATTTGAGGTCGGGATACATTTAAATGAAGATTAGACCATCGGACATACCCAAGACAACTTTTAGGACGCGGTATGGATCTTATGAGTACACCGTGATGTCTTTTGGATTGACAAATGCGCCTGCCTACTTTATGTACCTCATGAATAAGGTCTTCATGGAGTACTTGGATAGGTTTGTTGTGGTGTTTATTGATGACATTATGATCTACTCGAAGGATGAGAAGGAACATGAGTAACACTTGAGGCTTACGCTGCAGAAATTGAGGGAGCATCAATTGTATGCCATGTTCAACAAGTGTCAGTTTTTGTTGAAAGAGTTGTCATTTTTAGGTCATATCATATCAGGAGGAGGAGTATCGGCTGACCCTGAAAAAGTGAGAAACGTGCTGAAGTGGGAACCGCAGCAAAATGTCAAGGAAATAAGGAGTTTCTTTGGGATGGCTAGATATTACCATCGGTTCATGAAGGACTTTTCCAAGATAGCCAAGCCAATGACGGAATTGCTAATGAAGGGAAAGGCTTTCCAATGGACTCAAGCTTGTCAAAACAGTTTTGAGGAGTTGAAGAAGAGGTTGGCAAAATCCCCAGTTTTGGTACTGCCAAATGTGAGCAAGAGTTTTGATATTTATTGCGAGCATCGAGACAAGGACTTGGACGTGTGTTGATGCAAGAGGGACAAGTGGTCGCCTATGCGTCAAGACAATTGAAGAAACATCAGCAGAATTACCCCACGCATGATTAGAACTTGCAGTCGTGGTACATGCGTTGAAGATTTGGAGACAGTATATCCTTAGCCATAGGTGAGAAATCTATACGGATCATAAGAGTTTGAATTATATTTTCACACAAACGGATCTGAATTTGAGGAAAATGAGATGGTTGGAGCTCATCAAAGATTATGATTTAGGAATGAACTATCATCTGGGAAAAGCCAATGTAGTGGCTAATGCTTTAAGTCAGAGAGGAGTAAGTAGTCAGCTCACAGTTCGAGAGTTTCCATCCGAGTTATGTAAGGAGTTTGAACAGTTGAACCTTGGATTCGTAAATGAGATGGATATGATGGAGTTAAACCCAACCTTAGAGCAAGAAATTTGGGAAGGCCAAACTTAGGATGAGGAAATTCAGGAAATCAAGGAAAGGACCCAAGAGGGAAGAGAATTCAGATTTGATGAGTATGATCATGATACTCTATGGCTTGGTAAGAGGATTGTTGTGCCTAATGTGAAGCATATTCGGGAGACAATAAAAAAGAGGCACATGACTCACCATACTCAATTCATCCTGGTTGTACGAAGATGTACAAAGACTTGAAGACTTGCTATTGGTGGGATTGCATGAAGAAGGACATAGCTGAATACGTAGCATTGTGTGATGTGTGCCAACGAGTCAAGGCGGAACATCAAAGGCCAGCTGGACTATTACAACCATTAAAGATTCCAGAATGGAAGTGGGAAGAAATCGGTATGGACTTCATAGTTTGTTTACTACGTACTCAGTCAAGTCACGACTCGATTTGGGTAATTGTGGATCGGCTAACTAAGTCACCCCACTTTATTCCCGTCAAGACCACCTATAATGGAGAGAAATTGGCGGAACTGTAAATGGGAAGAATAGTATGTTTGCATGGGGTTCCGGAGAAGATAGTCTCGGATAGAGGTTCACAGTGCACTTCCAGTTTTTGGCAAAAATTGCATGAAACTTTGGGAACGAGGCTGAATTTTAGTTCAGCATATCACCCTCAAACGGATGGACAAACCGAGAGGACCAATCAGATATTAGAGAACATGCTAAGAGCTTGTGCTTTAAAGCATGGAAAAAGTTGGGACAAGAGCTTGCCATATGCAGAATTTTCATACAACAATAGTTACCAAACAAGTTTGAAGATGTCACCAAATGAGGCACTATATGGAGGGAGGTGTAGGACACCCTTGTTCTGGAATGAGACATGGAAGAATCAAGTATTTGGACCCGACGTGTTGCAAGAAGCTGAAAAACAAGTATAGGTTATTCGTGAAAACTTGAGGGCTGCCCAATCAAGACAAAAAGGCTATGCGAACAATAGGAGGGGGAAATTAGCCTTTGATGTGGGAGATTTTGTTTACCTCAAGGTGTCACCGATGAGGGGTCATAAGAGGTTTAACATAATAGGCAAGCTAGCACCTCGCTCCATTGGACCATTAAAGATTTTGGACAAAAGAGGAGAAGTAGCATATAAGTTGGAGATGCCAGCTCATCTTTCGGATGTTCGTGATGTCTTTCATGTCTCCCAGCTCAAGAAGTGCCTGAGAGTACCAGAAGAACAAGAGACAATAAATGGATTGGAAATAGGGGCAGATTTGACTTATGCCAAACAACCTATCAAAATCTTGGAAACTAAGGAGTGGGTCACAAGGAACAAGGTTACTAGATGGTGTAAAGTTCAACGGAAGCACCACACAGAAAAAGAAGCAAAGTCGGAATTGGAGGATGATCTCAAGAAGGAATTTTCCTATCTCTTCTCTTCCGTGTCGAATCTCGAGGGCGAGATTCATTTTAATGGGGGTAGGTTTGTAACACCCTCATTTTCATGCATCATGCCCTACATACATTCATATACATGTTTAACATTAACCCACATAAAGAGGAACAAGTTTAAAATTGACTTGGAACAAAACCGCACTTAAAATGCTAAAAAGTGCAGACTAGTCCGTTTTTGGTGAGGACTAGTCCGATTTCTCTCTGACTTCAAACGGAATTGTCTGATTTTGCTGCGGACTAGTCCGATTTTGCCTATGGACACTTTCAGACTTGTCCGATTTTGTGGGGACTAGTCCGGTGTTTCAAGAATCCTTGAAAATTTGCTAAGTCCCTGGACTTGTCCGGACTAGTCCGGTTTTCCAGCGGACTTGTCCGATTTCTTTCTAACTAACTTCAGACTAGTCCGGTCCTTTTCAGACTTGTCCGATATTTCGCGACTCTAAATGGATCTTTTGTTTTACGACTTGTTTCTTGGGTTTCACGTTAAGTGGGTCTAGGGACGTCGTGCCTAACTCTATTAGATTCCATGTGGGACTCTAAACCGGCCTCTACTCCTCTCAAACTCAAAATCCATCTAACCCTAGCCTCCACCTCTATATAAACAACCCCACCCCTTAGCTTGACATCTTTTTGCCACTTTTCCACCCCACCCAAACCCTAGTTTGTGGAGAGACGCCATCAAGGAGGGAGAAGGAGATCCCAAGCAAGAAGAAGAAGAGGAGGAAACGAAAGAGGATCAAGATCTCCATCAAGTTTCGTTCTTTGTCACGAATTCATCTCCGAGTTCATCATGAACCCTAGATCATCAAGATCCAAGTTCTACCTCCATGTTTCTCGATTCATTGGAGTCCTAAACACATGTTATACCTTCTAATTTATTTTCCTTACGTGAATTCAACCCCTAATCTCCAAATTCACGTCAATCTAGAAAGCCATAATCTGCTGATCTCGTAAAGTGCGGACTTGTCCGGTCCCTAGCGGACTATTCCAATTTTCCTAGTTAATTTGTGCTGAAATAATTCTAAAATTTGATCTAATCACATCCAAACCTGTATAAACTTGTTAAAATTTATTAGAACTAGATAGTGATCATTTAAAAGCAATCTATTAACAAGTTCTACCTTGCATTTGCATCATTATGCATATCATGTCATATTGAGTAATATTTGTGCACTCTTTGATTGTGTTTCTTGTCTTGTATGTTTATTGTGCGGATTAGACGGATTTGCACCAGAGAGTGCCGCGGAGGATCTCCAGCACCAAGAGTTTGAAGGCTTTGACTCGAATCAATCCCAAGAGCAAGGCAAGTGTTCTTGAAGCATATTTATCCTATTTCTAAAATAAATGCTTTGTTTGCAAAACTGCATGCTTGTGTCAATTTGAGGGGAATCCTACGATAGGAAGTTTACTAGATTTGTTTAACCACCCTTGTCACCTGGAATATATGGTAGAGAGTCGGGATGGGCTTTTTACCTTTTTGCCTCACTTAATTAATTGGGATGGAAGAACAACTACACTACTTAATTTGATTATGCATTAATGAGATTGTGGTTGACATGAACTGGTTAAATCTGATATGGTAATGGGTGATCTAAGGAAGCCTGTTATGTGGATGGGTTGGATGTTATGGTGGTTTTGCTTGCTTCAGATCTAAGGACCGGTTCGTGGAGCAACCATCTAGTATTTACAGTGCCACCACGAGGCCAAGTATGGGTGCGGCGTAGCTGATTAATTAGGGCTTTGCCAGTGCTATTTGGACCATTAAGGATGCTCGGGGAAGGGGTAGTCAGATTGGGTTTGTTGATGATTTGTTGGACTACCCTGGGATCCGAATGGCTCAAGAGGGTTCCCCTGGTTGAAGATGTGCTCACTTGGAATCATCGCCACCGGTGAAACTCAGTGGGGTCTAAATAGGCTACTAATCCCTTTTGTAAAGCCTATTTTTTGATCTCTTGGCCACACACCTAAGGAAGTGTGAGACGGCATAACAGAGATTCTATAGTCATCGAAAGGTGATAAAATCATAAACACGTGGGTAAAGTGGTACAAACTAAGCTGTCGAAGAAGCTCAGAATTGGGAGTTTGAGGTAGGCCAACTTCAGCATGACTTGACTGAGGCCGAAGCACACTTGCCGCACCCAGTCATGTATCCACCGGCTCCTGACATGCAGCTGAATATAGGCGAGCAGGTGCTCTCAGGTTCTGAGGAGAAAGAAGATCCTGAGATGATCGAGTACGTCGATGAGAATGCATCAGAATAGGATGGGGCAGCACTACTGCCATCACGGGGCAACATATAGTTAGTGGTTGCTCGTGTTTATTTTGTAGCCATGTTTGTGTCATATTATAAATAGTAGTGGGTGTGTATGAGATGACAAGGTGTGTATGACGACTCATTGAGACCAAGTATAGTGGAGATGCACCTCCATAGATGGAGTTCGTCATTTTGGAGTTCACCACTGTAAACTTGGTCATGAGATAATATATCATGTATGAAGTTTATACTTTATCAATATATGTGAATGTTATGCAATTATCACATTGTCAATACTCGCACTACTATGGTATAAAATGGATGAAGAAAACTAACATGATGCTGATTTGTAAATCATGTTGATGCGGAATGGTGCGTACACGTTATACGCCCGAGATGGGAGGCTTGAGCTGGGGTCGTGAGGATGAATCTCCGACCCGGGAGAAAACCGCGACACCACAGCAACAAGTTCCTCCACCACCACCACCTGACCCTCCGAGGACTCCCACGGAGATTCTGGCTGCAGTACTCGGCTCGCGCAACGAGCAAACCGAGTTGCTACGAATGTTGGTGCAGAATTCGACCGTGAAGGGGGGAGGGGGGTGACAAGACAACGGGCAATGTCAGCCCCAACAGAGTTCGTACTCGGACTTCTTGGCGACGCAACCACCAATCTTCACGGAGGCCGAGGACCCTCTGGAGGCGGACAACTTTATCCGCACCCTCGAGGCGAAGTTCAGTTTGCTGCAATGCACCAAACAACAGAAGGCGCTGTTTGCAGCACAACAACTTCAGGGATCCGCCGGTGCTTGGTGAGTGAACTTCGTCACGTCACTGTTGGCTGATCATGCGGTCACATGGACTGAATTCCGAGAGGCATTCCATGCCTACCATATACCTCCCGGTATACTGAAGAGGAAGCTTCAGGAATTTTTGGAGCTGAAGCATGGCGGGAGGAGTGCTCATGAATACTCCCGCGCATTCAATCACTTGGTGCAGTGCGCGCCAGAGTATGTGGGAACAGAGGACAAGAAGCGAGATACCTTCTTCTTGGGTTTGAACCCCAAGATGAAAGTTCAGCTCGCACAATGCAACCGTGGCTCCTTCAATGACATCGTCAATGCCACGATTGTACAGGAGGACGCTCAACGCGAGCTCGTTTTTGATAATAGGAAACAGAGCGCGCCATCGAGCAGCAGCAGTGGTAGTCCACAAAAGTACCGTGTGGTGTATCGCTCACCATGCGGTCAGCGACGGCAGCCACCGGCACGACCGTGGTAATTCTGCGGTCGTTCCTTCAGTGCATCGAGTTTCCAAACGCCGTTTCCACAGCAGCAAAGGATGGTCCCTTGTGCATACCCACCTCCACTATGTGCACCGGGATTTCATCCGCAGCTTGGCGGGAACCCAACACAATACACATGCTACACGTGTGGCCGTGTCGGGCATTTTTCAAGGGACTATCCCGAACAGCGACAAGGCAGCACGCAAGCACCATATCGGGGTGCAACTCAGCCCCGCAACCAGCCCAAGAAACCAGCACCAAAACCCGGCAACATCCACAACATAGACATCAAAGACGTGCCGGAAGGTGAATCCGTCCTCGCAGGTACGTTTTATCTACTCCAAAAGCCCGCAGTCATACTCTTTGACTCCGGTGCCACCCATAAGTTTATTAGTAAATCATATTTTGTCAAGCATCAATTATCTATCACTCCATATTTGATTTGCTCTCCGGGTGGGAAAATAGCAGCGGACATGAAAGTCCATATAGCACAACTTAAGATGGGTGGGAAAATCTATCCAACTTCTCTAATTATATTATAGGGTCAAAAGCTTGATGTCATCTTAGGAATGTTGTGCTTGCACCGTCATGGTGCGGTTTTCGACATTGTTCCACGTGTGGTCCATTTGAACTCTCCACTATATGAACCACACACTCTCATTCTAGACCGCCTTATCCAAGAAATTCCAGCCACATACAAGACGGAAGCCACAAAGCTTGAGGATATTCGTGTGATCCGTGAATACACGGACATGTTTCCTGCCGACCTTCCGGGTATGCCACCGGATAGGATATTGTGTTCAAGATTGAACTTATTCCGGAAACTATGCCTATTTCTCAAAGGCCGTATAAGATGGCACTTTATGAGTTCGAAGCATTAAAGGAGCATTTGAAGGACCTGTTGGACAAAAGTCTCATCTGCCCAAGTTCATCACCTTTTGGCTGCTCCACATTATTTGTGAAGAAGAAGGACAAGACGTTACATCTATGTGTGGACTATCGTCCGCTCAACACCGTGACGATTAAGAACAAATATCCACTACTGCGCATTGATATTATTTTCGATCAACTAGTGGGTGCTAAAGTATTCTCAAAGATGGATCTTCGATTCGGATATCATCAAATAAAAATCTGACCGGAGGATATACCGAAGACGGCATTCTCGTTGAGATACAGGCTCTATGAATATCTCATCATGTCGTACGGACTTACCAACGTGTCGGCTCACTTCATGTATTTGATGAATTCAATATTCATACTGGAGTTGGATTGGTTTGGCGTGGTCTTATCGATGATCTTCAGGTTTATTCTAAATCGGAGGAAGAACACGCCAAACACTTGCATATCGTGCTCCAATGATTGTGAGATCACAAGCTTTATGCAAATTCAGAAAGTGCGAGTTTTGGATCAGCCAAGTGCCATGTCTTGGTAACATTATTTCAGCAGAGGGTATCGCTGTTGATCCAAGAAAAATTGTGCAAGTGCTGAAATGGAAGTCTCCAATGTTCGTACACGAAGTTCACAGCTTTCTCAGATTAGCGGGATATTATCGGAGGTCCATTTCGAGCTTCTAAAAAATCGCTAAACCAATGACGGGGACGCTAAAAAAGGGGACTAAATATATTTGGAGCAAGGCATGTGAGGATGCATTTCAAACATTAGTGAAACATCTCACAACAGCCCCAGTGTTAGCTCAACTGGATACGACCAAATCTTTCGACATTTATTGTGATGCGTCTGGCATTGGTCTCGGCTGCGTATTAATGCAAGAAGGCTGTGTGATCGCATATGTCTCATGGAAGCTCTGAAATCATGAGCAGCATTACGCAACTCATGACCTTGAGCAAGCTGCCGTGGTGCTCGCTTTGAAAATGTGGAGGCATTATTTACTTGGAAATCTAGTGCACCTCTACACCGATCACAAGAGCCTGAAATATATCTTCACTAAGAAGGAGCTGACGATGTGACAGTGAAGATGGTTAGAGCTGATCAAAGATTATGAGATTGAAATTTATTACCATCCCGGCAAGGCGAATGTGGTTGCCGATGCGCTGAGCCGCAAGTCTCACGTCAATAATCTGTCCATTACCCCAATAGAAGAGCACAAGCCGAGTTTATACTTGGTTCCATATGGAGTGTTATATAATCATGCTCTCATCCCTACCATACGAGAGAAGACTATGGAAGCTCAAAAGAAAGACATGGGTATGTCGCACATCCTTAGGATAATGAAGAATGGGGAAATGAAGTGCTTCCGAAGTGATGAGCATGGTACCCTGTGGTTCAAAGACCGTATCATGGTACAACGTGACGTGACACTTTAGAAGAAAATACTGGACGAAGCTCACTTGTCCAAGTACTCTATTCATTCGGGCAACAACAAGGTGTGGCAAGATTTCAAAACTAGATTTTGGTGGACATGGATGAAAAGAGAGATTGCGAAGTACGTATCCGAATGTAACACATGTCGGCGGGTGAAAGCCGACCACATGAGAAAAGCCGGACAACTGCAACCGTTAAAAATTCTGGCGTGGAAATGGGAGGACATTAGTATGGATTTCATCGTCCGTTTGCCTCGCACCTTCCACAAGCATGATTCGACTTGGGTTATAGTCAATCGACTAACCAAATCAGCTCATTTTATTCCGGTACATACAAAGTACATTGAAAAGATATATGCGGAGTTATATATTGCAAGAATCATGTGCTTACACGGAGTTCTCCGGACAACTATTACAGATCGTGGTGCGCTGTTTATCACTCATTTTTTGGAGAAGCTGCACACATCATTGTGGACAAAACTGATATGAAGGTCCGCATGTCACCTGCAGACCAATGGTCAAACTGAACGGGTGAATCAAGTTCCAGAAGATATGCTATGCGCTTGTGCCATCCACCACGATAAAAATTGGGATGATCATTTACCGTTAGCGGAGTTCTCATATAACAATGGCTATCAAGCTAGCATCAAGATGGTGCCGTATGAAGCTCTCTATGGCCGGAAATGTCGCACACCACTCAACTGGTGTGAATCTAGTGGGCGAGTGATATAAGGTATTGATCTTATGAATGAAGACGAAGAACGAGTGCGAGTGATCCAAGCCAATCTCAAGGCTTCTCAGCCTTGTCAAAAAAGTTATGCGGATAAGATATGTCGACCTCTCCACCTCGACCTCTGAGACCACGTTTATCTTCGTGTCTATCTGATGAAAGGAATTCATCATTTCAGAGTGACGGAAAAACTGGCTCCACGATTCATTGGTCCGTTCGCTATCATTGAAAAATGCGGACCCGTGGCCTATCGTTTGGAGTTACCGGCGTGACTCTCTGGAGTTTATAATGTATTCCATATCTCTTAGCTGCGAAAGTGCCTTAAATCCCCAGCTGAAATCTGCATCGAAGACCTTGAAGCTCTCCATCCGGATCTCACTTGTTCTGAGTATCCGATCTGGATTATCGATGAGAAGACTCATGCCACCAGGAACCGGAATTTTTACTTCAACAAAGTCTTGTGGAGTAACCATACCGCTGAGAAAGCAACATGGGAAAGCGAGGACTATCTCCGATCAAATAATCCAGAGTTCTTACCATCTCATATCCGATAATCTTTTTACCTCCGTCTCTTTTATTTGTAATACTGGGACTAGATTCTTTTAAGGGGCAAGGAATGTAAAAGCCCTAAATTCAAAGTACAAAGTTCATATAGGAGAATTTAAATTTGATTAGGAAAAAGAAATAAAAATGGAAACTGAAAAATCAGACCAATTCAAACTTCAATGGAGGGAATTCCAATATTCAAAACTTGCTCCTGTTCAAAATTTGCTAGAAAAAACATCTGAGTTCACCATTAAATTCCAAATATTCCAATTAGTCTCTCCGCAAAGTTTCAAAATTTCTGAAGCTCATTTGCTATATAATTCAGTGGCTCCATTGAATTACATTCAAATTTCAAATTCAAATTTAAATTTCAATTCAAACTTGATCAATTTCAAAGTTTTGATTCCAGAATAGAATCATAGATATTTAGTTGAGCATATCTGAAAATTTTCATGATTTTTGGATACAAGTTGGTGGTATATTTCAGTGTCCAGAGAAGATAGAGTTGAAGGGAATTGTGGGACCTACTGGTCAGTGACACCATTACGTGAGTGCCCTGTTTCTTCACTGTGGCGACACCTCCTGACATGAAATCCACACACATGTGTGCTTGCTTGCCGATTGCCGTCGAATCCTGCGCCCATATATATCTAGCAAGCCTCCTCATCGGTCTTTCGAGCATCCAGTGCAAGCCACCCAAAGTCTTTCCCCTATTCATGGCCGCCGGCGACGAAGCTTTCATTTGAGCTGGAAATCCAAGCTACCCAGATGATGTTAATCCTTTCTCTCCTGGTTTGAAGCTTGGTAACTATCTTGCGCATCTTCCTGAACCTTTTTGTGGACAGCTCCCTGACGGTGGTTCGCTAAATCGAAGTTTTCGCGGGCGTCGAAGTTGAGCCGCCGTTGGACCTTCTCTGTTCCGCCATGGAGCCGAAGCTAGTAGCGGTTTCCTGGCCGGACTCCAACAGAAAAAAGCTTCACTTCTGCACCGGCTAACTCACAGTGAAAACCGTTCTCCATTTACTCCACTGTTGAATTTGTATTTCCAGTTTTTACAGTAAGCTATTCATTTAAAGAATGCACTAGGTTTCACTCTAATTCTTTGCACCGGCCTGATAATCGATCGTGTATGTGAGATATAAGCTTCCTGGTGGTATAGCGCAACCCCCCAACCGAATATCAATCGAAATAATTGAGTAATGACGGAGTTTATCGAGTTTCCCTTCTGTCTTCCAAAAAACAGACAACCTCCTCGTCGCGCTTGACATTGCAAACCGTTTCCCTCATTTTTCTTCCCATATTCATCTTCCCCAAGATCCTAGGAACAATTATGAGGGATTTCCAGGGAGTTTGAACATCGGGACAGCAGTTTCGACACCACCGGAACCCTAACCGCCACTGCCATCGTCGGGCCGCCGTTTCCGGCCATCACCGGCGTTCGACGACCTGCCCATCGTGCTCAGCACCCTGGAAAATGGTTAGGCAGTGATTTCGAGGTGAAGGAAGGCCGGGAGAAGGCAGTCGGCGAGCTCGCCAGCGCGGCGCCGTTGCGGCCATGTCGCGCGCCCAAGTTTGAAGACGACCTCGTGGGCCCCACATGTCAGCTGCTATTTCCCTCTCCCAGGATCGGTTGTGACTGCGCTGTTTAATTCCGTGGCCCTTCGTGCGGCCTAGTTCTGATTGGCCAATTTAAATGAAGTGGGGCTCAATTTGATTAATTCAAACTTTCCCCTTCCCAAATAATTCCAGAAATTGAGCAAACTTCAAAAATCCATTACTCCTAGCATACTTGTTCAAATAATTCCCCATAAATTCTGGTAGAATCATCTTGGTAGCAACTTTGCAGTGGTTCAATCTTTTGGACATGAAACTCCAAGAGTTTTTATAATTAATTCCTTTTGATCTAACTGCTTGGGAAATTAATTACCCCTGTTCTGCTAATTAGAAAATTCCCAATTTTGGTAAGGACACTCTCCAAAGTACACTTGATGTCCAGTAAAAATTTCAAGCTCACTGGACTTCATTTACTGGGTGAATTGGTGTTTCAAATGTCGATGTAGTTGGAAAATTGTGAAATGTACAGAAACATTTCTACAATTTTCCACGAACTTGTAAAATCAATTTCTCCCTATAGGAATCTCAGAAAATTATGACACAAATTTTCCAAGAACTAGTGAGACCTCCTTTATCATGATCATCCACTGTTAGCTATGAAAAAGCTCCAAAATTACAACCAAAATTAAGAGAAGGATTTATTTTGTTGGAATTTTAGAGACAACAAGCTTCCTTGAACATCTCCAGTTTTTGGTCCAGATCTTCCTCATGGGACCTAGTATTCACTATAAAAATCCAAAAGCCAATTAAAATCAATTATAACAGAAAATGTATTTAGAAGTCTATTCGTGTAGTTCGATATCACTTATATGTTGTCATATTATGCACCTCATATAGTGACCGAGATCGAGGAGGAGCCGGAGCCCTTGGAGAGTATACTACCAGAAGCTAACTTTCCCTTTGACTCACAGCCAGGCAAGCCCCAATTTGCATTTAAGTGCTATCTCAAAGTTTCTATTTGTATCACTTAAGTCTAGGATGATTTTTTTGCATTAGGGCTATGGTGCTTGTTACTCCACTTGCATGACCCAAAAATCCCTTGTCGTATTGGGTAGGTCTACAGACCAATGAGTAGAAAATGTTATGCTTAAGTTTTTAGGAATCCGGTTGAAGTTGAGTAGTTGGAATCTACTCGCAAGATAGGATTTTATCACACAGGAAAGATTTGATCAATGAATGATTTAGGAATATGAATTTGAGACCGAGCAGCGGGTAGGATGCAGCGAGACATTTTCTCACGTGCCTAGCCCTGCTTGTGTCGATTGAGGACCGACCCGTGTGCAGCCTTACTGGACAAGTTTGAACTGTACCGGATGCATACTGGGAATATGGAACCTAGGAAACCGATGTAACTTGATAACTTGGATGTGGAGGCATAGCCCACTGTCAAAAGGGGTGAGTTGAGGGAAGCAAGGTGTAAATCGGACGGCGGGCGAAGACACGCTCCGCGCGGGGACCTTGTGCCCGCGATGGTGTGACCGGTTCGGCGTTTGAGTTTCTGGTGAAAGGTTGTTGCGTATGACGTGGTGAGGAGCACTGCACACTCCTTAGGCACGGGTGTACGTGACATGTTATTTGGGTGTCTACTGATTGCAATCACCATCCCTCGCGGTATTTGTGTACCACTTGTTCACTGCGCTGTGACTAGTAAATACTAAAGAAGCTAGGAGAATATGGTGTGTTGAAATATAATTGTTTTGTAACTTTACTTGCCGTCCAATATGCTCAGTAAAGTTACTGCTATTAATCTTGTAAGCTTTTTCAATAACTTGAAAATTAAGGATCAACATGTGGGCGAGTCATTTACTGCTTTATCTATTCCTATGTTATGTATCCCTGCATGTAGAGTTCCATGTTTATGTGAGACGGTTAAGTCTTGCTGAGCCTTCGTGCTCATGGTTGCTATATTAACTTGTTTGCAGGTGAGACGTATGATGAAGGGCCCGAAGATTAGGCGATGCCCCCGTCGGGGTATACCACCGAGTGAGAGCCCTGCATGCCATCGTGATTGTTGTGTGCTGCTAGTGTGTAGCGTCCCCGGGCTAGACGGCTGCACTTTTGCATAGCTAGGCCGGGAGTTTAGCTATGAATATTGCTTCCGTTGTATATTAAGTATTATAAAAGACTTCTGTTGTTTCTATAAGTAAAACTTTGTATTTTGTCGTATTCTTTTCGTGCGTGCTGTTGGGCGCCGCATCGCACGGCACCACCCTCTGCGATTCCTGGAATGTGTGGACCCGGTCCACACATATCTTTGACGTAAGAAACGTCAACAAGCATTTCTGGCGCTGTTGCCGGGGAATTGTTGCTTTTAATCTTCGAACCTTATTCACCCTTGTATATATCTTCTTATCTTACCTTTCCTTTTCTTACCACCACCCCATATATGGAGCAGCCCACCATTATTTCTTATTTTGCCTCAAAGGGAAAGTTCCATGAGCCACCGCCTTCGACGGAACCCACTCGTTCTACTAGCTATAAACTTCGCCCTGGCTTTATAGCCATGGCTCGGGAACAATCCTTCTTAGGAACGGATTGTGGAAACCCTTACCACCATCTACGAGAGTTCGAACAACTTTGTTCATGCCTTCTTATCAAGGGAATGACACAAGGAACTCTCAAATGGAAGTTGTTTCCTTTTTCTCTCAAGGAAAAAGTCAAACAATGGTACAACCACAACAATGGGAAGACAAACGAAAATAGGAATGAATTACGAGACAAATTTTGTCTTGCTTTATTTCCAATTTCTCGAATTTTTTCGTTACGAAAGGAAGTACTATGCTTCCACCAGATGGAGAAGGAATCCATAGGTGCAGCATGGGACAAATTTTCACTTTTGTGAAATTCTGGCCCAAATTTGTCCATCTCTGATCTGTTACTTTTGCAACACTTCTACATAAAATTGAACAAAGTGTTTGACCTACATCTTGACATTATGGCTATAGGATCTTTCCTCCATAATACGCTAGAAGAAGGTAAGGATCTTTTAGATCAAATTCTAGAAAATTCTTCTTTCATTATGGGTCTTAATGAGCCTCCTCAAGAGGAAGTCATGTCAAGAACTGAGGATGAATCCATGGACAAGGATGAACCCACTTCTCGCTTATCCCAAACCTTGACATAAGAATCCTCCCCCAAACCAGAAACTACGAAGGAAGAAGAAATTCAACCTTCGAAGTTTCTATTTTACTTTGAGGAAGAAATATTTGAAGATTTTGGAAATACCTTAAAGTATTGTTGCCATAGGAAACCATCATTGCCAGTAGCTCCACCTGACCCACTTATTGGAGTGTTTGTCCAATAGACAATCAAAGAGTTAACCTCTATTCTAAGCGGAGAATGGACTGAGGAAGTTGAGCAGTCGCTTGAAATTCTTCAGATGTCCTCGCCCTTGGCAACCATTCTATGTTTTATTAGAGGGACACCAATGAGGGTCCTATAGAACCCCACTGCCGGAGAAAATCTCATTTCTGATTCTTTTGCTCTCACCATCCTGGGAGATGTGCCATTAGCACCAACATGTAAATCCTTCCGTGATTCTTTCAGAAACATCCTTGAAGTATGCTGTGTTTTGCAACAACTGTCTATAAGACACAAAGATATTGTGGCTAGCCTAAACTTCCATGTGTTCGAAATCCAAGATTTTGATATTATGATTGGGATTCCCATCGAGAAATTTCTCATGGCAATTCCTTTGGAAGGAAACCTCAATGCCAAACTTGTAGGGAGGAAGTTCTCGATTCCTATCCTACATTCCAAGAACACATCTCAAGGATCTCTCATCCAACATTAACCAATAGAGGAGGTTAGAACTCTTCAATTCTTAGCACCCCCTGAAATTGAAGGAGAAGAAGATTTGATCCAATAGAAGGATGAATTTTAGGAGACAATTGAATTACCAAAAAAAGAGTTCTTCCCAAAACCTCCCGTTGAGCTAAAAAACCTACATCCAGGCCTACGTTATGCCTTTCTAAATGGTGATTTGGAAGCCCCTGTCATCACAAGTGACAAGCTTTCGGATGATGAGACACTCCAACTCATAGCCATGCTAGAGAAGCATAGAGCTGTTTTTGGCAATTCACTAGAGGATCTCAAGGAGATTAGTCCAGCGTTATGCACCCATCACATTTACAATTGACTCCAGGAGTGTCCCCTCGAGGGACCTCAAAGGAGATTGAATAATGCGATGAGGGAAGTTGTCAAGAAGGATCTTTTGAAACTTCTGCATGCAAGGATTATCTACCTTGTTCCTCATAGTAAATGGGTCAGCCTAGTTCAAGTAGTACCTAAGAAGGGGGGTATGACGGTCGTTCAGAATGAGAAGAATGAATTAATTCCTCAACGAACCGTAATGGATTGGAGGATGTGCATTGATTACAAAAAACTTAACAGGGCCACAAGGAAGGATCATTTTCCACTGCCCTTCATCGATGAGATGTTAGAGCGGTTGGCAAAATACTCCTACTTTTGTTTCCTTGATGTGTATTCAGGTTATCATCAAATCCGAATCCATCCCGATGACCAAAGTAAGACCACATCCACATGTCCTTACGGGACTTATGCTTATTGGTGTATATCCTTTGGACTGTGTATACTCTTGCCTATTTTCAAATATGCATAATGTCTATCTTTTCTGACATGATTAAGGAGATCATGAAAGTTTTCATGGACGATTTCTCCATTTATGGAAAAACTTTTGATCATTGTCTGGAAAAACATAGACAAGGTCTTACAAAGATGCCAAGAGAAGGACTTGGTACTTAATTGTGAAAAGTTTTGTTTCATGGTCCGTGAAGGCATTGTTCTTGGACACTTAGTGTTTGAGAGAGGGATAGAGGTGTACAAAGAAAAAATTAAAGTTATTTAAAAACGTCCACCTCCTATTAATGTTATGGGAATCCGCAGCTTTCTAGGTCATGCAAGGTTCTATCAGCGATTCATCAAATATTTCTCAAAAGTCGCTAGATCCCTCACCAACCAACTAGGTAAGGAGCTCCGTTTGATTTTGATGTTGAATGCCTTAAATCATTTTATACACTCAAAAAGGCACTCATCTCGACTCCAATCATCCAACCTCCCCATTGGACGCTGCCATTAGAAATCATGTGTCATGCTAGTGATTTTGTTGTTGCATCAGTCCTAGGCCAAACCATAGATAAAAAGCATCATGCAATAGCCTATTGAGTAATATATGAGCATTATTTGATTGTAATGTTTGTTTTGCATGTTTGTCGCAGGAAATAAAAGGTATCGCTGTAGAGAGTGCTTTTGAGGACCCGCAGAACCAGAACTTTGAAGCTTTCAATCCAAACCAACCTCAAGAGCAAGGCAGGTGTCCTTGATCATTTTGATCCAGGTTTTTAATTTTTTTTGTTTGCAAATTGTATGCTTGTGTCAAATTGATGGTAAAACCGAATTATAGGAGTTTATTAGTTTGTATGACCACCCTTGTCGCTTGAACACAATGTAGAGAGCCGGGAAGGGTCTTTTAGACTTTTGCTTCGCTATAATCAATTGGGTTGGGAAACACTCATATTGCTTAGTTTTGAACTATTGAACACCTCAATGTTGAGAATTGATATTAATGACCCTATAGCAACATGGTGTCTAGGGCTCTATGAAAGTCGATTACGTGGAATGGGTTGGACTGTTTTAGTGGTTTTGCTTGATTTAGATCTAAGGACGAGTTCGTGGAGCAACAACCCAGGTTTTACAGTGCCACCACAGGGCCAAGTATGGGTGCAGCTTAGCTAACTAATTAGTGTGTTACCAATACTGTTTGGGCCATTTGGAAAGCTCGGGGAAGGTGTAGTTGGATGGGTTTGTAGTGATGGTGCGACTACCCTGGGATCTGAATAGCACAGAGGGGCCCTTGGATGGATGTGCTCAGTTGGAGACATAACCACCGATGAAACCTCAGTGGGGAACGAATAGGCTAGTAATCACTTTGTAAGGGCTATTTTGTGATCTTTTGGCCACAAACCAAAGGAAGTGTGAGACGGCATAATTGGGATTCCATAGTCATCGAAAGGTGGTGAAATCACAGACTTGTGGGTAAAGTGGTACAACCTCTACAGAGTGTTAAAAACTATCATGATAGTTGTGCTCCCGTTTATGAGCGACCTGGACACTCACATGATTAGAGTTATGGACTTTGAACTTGGTTTAATGGCTGGAATTGATTTGGGAATCGGTATTGTTACAGTAATTGGGCTTGAAACATGAAAATGGTAATATTGAGTCAAATGAGCAGTTATGAGTTGACTATGGATTATTATTGCTAGTATTGGTTACTTAAGTTGAAATTAATGTTATTTGGGTTATTTTGGGAAGTACCTCACTTGATGATAATATTATTGCATCTTCAGCTATTTTGAATGTACTTTTATGCAATTAGCCTTTTATTTATCATTGCTTGTCTAGGCTACATGTCATACTTTCCCACACTTGCTGAGTATGACATGTGCTCACCCTTGCTATTCCCCCGACAAATTTAGATGCAAGCGACAATGTGGAGTACCCGAAGGTCTTTGAGGAGTTCTAGGCACACGTGTTACCGTCAAACTTCCTGTGGAGTTGGTGTCTTTAGTGTTTAGTATTTTCCGCTGTAGTCTTATAAGAGCTTGTATTCAAGACTATTTGTGCTTGTAATAAGGTACTATTATTAGTGTTATTATTCGAGAAATGGTCATAATCTAGCTATCATTAGTGAATCACATGTGTATGTGTGTTAAATATCCTGGGCACACATATGCATTACGCTTGGTTCATTTTCGGAAGCAGGTGTCACACTCCTGCTCCTCTACAGCCTCTGAGTCGGCCTTTTGCCTACCCTCCTGCTGACGGGAGGACACATCTTCTCGATGTTTCTACTGGTTCAACTGGACGCGCTTCGCAAGCTTCTTGACATAACGACACTCTTCGATGCCATGAATCGAAGTGTTGTTGATTGGACACCACTTATCATTGTCGTCGTCATAAAATGATGGTCGCGGTAATTTGTCAGGGTGCTCCTCCCCTGCCACCTACATCCGTTGCGTCTACGAGTGACTTGTTTGTGCCACATGCCTTCTTATTTTTCTTCTTTACATTGCAGCAGTTTCAGCCTCGAAATCAGATGGTGCACCAGCCTCTGTGGCGAGCTTAGAGTGCCAGTCCCACCCTTTAGCAGCCATGCCACATTTGTCTACCAAGCTAAAGAGCTTCGTAACATCCTGGATGTTACATGTGGCCAGTTTCTCCAGCATCTTCTTATTATATACACCCTGTCAGAAGGTGACAACAACAGAAGCTTTCGAGATAGATGGTATAGTTTTTCGAACATGGGAGAATCGCTGAATGAACAAGCACAGAGACTCTACCGAACCTTTTCGTACGGCAAAAATATCCAGCTCGGTGCCTGGGCGAGTGTAAAAACTCTCGAAGTTGGTATGAACTGGCGGCATAGCTCTCCCTAGTTGTAGACTGAGCTAGGGGGCAAGCTCATGAACCATGATCGGGCGGTCCCTGTCAAAGTGATTGGGAAGTAGCTAGCCATTATGGCCTCATCCCCCCTGCATCCAGTATGGCAGTGGATTAGATTTGTAAGAACTTTACGGGGTTGAAAGTCGTGTCATACTTCTCCGGCAAGTGAGGTTGGAACTTGGGTGGCCACACCACCATAAGAAGAAACAGCGCAAGTGCAGAACAACTACCACCCGCTCCTAAAGTAGAAGAAGGTGGAGGAACATATCTTGCATGAGTTGCTGCAGGCATGCCCGACTTCGCAAACTCAACCTCAAGGATGTGTTGCCTCTCGCGATTACGCTCGATGGCAACTCAGCCATCTTGCTCCATGTAGTGGCGGACAACTTTGACCATGAGGTCTAGTATCGGCAGCCTTGACACTATGGAAGCGTGACGAGCCACCGAAGGAGTACACGACATCGCATGCTGCAATGGTGCCCATCTTCCTTGTGAAGGCACATAACCGAGTTGTCCTGACACGATCCTATTTTGGGTAGGTGCCTGCTTGGGCCTAGACAGCAATGAGTAGTATATTGTCGTGGTTGCAGCGGCGATCAGATGGTCAACATCATTACACCATTGTTATAGCGCTGCTGGAGGCACATCCGACATTGGTGGACTCTAGAGAAGAGCACGAGCTACAAACAACGCATTCTGTGGTGTTGCTGACGTGTTGGTGACTAACACCAGCGCCCCATCTTGCAGATGTGGAGCAACTGGAGCTGGTGGCACAATGGGTTGAGGATACATCTCCCTGATGCTGTGCTGCACCAGCTTGCAGGTTTGTTGATGGATTTTTACCAGGGCAGTTAGAGGGACCATCGACTTCATTCCCTCCTTCAGCATTAGTGACTGGGTTAGAGGAAGAACCTGTCGAATTCACCATCATCGATCTCGAAATTCTCAAGTAGTCATGCCCCCTACCTGGCGCGCTAAATGTCGAAGTGTAGCAATGACACGTCCACTTGTACTACTATGGAGCAGTCTGTGAAGGTTCTTTTTTAGGCGGGGTGAGAACTCAAGAACTGAGAACAGAGTGAACACGAGAGATTTACGTTGTTCGGGCCGCCAAAGCGTAACACCCTACGTCCACGGGGGTCTGCGTGTTCTATTGTGTGTCTTGGAGTATGCGAGAGTTTGCGTATGTCTTGTGTGAATCGAGATCTTGTCCCCTTGCTATGCGAATGTTGGGTCCTTTTACATGCTAAGGCCTGGCAGTTTACAACATCATCAAAGCCCGATAGATGGTCTCGGGTTATTAAGTACACTGTATATGATATAAGGCACTTAATAATGATTTAATTGTGCATTAACATGCCCTAATGGCGACGTTGCTACGTCTTAAGACTCCGCCAATCATGCGTCATTAATGTGGGGTTAATAATGCATTCACTTGCTGTTGAAGGGGCCGATTCGTGGTCTTGAATGGTCACATCGCCTTGGTCAGGTGAAAAATCCGGAGCACTCCTCGGCGGAGAAGAAAAACATAGAGCCTCAAGGTACATAGCAGCACCAGAGCCATCCTCAGCATGGAGGCAGGTCCGGAGCTGCAGGACACGTGGCAGGATGAGAGCCATCCTCAGCAGGGAGGCGGGTCAGGAGCTGTAGGACACATGGCAGCACTGGAGCCATCCTCAGCAGGGAGGCGGGTCCAAAGCTGCAGGACACATGACCTCTGGATGCCTACTCTCTTGGAAGGCGAGACCTAAGACTTCTTTTTTTGATACGCGAGGGTACCTGATCTGCAGGTAGCAATAAAATGATTTTATATCATATACAAGAAATTTGATTATACGATACGTACGCCACACGGGCCATATGCAAACAACCATTCATGCAAACTATCAACAGAGATGTGCCACTTCAACCGCTCCCGAGCAGAGGGTTCCTCCATGTGATACACATCCCTGATGTCATCCATGAGTGGCTGAAATTTTGTCCCCCTAAATTCATCTATAAAAAGGACTTCGCCTATCTCTGAGCTCCGAGGTGGTTAGGTTAGGTCAACTTCTTTGTGCTCATTTCATTAGCATGTAATAAATACATTTAAAAATTGTTTAGAATTGCCAAATTTGGTAGTATTAATCAACACTGATACAATTACCAACAAAATCAATAAAGCCATGAAAAAGTAGAAAAATGTAGACACACCATGGACCACATGCTGCATGGTACACCAGAACCCTTGGCCACAATCCAATCATGCTAGATCTCAAGCTCTATCCCTGGCGATGTTGTGTTCGACAAGCCAATGATGGCCCAACAAGCACCACACGACCAATGATGAACACCAATAGGACGAGCTCGCTGGGAGAGCACAACATGGGGTTTCATGACCATGGAGGCTCACTGAAGCTCTGTTGGCGACTAGTAATGGCGACGTCGAGGCTTCCACTACTAAAAAAACAATTTAATACGTATTCTCATAGAGAATCCATTAAAAAATACATTTGTGATGTCAAATGATTTAATAGCCGCCTGTGACAATAGAACATCACAGGCGACTCACAAAACTGAACCTCCAGTGTAAATATACCTATTTTCAAAGGTGGACTTTAAAGAAGGATCCTTGTTTGATAGTAGCCATGAATACAGAAGGTTGATGCGACTTGGTGTGCACGACGGTTATCGAGGTGAATTAACACGCGCAGCCCATGCATGACCTTTGAATTTAATTCGAAGCGTCCCATCACCACTGCACTCGCTGAGAGATGAACTGCTAGCCAGACGATCCTATAAGGACACACATGCACGATTATCTTCTCTAGACAACCATCGTAGTACTACTCTTCCTCTTCTTCTCAAAATTGCCGCACTCCATTGACGAGAACACCAAATGGCTGACAAGATGACACCACCACCAAGCCCGCCAAGGGACCCAGCGGTTAAGCAGCCGCAATCGGACTCCCCCTTGAGCTTCATGCAATTGGAGTTCGTCCTCCCCAACATGGCGCGAGATGTATTTAACAGTACATCTTGCTGCATGCGATGCCTTGGGCTCGATACCCTTCCAGAACATACTTGAATGGGCACCATGGGCCACTACGTGTTCGGCCTCACGCATGTGGTCGGTCGTCTCGACTGTGAGGCCTATGTGTGCTGAATACATTGGCTATGACGATAAAAGTTTTGAATACTACCAGAACACCTTTTTTCAACAAGGTCCGACTCTAGGTCTGAGCTCCAGCAAGGTCCGACAATAGGTCCGACGACTTGTTTTGGGTAGCTCCAGCAAGGTCTGATGTAAGGTCTGACTTTTTTTGGCTAGGTCTGACTTACTTTGTCTAGGTCCGACATGTTTCGGCTAGGTCCGACTTGCTATGGCTAGGTCTGACATGTTTTTCCTATGTCTGGCGCTAGGTCCAATTAGCTTTTGTAAGCTCCGGCGCTAGGTCCGACTAGCTTTGGTAAGTTCCAGCACTAGGTCCTGCTAGCTTTGGTAAGCTCCAAATTAAGGTTTGGTTAGCTTTGGCAAGGTCTGGTGCTAGATTGCAATGGTTCTTCTTTTACCTTGCAATGTTTCTAACTTGGTTTACATCTATGGAAAGTTTGCTTAGTATTTTCTTTACTAAGTTTTTGGTGTGTTTTGGTGGTTAGGGTTGATATAATTTTGCTATGGTTTGCAACATGCTTATGTGAGATGCTCACGTAAGGTGTTGTGGTTTCAGAACTAACTTGAGTCAAGTCGAGGACTTGTGCTCGGAAGCATCGGTTGTTTATTCATGTGCAGGTGTTGCTTGAGTTCAAGACATGGCTGGTGACGGGATCCATTGAACTTGTCTTAGCGAGAAGATGAGGTTCAACAACCAAGCTCGGGAGAAATTGTGGTTGAGTTGATCAGGAGGTCGCGCAGCATGTTTGAATCTAGAATAATGCACATGAAGGTATCGTCGACGTCGTTGCAAGGTGTTTGTACGTGTGCAAGGAGTGCATGGACATGGATACATGGTTTCGAGGCATGATGAAGAGTTGTGGACATAAAGAATTGGTTGGAAAGGTCCAACCGACTAGGTTATGGACCCAGGCTGCGACCGAGTCGGGTTTGGCTCAAATATGGAAAGATTTAAGTTGGATATGATAGTATTTCGTGTGGGTCACGAAGTTGGGTCGTTTTAGGAACGTGGGATACATTCCTAAGGCATTTGGAAGTATTGAGATTGCTTCTATCTGCGTATGGAAGAGTCTTGAGTAGTTATGGAAAGTTTCGGTTGAATCTGAGTAAGATTTGAGTCCTAGGTAGGATTGGGTTGGCCTAGGGGCTTGTTTTATAAGCAAGGGAGGCCAGAGCTCGTGGTGCACAACTTCCATAACCTAGTTTTCGTCTAGTTTGTGCCTTGTTTGTATAAAGGAGCTTTTGTGATCAAGTTCGTGTTATAGGTTTTGTGTTTTGATGAATAAAATTTGTAGTATAAAGGAGCTTTTGTGCCTTGTTCGTTCGAGTTGTTTTCGTCAAGTTTTTCTCATCGAGTTTCCGCACAGCACTACCTTAGTTCGGTAGTTTTATCATAACTCGAGTTTTACAGATCCAATTGACATGGTTCTTTTTGGGTTGTCTTCACAACTTGATTATCTATCATCTATAAAATTTCACAATCATTAGATTTGTGTTTTTGGATCTACACAAGTTTCTTTGCAGTGTTGCAGATCTGTTTTTTCTCGGATAGAACAAATTGACCTTCGTTCAACCTTTCAATCATAACTTTAGTTTTTATCGACGGATTTTGGTGACTCTTGTTATGACGTCTTCGTGACTTGATTCTCCACATTGTATACTGGTTTTTTCATAATTGATCACATCTGGATTAGTCACACACACAATTTCTTAACATATTGATTTTTTGCTGAGGGGTTTTTGTTACTTCGGCTGAAAAAGTTTTAATATACCATTCACCCCCCTCTGGTAACTTTTCACGTGCTCTTCGATCCTGCAATTGGTATTAGAGCCACGATACTCCAATCTTTGTGATTTGCACGTGTTTTCGACTAATCATCATGGAGAAATACTTCGTAAAACCTTGTGTATTCAATGGCATTGATTTTTAGGTTTGGAAGGAACGTATGGAAGCTTTCATCCAGGCACAAGGTTTCGCAATATGGGAAAAGGTGTACAAGCCTTACAACATGCCGCCAAACGATCAAGTCACGGTTACAAACATGAGAGATGTCGAAAGCAACAACAAGGCTTGCAACTTGATCATACAAGGATTAACTCAATGCAACTTCGACCGTGTTGCTCACCTCCGATCTGCATATGATGTGTGGAAGCACTCTGCAACTACCACAAAGGATCCAACACGATCAAGGAGGTAAGGCAATACATGTTCAAAAAGGAGTGCATGCGCTTTGAGATGCAACCAGGTGAGTCTATCGACGATCACTTTGCTCGCTTTAATAAAATTCTCAGCAACTTGCGTAGCGTCAATGTTAAATTTTCAGAAGATGAGAATGCTAGGCAATTACTAAGTGCATTAGACATGTCAATTTGGGAGATAAAAGTTACATCTATTTGTGAATCTACTGTCATGAGTACACTTACTTTAAATGTTATATATTCTAAATTGAAAACTCATGAAATTGACATAATCTCACGTAAGAACCCCCAACAAGTCTACTGCATTCGTTTCTCAACATGACATGCCCAGCTCCAGTCCATCCTCATCTTGTGGAACACTTGTTTTGTTGTCCTCTCTAATCCTTGAACAGATTGAAGAGTTTCCAGAGGAAGAACTTGCACTCATCTCTACTCAGTTCTCAAAAGCATTGCAAAATGTGAGAACTAGAAGGAGAGGAAGTGTCGGACCTCAACGATGCTTCGAATGTTGTAATACAAGAAATTTTCGCACGGATTGCCCTAATCTTTTAGGTACTACTTCCCGTGATGAAAAGAAAACAAGGATGAAGCACTCCTCTGCAAACGAGAAGAATAAGAAAAAGGGTTTTACAGGACGCCAATTTATGAATAGTTTTATCTCCGCACTTCAAGAACTTGGCTCAAGCGATGTGGACATTGGAAGTGACAGATATGAAGATGATTTGGCAAACTTGTGCTTCATGGAGGGCAAGTCAAGATCGGGTATAGAGGAGGCAGAACACAACAACGACAATGAGGAGGTATGTCTAACTTGTGAAGAAATGTGTGATGCTATTTATCATGTCACTGTTATAGTTAAGAAAAAAGGACAAAAAGCTTAGGGACAATGCTTTTAAAATTGGGTCACTAGAATCTGAAATTAATCATTTGAAATCTTTGATTCCTAGTGATGATTCTTGTTTCTCATTTGAGCTTATATATGAACAATTGTCCTCTTTAAGAAGTCTGCACACCTCCACACTTGATAAGCTAGAACTTGAAATTGAAAATAACAAAAAGCTTGCTGCCCTTAATAATAAAAATGTGAAAGATGCTAGCTATTCTACAATTGCTTCGCATTGTCCTACTTGTGATGATCTTGAGAAGAAATTACATGATGCTATGAACGAGATTTCTATATTAAACAATGCTTTAGGTTCTCATGATGTTAAATATTGTTCTAATTGCAAACTAAAAGGAAAAACATCATGTGAAAACTGCCTAGAATTCATCCAAATCTTGCAATGATAAAATTGATTTAGGTTTTGATTCCCATGCTCATGCTAAAGCACATCCACTTAAAATTGTAAATTCATTAGGATGTGGTTTGATTAAAACGGTTCCTAAACGTAAAGAAGTGGTTTTCAAATCTGTAGGGGTGTTGTAACATTTGGCTATCAGTAAAAATGTTGCTTGCTCATCTAGACATGAACACAAAGTTAAATTTCATTGTACCTACTGTGGTAGATATGGTCATGTCATAGATTTTTTATATAGACTAGCTAAACAACAGAAAAAGGAAAGAATGATTGCTAGATCTCATAACTTTCATGCAAAATTTGCTGCACATGCTAAACCGAATGATAAGAATATGCAACCTGCTATAATAAGTCAAGACATGCAAAGTGTGCTCCCAAACCTACTGTTTTTTGTCCTACACATGTAACACCTCGTAGGTCAGTAGTTGGGTACAAGAATTCTCAAAATTTGGCTCATAAACCTACTATTTTGTCTCAGCTTTTGTGTGTTTTCCTGCTGCACATCGTGTGACTCAGTATTGGATTCCTAAATGCCTTTTGACTAATCCTAGGTTTGAGTAATCGACCTATTGTGCTTCTGTGTAGGTTACATGCTTGAGGAAGGAGAACATTTGGATTGTGGATTCAGGTTGCTCACGCCACATGACCGGTAACAAAGAATGGTTCTCATCTCTCTCTTTTGTGTCACGTGTAGATAATGTTACTTTTGCCGATAATTCTTCAACTCCTATAATTGCTAAGGGTTCGGTTACAGTACGTGGGCTGCCTAAGCTTAAAAAGAACAAACAAATTGTGTGCTCTTCTTGTAGACATGCTAAGATGGTTGCAGGTTCACATGCTCCTCTCACAATGACCATGACAACTGAACCGGGTCAACTTTTGCATCTTGACACCGTAGGACCTTCACGTGTTAAATCCTTCGGAGGTAAATGATATGTACTTGTGATTGTTGATGACTATTCTAGATACTCTTGGGTTTATTTTATGGCATGTAAGAATGAAGCTTTTAGTCATTTTAGAACTTTATTTCTTAGATTATCAATTGCTCACCTAGGATCTTTAAGAGCAATTAGAAGTGATAATGGAACTGAATTTAAAAATCAATCATTTGATCATTTTTTGCTTAAAAAGGAATAGACCGTCAATTTTCTTCACCATATATACCTCAACAAAACGGTGTTGTAGAGAGAAAGAGCAGAACCTTAGTTGAGATGGCTAGGACTATGATTGACGAATATCAAACTCCTAGAAAGTTTTGGGCAGATGCTATTGCAACTTTTTGCTATGTTTCAAATCATGTTTTCTTGCATGCTAGGCTAGGAAAAACACCATATGAGCTTTGGTTTGTGAATGTGGCCAAGAGGGGGGGGGGTTGAATAGACCTTTTTGAAATTTAGTCGGAACCTACAACACTGAACAAACTGATCAAGTCCTGAGATATTGGACTAGTCTGGTGGAGTGCGGACTAGTCCGGTGCGTGCGGAGTATGCAGCGGAATATAGTATATAACTTGCAAGTATTGAGTCAATGAAGTTAAGTGTAGTGCAAATTAACTTTGTTTTGAATGTTTTAACATAAGATGGACAAAGTCAATCAAACCCTAGAATATGATATGGGAAACTTAAAAACAAGTTTGACACATGATTTTTATCCCGTGGTTCGGTTCCCACAGAGGCAACCTACATCCACATTGAGGAGCCCACGAAAGTATTGGGTCTTCACTAACCCTAACCTCGTCGAATCGCCACGAAGGCCAGTTCTTCTTCCACTATCACAAAAGGGGAAAATCACCAAGTTCAATGGGCCTTCTCACAAGTTGAGGGCTCCCCAAGATTACAATTCAAATACCACCGAGAATACGCTCTTAAGATGAAGAATGAAACGTCAGGAGTTTGTTAGAGATCAAACCCAAGATCTCAAATGTGTGGAATCGTGTCTCTCTGAATGTGGCCTAGAGGGGGGTGAATAGGCCTTTTTGAAATTTGTCAGAACCTGCAACACTTAACAACCATTTCAAAACTAGAGATATCGGACTAGTCCGGTAAAGTGCGGACTAGTCCGGTGTGTACCGACTAGGTTGGTTAAGTTTGATTGATTAATTTGATTCTTCGATGTATGCAGCGGAAATATACAGTCAAATGAAGTGTTGCAAGATTATGGACTAGGGTATATCACAATTCAATCTTATGTTTAATGATTCAACGTAATGTAAGCAATAATGATTGAAACCCTAGATTGTTGTAATGGATAAGAACAATGAACACCAAGAAATACACAAGGATTTCTCCCGTGGTTCGGCTCCCATAAAGGCAACCTACGTCCATGTTGAGGAGTCCACAAAAGGACCGAGTCTTCTCCAACCCTACCCTCGTCAGATCCACACGAAGGCCAATCCTCTTCCACTTATCACAAAGGGGTGAATAACTGAATTCAAAGGGGCCTTCTCACACGTTGAGGGCTCCCCTAAATTACAACACGAAATACCACCAAGAACACACTCAAAATATTCCAATGAAATCAAGGAGTGTGTTAGAGAATCAAATCAAGAGCTCAATGAGTGTTGAACGTGTCTCTCCAATGATCTAGAGTGAATCCTCAAAGGATTGATTTTTGTTGCACTTAATTTCGTGGAGAGATGTAGTTTTAAGGCTCTTGGGAGGTGTGACGGCACTAGGGTTCGAGAGAGTTTAAAGTTGGGTCGTACACCTCTATTTATATGGGGTTTCTAAAAGTGACCGTTAGTGTTTAGAAATATCGGACTAGTCCGTGGTGGACACCGGACTAGTCCTGTGTGCTGTGTGTAGCAAACCCTAAGTGTCCCGAAATATCGGACTAGTCCGGCTAGGAGCGGACTTGTCTGATTTTGCTTCTGGAAATCTTCGAACTAGTCCGATAGTCATCGGACTTGTCCGGACATGTGAAACCCTAAGTGCATTGGGTGACAAGTCCTCACTTGGAGGACTTGTCCGATTTAGGTCAGAGGGTTTTTCATACTAGTCCGTGCTAACATCAGACTTGTCCGATTTAGATCAGAATGAATATCGGACTAGTCTGGTGGTGATCGGACTTGTCTGATTTTGTGTGACTTGTGAAGTGTTTTGAGTACTAGTCCGCATTGGAGAGGACTAGTCTGATTCTAGTTAGAGAGATATCGGACTAGTCCGATGGATATCGAACTTGTCCGATTTTGTGCAGAGATGATATCAGACTAGTCCAGTGACATTCGGACTAGTCTGGTCCTGTATAACTTTGTGCAATGTATGTGTTTAATTGTGATTGACCTCTTGTGGTGTGTTTCCTTAACACACTCCATACACAATGATCTGCTATTCTTCTTCCTTGAGGTCATTTCCACTTTGCTCCTCATTCTCCATTCTTTTTGGTACTTTGCTTATTTTGCTATTAAAACATGTGCTCATCTCAACAAAGAGGTTAGGATCTAATTTGCTTGTCATAAATCATCCAAAACCCACAAGGAATTCCTAGATGCACTTTGAATCTCCCCCTTTTTGGTGATTGATGACAACCAATTGAGATTTCACAAAATATGATAAAAACTGATATTTTCATAAAGTATGCACATATGAGTTTAAGATACATCATGCAATGAAAACATAATCCATATGTGCATTCTTTATGGTGGGACGCATAACTAAGTACATTTAAACAATGAGAATGACATAATTTACATTAATCAATCAAGAGCAAGCATATATGTCATTCTGGGAGCAATTCTGGGAGCAAAATCACATAACTCAACAATTGCTTCTCAAAAGATCATAACATTGCATCACAAAACCATAATTAACTTAAGAACATAGTTAAAGCTTTACAACTCGCAAAATAGTCAAAAAGCATAAAAGAGATCTCTCTCCTCGCATCCTACAGCTAAGGCTAAGACTCCCCCTAAATCTCTCCCCCTTTGGCATTAAGACACCAAAAGAAGGAGAGGAGGGTCCTAAGGTCTTCACTCTTTGCCGTCAGTCCTCTCATCGTCGTCTTCGTCATCTTCATCTTCAGCTTGATGAGGAGGAGGAGGAGGTGTGGGGCCACTCGAGCCTCCAATGTCAAAGTAGGCAAGCTCGGAGGGGGTCAAGGGCCCAGGATCGGTGAAGTCTGAGTCTGAATCTTCAGAGATTACGGGAGACCCAATGGGTTTGATCTCCAGTTTCTGGTAAATTTGCTTCACATTCACATACTTCATATCTTCCTTTCTTCTCTTGTTGAGCTTATGGCCCTTCACTTCGGCCCTTTTGCAGGAAGCGAAGATGGCAGCCAGGTATTCGAAGATCCCACTGGCAGATCCCCTTTGATGGGCTACCCTACTGGCAGGGGCAGCTCTTGCATCTACAGTACTTCTTGTCGGTGCCTCAGGACTGGAGGCCAGCGAGGGAGCAGCATGGACACTTGGCTTCTGAGACATCTGAGGCCTCAAGGGTAGGTGCTCTGCATCCTTGACGAATTCAATCCCGGTGACCTTCTCGATCACAAACATCAGATATGGGGCATACCCACAAGATCTATTGGGTGTGCGGGATATGTTGACCATGTCATTCCAGATGTATTCCGCCACATCAAACTGGCGGTCCTTGCTTATCACCCTCATCAATGTCCGGAGATAACACTGCACACTCCCAGCATCTCCATCCTTGGGAGCAATAGTCTTCCTCAAGACTCTGTTCAGAACCACAAAGAAAGGCTTCATGTTCTTTGTGGAGGGAGGGACGAACTTTGAGTTTGGCTCATACAGGAACTTGATCCTATCCCTCTCAATGACACCTATGTTGTGGATGATCAAGCAGTCAGATCTTGAGGGGTCAAGGTGAAGCAGGCTTGCAAAATCTTCTTGAGTTATACTGTACTTGGATTCGTGAGTCATCCAAGTAACACTCTCCTCATCCTTACTTGAGAAATGGCATGTTGCAAAAAATTGTGCAACGACCTCATCATTCCAGTTGTTCCTGAAGGCAAAGAGATCCTTCAGGTCATGCCTTTCAATGGCTTCCACCACTTCAGTGAACGGGGAGCAACCCTTCTTCTCAAAATGTGCCCAATCAATCCATTGTCTGCGCACAACCGGTGTCTTCATTGAAAGATACACAGATTTGTAGAAATCTGCATGGAAGTTGCACCAAAATCTTCCATCGGCAGCTTGCTTCGGTCGGCCATACCAATCAATGCTTCTGAACTTTGCTGCCAAATCACTGCCCTTCTCGTTGAACTTCTCTTCAGTGGGGTCTCGGAGCCCTTCCCTCAGAGCATGCAGCTTTAACAGGCCAACTGGACCCGTTGCTATCCCTTTGCCCCTGCCTTTGGCTAGGCGGGCACTTGCCGAGCTAGGGCCACCACCGGTGGTAGCCCTATAAGTTGGCACCTTGGAGGCCGGCTTCTTCGTTAGCACTTTCCTCCGAGCCTGTGGAAGAGATGGAGCTGGCTCGGAAGGTCTCTCTTAGCGCTTCTTGCCAAGACTCGTCGAGATCCAAGGTGCCACCTCGTGGTCCATCTCGACCTCAAAGTCAGAAACTTCATTGTTTTAGCTTGACATACACTGAGAATGAGTTGAGTAAGGCATGAATGAGAATGAATGATACAAGACATAGGTGTGAAATGGATAGAAAGGAATTGCATTGAGGAATTGAAAAGTAAGGTTTTGAGTTCATAAAAATCGGACTTGTCCACTTTACAAGCACGGACTAGTCCGGGGGACCAGACTTGTCCATGCATGGACCGGACTAGTCTGGTGTTCATCCTCAAAAACCTAAGAGAATGGACAAAAATTGATTCCTAATGCACAACAAGCGTAGCATAAATGTAATACATCAAGGAGGCATGTATATAGTGAAATATGCTAGGCTATTTGATCAACAATGAAGAAATTTGGAATTTCTAGGGTTTGAGTGAAAAATACCGAAGAAATCGATTGATTCTTCAAGAGGGAGGTGTTGAAGTCCGAACTTGTCTGAGAACTTCAATCTTTGAGCAAGAATGCTTGATCTCCACCCAAATGCGGATCTTTTTGGTGGAGGGGGGGCAAAATCGCCATGGGAGCTCGAGTGGAAGAGAGAGAAGGCATGAGGCAAGAGTGGAGGTGAAGAAATTAGGGTTTTTGTGGTGGCTAGAGTTAAGGACACAAAAAATAGGACAAGTTCGTAGATGACCGGACTAGTCCGAACTTTTCCAGAGGCTATACCGGACTAGACCGTTATATAACAGACTAGTCCGGCCTAACCGGCACTCCGTGGACTAGTCTGCATGTGCGGACTAGTCCGGGTAACCACGAACTAGTCTGTGGTCACCAGGGAAGAATTGCTTAGCCCATTCATATATTTGAAGGTACATAGTTAGAAAATAGGGAGGCAAATCAAATCAAATAATCTTGATGAATATTATCAGTAAGCACACAACAATCAAGCAATGATCATAATTTACCAAGATCTAATAATTAACATAGTTTTCTGGAGAAAATTGAAAGAGATGATTTTCATAATCCAATCAACATATTTTGAAGAATTCATACAGGTATGCAACATTTCAAGCCACACTTCGAGCATCAAGGATGTTTAGCTCATTTCGGAGTTCACAAAAGCGTTTTTCATCAAGTGGCTTGGTGAATATGTCGACCAATTGCTTTTGGGTGTTGACATGGGAAATGGCTATGTCTCCTTTCATGGAGTGGTCTCTCAAAAAGTGATGTCTTATATCTATGTGTTTAGTTCTAGAGTGCTCAACTGGGTTGTGGGTAATTTTGATGGCACTCTCATTGTCATGAAGGAGTGGAATATGGTTCATATTGTAACCGTAATCCCTTAGAGTTTGTCTCATCCAAAGGAGTTGTGCACCACAACTCCCGGCTGCGACATACTCCGCTTCGGCTGTGGATAAGGCAATGGGATTTTGTTTCTTGGAGGACCAAGAAACTAGGGATCTACCTAGGAATTGGCATGTGTCGGAGGTACTCTTTCTATCTACCTTGCATCCGGCAAAATCTGCATCCGAGTAACCAATGAGATTTAATTTTGAGCCTTTTGGGTACCAAAGACCGAGGTTGGGTGTATGAAATAAATATCTCAAGATTCTTTTTACGGCTGTCAAATGACACTCCTTAGGATTGGCTTGAAACCTTGCACACAAACACACACTCAACATAATATCTAGCCTAGATGCACATAAATAGAGTAGAGATCCAATCATGGAGCGATATACCTTTTGGTCGACGCTAGGTCCATCTTCATTGAGATCCAAGTGGCCATTTGTTGCCATGGGAGTCTTTATATGCTTCGCCTTGTCCATACCAAACTTCTTGAGTATGTCCTGCATGTACTTGGTTTGCCTTATGAACATTCCTTCCTTTATTTTCCGCACTTGGAATCCCATGAAGTACTTTAGTTCTCCCATCATTGACATTTCAGACCTATCTCTCATGATTTTACTAAATTCCTCACAAAAAGATTGATTGGTTGACCCAAAGATTATATCATCAACATAAATTTGACAAATAAAAAGATCATTGTCAAAATTCTTTGTAGATAGTGTATAATCTACTTTGCCAATCTTAAATCCATTTTCAATTAAGAAATCTCTAACACACTCATACCAAGCTCTAGGAGCTTGTTTGAGGCTGTAGAGAGCATTACGCAATTTGAATACGTGGTCGGGAAACTCTTCGTCTTCAAACCCGGGGGGTTGCTCCACAAACACCTCCTCCTTGATTGGTCTGTTGAGGAAGGCGCTTTTCACATCCATTTGATACAGCTTGAAATCATGGTGAGTAGCATATGCAAGTAGTATTCTAATGGATTCAAGTCTAGCTACGGGAGCAAAGGTCTCATCGAAATCCAAACCTTCAACTTGTGAATACCCTTTGGCCACAAGTCGTGCCTTGTTCCTTGTCACCACCCCGTGGTCATCTTGTTTGTTGCGTAAGACCCAATTGGTGCCGACAATGTTCGCATTGGGTCCTGCCACGAGTTCCCACGACTCGTCCCGCTTGAAGTTGTTCGATTCTTTTTGCATTGCCACCACCCAGTCCGGATCTTTCAATGCATCCTCAACCCTGTGTGGTTCCAAAAAGGATACAAACAAGTAGTGTTCACAAAATTTAGCTATACGAGATCTAGTGGTTACTCCCTTTTGGATGTCACAGATGATATTGTCGATTGGATGATCCATTTGGACGCATTGGTGTACTCTTGGATGTGGCACTTGAGGAGTTGTATCTTCATTATCATCTTCTTCTCCACCTAAATGGTTGTCCTCATTGATTCGTTGATCATCTTCGTATTCTTGTGGTTGATCTTGTGTGGAAGCTCCCCCTTGATCGTTGACCTCCTCTTGTGGCTCATCTTCCTCATACACGTGTAGAGGTGACTCTTGTGGTCGAACTTCACCTAACGCCATTCTTTACAATGCTTGACAAAGAGCTTCTTCTTTACCTAGTACACATGGATCAACTTGCTCCTTTTGGGAGCCATTAGTTTCATCGAACACTACGTCATGTGCTATTTCCACAAGTCCGGAGGTCTTGTTGAAAACATGATAGGTGTAAGTGTTCGAATCATAACTGAGCAAGAAACCTTCATCGGACTTCAGAGCGATCTTTGAAGTCCTAGGCTTTTTGTACAAGATATAACATGGAGAACCGAAAACTCGAAAATATGAAATATTGGGTTTGTTACCAGTGAGTAGCTCATAGGATGTCTTCTTGAGTAGTCGATGAAGATAAAGTCGATTTGTGGCGTGGCAAGCGGTGTTAATTGCTTCCGTCCAAAATCGATCCGAGGTCTTGTACTCATCGAGCATTGTTCTTGCCATCTCTATGAGGGTTCAGTTCTTTCTTTCGGCAACTCCGTTTTGTTGTGGAGAGTATGGATCTCAAAACTCGTGCTTTATGCCTTCTTCATCAAGGTACTCCTCCACTTGTGTGTTCTTGAACTCCATGCCGTTGTTGCTTCGAATGTTCTTGATTGTCAATGAGAATTTGTTTTGAGCTCGCTTGAAGAACTTCTTGAGTATTCCTTGTGTTTCTGACTTATCATGCAAAAAGAAAACCCATGTGAAGCGAGAAAAATCATCAACAACTACTAAACCATATTTGTTACTGCTGAATCTTATGTAAGCAATTGGACCAAATAAGTCCACGTGAAGTAGCTTGAGCAGTCTTGTTGTAGTCATGACGTTCTTGGCGGGGTTAGGTGCTCCAACTTGCTTCCCGGCTTGGAACGCGCTACAAAGCCTGTATTTCTCAAACACAACATCCTTTAAACCTCAGATGTGATTGCCCTTGAGGAGTTTTTGAAGGATACTCATACCAACATGTGCTAGCCATCTATGCCACAGCCAACCCATGTTGGTCTCTGCAATCAAGCATGTGTCAAGTTCGGCTTTGTCCTTGTTAAAGTCAACAAGATAAAGCTTTCCCATTAACATACCCTTGAATGCAATGGAACCATCACTCCTTCTAGAGACAGTCACACCCTCGTTAGTGAACAAGCAATTATAACCTTTGTCACATAATTGAGATATGGACAGCAGGTTATAATCTAAGGATTCAACATGTAATACATGAGAAAGTGTGTGTTTAGATGATATGACAATTTTACCGGTACTGAGCACCTTTCCTTGGCTATTATCTCCAAAATATATGCCCTCGTTTGGATCCTCATTTTCTTCATATTCCACGAACATTATTCTTTCTCCGGTCATATGGTTGGTGCAGCCACTGTCTAGCACCCATTTAGATCCACTAGAGGAATAGGCCTGCAAAAACAGATTATGCTTTGGTTTTAGGTACCCAAGCTTGCTTGGGTCCTTGGAGGTTAGTTACAAGACATTTGGGCACCCACACATGAGACTTGGTGTTCTCATGGTGTGGCCCGACATAATAAGTATAAAATTTGCCAAAATTATATCTCATTAAGACATACGAGGCGTCGAAATTTCTAAACAATAACTGTTGTTGTTTATGTACAGGACTAGTCTGGGAGGCCGAACTTGTCCGGAGGACCGGACTTGTCCTTGCATGGACCGGACTAGTCCAGTGTTCATGTGCTATTAATGTTTTAATTTTTGACTTTCCAGTTTGAGAGGGTCTTCCATTTACAAAGGCAATCCTATCCTTGTTATTCTTATGGCTTCTAGCATGTTGCTTTTCACCATAAGAGTAACCAATGCCATATTTGACATTCGGAGGTCTTTTGACCAAGTATGCACTACGTGCATATTTGATCTTCTCCTTGTAAAATATGCCACTTTAGGCAGGATGTTTATCCTTTGTAGAGGTTGGCTTGTCCTTCAAACTGGTGTCAACTTTCTTACATGTACAAGCATGACCAAACTCAGTTTTAGTGGGTTGATAAGGTGAACTTGAAGAGAAAGAAAGTTCACCTTGCTTGAGTGACTCAACTTGCACTTCAAGGATCTTGTTAACCTTGATCAGATCAGCAAGTTGGTCCTTAATTGTAGCATTTTAGTCGTTTAACTCCAGGCAAGTTTCCTTGCTTGAAGCTAACTCAAGCTCTAGTGAATTGCTTCGTTCCTTTTCAAGTTCTAGAAGTTTGTCAAGTTCGAAATATTCCTCCTTTTGGGAAATGATCATGTCCTCTTGACGATGTCTCAACCTCTCCAGCTCAACAAGTTGATCAAGTAAAAATTTCATTTTTATGGCAGTTTTCCTATCTAGTCCAACAAGCATATCCTCATTATCACTATTGATTTAATCATCACTAGAATATGAATGCACGGAAGGGGGTTTAATGGTTACCTTGCATTTACCTTCCTTTGCCATAAGGAAAGTGCCATCTGCCTTCCATGCGCCAAGTGTAAGGAAGAGAGTAGACTTCTTGGATGTCTTCTCGATGGCTATGCTAGCCATCTCTTATTCTTCGGATGATGTAGGGAAGAGAGTAGACTTCTTGGATGTCTTCTCGATGGCTATGCTAGCCATCTCTTATTCTTCGGATGATGAGGACTCATCATTTGAGTCCCACTCTTTCCCAATGTGCGCTTGTTCGGCTTGTTTCTTCTTCTTGAAGAATTTCTTGGGTTGAGACTTGGCTTCTTTGGTCTTCATCTTGTTCTCTTCATATGGGCAATCAACTATAAAGTGTCTATACTCACCACAATTATAGCATGCCCGCCTCAACATTGGCTTTGTTCTTTCCTTGTACTTTCCTTCGCTTGATTTGGCACCTTGTCTTTTCTTCATTATTCTCTTGAATTTCTTCATGAACAATATCATGTCTTCTTCATCTAATTCACTGCTCTCATCATCACTTTCTTCTTCTAGCTGAGCTTCTCGAGCTTCTTTGGATAGGGGCTTGAGGGTGGACTTCAAGGCAACCCCTTTCTTCTTTGCCGAGGTGAGGTCGGCAATCTCCTTGACATGCTTTGCTAGTTTTTCCATCATCTCGAAGTTGATGATCTTTCCAAGCAATTCAACCGAAGTCATCCTTTTGTATCCAGGGCTTTCTCTGATCATGGAGCATAGGGTGACGTTGTGAGGCATGAAAGCTCTAAGGATGAGCTTTACCACCTCGTGGTCATTCCACATCTTACTTCCGTATGATCTGACCTTGTTGACGAGTGTCTTTAATCGGTTGTACATGTCTTGGGGTTACTCGTCTTCTTCAACTGCGAATCTTCCTAATTTGCCTTCGATCATTTCGATTTTTGCTTCACGCACATGTAGGTCACCTTCATGTGCAGTTTGCAGTGTGTCCCATATCTCTTTAGCAATCTCGAGTCCATCCACCTTGGTGAACTCATCCCAACTAAGCGAAGAGGTAATTACGACCATGGCTTGAGCATTTCGGTGAATTGCCTCCTCTTGGCTTGGTGTGAGCTCTTCGTCGTCGTCTGGGATATCTATCCCTGTGCACACAATATGCCATAAACTTGGATTGAGGGAAATTAGATGTATTTTCATATTTTTCCTCCACATTGAGTAATCACTTCCATCGATGTGTGGGGCTTTTCCAAGTGGGATAGACAAATAATGATTATTATTGGAATTGAGACGATCATAGTTAACAGGATATCGGGAGTAGTCAATGTGACTACTCCCCTTCTTATTTTCTTCAATATTCACTTTCCCTTTGGAATGTGTCTTCTTTCTTAGGAGCGCCTTTAGTTCTAGCGTTTCCTCATCGTCATCCTCGATGTCTTGAATGGCTTCGAGGAGCTTCTCCCCCTTTAGGTTCTTGTAATCATCAACCTTTTCTTGGTTGTTGCTCTTGTGGATGTCCTTCATGTCCGACATGATCTTCTTCGAGCGATTAGTCTCTTTCTTGAAGAACCCGCTCTGATACCAATTGAATGTGGCCTAGAGGGGGGTGAATAGGACTTTTTGAAATTTGTCGGAACCTGCAACACTTAGTAACCAGTTAAAAACCAGAGATATCGGACTAGTCCGATAAAGTGCGGACTAGTCCGGTGTGTACCGACTAGGTTGATTAAGTTTGATCGATTTATTTGATTCTTCGATGTATGTAGCGGAAATATACAGTCAAATGAAGAGTTGAAAGATTATGGACTAGGGTATATCACAGTTCAATCTTATGTTTAATGATTCAACGTAAAGTAAGCAATAACGATTGAAACCCTAGATTGTTGTAATGGATAAGAACGATGAACACCAAGAAAGACACAAGGATTTATCCCGTGGTTCGGCTCCCACGAAGCCAACCTACGTCCATGTTGAGGAGTCCACAAAAGACCGGGTCTTCTCAAACCCTACCCTCGTCGGATCGCCATGAAGGTGAATCCTCTTCCACTTATCACAAAGGGGTGAATAACCAAATTCAAAGGGGCCTTCTCACACGTTGAGGGCTCCCCTAGATTACAACACGAAATACCACCAAGGACACACTCAAAAGATTACAATGAAATCACAGTTGTGTGTTAGAGAATCAAACAAAGAGCTCAATGAGTGTTGAACGTGTCTCTCCAATGATCTAGAGTGCATCCTCAAATGATTGATTTGTGTTGCACTTAATTTCGTGGACAGATGTATTTTTAAGAGGCTCTTTGGAGGTGTGATGGTGCTAGGGTTCGAGAGAGTTTAAAGTTGGGCCGTGCACCTCTATTTATATAGGGTTTCTAAAAGTGACCTTTAAGGTTTTGAAAGATCGGACTAGTCCTTGGTGGACACTGGACTAGTCCGGTGTGCTGTGTGTAGCAAACCCTAAGTGTCGCGAAATATCGGACTAGTTCGGCTACGAGCGAACTTGTCCGATTTTGCTTCTGGAAATCTTCAGACTAGTCCGATAGTCATCAGATTTGTCCGGACATGTCGAACCCTAAGTGAATTGGGTGACAAGTCCGCACTTGGATGACTTGTCCGATTTAGTCAGAGGGTTTTTCGGACTAGTCCGTGCTAACATCAAACTTGTCCGATTTAAATCAGAATGAATATCGGACTAGTCCGGTGGTGATCGGACTTGTCGGATTTTGTGTGACTTGTGAAGTGTTTTGAGACCTAGTCCGCACTGGAGAGGACTAGTCCGATTCTAGTCAGAGAGATATCGTACTAGTCCAATGGATATCGGACTTGTCCGATTTTGTGCAGAGAGGATATCGGACTAGTCTCATCTTAGCAAAGAGGTTAGGATCTCATTTGCTTTTCATAAATCATCCAAAACCCACAGGGGATTCCTATATGCACTTTCACTCTCCTTTGATCCAAAGTGAATCCTTAAGGGATTGATCTTTGTTTCGTTGGATAGCGTGGAGAGATGTGTTTTCTAGGCTCTTGGAGGGTGTGACGGCGCAGGGGGTCGAGAGAGTTGATAGTTGGGTCGTTAACTTCGATTTATATTAGGGTTTTCAAAAGTTACTGTTGTGGTTTCGACGGTCCGGACTAGTCCGTGGTGGAGTCCGGACTAGTCCGGCGTGCAGCGTGCAGGAAAGTGTCCAGGAATATCGGACTTGTCCGACTAGGAGCGGACTTGTACGACTTTAGTCAGAGGCATTATCGGACTAGTCCGGACATTATTGGACTAGTCCGGTGCGGACAATTCCGCATTGGCTGGACTTGTCCAAACAGTCTAGAGAGGATATCAGACTAGTCTGGTGTATATCGGACTAGTCCGTTTTTCATGTGAAATGTGAAGTGTGTGAGGATTTTTATGCTTGATCTCTTGGGAAGTATTACACCAACACATTCGCTACACAATGATGTATTCTATTCAGCTCTTGAGCTCTTTTCCGAATTGATCCTCATTCTCCTTTCTTTTTGGCGCTTTCTTCATTCTTTCATTTAAAGCTGCACTCATCTCAATAATGTGGTTAGGATCTCATTTGTTTGTCATAAATCAACCAAAACCCACAAGAGATGCCTAGATGCACATTCAATCTCCCCCTTTTTGGTGATTGATGACAACCAATTGAGATTTCACAAAATATGATAAAAATGCAGAATTTTCATAAAGTGTGCACATATGAGCTTGAAACTCATTTAGCAATGACAACATAATACAAATGTGCACTCTTTATGGTGGGATGCAAAACTAAGTGCGTGAGAGCAATAATCAAGATGACAGTGAAATAATTAACATCAATATATCAACAACAGGCATATATGTCTATTTCAGAGCAAAATCACATATTTCATAAATATGAGCATAAATAGTTCATACCATTGCATCACATTACTAAAAGTACAAAAAGAGCATAATATGAAGTCTTACAACCCAAAAGAGATAAAAGATGCATAGATGAAGCTCTCATCTCTCAACCTATTGCTAAGACCTAGCTAAGACCTAGTAACTCCCCCTCAATCTCTCCCCCTTTGGCATCAAGATATCAAAAAGAAGGAGAGGAGGGATCTAAGATCTTCTGTCCTCGCTGTCGGTCCTCTCATCATCATCATCTTCATTCTCGGGCTGAGGAGGAGGAGGAGGAGGAGCGGATCCACTCGAGACCCCAATGCCAAAATAAGCAAGCTCAGGGTTGAGTCAAAGCCCCGAGCTCGGTGAAATCCGAAGTTGAATCTTCAGAAATGACTGGAGATCCAATGGGCTTGATCTCCAACTTCTAACAAATGTGTTTGACATTCTCTTTGACATATCACATATCAGCCTTCCTTGCCTTGTTTAGCTTGTGAGTGTTTACTTCTTCCTTCTTGCAAGAGGCAAAAATTGCTGCCAAGTACTTCAAGATTCCACTAAGGACCCTTTTTGGGGTGGGGCCCTAGTGGTGGGATCAGCCCTTGCATCTCCTCTAGCTCTCCTCGGAGCTTCTTCACTGGATGCAGGAGATAGGGCAGCTTGGATTGTGGCTTGAGGAGGCTTTTGTGGTCCTAGAGGGGTGTGCTCCACGTCCTTCACAAACTCGATCCCTGTGACCTTCTCAATCATGAACATCAAGTAAGGTGCATAGCCACAGGATCTGTTGGGAGTGCAGGAGATGTTCACCATGTCATTCCTTATGTAGTCAAAGCCATCAAACTTCCTGTCTTTGCTTATCACTTTCATCGGTGTCCTTAGATAGCCTTGGAAACTTACTGCATCCCCATCCTTTGGGGCAATAGTCTTCCTCAGAACCCTGTTAGGGACCACAAAGAATGGCTTCATATTCTTGTTGGAATGAGGGTTGAAAGTTGAACGGGTGTCATAAAGAAACTTCATCTTATCCTTCTTAAGGACCCCAATGTTGTGAATGATCAAGTTGTCATTGCTTGAGCTATCAAGATGTATCAACCTTGCAAATTCGTCATAGGTAATGGTGTACTTGGATCCATGAGTCATCCAAGTCACCCGCTCTTCCTCATCATTTGCAAAGTAACAAGTAGCATAAAATTGGGCAATGACTTCATCGTTCCATTTGATCTGGAAGGCAAAGAGATCCATCAATCCAAGCCTCTCCACAGCTTGAACTACTTCATCAAAGGCTGAGCAGCTCTTCTTTTCAATGTGCACCCAATCAATCCATTGGTTGTGCACAACTGGGGTCTTCATAGTGAGGTAGACTAACTTATAGAAGTCTGCATGGAAGTTGCTCCAGAACCTTCCATCGGCTGCTTGCTTGGGCCGGCTGTAGCATTCCACATTTCTGAACTTGGAAGCAGTGTCGCTTCCCTTCCATTGAACCTCTCCTCGGAGGGGTCCCAGGCCCCTTGCCTTGGAGCTGTCATCTTGAGAGGGCCAATTTGGCCCGTGGCAATCCCTTTGGCCTTGCCCTTAGCTTGGCGAGCAGTCGCTGAGCTAGGGCCACCACCTACTGAAGCCTTGGAGGCAGGCTTCTTGGCGAGCACCTTGCATCGAGCCTGAGATGGAGAAGGTGCCGGCTCGGATGGGCGCTCTTGGTGCTTCTTGCCTTGACCTGTCGAGGACCGAAGCAAGGCTTCTTGGTCCATCTCGGCCTCAAAATCGGAGAACTCGTCATTGGTGCTCGACATTGTCCTAAGAATGGATCACACAAGGTATGGATGAGAATTGATGACAAGGAATTGCATTGATGAAAAAGTATTTAGGGTTGAGTCCAGGAAAAATCGGACTTGTCTGGTGTACAGGTACGGACTAGTTCGGGTGACCGGACTTGTCCGTACAGGGACTGGACTAGTTCGGTGTTCATCATCTCAAACCTTAACTCGACAAAAAATGGTGATCCCCAATGAAAGACAAGTTTAAGATAAATGTAATACAACTAGGGGGCATATATTAACTAGAAGGAACTAGGCCAATTGTCCAACAATGAAGGAAATCATGATTTTTAGGGTTGGGGAGGAAAATTTACCGAAATTGCTCGATTCTTGGAGATGGAGGGGTTGAAGGTGCGGACAAGTCCGTGGTATTCAATCCCTATGGAAAGGAGGTCGTTTTCCACCCAAACTTGAGAGTTTTGATGGAGGAATCACCAAAATTGTCGTTGGGGAGCTCGAGCGAGGAGAGAGAGCGTGAGGCAAGTTGTGTGGATGAAGAAGATTACGTCTCGGTGGCGGCTAAGGTTATGGAGGCGAAAAATCAGACTTGTCCAAAAATAATCGGACTAGTCCAAAATCTTCCGCAACCTAAATTGGGCTAATCCGTGGTCTACTAGACTAGTCCGGACTACCATACATTCTGCGAACTAGTCTACGGGGGCAGACTAGTCCTGGCAACCACGGACTAGTCCGTGGTCACCAGAAAAGAAACGCTTAGCCCATTCGTATATACTCGAAGATACATATTAAGAAAACAGGGTGCAAAGCAAATCAAATAATCTTGATGAATATGATCAGTAAGCATACAATAATCAAGCAATGACCATAATTCATCAAGATAAAGTAGTTTAAATAGTTTTTGGAGAAAATTGAGAAAGATGATTTTCGCAACTCAAACAATATATTTTGAAGAGTCCATACAGGTATGCAAGTTTTCAAGCCACATTCCGAGCATCAAGGATATTTAGTTCATTTTGGAGCTCGCAAAAACATTTTTCATCAAGTGGCTTCGTAAATATATCGGCTAGCTATTTTTCGGTGTTGACATGGGAAATAGCTATGTCTCCTTTCATTGAATGGTCTCTCAAAAAGTGATGCCGGATGTCTATGTGTTTGATTCTAGAGTGTTCAACTAGATTATGAGCAATTTTGATGACACTCTCATTATCACAAAGGAGTGGAATACGGCTCATATTGTAACCGTAATCCCTTAGAGTTTGTCGCATCCAAAGGAGTTGTTCACAACAACTCCCAGCTGCAACATACTCCACTTTGGCCCTGGATAAGGAATAGAATTTTGTTTTTTGGAGGACCAAGAAACTATGGATATACCTAGGAATTGGCAGATGCCGGAGGTACTCTTTCTATCTACTTTGCATCTGGCATAATTTGCATCGGAGTATCCAATGAGATTGAACTTGGAGCCTTTGGGGTACCAAAGGCCTAGGTTCGGTGTATGAACCAAATATCTCAGGATCCTTTTAACGGTCGTCAAGTGACACTCCTTAGGAATGGCTTGAAATCTCGCACACAAACATACACTCAACATAATATCAGGCCTAGATGCACATAGGTAAAGTAAAGATCCAATTATGGAGCGATATACCTTTTGATCCACGCTTGGTCTATCTTCACTGAGATCCGAGTGCCAATTGGTTTCCATTGGGGTCTTTATAGGCTTCTCCTTGTCCATCCCAAACTTCTTGAGTATGTCTTAAGTGTACTTTGTTTGTCTTATGAATGTCCCATCCTTTTGTTGTCTCACTTGAAATCCTAAGAAGTACTTCAGCTCTCCCATCACAGACATCTCAAACCTATCTGTCATAATCTTACTAAATTCTTCACAAATAGATTTGTTAGTTGAACAAGAGATATTGTCATCAACATAGATTTGACAGATAAAAATATCATTGTCGATGTGTTTCGTAAATAATGTATAATCTGCTTTTCCAATCTTGAAACCATTTTCAATTAAGAAATCTCTAAGACACTCATACCAAGCTCTAAGAGGTTGTTTGAGGCCATAGAGAGCCTTACGAATTTTAAAGACGTGGTTGGGGAACTCTTTGTCTTCAAATTCGGGAGGTTGCTCCACGTACACCTCCTCCTTGATTGGACCGTTGAGGAAGGCGCTTTTCACATCCATTTGGTAGAGCTAAAAATCATGGTGAGTAGCATATGCAAGCAATATTCTAATTGTTTCAAGTCTAGCTACGGGAGCAAAGGTTTCATCAAAATCCAAACCTTCAACTTGTGAATACCCTTTCTCCAAAATTTGTGCCTCTTCCCTTGTCACCACCCCATGTTCGTCTTGTTTATTGTGGAAGATCCATTTGGTGCCGACGACATTCATGTTCCGTCTTTCGACGAGTTCCCACACCTCATTCTGTTTGAAGTTGTTCAATTCTTCTTGCATCGCCACCACCCAGTTCGGATCTTTCAATGCATCCTCAATCCTGCGTGGTTCCAAAGAGGACACAAAAGAGTAATGCTCACAAAAGTTAGCTATGCGAGATCTAGTTGTTACTCCCTTTTGGATGTCACCGATGATGTTGTCGATTGGGTGATCTCTTTGGACGCATTTGTTTACTCTCGGGTGTGGCATTTGCAATCTTGTGTCTTCATGATCTTCTTCTTCTCCCCCTAGATGGTTGCTCTCATTGATTTGTTGATCATATTCGTCTTCCTAAGGTTGATCTTGTGTGGAAGCTCCCCCTTGATCATTGGCCTCCACTTCCGGTTCATCTTCCTCATGCACATGTAGAGGTGGCTCTTGTGGTCGAACTTTGCCCAATGCCATTCTTCTCAATGCTTGACAAGGAGCTTCTTCTCTATCTAGCACACATGGATCAACTTGCTCCTTCTGGGAGCCGTTAGTTTCATCGAACACTACGTCACGTGCTACTTCAACAAGTCCGTAGACTTTGTTGAAGACACAATAGGCTTAAGAGTTCGAGTCATAGCCAACCAAGAAACCTTCATCGGACTTCGAAGCGAACTTTGATGTCCTAGGCTTCTTGTTCAAGATATAGCATTTAGAACCAAAAACTCGAAAATAAGAAATATTTGGCTTTTACCGGTGAGTAGCTCATATGATGTCTTCTTGAGTAGACGAGGAAGGTAGAGTCGGTTTATGGCGTGGCAAGCGGTGTTAACCGCTTCCGCCCAAAACTAATCTGAGGTCTTGTATTCATCGAGCATTGTTCTCGCCATCTCTATGAGGGTTCGGTTCTTCCTTTCGGCAACTCCGTTTTGTTGAGGGGAATAAGGTGCTGAAAACTCATGCTTTATCCGTTCTTCATCTAGGTACTCTTCAACTTGAGTGTTCTTGAACTCCGTGCCATTGTCGCTGCGTATGTTCTTGATCTTCAATGAGAACTCATTTTGGGCATGCTTGAAGAACTTCTTGAGGGTTCCTTGAGTTTCTGTCTTATCATGCAAAAATAAAACCCAAGTGAAGCGCGAAAAGTTATCGACAATTACTAAGCCATATTTTTTACCGCTGATGCTTATGTGAGAAATTGGACCTAAGAGGTCCATGTGAAGTAGCTTGAGCGGTCTTATTGTAGTCATGACGTTCTTCGCGGGATGAGGTGCTCCAACTTGCTTCCCGGCTTGGCACGCGCTACAAGGCCTGTCTTTCTCAAAAATAGCATCCCTCAAACCTCAGATGTGACCGCCCTTGAGATGTTTTTGAAGATTCCGCATACCAACATGCGCTAGCCGTCTATGCCACAGCCAACCCATGTTTGTCTTTGCAATCAAGCATGTGTCAAGTTCGGCTTTATCTTTGTTGAAGTCAACAAGGTAAAGCTTTCCCTTTAACACACCATTGAATGCAATGGAACCATCACCTCTTCTAGAGACGGTCACACCGTCATTAGTAAACAGGCAATTATATCCTTTGTCACATAATTGAGATATGGACAGCAGATTATAATCTAAGCAATCGACATGTAACACATGAGAAAGAGTATGTTGAGATGATATAGCAATATTACCGGTACCGAGCGTCTTTCCTTGACTATTGTCTCCAAAATAGATGCCCTCGCTTGGATCCTAATTTTCTTCATACTCAACGAACATCCTTCTTTCTCCGGTCATATGGTTGGTGGAACCACTATCTAGCATCCATTTCAATCCACCGGAGGAATAGGCCTACAAAAACAAATCATGCCTTGGTTTTAGGTACCCAAGCTTGCTTGAGTCCTTTGAGGTTAGTTACAAGAGATTTGGGCACCCACACATGAGACTTGGTGTTCCGATGGCGTGACCCAACATAATGAGCATAAACTTTACCAACATTGCTTCTCATTAGAACATAGGATGTATCAAAAGTCCTGAATAATAGTTGTTGTTGTTTGTGAACAGAACTAGTCTGGGAACCGGACTTGTCCGGATGACCGTACTTGTCCGAATAAGGACCGGACAAGTCCGGTTATTGTATGTGTTGACTATCTTGGACTTATTAGCATTATTGGTCCTTCTAGCTTGAGGGGAGTTTCCCCTTACAAAGGCAATGCTTTCCTCGTTATTTTTATGGCTTCTAGCATATTGCTTTTCACCATAAGAATAACCAATGCCATATTTGACATTAGGAGGTCTTGTGACCAAGTATGCACTACGTGCATATTTGATTTTCACATTGTCAAATATGCAATTTTGGGAAGGATGCTTGTCCTTGGTAGAGGTTGACTTGTCTTTCAAGCTAGTGTCAGTTTTAGCACATGAACAAGTAATTATAGCATCAGTTTTAAGTGGTTGAGAAGGTGAGGTTGAAGAGGATGAGGGGTCACTTTGTTTGAGTGACTCGACTTGTACCTCAAGGATTTTGTTAACCTTGGATAGGTTAGCAAGTTCATCCTTGATGGTGGTGTTTGAGTCGCTTAACTTCAAGCAAGCTTCCTTGCTTGAGGCTAACTCAAGTTCCAGTGACTTGTCTCACTCCTTTCCAAGTTCGAGTAGTTTTTCAAGTTCAAGATATTCCTCCGTTTGGGAGATAATCATATCTTCTTGAAGGTTTATCAACTTCTCCTTCTCAACAAGCCGATCAAGTAGAAATTTCATTTTCGCAGCTGTTTTCTTATCTAAGCCAACGAGCATGTCTTAATTATCACTAGCAACTTCACTATCACTAGAATAGGAATGCAAGGAAGAGGATTTGGTTGTTACCTTTCGTTTACCTTCCTTTGCCATGAGGCAAGTGTTGTTGCCCTTCCATGCACCTATAGTTGGGAAGAGGGTGGACTTCTTGGATGTCTTATCGATGGCTACGCTAGACATCTCCTCTTCCTCTTCGGATGAGGAATCGTCATTTGAGTCCCATTCCTTTCCTTGATGTGCTTGTCCAGATTGCTTCTTTTTCTTGAAGAACTTCATGGGATGGGGCTTTGTTTCCTTGGTCTTCTTCTTATTTTCTTCATACGGGCAATCAACTATTAAGTGGTCATATTCACCACAGTTATAGCACGCCCGCCTCATCTTTGGTCTTGGCTTCTCTTTGTATTTTCCTTCACTTGATTTTCCCCCTTGTCTTTTCTTCATCATTTTCTTGAATCTCTTCATAAATAGGATCATGCCCTCTTCGTCGATGTTGTTGCTCTCGTCATCGCTGTCCTATTATTGTTGAGCTTCTCGATCTTCTTTAGACAAGGGCTTGCAAGTGGACTTCAAAGAAACCCCTTTCTTCTTTGCCGAGGTGAGGTCGGCAATCTCCTTGACATGCTTTGCCTGCTTTTCCATCATCTCAAAATTGATGATTTTCCGAAGCAGCTCATCCGGGGTCATTTTCTTGTACTCGGGGCTTTCTCTAATCATCGAGCACAATGTGATGTTGCAAGGCATGAAGGCTCTAAGGATGAGCTTTACCACCTCGTGATCGTTCCACTTCTTGCTTCTGTATGCTCGAACCTTGTTGATGAGTGTCTTTAACCGGTTGTACATGTCTTGAGGCGACTCATCTTCTTCAATGGCGAATCTTCCCAATTCGCCTCCGATCATTTCGATCTTTGCCTATCGCACATGACGATCGCCTTCATGTGCAGTTTGCAATGTGTCCCATATTTCCGTTGCAATCTCGAGTCCATCAACCTTGGTGAACTCGTCCCGACTTAGTGATGAAGTGATTAATGTTGCAGCTTGGGCATTTTGATGGATAGCTTGCTCTTGGCTAGGTGTGAGCTCCTCATCATCGTCGGGGATATCTATTCCATTAACCACAATGTGCCACAAGCTTGGATTGAGTGAGATCAAGTGCATTTTCATGTTTTGCCTCCACATTGAGTAGTCATTGCCATCAAAGTGTGGGGATTTTCCAAGGGGAATAGATAGGTAATGATTATTGTTAGAATTTAAACAATCATAATTTAAAGGATATCGGGAGTAGTCGGTGTGACTACTCCCCTTCTTCTTCTTCTCGTCCTCGACCTTACTTCCCCTTTCGAGAGGGCTTTCTTCCTCAGGAGCGCCTTGAGTTCAAGCATCTCCTCATCGTCATCCTCGAAGCGCAAGATGGTGTCGAGGAGCTTCTCCAATTTTTGTGCTTTTTCGTCTTCAACCATCTCTTGGTTGAGACTCTTGTGTACATCCTTCATGTCCGACATGTTCTCTTCGAGCGATTAGTCTCTTGCGAAGAACCTGGCTCTGATACCGATTGAATGTGGCCTAGAGAGGGGGTGAATAGGCCTTTTTGAAATTTAGTCAGAACCTGCAACACTTAACAAACGGATCAAATCCCAAGATATCGGACTAGTGCGGTACAGTGCGGACTAGTCTGGTGCGTGTGGACTAGATTGATCAAGTTCGATCAATGTTTCAATACAAGCGCAGTATGCAGCGAAATATAGTATATAACTTGCAATTATAGTGTAGTGCAAATTATCTTTGATTTGAATGTTTTAACGTAAGATGGACAAAGTCAATCAAACCCCAGAATATGATATGAGAAACTTAAAAACAAGTTTGACACACGATTTTATCCCGTGGTTCGGTTCCCATAGAGGCAACCTACGTCCACGTTGAGGAGACCATGGAAGGACCGGGTCTTCACTGACCCTAACCTCGTCGAATCGCCAAGAAGGCCAATTCTTCTTCCACTATCACAAAGGGGCAAATCACCAAATTCAAGGGGCCTTCTCACAAGTTGAGGGCTCCCCAAGATTAAAATTCAAATACCACCAAGAACACACTCTTAAGATCAACAATGAAATGACAACAGTGTATTAGAGATCAAACCAAAGAGCTCAAACGTGTGGAATCGTGTCTCTCCTTTGATCCAAAGTGAATCCTCAAGGGATTGATCTTTGTTTTGTTGGATAGCGTGAAGAGATGTGTTTTCTAGGCTCTTGGAGGTTGTGATGGCACAGCGGGTCAGGAGAGTTGATAGTTGGGTCGTGCACATCTATTTATATTAGGGTTTTCAAAAGTTACTGTTAGGGTTTCGAGGGTCCGAACTAGTCCGTGGTGGAGTCCGGACTAGTCCGGTGTGCAGCGTGCAGGAAACCCTAAGTGTCCAGGAATATCGGACTTGTCCGGCTAGGAGCGGACTTGTAGATTTTAGTCAGAGGCATTATCGGACTAGTCCGGACATTATTGGACTAGTCCGGTGCGGACAAGTCCACCACCAAGTCCGCATTGGCTGGACTTGTCTGAACCAGTCTAGAGAGGATATCAGACTAGTCCGGTGTATATCGGACTAGTCCGTTTTTCATGTGAAATGTGAAGTATGTGAGGATTTTTATGCTTGAGCTCTTGGGAAGTGTTACACCAACACACTCGCTACACAATGATGTATTCTATTCAGCACTTGAGCTCTTTTCTGAATTGATCCTCATTCTCCTTTCTTTTTGGCACTTTCTTCATTCTTTCATTAAAAACCTACGCTAACTTCAATAATGTGGTTAGGATGTCATTTGTTTGTCGTAAATCAACCAAAACCCACAAGTGATGCCTAGATGCACTTTCAATTTGGACATAGGCCTAGTGTCACACAATTTAGGGTCTTTGGTTGCAAATGCTTTGTTAAGAAACAGGGTAATCTTAATAAATTTGAAGCTAGATCTGTTGATTACATGTTTCTTGGTTATCCATCTCAAACTAGAGGCTACTGTGTGCTTTTACTTGACATTAACAAAATTGTACAGACTTGTGAGGTTTTTTTGATGAATATAGTCCAGGTACTACCTCAAATATTGTAGGTCCGGATCCATATCCGCAGAGGGAGAGTATTTTCGTTGAAGATAAGGAAGAAGAGGTGCTGATGCCCGGAAATTCTGCAACTAATGACACTATTCCAGCTCGTGATTTTGATTCACAACCAGCACCGACGACCACCATTTCTGGTCCAGATCATCTTCAAGTCACAAGATCATCGATATGTGATGAACATGAAGAAGAAGAAGCTTGTGAAGTGTCCACTCCCCTCCCCCCCCCCCCCCCCCCCCCGGGTTCTCAAAAGTCATCCTCTAGAACAAATTATTGGAAGCTTGCACGAACGAGTCACACGGTCCAGGTTTTGCGATACAAACTCTCATGCTCATTCTGCTTTTGTTGCTTCTTTTGAACCCAAAGAGATATCACACGCACTCACTAATGTATCTTGGACTATTGCCATGCATGAAGAGTTAGAAAATTTTGAAAGAAATAATGTTTGGAAATTTGTACCTCCACCTCAAGGTCACACTTTAATTGGAACTAAATGGGTGTTTAAAAATAAACAAAGTGAGGATAGGGTTCTTTTTAGGAATAAGGCTAGGTTGGTTGCTCAAGGTTTCACACAAGTTGAAGGTCTAGATTTTGATGGAACTTTTGCTCATGTTGCTAGATTAGAAGCCATAAGAATCTTGTTAGCTTTTGCTGCATCTAAAGGTTTCAAGTTATATCAAATGGATATTAAAAGTGCTTTTCTTAATGGCTACATAGATGAGGAGGTTTATGTCAAGCAACCACCATATTTTGAAAATCCAGATTTTCCTAATCATGTTTACAAACTGTCCAAAGCCTTGTATGGTATCAAACAATACCCTAGAGCATGGTATGATAGGTTAAAAACATTCTTACTTGAAACTCACATATTTACCATGGGCAAGGCTGATAAAACTCTTTTTGTACTTAAGAATGGAAATGACGCATTATTCGTTCAAGTGTATGTTGATGATATTATCTTTGGTTGTGCTTCACATGATCTTGTGTCCAAGTTCTCAGCTATGATGAGTTCCGAATTTGAGATGAGTATGATAGGACAACTCACATACTTTTTGGGGATACAAATCAAGCAAACGAAGGAGGGTACTTTTGTGCGTCAGACGAAGTATACGAGGGACCTTCTTAAGCGCTTCAACATGGACAAAAGAAAGCCTCTTTGAACACCAATGGGTACAGCATCAACACTTGAACTTGATGAAGATGGTGACCCGATCGATAAAAAAGAATAAAGAAGCATGATCGGATCGCTTTTGTACCTCACGATGTCAAGAACAGACATACAATTCAGTGTATGTCTTTGTGCACGATTTCAAGCTTCCCCACAGGCTTTATATCGTCAAGCCATCAAAAGAATTCTCAGGTACTTAAATGGACCTCAAGAATTTGGTATTTTTCTTCCTTCTTCCTCAACTGTTTCTTTGAAATCTTTTTCAGATGCTAATTTTGGGGGTTGTAGGATTGATGGGAAAAGTACTTCAGATGCTTGTCATTTTTCTTGGTAATTAACATGTCGCTTGGTCCTCTAGAAAACAAAGCTCAGTTGCACAATCCAACAGCCGAATCTGATTATGTAGCTGCTGCTAGCGCTTGCTCACAAATTCTTTAGATTGTTCAAACTCTTAAGGACTATGGGGTTGATCTAGATAGTGTTCCACTGTTTTGTGATAACACTAGTGCCATCTGCATTGCTAAAAACCCTGTACAACATTCGAGAACAAAGCACATTGACATTAGTATCACTTTCTCCATGAAAATGTTGAGAAAGGAAACATTGTGCTTCACCATGTAGATACCAAACAAAATTGGCTAACATTTTTACAAAACCTTTGTATTTCACTCATTTTTGTTACATTCATAGTGAAATAGGGGTTATGCATCCTCATGGCTTAAATTGAGTGGGAGTTTTGAAACTTGGGAACTCTATGTGTGAATCTGAAATTAAAATAATATGAGCATAATATTTCATACATATATGACTTTGTGATTCCTTTTACATGCTGAAAGTTCTTACTACATTACTCGTGTTATACATTTTGTAGTTTTTGCCATGACTACTAATTGGAATAATTACTTACGCTAAATATGTTCATGATCGAACTTTCTTGCTATTTTGAACTTGTTGCATGCTCGCAAGTGCTTTTAATCATGAAAAAAATTAATCAATCAACTATTATCATATTGAGCTTTTATGATCAAATGAAAAATTGAGAAAAGATCAAGAGAATATGCATGCATCGCACTTTTTCCTTTGAGATGGCTTATCATTGCATTTAGATATGAACTTGGAAGAAGTTGTGTATGACTAAAACCATATCCTTAAGATTCTGATTGTCAAATGACATAGGCTTGTCTTGGTTGGTTAGAATAAAGCAGATGCAGCATATAATCTCTTGCAAAGGTTATATGATCAAAATTTGAGTTTTAAATGATATTGAAAAATTAAAAATACAGTAACAAGTGTCATGCTTTCATGTATTCAAATAGTTAAGTTTGTGATATCATGACTTGCTTAAATTGAAAATTACACTTGATCTCTAGCATGACTTACACTAATTTATGTATCTCATTAATGTGATAGTGCAAGTTACTTGATAGTATGACTTGGATGAGCTTTGTTTTATATGTATATATTATAATATGCTCATAACAATAAAAAGTTCCCTGTTGTACCTTGCTGAATACATTATCAAATGGGGAGAAATTGATCACACATTGCACAAATTAACAAGTGTTTTTGGCATGATTCTTCTTAGAAGGAGAATTTTTTTCTTCACATTTTATTTCTAATTTACAAAAGGGGAGAAATATGTATAGGGGGGAATTTTCTTTTCAAAAATTTTCATTTGAATAAGCCAATGTTCGGATTCTAGGTGGTGTTGCCAATGCATTCATCAAGGGGGGGATTGTGAGACCTATGTGTTCTGAATACATTGGTTATGACGACAAAAGATTTGAATACTACCAAAACACCTTTTTTCAACAAGGCCCGACTCTAGGTCCGAGCTCCAACAAGGTCCGACAATAGATCCGACCTGTTTTGGATAGCTCCGGCAAGGTCCGATGTAAGGTCTGACTTGTTTTGGCTAGGTCCGACTTACTTTGTCTAGGTCTGACATATTTTGGCTAGGTCCGACTTGCTATGGCTGGGTCCGACATGTTTTTGATAAGTCTGGCGCTAGGTCCAATTAGCTTTGGTAAGCTCTGGCGCTAGGTCTAAGTAGCTTTGTTTAGCTCCGACGCTAGGTCCTGCTAGCTTTGGTAAGCTCCGACTTAAGGTCCGGTTAGCTTTGGCAATGTCCGGTGCTAGATTGCAATGGTTCTGCTTTTACCTTGCAATGTTTCAAACTTGTTTTACATCTATGGAAAGTTTGCTTAGTATTTTTTCACTAAGTTTTTGGTGTGTTTTGTGGTTAGGGATGATATTTTTGCTAAGGTTTGTAACATGCTTATGTGAGGTGCTCACGTAAGGTGTTGTGGTTTCAGACCTAATGTGAGTCAAGTCGAGGACTTGTACTCGAATGTATCAATTGTTTATTCATGTGCAGGTGTTGCTCGAGTTCAAGACATGGCTGGTGATGGGATCCATTGAACTAGTCTTAGGGACAAGATGAGGTTCAACAACCAAGTTTGGGAGGAATTGTGGTTGAGTTGATCGGGAGGTCGTGCAACATGTTTGAATCAAGAAAAATGCATATGAAGGTATCATGAACATTGTTGGAAGGTGTTTGCACATGTGCAAGGAGTGCATGACTGTGGCTACATGGTTATGAGGTGTGATGAAGAGATATGGACATAAAGAATTGGTCGGAAAGGTCCAACTGACAAGGTTATAGACTCAGGCTGCGACGGAGTCGGGTTTGACAGAAATATGGAAAGATTTGAGTTGGATATGATAGGATTTTGTGTGGGTCACAAAGTTGGGTTATTTTAGGATTGTGAGATACGTTCCTAAGGTGTTTGGAAGTATTAAGATTGCGTATATCTGCGTATGGAAGAGTCTTGAGTAGCTATGGAAAGTTTCAGTTGAATCTGAGTAGGATTTGAGTCCTAGATAGGATTGGGTTGGCCTAAGGGTTGGTTATATAAGCAAGGAAGGCCAGAGCTCGTGGTGCGAGAATTTGGGGCTGTTCCTTTTGTGTTTTGATCAATAAGATTCGTAGTCTAAAGGAGCTTTTTTGACTTGTTTGTCCGACTTGTTTTCGTCAAGTCTTTCTCATCATGTTTCTGCATAGCACTATCCTGCTTTGGTGGTTTTATCATAACTTGAGTTTTACAGATCCAATTGACGTGATTATTTTTGAGTTGTCTTCACAACTTGATTATCTATCATGTGTAAACATGTCACAGTCATTGGATTTCTAGTTTTGGAACTACACTAGTTTCTTTGCAGTGTTGCAGATCTGGTTTTTCTCAGGCAGAACAGATTGACCTTCGTTCAACCTTTCAATCATAACATGAGTTTTTCTTGATGGATTTTTGTGATTCTTGTTGTGACATCTTCGTGACTTGATTCGCCACAATCCATACTGGTTTTTTCACAATTGATAATGTCTAGATTAGTTGCACACACCATTTCTTAATAGATTGATTTTCTGCCGAGGGGTTTTTCTTACATCCGCTGAAAAAGTTTTAATCTACCATTCACCCCCTCCATTAGCTGTTCACATGCTCTTCAATCCTACATTGACATTCTCTGGGAAACTATGGCTGCTGAGCTCAGCGTCAAGGGCCACAGGAACCTGGTGGCGATAATAGCCAGAAGACCGAATTTCCTTGTTCTGCTGTCGGAGGAGTCCCAAGAGCCCCAGGGGCCCGAGGAGCCCAAGGAGGAGGAGTAGAAATTACTTGTTTTTCTTTTCTTGTTTTGAGTTGATGTTGATTTTCTTTTCTTGTTTTGTGATATAATGTTTTCAAGTTAATCAATTTGATGTTGCGATGATCTATGTGATATCTGTTCATCGATGTGATATCTCTTCATTGATTTGCAAACTTAGTTCTAATCACCTATCGGTCATCGAAAGGATGTGTTTCTAATAGTCGGTCATCAAACGGTTGTATTATTAATGCATAAACTAATGGACTATATATCACATTAATGGATGTGTTACAAATTATTGATGTAGCAAATATATATATATATATATATATATATCGCATAAGTTGATCAAAAAGTGTATAAGTTTTCACAGGCTGTCCATAACCAAAAAACGCCCGTGATAATAGTATTTCTAAATATCTTCTGGTGTGACTCCTCAACTTTCCAGGCGGTGAATAAGAAGCCACCATCTGAGAACATAATTTTTATAAATTATTTAAAATATTTTCACAGGCGGTGTTTAGTCTAGGGCCGCCCGTGATAAGATTTCTCCATAAATGAAGCGTCGGTCGCAAATCTAAATCTGCAAATATTTTCATTATTCCACCAAACTCTCCCCCGCCACCTCCACCATGGAGCACCTCCTTACCCTTGCCGTCCTCACCCTCACTGTTCTCGACGTAGCCATCATCACCCTCGCTGTCCTCGCCATCGCCGTTGTCGAATTGTGTGAATGACACTTCCCCTAGACCTTTCTAAGGAGCAGCCCTGGAGGTTCATTCATTTTGGGGGGCTAGTCCCTAGAGCTTGCGATCATGGCTGTGATGATGAACACAGGCGATTTACGTGGTTCTAGCCGCCAGAGCGTATAAACATACGTCCACGGATGTGTGGTGTATTGCTTGATTGTGTGTGAGTTAAGTAAGTCGATGGCTGCCTAATCCTTTTGTAGTCAAAGGTCAGGCAGTTCCAAGATGGACCCAGTGTCCGACAGGTTGCCCCAAGGAGATCCTAACCCTATATGAGATATAGGGTGTTATTACTACTTACTGCTTCCTTTGATACTGGCTTGAAGGCTTGCCGTCCCGCCGTGCTGGACGCCAAAGGCTAAGCATAGATGTTGTTGATGGCAGAGAATGTCCCATCCGTCATGTTGTTGCATCCTACATAGTTAGCAGTGTGGGGTAGCCATGTTGTTCCTCCACTATGATGTGATTGGGTAAAATACCACTTGACAGGGGTGTGTGTCGTGCCTATGTGCCTAGGGAAGGCGCGTGTCTTGTATGCACTACTGGACAAGGATCAACGATCTTTACTCCCGTGACCTACTACCTAGAGCGGGTCGCAAGACACATGGCAGCATTAGAGCTCACCTTTGTGGGGTAGGTTAAGTACCATGCTGCTGGCTACGTGGCGGTGTTGGAGCCCACCCCTGAGGAGGGGCGGGGTTTAGACCCGCCTAACATGTGGCGGCATAGCCCATCTTTGTGGGAAGGGCAGTTCCAGAGTAGTAAGTCACGTGGCGGTGCTGGCGCCTGCCCCTGAGGAGGGGCGAGGTCCAGGCTTGCTAGACCCCATGGCTGCACGAAAGCCTGCCTTCACAAGGAGGACAGGTCCAGAGTTGAGGGGCACGTGGCAGTGCGAGAGCTCGACCCGGAGGAGGGGCAGGATTCAGGCCCGCTGGACACGCGGAACCTGCGAAGCATGCCTCAGCGAGGAGGCAGGGTCCATAGGCACTTTAGCCTGTGCGCGGGGGTACCTAGTATGCATGGAACTGACAGTGGACCTCGGGTCCACATCGGGGGAGACGACGATCCTGCAGGTGGGGGCCTTCATCTTTTCTTCCCTTGCGGCCTTTTCGATCCTGTTTTGGGCAGTGGAAGGGGCGACATGCCCCTGACGCTGTGGACACATGTCCGTACCTAGTTGTCGGGACGTGGCAACGTGATCTTTTGTTTCATGTGGGGCTTTAACCGTAGCGGTTCCGGATGCTACCGTTGCACTTCTGCTGCGCTACTTCCTCGGGAACTACCGAGTTGCCTCCTTGAGTGGCTGACCACTTGTCCCGCATCTTCTGATAGGCGACCTGGGTCCCACTGTCATTTGCGCTGAAGGTTGAGTAAGGTGTAACAGGCCCAAGCGGCTCACACGAGGTGCTTCCAAGTGTCGCGGGAGTGGGTAAAGGGAAACCTTTGCAACCAAAGGCAGTTCCTTCCTCATTCACTCCTTTTTGCTCGAGCTTTCTGTCTTCCTCCTTAGCGCTCGAGCCTTCATTTTTTTCCCATGATCTTCCTCCCCACCCGCTCCAATGGCGTCGAACCTGTGCCCCTCTCGCATTGCGAAGAGCGAGCACCTGAGGTCGGTGAGGTGGTTGCTTGGTTGGCATGCTGAGGTGCAGAAGTGGTGCATCTGTTGCTGGGCCATCCTGCTTCACGACCTGCGTCGTTATGAAATAATGGCGAAGCTTCCTGGAGGCAATAAGAACTGCATAGAGCAGCTTATGCACCTCTAAGTACCGAGTCTTGGCATCATGTAGTACTTCACTGATGAAGTACACCGGACGCTGAATGGTCCGGACCTTCCTGGAGGGGCCCGGAGCTTCCTCTCCACTGACTCGGATCTTCCAGGAGGGATCCGGATTTTCTTCGGGGACCTCCGGGTCCTGGCTGGAGGAACCCAAAGCTTCTTCAGAAGCGACCTGGACCCTCCCGGAGGGGTCTGGGTCTTTTGAAGTAACTACTTGTGGATTCGAGTCTGGGAGCTGGGACCCAGACTCGCTTTCAGGGACCTCCAGACCCTCCCGAAGGGGTCTGGATTCCTGAGTATGGGGTAGCTCTGGTCTCTCCGCAACCAGAACCATACTGACGACTTCGTCAGTGGCTGAAATGTAAAGCAACAAAGGATCACCAGGGTTTGGAGCTACCAGAATTTGTAGGGTGGTGAGGAGCTGTTTCAGCTCCTGGAATGCCTTGTCTGCTTCTTCAGACCATTGGAATGGTCCGGACTTCCTCAATAACTTGAAGAAGGGGAGTGCCCGTTCTGCCAGTCTTGAAATGAACCGGCTGAGGGCTGCTAGACATCCAGTTAGCTTTTGGACATCTTTGATGCGGGTTGGTGGCCGCATGTCTTCAATGGCCTTGATCTTCGCCGGATTAGCTTCTATGCCCCGATGACTTACCAGGAAACCAAGAAGTTTTCCGGAGCTAACCCCGAAGACACACTTGTCTGGGTTTAGCTTTGTGCGGGTGGCCCGCAGCTTATCAAAGACAGCCTGCAAGGTGTCAAGAAGTGACTCCTTGTTTTTGACCTTGACCACGATGTCATCAACATACACTTCCACTATGTCTCTAATGAGGTCTTCAAAGGTTTTGTACATAGCTCGTACAAAGGTTGAAGCTGCATTCTTGAGACCAAACGGCATGGCTGTATAACAGTATAATCCATCTACTGTGATGAAAGAGGTATGCTCTTCATCTTCCCTAGACATTCTGATTTGATGATACCCAGAATACGCGTCTAGGAAACACAGTAATTCACACCCGGAGGTGGAATCCACTATCTGATCTATTCTAGGTAGTGGGAATGGATCTTTTGGACATGCCTTATTTAGTGTGGTGTAGTCGATACACATCCGAAGCTTCCCGCCGGCCTTGGGCACAACGACTGGGTTTGCCAGCCATTTTGGATGGAAGACTTCTCGGATGAATCCAGCTTCGAGCAACTTCTTTACTTCTTGTCGGATGAAGTTATGTCGCTCTACGGATTGCTTCCGAGGCTTCTGATGCACAGGCCGGGCGTCGGGGTAGATCTTCAGATTGTGCTCAATCACTTCCCTGGGGATCCCAGGCATTTGTGACGGTTGCCAGGCAAACACGTCGACATTAGCCTGGAGGAAAGTGATGAGCGCGGGTTCCTATTTGTCGTTCAATGCCCCTGATATACGGGTGGTCTGAGCGGCATCGGAACCAATTTGGACGACTTTGACGGGAATGTCGGTGTCGCCGCTTGGCTGCACACGAGGTGCAGAAGTCGAGCCTCGTTGATGAATGCTCGGGGGTTTTGGAGCTTGCTTCTGCCTGGAGTCCTCCTCTTACGCCGTGGTGAGTGCATGGAGTTCTTCCGGAGCAGTTACTCCAGCAGTACGATCTCCGCGGATCCGGAGTACGCCCACTGGTGTTGGCATCTTTAACACCAGATATCCATAATGAGCAGCTGCCATGAATTTGTACAGGGCAGGCCTACCCAAGATGGCATTCAAGGGTAAGTCGATCTGAGCAACGTCGAAGACCAACTTCTCCGTGCGGTACTTCTCCCGTGTCCCGAAGGTAACGGGGAGAGTAATAGCTCCGAGGAGGGTAATGGCCCCCAGACCTACTCCAGAGAAAGGTCGGGAGGGGTGGAGATCCGAAGGTCGGAGCTGAAGCTTGGTAAAAGCTTCGAAGCTTATGAGATTGAGCCGCGATCCTCCGTTTATCATAACATGGTGGAGCTGGATGTTGTTTATGGTAGGAGATACCATCAAAGGTAGCTGACTTGCTCCAACCATGCTTCGAGGGCAGTCCGAAGCATCAAAAGTGATGGCTGTGTCCATCCACTTTCGATGAGGCTCCGCCCTGGCTGTAGGAGCTACAACAGCCATATCCCGACGCATAGTCTTGATGACGCGGCGGGAGGTGATGTCCCATGATCCACCAAAAATGGTGTTCATGGTCTTCCGATGCTCGTTGTCAGAGACGTCAGAATCGTCGTCGACGGAGGTGTAGACGGCCTTCAGGACCTTTTTAGGATATTGAAAACCTAACCCCTCTTCGGCCGGAGCTTCGTCAAATTTTTGTTTTCCTTCCCTCTGTCGGAAAGGAGCTTCTTCCCGGCGCTTGTTGTAGCGCTCAGCGAGGTTTTGGACTTCCCGGCAGTCTTCCAAACTGTGGCTGCCCGTTTTGTGAATTGGACACCACACTTTGGGTTTGCTTCCGTCTTCAGAAGACGGTCGAGGTCGCTTCTTGGGGTGTGGCCCCCGGCCACCCGGAGCTGCAGCAGCTGCAATATTGGATGTACCGGCCGACGGCTTCTTCATGTTGTTGGTCTTCTTCTTCTTCTTGCCGTTCCCGGAGGTAGCGGCTTCTTCTTTGGAGGATTTCCTGTGACCCTCCGGAGTTGGTGTGGAGTGCATCTCACGGCCCTCCGCAGCTCTGGCACATTTGTCAGCCAAGCTGAAGAGTTCCGTGACACTGGTAATCTCCTTGATTGTCAGTTTCTCCAGCATCTTCTTATCCCGCACTCCCTGTCTAAATGCCACGATGACAGAGGAGCTAGAGATAGAAGGGATAGTGTTTCGTACCTGAGAGAACCACTGGATGAATGATCGCAGGGATTCTCCCCCTTTTTGCACGACAGCAAAAAGATCCAGCTCAGTGCCTGGTCGGGTGTATGAACTTCCGAAGTTGGCGGTGAACTGCCGGCACAGCTCCTCCCAACTGTTGATGGAGTTGGGTGGAAGGCTCATAAACCAGGACCTAGCGGTCCCAGTTAAAGCCACGGGGAAATAATTGGCCATTACGGCCTCATTTCTACCAGCTGCCAAAATAGCAGTGGAGTAAATCTGAAGAAATTCGACAGGATTAACAGTCCCGTCGAACTCTTCCGGCAGGTGAGGCCGAAACTTCTGTGGCCACCTGACCATACACAGATGCATGGCCAGGGCTGAACAGCCGCCTCCTACTCCTTCAGGAGCAGGAACGTCTTGAGCTTCTCGTCTTTCATGAGCACACTCAATATGTACTCGGCCGTCCTGTTGGCGGTATCGGTGATCAAGCTCTGCCCGGAGGTCATGAGTTGAAAGCCTGGATACCGTGTGAGTGCGTCGTGCCCCGGAGGGCAACGACGTTACCTGTTGTGATGCAGCACGTCTCCTGTTGTTGGAAACGTGCGGACCAAGTCTGCCAGACAAGGTCCGCCGCTGCGATGGGGCCCGTCCTGAAAGAGGAGGACCCTGGTTGCTGATGTGGTCAGCTGCTGCTGCAATCAAATGTTCCACATCGGCCCTCCATTGCTCCATTGCATCCCGGGATGCGTCCGGAGGTGGTGGGCGCTGAAGAAGAGCACGTGTTGCATGAAGCGCATGTTCCGGGTTGTTGAGATTTGGCGACGCAGTGATTGACGCCGGTGCACCATCACGTTGCCCATCTTGATTTGCTGGTGGAGGCGGCGGTGGTGGGAGTGTGACTCCTGCTGGCGCTGAGGCTCCGGCTAGTGGCTGCATATTTGAGGGATTGCCCCCAACAGCTTGAGCAGCAGGTTGACCGTTGGATGATCCAGCAGCTGAGTTCACCATTCTCGAAATCTCAGGCGCGCCAACTGTCGGTGGTTTGGAACCAGCATATCTCCCAACACTACTAAAGTGTTAGAGGAGTTTGATGTTCGGTGTGGGCGCGCGGAGATTCAAGAAGGTGAATTGTAAATGACACAATAGACACAGGAATTTACGTGGTTCGGGCTGCCTGAGCGTAATACCCTACTCCACGGGGTGTGTTGATGTTGTATTGGATGTATGAGCTTGTATCAAGCGTATAGAGGGTTTGTAGGGTGTGTGTATAGTCGTGTCCTATGTATCGTCGGCCTGTCCTTTTATAGTACAAGGACAGGCCGTTACAAGTTAGCCTGGCCCGACATGTGGCCCTGGTGGTTACTGATATTGATATACATTCAACGTGCTCAATTACCCTTAATGACTGAGTTATGGGCTTTGACAGCACCGTTACCGTTAATTAAGGTCATCCGATTGTGTGTCATTAATGCAGTATTAATGACACTTGGTCGGGTCTTGAAGTCCGTGATTCCCCTTTGAAGATCCGAAGCCGTTGTGGAGTCTTCCGGAGGTTAGTAGCTGAAGATCCGACGGTTGGACATGTGGTAGCACCGGAGCACACTGCGGAGAACAGATGGCTCCGGTGTTACCCGACACGTGTCAGCACCGGAGCTTCCCTCGGTCTGGGGTTAGGTCCGGGGGTGCCACTTCGTACATAGCCTGGAGCTTCCCCCCTTGCGGGCGGTAGCTCTGGTTTGATAGTACACGTGGCGACCCTGGGACTAACCATGTTGGAGAAGCGGGTCCGGACATGTCTGACATGTGGGCCTCCAAAGGTCTTCAAATCAAGTGGGTGACTTTCCCTTGAGATCTTTGCAATCCCAAGGGGTATATGGTACCCAGGGTACCGACAAGGATCGCCAAAAAACTCCTCCACACTTAGTCTTTTGCTCGTCCTCGAGTGAAGGCAAGAAGAAGAACAAAGGTGTTGGCATAAATTTGCTATAATTTAGAAAATGAGGATACTAGATATTTCAACTCATATGTCAATTCATGAATTCCCGTTGTGGAATGTGGCTACCACATCAATCTTGGGTGTTTGAAGAGTGGAATGGTTGGAATGTAGTTCCCTTAGATCTTCACTTGCCGAAATTATCTGACGATTTGCTATATTCGGAAAGTCAAAGAAACATATGCCCTTATATCTTATTTGGAATCTCTCAAAGTGTTTTGATCCTCACCTTGACAAGCCCAAGCCTCCACTCTCCTTCTACTTGGCAGCCTCTAGGCCTACTCTAAACCTTAGGAGTTGTATTCTACTCTCAACTTTTGGTGTGTGTGTGTGTGAAGTGAGATGTGGGGTGCTATTTATAGGTTGAGAAGGGTAGTTTCCTGCCACCAAATCCGCGCGAATCAGCCACCGCTGATGTCTTCAAGCTGGGAGGAGCATACACGTGGCATTTGACCGGGTTTGGAACCACTTCCTAGTGGGCCGACTAGGGAGGTCAGCGGACATGGTCATAGCTCCGTTGGAGCTGTGCTTTCTCCAGGTCTCTGCCAAGTGGGTCCCATCCCTTGATACGTTGGATGGCCTTGAATACTTTTTTTGTGGGCCATTTGATCCATGTGATGACACGTGGCATCGCCTAATTCCTCAAAATCCAGTTTAATTTATTTCTCCCTGCATGTCTTGGTATTTTTTGGTATAATTCATCTGCATACAAATAAACACCAACACCTGTCGAATTGGTTAGTTTTTAACCCTAACACTACATTGTGTTTCTCTTTTGAGCACATTATGAGGTGAATTGACTGTCTAAATATGGCACTTAATGATCGTCAACACTTCTCTCTTGTCATTCCTATAGTTTTCTTCTTGCTAAACTATATGCTTATGTATGTCATATTGAAATTCATCTTCACATTCCTCCCAAACCAACTCTGTAAACTTACTCCTTCACCCTAGAAATAAGATACAACAACAACCCTCTTGTAGCCAATTGCATCACATGTTTAGTTCTGCATAAGATCCATGAAGTTTTTTGCCTCTTCACTAAACTTTGTTCTCTCACTTATGCATATTCATATCAACTATTGAGCACCATGAAGGAATTCTGCTAGGAGCATCATATGGAGGAGGAGGAAACTGAGGTGCTTGCTACAATGAGTTTATTATGGAGCAGCAGGAGGAGTACTTAAAGTCGAGAGTTGATGAGAAGATCCATTCCGAAGATCAAGAGCTGACTTTATTGACTTTTATTTAGTGGCAACTAAGGCAATCCTCGGTTTGCATTTAAGTCATTTATAAAGTTTTGCTTTTATCACTATGTTGACTAGTATATAAATTGTGCATTAGTTCTATTGTTTTTGAATACTCCAAATGCACGACACACAATCCCATGGAGTATATGGGTAGGTTTATAGATCAACACGTAGAATTGCCATGCTAATATCGTAGGGACAATAGAAGTCAACTGGTTCAAATCCACTCGCGAGATAGCAATATTATCACCTGGGATTGGTTTTTTTAGAGAATGGTTTATGAATTGAATATGAGATCGGGCAGTGAGGTAGGAGGTGTAGCTCTTCCTGTGTCGGTTAAGGACCAATCATTATGTTGTCCTGCTGAGCAAGTTTGAACTGTACCGGAGTGATACTGGATATTTAGGATCTAGGAAACCGATGTACCTTGGGAAGCCTTTGCTGAGACTTTTTTTTATCGCCTCAGGCTTTCGACCGCAGCAGAGTAGAGAAAAACTAGCTCACGACATCTTCACAACGGAAGGTGCACTATGAGTGGGAATACTGACCTAGACGATTGAATCAATTCAACTTGGGCAGAACTTGGGAAAGGTTGCTGCGTACAACGTCCATGGAGTACACCTACGTGACTTCCAGTACCGGCGTACACGTCGTGTATTCCAAGTATCTTTGATTCGAATTACTGTCCCTCGTGGTTATGAGTACCACTTGTTCGTTGCGCTGTGACATAGTAATAAAGAGTAGTTTGAAGAATATGAATATGCTGATATGAATAATATTTTGTATTGTAACCTTGGCAGAGTTAGAGATAGAATAATTAAAGTTATCATTTCCAAACATTTAACTTGAATGAAGCTTATGCAGCTTTGGTCAAGTATCATCGTGGATGAAGCGTTTCTTGTTTGATTGTGGAGTTCATTATGATGCATGCCCACTGATATCACATTTCCTACTTTAAAACTGACAACTAAGGTTTTACTTTCGTCGAGTTCATTTATGCAAATTTAGCTTTCCATATTTACAGTTTCTGTATGTATAGTTTCATGCCTTAGGTGAGACGGTTAAGTCTTGCAGAGCCTTCGTGATCACGGTTGCTTTATATGTGGTTTTGCAGGTTTACTTATATTGTTCCTGTTATGGGTTGTTCGTGAGACCTCGAGCTGTCGAGGTGTATCTCTCATGTGGCACCACGCCACCGTCTTAAGATCTTCGTGTTGTTAGTGAGAAGCATTCGCGGGCATGGACGAATTCTCTTGTGCGTAAATAGGTTGAGAGTGTGATATATACCTTCCGCTAAGCATGTACCGTTGTGGTACACTATGTTGTAAACACAATTTTATTATAAAATGAAAACTTTGTATCTTTATTATGTCTTTTTGTGTGTGCTGTTGGGTGCCACAATGCACGACACCACCCAATGTGTTTCTTGGAATGTCGAGACCCTGATCCTCACAGTCTGGCATCAGAGCTGCATTGGGAATAGCATGCTAAAAAAGTGCCTACTTTTTAAAACTCCAAAGTAGTCGAGTGAGGATTAGTCTATATGCCCACAAAAGGTCTATTGTAGTATTAGTTAGATAAGGTGGAAAAGCCAACATATGTGTTATTATATTCTGTAACGACGCTCCAACATCAGGTAAGAGGAAAGGTACACCACCGCAAGCGAATCAATTGCGATAAGCTCCCGTACGAGAGGTAGTACGATGATTGTCCCCCGTGGCTTGGCACAAGAGTTAATATGAGTCTCTGAACCTTCTCATGGTTCTAAGAATATATGAAACGCCGCTCCCCGACATGCTTCAGGCAAAACCGTGAATACCCCATTGCCTGGTCAAAAACGTGAAGTATGCAACTCTTGAACATTCAATGTTCACAGGGCCACCTATCATGCGGTTGAAAAGCACGTAGTGTGTTTTTTAAGAAACACGCGAAAGCGCCTCCTACTGGTGCAGCATTATGCAAATACGTGGGACCCCCGCCGAGTGGTAGAAAACCAGGTCATGTACCTTGATACGCGGCTCAGCTCGGGGCAGCCCGTGTGGAATGATACCGGACAGATGTTCTAACTTTCATATATATTATTATGACTACCTGAAATGATCGCCTATGCGGGCCGTGCCGTACAACACCATAATGAGTTTTTTGTAAATTGAGTGACTTATGCAGGTACACTAACCTCGTTCATTGTGTTGCGCTTAGAGAACATTTGCGAGTGACCGTTTATAGCGCCACCGATTGATATGTATATGCTGGTAATAACTGGTTAGGATTTTCACTTTTGTGAGGCACGTAGTACCGACATGTATACCATCGTTTCGTAATTGAAGATTTCCGTAAAATGGCCCAAATATGGTGTAAGAATTCATGTATTGCCTATCGAGCTCTGATTTTGAACTAAGTTTCAAAATTGGAGTAGGTTTAAACTAGAGTACTTCGAAAACCAGAGTGTCCTGTTTTCTGCCAGAAAAAGACCTGATTTTGAAAAGCGATAACTCCTAGTAGAAAACTCCAATGAAGATGTACAATTCATGGTTGGAACGATCAGAGAGTCCTATAAAACCTTTCTGTTCATACCAGAGCATAATCCATCTCTAATCTGTTCAAAATTTTAAAATTCCAAACTCTGTCAAATCTGGACAGAAACTGGGACGGTTCTTGAACTGTTTGCTATTTCTGTCATATCTCATAGTAGAAAGAGCAAATGGCTTCATATGATACATTTCCAGAATGATCACAAGATATGTAACAATGTTGTAATTTAAATTTCTGTCAAATTTTGAATATATCTATATGTAAAACTGTGATCAAATCAACAACATTCAAACGAGGTGCTGTCAAAATTTCTCCAAAAATCTGGGAACCTTGTCCAAGTTTAAAAATCCATATCTCTTCAACCAGAAATGATATGACAGAAAATAAATAGAAAATTGAAACATTTGGAAGACCTCTACAATCTTTCTATTCACTCGAAGACTAGAATCCCTCTCTAAATTGGTTAAAAGTACAGAACACTACAAACTGTACATAAACCCCAAATTTGGGAACTGTTTATGTACTTTTCTGTAATTTGCCCATAACCTTCAAAATAAAAATCACTAAGAGTCACATGTTACAACTATACGAATCTTAAGAGTCATACTACAACACTGTAGTTTTGAGTTTTCATGAATTTGGATCAGAAATGCAAGAAACAAATGGATCAAGTGGTTACCTCCAAATGGGATGCTGCTGCAAGTCTCCAGAAAAAAACTGCCAAATTTGCAAAGCTATATATCCAAAACCACAACTTCTATGATGGCAACCCAATACTTTCTGGAAAGGTTTTGAAGTTAACTACAACTTTGTTATTCAACACAAGAGCTTAGTCCACAGTTAGCTAGCTCAAAAGCTCGGTTAAGTGCAAACTGGTCAATCTGGACACAGTGAGATAATGGACAGAGTCAGTTTGAAATTTTCAAATCATTCAACATTGTTTTCACCTCTATGAGTGCACAGCACCTACCCATGATGATTGTTTGGAGTAAATTTCTCAACCTCCTAGTTCAAAACTTAAGGGAGAAGGTGTGCACTCAAGGAACTTTGGTATTCAAAATATCCACCTCGTTTACATTGTACCCTGTTGATAACAAAGTGATCGTGTGAGATTACATCTTCGAAAGAATCCATCTCCAAGAGCAAGGTTGACTCATCATAGAGGGAATTTAATTTCAACTCCACAAGAGCAATCAAGGAGGATTTCAATCACCACTACCTGATGAAAGAGAAGATTAAGTGAAGCACTATTAAGAACGACTTTAGTAGCCTCGACCTTATGTCTAGTTACACTTGATTATAGAGGTAAACTAGTTTGTGATTTCTATCCTGGATATAACTCTAAGAGTCATATGTTGTCTCCAAGATTAAGGTGAAGAGATAAAGAAGTGGACCAAGTTACGCACAAGCTGGGAAAGGTTAAGATGGTGTAGTGTTTTCCCACATTCCTTGTCAAAATTAGTAATGTGAATTCCTTGACTATGGTCGAGTCATGAAAGTAACCTTCCTTATTGAGCTCCTTTCACGACCATGGTAGCCAAACCTTGCAAATCATGGATTATTCTTTATCCTTGTGTGAGTGGTACTACTCGTTCTTGCTGACAACTTAAAAGCTGATGCACCATACATATTCCAAGACTTTGAGAATTGCACAACCAATCATGTGCAACCATCTTGTATGCACCATACATATGCATCATTGTGCACCATACATATGCACCATATGCACCATACCATGTGCGTATGCATTCCACCATAAAACATGTGACGCATCATGAAGCGTCATTGCTAACGAAATAAACTATATGCTGCATGATTAATACCTAAAAATTTGAGCAAGAATTTGTATCTCCATTTAAATCTTTAAGTGTCTAAATCTTCTGACCTTTATAGCTCAACGCGTAGATTTGCCATGCTAATGTTGTAGGGAATCCGGTAGAAGTCGGGTGGTTGGAATTCACTCACGAGATAGCGATATTATCACCTGGGATTGGTTATTTTAGAGAATGGTTTATGAATTGAATATGAGACCGGGCAGCAGGGTAGAAGGTGTAGCCCTGTCCGTGTCGGAAACTCGCTCATGACATGTTCACAGCGGAGGCTGCACCGTGAGTGGGAATACTCTCCTAGACGATTGAACCAATTCAACTTGGGCGGAATTTGGGAAAGGTTGCTGCGTACGACATCCGTGGAGTGCACCTATGTGACTTCCAGTACGAGCGTACATGTTGTGTATTCTGGGTATCTTTGATTCGAATCACCGTCCCTCGCGGTTATGAGTACTACTTGTTCGCTGCGTTGTGACGTAGTAATAAAAAGTAGTTGGAAGAATATGAATATGCTGCTATGAATAATCTTTTGTATTGTAATATTGGCTGAATTAGAGATAGCATAATTAAAGTTATCATTTCCAAACATTTAACTTGAATGAATCTTATGCAGCTTTCAGCAAGTATCATCGTGGATGAAGCATTTATTGTTTGATTGTGGGGTTCATTATGATGCATGCCCACTGATCTCGCATTTGCTACTTTAAAACTGACAACTAAGGATTTACTTTCGGCGAGTTCAGTTCTACAAATTCAGCTTCCTAACTTTAGAGTTCTTGCATGTTGAGTTTCATGCCTTAGATGAGATGGTTAAGTCTTCCTGAGCCTTCATGCTCACGGTTGTTTTATATGTGGTTTTGCAAGTTTACTTATATTGTTGTTGTTATGGGTTGTCCCTGAGACCTCGAGCTGTCGAGGTGTTTCTTTCACGTGACACCACGTCGCTGCCTTATGATGTTCGTGTTGCTAGTGTGAAGCGTCCGCAGTCATGGACAACTTCTCTTGTACTTAGATAGGTTGAGAGTGTGATATATACTTTCTGCTGCGTGGGTACCGTTGTGGTACACTATGTTGTAAACACTATTTTGTTACGAAATGGAAACTTTGTATATTTATTATGTCTTTCCGTGTGTGTTGTTGGGTACCGCATCGTACGACACCACCCAATGTAATTCCTGGAATGTCGGGACCCTGGTCCTCACATATTTCACGAGAATAGCCATGGGTAACTACACTCGGAAAGAATTGGTATCTCAACAAATGAAGAAATATTCAAATTCTTTGCAGCGTCATAAGAGAATTTAATAAGTTCCTCTTATGCCTTCAAAGTGCAAGGACACGCACATATGGTAACTACCAGGTTTTTTATATGTCAAAGTCACCATATATCAAATCAATAATTTAGATGGTACCTAAGGAGTTTCGCAAGTTTAACAATCAAATTGTAAACTCGTGCATAAAGAAAATCAAGGTTTTCACAAGGTTGATCAATTAACTGATGATCACACGAGGGAGGACATATAGTTTCAAAGATCCAGATACTCGAACCTAAGCCAGTCAAGGATGACGGTTCAAGTTTTTGCTTAACTAGAAAGGATATTGAGTAATTGGTTTCCCTGGTATTACTCAATGAAAAAGATCTAAGCAATGAATGATAAAACGCAAGGATTGTGAGAAGATCAAGGTCATTAGACATTATCTAATGGTTTGAAAGGAGATACATAGTCTTGCTATGATTTTTAGTATTAATCATACATCATATCTTTCTTATTCCATATAGTAGTGGTGCTTCATGATGCATCACATGTTGTATGGTACAATGCATATGCACATGGGATGGTGGAAATGGTGCATTTGTATGGTGCACAATGATGCATAATTAAGTATGGTGCATACAAGGTGGTTGCACATGATGGTTTGTGGAATTCTCAAAACCTTGCAATATGCATGATGCATCATTATTTAGGTTGTGAGCAAGAATGAACAAAAAATTTCAACATGAGTAAGGAATATCTAAACTTTGCAAGGAGGATAACTTGGTCTCGAAGAGATGCTAACAAGGAATGCCACCTTTAAGATGACCGAGTTCATGAATCCGTGAGACGAGTGTTGGCAAGAAGGATGGGAAAAACACTACAAAATCTTAATCATCGTTAAGATCGAGATCACACTAACTTACTTATCTATTTCTTCGTTGTACTTCTTTCCAAGCTCCTCTCAGGTTGTCGTAGTGGAAACGATCGATCTTGAGCATCTTATTCCTATGGCTATCTATGCATCTTGTGTAAACCGTGACAAGAAGTTTGCAACTGCTAAAGTGAGTTGAAGATCTTCACTTGAAATTGTTGGATCGAAGAGCATGTGAAAAGCTACCAGAGGGGGTGAATGGTAAATTAAAACTTTTTCAGCGGAAGACAAAAACCCCTCAATAGAAAATCAATCTGTTAAGAAATCGTGTGTGCAATTGATATAAACCTGTTCAACCATGACAAAAGTAGTATATATTATATAGAATCAAGTAACTAAAACATGACAAAAAATCACGGAAAACCATCGAGAAAAACTCAAGTTATGATCGAAAGATCGATCAAAGGTCAACCTACTCTACCTAAGTAAAAACAGATCTGCAACACTGCAAAGAAACTCGTGTAGGTCCGAAACCACAAATCCAATGATCATGAATTTTTCACAGATGATAGATAATCAAGTTGTTATGACAACACCAAAATAATCACTTCAATTGGATCTGTAAAACTTGAGTAACAATAAAACCACCAAAGCAATGTAGTGATGTGTAGAAACTCGACGAGAAAAACTTGTCTGAAACAAGTCGGACGAACAAGGCACAAAAGCTCCTTCAAACTACGAATTTTATTGATCAAAACACAAGAGGAACAGTCCAAAGTCGTTTCTCCACGAGCTCTGGTCTCCCTTGCTTATATAACCAGCCCTGAGGCCAACACAATTCAAACTAGGACTCTAATCCTACTCAGTTTCAACTGAAACTTTTCATAGCTGCTGAAGACTCTTCTATACGCAGATAGAAGAAATCTTAACACTTCCAAACACCTTAGTAACGTATCCCACATTACTAAAATAACTCAACTTAAGGAACCACATGAAATCTAACAAAAAAAACTCAAAACTTTCCATCAATGAAGCCTGAGGCATAATCCAGCCAGTTGGACCTTTCTGCCAAATCTTTACGTCCACTTCTCTTCATCACGCCTTGGAACTATGTTGCCATGTCCATGCACTCCATGCACACATGAAAACACCTCCAAACAATGTCCACAATACCTTCATATGCATTGTTCTTGACCCAAACATGTTGCGTGACCTCCCGATCAACTCAACCACAATTCATCTTGAACTTGGTTGTTGAACCTCATCTTCTACCTAAGACTAGTTCAATGGATTTCCTTCACCCGCCATGTCTTGACCTCAAGCAACACCTGCACATGAATAAACAACCATTCTTCCGAGCACAAGTCCTCGACTTGACTCACATTAGTTCGAAAACCACAACACCTTACGTGAGCACCTCACATAAGCATGTTGCAAACATAGCAAGATAATACAAACCTTAACCACCAAAACACACCAAAAAATTAGAAAATGAATACTAAGCAAACCTTACCATAAGCGTAAAGAAAGTTTGAAACATTACAAGTTAAAAGAAGAACCACTGCGATCTTGCATAGGACCTTGCCAAAGCTAACCAGATCTTACGCTGGACCTGCCAAAGCTAACCTGACCTTGCGCTAGACCTAGCCAAAGTTTGTCGGGCCTCACGTCGGACCTAGCCAAAGCATGTCAGACCTTGCACCGGACCTACCCAAAACATGTCGGACCTATCATCGGACCTTGCCAGAGCTACCCAAAACAAGTCAAACCTATTGTCGAACCGTTCCGGAGCTACCCAAAACATGTCGAACCTATTGTCGGACCTTGTCAGAGCTCGGACCTAAAGTCAGACCTCGATGAAAAGGGTGTTTTGGCAATACTTTTATCCTAATAGCTAATGTATTCATCACACATAGGTCTCACAATCTCCCCCTTGATGCATGCATTGGCAACACCACTTAAAATCCGAACATTGGCTTATTCACATGAAAAATTTTGAAAACAATTTTCTCCCCCTTTTGAAAATAAAATGAGAAAGATGTTTCAAAAACAAATATTTCTCCTCCTATACATATTTCTATACATATCTTTCCCCCCTTTGACAATGTATTTAGCAAGGTTCAAAAGAGAAATTTCAATAGTTATGAGCATATGTTAACATATACATATAAAACAAAGCTCATCGAAGTCGTACTATCAAGTAACTTACACTATCACATCAATGAGATACATAAAGTAGTGTAAGCCACGCTAGGGATCAATTGTAATTTCTAATTTAAGCAAGTCATGATCTCACAAACTTAACTATTTCAAAAACCTGAAAGCGTGACACGTGTTGCTGCTTTTTATTATTTTTCAAAGCTCAAATTCAGATCATATGACATTTGCAAGAGATTGTATGGTGCATCTGCCTTATTCTAACCAACTAAGCCAAGCCTATGTCATTTGACAATCAGAAGCTTAAGGACATGGTTTTAGTCATAGAAAACTCCTTCCAAGTTCATATCAAAGTGAAATGATAAGCAATCTCAAAATAAGAAGTGTGATGCATGCATATTCTGTTGATCTTTTCTCAAATTTTCATTTGAACATAAAAACTCAACATGTGAGTTGATTACTTGATTAATTCACCATGATTAAAAGCACTTGTGAAAATGCAACAAGTTCAAAATAGCAAGTAAGTTTGATCATGACCAATTTTTGTGTAAGTAATTATTCCAATTGCTAATCATGGCAAAAACTTCAAAATGTATAACACGAGTAATGTAGCAAGAACATTCAGCATGTAAAAGGAATCACAAAGTCATATATGTATGAAATACTATGCTCATTATTTTAAATTCAAATTCGATTTCCCATGTTTCAAAACTCCCCCTCAATTTAAGCCATGAGGATGCATAACCCCTATTTCACTACGGATGAAACAAAAATGAGTGAAATCCAAAGGTTTTGTGAAAATGTTAGCCAATTTTTCTTCGGTATTGACATGGTGAAGCACAATGTTTCTTTTTTCAATATTATCACGGAGAAAGTGATACCTAATGTCAATGTGCTTTGTTCTAGAATGTTGCACGGGTTTTTAGCAATTAAAATGGCACTAGTGTTATCACTAAACAGTGGAACACTATCCAGATCAACCCCATAGTCCTTAAGTGTTTGAACAATCCAAAGAATTTGTGAGCAAGCGCTAGCAGCAGCTACATATTTAGCTGCGGTGGTGGATTGTGCAACTGAATTTTGTTTTCTAGAGGACCAAGCAACAAATGAATTACCAAGGAATTGACAAGCACCCGAAGTACTTTTCCTATCAATCCTACAACCCCCAAAATTAGCATCCGAAAAAGCTTTCAAAGTAATGATTGAGGAAGAAGGAAGAAAAATGCCAAATTATTGAGTTCCATGTAAGTACTTGAGAATTCTTTTGACGGCTTGGCGATGTGAAGCACGTGAGGAAGCTTGAAACCGTGCAAAAAGACATACGCTGAATTGTGTGTCCGGTCTTGATGCCGTGAGGTACAAAAGTGATCCAATTATACTTCTATATTCTTTTTTATCAACCAGGTCACCATCTTCATCAAGTTCAAGTGTTGATGTTGTTCCCATAGGTGTCCGAAGAGGCTTGCTTTTGTCCATGTTCAAACGCTTAAGAAGGTCTCTTGTATACTTCGTCTGATGCACAAAAGTACCCTCCCTGGTTTGCTTGATTTGCAGCTCTAAAAAGTACGTGAGTTCTCCCATCATACTCATCTCAAATTCTGAGCTCATCATAGCTGAAAACTTGGACACAAGATCATGAGAAGCACAACCAAAGATAATATCATCCACGTACACTTGGACGAATAATGAGTCATTGCCATGCTTAAGCAAAAAAGAGTTTTATCAACTTTGCCCATAGTAAAATATCATACCATGCTCTAGGGGCTTGTTTAATACCATACAAAGCTTTGGACAGTCTGTAAACATGATTAGGAAATTTGGATTTTCAAAACCTGGCGGTTGCTTAACATAAACCTCCTAATCTATATAGACATTAATAAAAGCACTTTTTACATCCATTTGATATAACTTAAAGCCTTTTGAAGCAGCAAAAGCTAACAAAATTCTTATGGCTTTTAATCTAGCAATAGGAGCAAAAGTTTCACCAAAATCTAGACCGTCAACTTTTGTGAAACCTTGAGCAACCAACCTAGCCTTATTCCTAACCACGACCCCATCCCCACTTCGTTTATATTTAAACATACATTTAGTTCCAATTAAATTGTGTCCTTGAGATGGAGGTACAAGTTTCCAAACATTATTTCTTTCAAAATTTTCTAACTCTTCTTGCATGGCAATAATCCAAGATTCATTAGTGATTGCGTGTGATATATCTTTGGGTCCAAAAGAAGCAACAAAAGTAGAAAGCATGAGAGTTTGGATTGAAAAACCTGGACCATGTGACTCGTTTGTGCAGACTTCCAATAATCTATTGTGGATGGTGACTTTTGAGCATTCGGATGGGAGTAGACACTTCTGAAAGCATCTAGGCCCCCATGAGGTATGGTTTCGGTGATTAATGACAACCATTGGATTTTACTAATGAATTTGTGAATGCAAGGTCTCCCATATCACTCAATCAAATGAAATCTATATGAATATGAACATCAACCACTGATCATTGGAGACCCCTAAACAATCATTTTATGAGATCAATCAATGTTGTGAAGATTAGAAGTAAGAGCTCATATGTCAAAGTCATTCAACCATAATTGACAACACTCAATGCTTGAAAATCATCAGAAGTATATTTCCAACAAATGTCTAAGAGGTCAATCGAGCAAAATACAAAAGAATCACTTAGAACAACTCGAAGCAAACAAAATCAACTCACCGGATCAACCGATGTTTCCAGAGAACAACACATCGGTCGAGTTGATTCAGCAGAGGAAGAAGACCTCAGAACAAAGTGCTCATCGGATCATTCGATGTTAAGGGCAATGATACATCGGTCCATCAGTATAGTATGCAATATCCTTGGACCAAGTGTAGCACCGGATCATCCTATGTACAACCTTAAACACATCGGTCAATCACTCCAGTAAGCATCATGTCTGAACCAATTCTGGAGGAAGTGCCACCGGATCATCCGATGAGAAGATAAGTGCAACATCGGTCTAACAACGGTCATATCTGACACAGTGACATCAGCTATTTTAGCTTTGACCGATGATAACTGAAGGGGAGACATCGGATCATCCGGTGTTCGTAGAGAAGTGATGTCAGCCTACTTTTCCATTCGGCTATTTCGTGGAGGCTGGCTATTTATACCCCTTCAACCAGTCAATTCGACAAGTCTTGATCACCAGACATACTCTACACATTCTCAAGCATTCAAGACGTTGAGCTACCACTTCCATATGATTTTCACCACTTGTACACCAAGATATAGGCTAGAACTGGCTAGAGATAGTGCTTGTGTGCCTCCATTCTTGGTGATTGGAATCTCTAGTGTAGTGAGAGCTGTAGGGAGTGTCCCTTGGTGTTTGTAATTGAGAGAGACTTCTGTAGCTTGCCAAGACGGTTGTGGAAGCCCGGAGGATCAAATTTGTACAAGGCTTGAGCTCCACCTTGCCGAGGTTGGCAAACGGAGAAGAATAGTGAAGATCCCTAGTCTCAGTGACTTGGGTGTGGCTATACCCTTTTGGTGGGTGCCACAACATGGATGTAGGAAGATCTTGACGATCTTGCCGAACCACGGGATAAATCCTCGTGTCTCCTCGGGAGTTTGCATTCTCTTCCTCTCCCTTACACTTATGCATTTCGTATATCGCAAAGTTACTATTCACTTGAATGCATAGGTAGTTTGCTTAGGGAATTGGGCTTTTAATAATTAAGTTTTATTGCCTTAATTTTTGAAAAGAAGCCCAATTCACCCCCCTCTTCGGCATTCGATCCTTACAATTGGTATCAGAGCAAGGTTGCTCATAGGATCATTCTAGCTTCACCGCTAGAGAGCTAAAATGGCCAAGGTTGGGGGTTCGGTTCCTATCTTCGAGGGCAAGAACTTTGCCTATTTGAAAGCACGCATGCGCGCTTATCTAGAGGCTATTGCTCCCGAAGTATGGGAAGCGACCCACGCGGGGTTTGGTGAGCACAATTATATTGGTCATCAAATTAAGTGGGATATTAAAGCTAGGAATGCAATTTATGAATGTATTAGTCAAGATGTGTTTGCTAGAATTGCTAGCAAAGAAAAGGCTTGTGAAATTTGGGCTTGCTTAATAGAAATTCACGAGGGATCTTCTCGTGTCAAGGAACTAAAATATCACATGCTTAAAGCCAAATATGATGAATTTAAAATGCTACCTCATGAAAATGTCAATGAAATGTTCTCTCGCTTGAATGTGCTTATTGAAGAAATTAATGCTCTTGACATTGCTTCTCTTGGCAAGGGACTCATCAATCGCAAGATTCTCATGCTCCTTCCTAATCCAAAGTACAACATCATCAAGTCCATGCTTCAAAAAGAATCTCTTGACCATATTGAAGTTTCAGAACTTATTGGAGAGATTCACGCTCATGAGATGAGTGTACTTGGGATGATGGAGCAGTCATCTTCAAAAACAATTGCTCTAAAGGCCTCCACCAAGAAAACAAGTCTCAAGAAGAAGAAGGTGGTTGAGCCTAGCTCAAGTGAAGAAGAGCAAGCATCAAGTGAAGATGACGATGATGAGCTTGCATTGATGATGAGAAAGTTCTCAAGCTTGAACTCCAAGATTACTAATAAGGGATACACCTTTGATCCCAAGAAGAAAGCGTTTTCTACCAAGGAGAGATGATCACATGACTTGCTACACTTGTGGTGATCAAGGCCACATCTCCTATGATTGTCCAAAACCGAACAAAAGAGGAGAGAACCACAAGAGCAAGCATCGCAAGCTTGAAGATAGTGAAGATGATGAAGAAGAGGCCAAACACAAACCAAGATCCTTTGGGAATAGGAAACATGACAAGGGAAAGAAGGCAAAACTCTTCCCAAAGAAGAGAAATGGTCCACAAAAGGTGTTCTTGTGTGAGGCAAATGAATGGGTCACCGACGAAGAATCAAGTGATGAAGAGAGTGAAGCGGAAGAAGAAAGTTTGGCCGGCCTTGCCATTGCCAACGATGATGACTCACCTCTTCATCCACCACCCATGTGCCTCATGGCTAAAGGTAACACCAATGTATGTGATGATTCTAGCGATGATGAGCTTTCCCCTGATGATTTAACTTCATTAATAAATGAATATCACACTATAATTAAGAGGGAAAAGAGTAAGGTTAAGGCTCTTGAAGAAACTCGTGCTAAGCTTGAGAGTGCTAACCTTGACTTGCTTGACAAGTATGAAAGCATACTTAAAGAGCATGACACGCTCAAATCCCATGTCAAGCAAGTTGAGGAGGATAAGGCTCAAATCAAGCTAGATCATCATGAGCTTGACTTAGCCCACCAAGCAGTCTTGGGAAAGCACAATGAGTTGATCCAAGAGCATCAAATACATAACCTTGCTCATGAAGCGCTTGATCAAGAATTTGAAAATATAAAGAAACAAACTCTTAATGATAAGGTATTCATTACTTCTCATGCCACTAATGCCTTGCACAAGTCTTTGCCTTTGAAAGAGAACACTAGGGAGAAGGACTTGTTGGAAGAAATTGAGAGTCTCCGCACTAGTGTGGCTAGAATATCAAAAGGAGAAGTCAAGCACAAGTAAATCCTCTTCCAACAAGCAAAAGCCTTCAACAAGAGAGGACTTGGATCCTTCCCGGTGCCTAACAAAGGAAAGGTGCCCTCACCATAGCTTAGAACAAGCTTCATCAAGGAAGTTGGTTCTTATTGCCAACATTGTGAGGTCACCGGTCACCACACAAGGGAGTGTCCTCTTCCTAACCGACCTTCTCCAAAATTGCATACTAACTACAAATCTACTTTCAATGATCATTATTATCTCTTGAGTAAATTAGATGGCAAGGTGAAGGCAAGGTTCATTGGCAAAGACATGAAGGGCATGAAGGGGAAGCTCCCCAAGCAACTTTGGGTCCCAAAGACACTTGTATCACACATACAAGGACCTAAGTTGGCTTGGGTGCCTAAAGTTAAAAATTGAATTCATGTGTGTAGGTGAACTATAAAGCCAGAGGAAAGCATTGGGTACTCGATAGTGGGTGCACTCAACATATGACCGGCAATGATGGTATGTTCACCACCATAGAAAACCCCGACAATCATGAACAAGTCACCTTTGGTGATAACTCTAAGGGTAAGGTAATTGGGTTAGGTAAGATTGCCATTTCAAATGACTTATTTATTTCTAATGTATTGTACGTTAAGTCACTTAGTTTCAATTTACTTTCTATTGCAGAATTATGTGATCTTGGACTAACGTGCACCTTTAGCAAATATGATGTTGTTGTGAGGAGTGAAACAAGCCAATAACTAATCTTCAAAGGATTTCAGCATGGACATCTCGACCTAGTAGACTTCTCCAACAAGGATGCTAGCTTGACCACACCAAGACAAGTTTGGGTTGGCCATGGCATCGACGCATAGCGCACATAGGGATGAGCAAGCTCAAGAAGTCATTCAAGCTTGGGATGGTGACCGGTGTGAAGGATGTCACATTTTAGAAGAACAAGCTTTGTAGCGCTTGTCAAGCCGGGAAGCAAGTTTCTTCACACCACCCAATGAAGACAATGGTGTCAACCTCCAAGCCACTTGAGCTACTTCACATGGACCTCTTCGGACCGTCCACATATCAAAGTCTTGGCGGTAACCTCTATTGTCTTGTTATAGTTGATGACTACTCTCGCTATGCTTGGACTTTGTTTCTAGGTGACAAGAGTGAAACTACGGAAGTGTTCAAGACCTTCGCTAACCGCGCTCAAAGGGAATTTCAACTTCCCATCATCAAGGTACGGAGTGACAACGGCACCGAATTCAAGAACTACAACATTGGGGAGTGGTGTGACCGTGAAGGCGTGAAGCATGAGTTTTCGGCCACATACACTCCTCAACAAAATGGTGTTGTTGAAAGAAAGAACAAGACTCTCATCACTCTTGCACGAGCAATGCTTGATGACTATGGCACGTCGAAGAAGTTTTGGGCCAAAGCAATCAATACGGCGTGCCATGCCGCAAATAGGGTCTACCTACATCGACTACTTAAAAAGACCCCATACGAACTTCTCATTAGGAGAAAGCCCAACATCTCCTACTTTCGAGTCTTTGGGTGCAAGTGCTACATCTACCGCAAGAAAAGGCTCGGTATGTTCGAAAGAAGATGTGATATTGGTATATTTCTTGGTTATGCATCAAACTCAAAAGCATATCGAGTATTCAACCAAACCTTTGGTTTAGTTGAGGAAAGTTGTGATGTTGAGTTTGATGAAACTAATGGCTCCCAAGAGGAGAGTTTTGGTCATGATGAAATAGATGATGAGCCTCTACGAGAAGCTATGAAGAACATAACCATTGGAGACATCAAGCCTAAAGTTGAGGAGAGCCATGATCAAGGGGGAGCTTCAAGTTCCAACATCAACACTTCCATGGCGCCTCAAGTTGGCGAAGAAGAGAAGGATGATCCATTGCCGACATAAGACTCACAAGCCACACAACATCAAGAAGAAGAAGAAGTCCATGATCAAGTCCAACCACAAGATGAGCAACACGCATCACCACCGCCAAGTGCTTCACAACCACTTATGAGGCATGGACGCATCTCCAAGGCGCATCCGATGGACCAAATTATCGGAAGTCCGTCAAGGGGAGTAAGTACACGTTCTCGCCATTTCGCTTCATTTTGTGAGCACTACTCGTTTGTTTCATGTGTTGAACCCACTCACATTGAGGAAGCACTCCAAGACCCAAATTGGGTGATGGCCATGCAAGAAGAACTTAACAACTTCATTCGCAATGAAGTTTGGGTGTTGGAGGAGTGACCCAAGGACAAGAACGTCATCGGAACAAAGTGGGTGTACCGCAACAAACAAGACGAGCGTAGTGGTCCGCAACAAGGCAAGACTTGTGGCCAAGGGGCTCTCGCAAGTTGAAGGACTAGACTTTAGGGAGACATTTGCTCTAGTCGCCCGGCTAGAAGCCATCCGTATACTTCTTGCCTTTGCATCACATCATAATATTAGACTTTATCAAATGGATGTGAAAAGTGCCTTTCTTAATGGTTACATTAACGAGCTTGTGTATGTTAAACAACCTCCCGGGTTTGAAGATCCAAAGAATCCTAATCATGTGTATAGGTTGCACAAGGCGCTCTAAGGGCTCAAGCAAGCACCAAGGGCATGGTATGAATGACTACGGGTGTCGGTACCTTAACAACCATACACCCCCTAAGGTTACAAAGATCTCCAGGGAAGGACGTCTGCTCAAATTGAAGACCCTCGGGGGCCCACTTGTCAGACATAACCGGACCTGCTTCTCCAACATGGTTAACCCCTAGGTTGCCACGTGTACTGTCAGACCGGAGCTATTACCCGCAAGGGTGAAGCTCCGGGCTAGGTACTGAAACGGCACCTCCGGACTTAACCCCTGACCGAGAGAAGCTCCGGACCTGACACGTGCCAGGCCACCCCGGAGCTTCCCGCTTCCCACAAGCAAGCTCCGGAGCTGCCACGTGTCCATACGTCGGAGCTGACCACTTCAAACCTCCGGGAGACATTGTAACGGCTCCGGATCTTCGAAGGACAGCCGCGGACTTCAAGACCCGATTAATTGTCATTAATTCCACGTTAATGACACTTAATCGGACGATCTTAACACCTGTAACGGCACTGTCAGAGCCGTTACAGGGTTATTAACAACAATTAATCCCGTGTATCAATACTAGTAACCGCCAGGGCCACATGTCGGGCCAGGCTGACTTGTAACGGTTTGTCCTTGTACTATAAAAGGACAAACCTACGGTACACGAGGGGAGAGGACTCTCGAACGCTCTCCAGCACACAAACTAATACAACACAACACACCCGTGGAGTAGGGTATTACGCTCAGGCAGCCCGAACCACGTAAACCACTGTGTCTCTCTTGTCCAATCGTGATTCACCTTCTTGAGTCTCCGCGCGCCCACACCGAACTACAAACTCCTTCAACACTTTCATAGTGTCAGGAGATCTGCCGACTCCAACAGTCGACAGTTGGCGCGCCAGGTAGGGGCACCTGAGATTTTCAAGAATGGTGAATTCTGCGGCTGGATAATCCAACGGGCAACCTGCTGCTCAGGCTGTCGGAGGCAATCCCTCCAACATGCAGCCACCGGCAGGAGCCTCAGCACCAGCGGGAGTCACACTCCCACCACCACCATCTTCTCCGGCAAGACGCGCCGGGCAACATGATGGTGCGCCGACGTCACATACTGCACCGGCAAGTCATGACAACCCAGAACACGCGCTCCATGCAGCGCGTGCTCTTCTCCAGCGACCACCACCTCCGGATGCATCTCAAGGTGCCATGGAGCAATGGAGGGCTGATGTTGAGCATTTGGTCGCAGCAGCGGCCGAACGCCTCAACAACACGGGTCCACCTCCTTCAGGGCGGGCCCCGTCGCAGCGACGGACGTTGTCTGGAAGACTTGGTCCGCATGTCTCCAACAACCGAAGACGAGCTGCGTCACAGCAAGTGACGTCGTTGCCCTCTGGGGCACGATGCACCCATACCGCATCTCGGCTTTCGACACACGACCTCCGGGCAGAGCTTGATCGCCGATACCGCCAACAGGATGGCCGTGTCCATATCGAGCGAGCTCGAGAAAGACGAGATGCTCAAGACCTTTCTACTCTGGAAGGGGTAGGAGGAGGCTGTTCCGCCCTAGCCATGCACCTGCGCATGGTTAGATGGCCACAGAAGTTCCGGCCACACTTGCCGGAAAAATTCGACGGGACTGTCAATCCCGTAGTATTTCTTCAGATATACTCCACTGCAATCTTAGCAGCTGGAGGAAACGAGGCCGTAATGGCCAACTACTTTCCAGTGGCCTTAACTGGGACCGCCAGGTCCTGGTTTATGAGCCTTCCACCCAACTCTATTGACAGTTGGGAGGAACTGTGCCGTCAGTTCACTGCCAACTTCGGGAGTTCATACACCCGACCGGGCACTGAACTGGACCTTTTTGCGGTCGTGCAAAAAGGAGGAGAATCTTTGCGGTCATTCATCCAGAGGTTCTCTCAGGTACGTAACACAATCCCTTCTATCTCAAGCGCTTCTGTCATTGTGGCATTCAGACAGGGTGTGAGAGACAAGAAGATGTTGGAGAAGCTGGCGATCAAAGAGATCACCAGTGTCACGGAGCTCTTCAGCTTGGCAGACAAATGTGCCAGAGCTGCGGAGGGCCGTGAAATGCACTCCAAACCAGCCTTGGAGGATCATAAAAAATCCTCCAAAGAAGAAGCCGCTACCTCCGGGAGTGGTAAGAAGAAAAAGAAGACCAACGGCAAGAAGAAGCCGTCGGCCGGCACATCCAACGTTGCAGCCACTGCAACTCCTGGTGGCCGGGGGCCACGCCCTGAGAAGCGACCTCGACCGTCTTCCGAAGACGGTGGCAAATCCAAAATGTGGTGCCCCATTCACAAAACGGGCAGCCACAGGCTGGAAGACTGCCGGGAGGTCCATAACCTTGCCGAGCGCTACCACAAGCGCCGGGAAGGGTCTCCCTTCCGACAGAGGGAGGGAAAACAAAAGGTCGATGAAGCTCCGGCTGAAGAGGAGTTAGGGTTTCAGGACCCCAAAAAGGTCCTGAAAGCCGTCTACACCTCCGTCGACGATGACTCCGACGTCTCCGACAACGAGCGTCGGAAAACCATGAACACCATCTTTGGTGGATCATGGGACATCACTTCTCGACGTGTCATCAAGACTATGCGGCGGGATATGGCTGCTGTAGCTCCCACAGCTAGACCGGAGCCACATCGAAAGTGGATGGACACACCCATCACTTTTGATGCTTCGGACTGTCCTCAAAGCATGGTCGGAGCTGGCCAATTACCCTTGATGGTATCTCCCACCATCAACAACATCCAGCTCCATCATGTTATGGTGGATGGAGGTTCGGGGCTGAACCTTATAAGCTTTGAAGCTTTCACTAAGCTTCAGCTCCGACCTTCGGACCTCCAGCCCTCTCGACCTTTCTCCGGAGTAGGTCCGGGGGCCATTACCCCACTCGGAGCTATTACTCTCCCCGTTACCTTCGGGACCCGGGAGAAGTATCGCACTGAGAAGTTGGTCTTCGACGTCGCTCAGATCAACTTACCATTCAACGCCATCTTGGGTAGACCTGCCCTGTACAAATTCATGGCAGCTGCTCATTATGGATACCTGGTGTTGAAGATGCCAACACCAGTAGGCGTTCTCCGGATCCGCGGAGATCGCACTGCCGGAGTAACTGCTCTGGAGGAACTCCACGCACTCACCACAGCGCAAGAGGAGGACTCCAGACAGAAGCAAGCTCCACAACCTCCGAGCATTCGGCAACGAGGCTCGACCTCTGCACCCCGTGTGCAGCCAAGCGGCGACACCGACATTCCCGTCAAAGTCATCCAAATTGGTTCCGATGTCACTCAAACCACCAGCATATCGGGTGGATTGAATGACAAATAGGAACTCGCGCTCATCACTTTCCTCCGGGCTAATGTCGACGTGTTCGCTTGGCAACCGTCACAAATGCCTGGGATCCCCAGGGAAGTGATTGAGCACAATCTGAAGATTTACCCCGACGCTCGGCCTGTGCATCAGAAACCTCGGAAGCAATCTGTGGAGCGACAGAACTTCATCCGACAAGAAGTGAAGAAGTTGCTCGAAGCCGGATTTATCCGAGAAGTCTACCATCCAAAATGGCTGGCAAATCCAGTCGTTGTGCCCAAGGCCGGCGGGAAACTTCGGATGTGCATCGACTACACCACACTGAATAAGGCATGTCCAAAAGATCCATTCCCACTACCTAGAATAGATCAGATAGTGGATTCCACCTCCGGGTGTGAGTTACTGTGTTTTCTAGACGCATATTCTGGATATCATCAAATCAGGATGTCTAGGGAGGATGAAGAGCATACTTCATTCATCACAGTAGATGGATTGTATTGTTACACAGCCATGCCTTTTGGTCTCAAGAATGCAGCTTCAACTTTTGTACGAGCTATGTACAAAACTCTTGAAGAACTCATCAGAGACATAGTGGAAGTGTACGTCGATGACATCGTGGTCGAAGTCAAGAACAAGGAGTCCCTCTTGGACACCTTGCAGGCTGTCTTCGACAAGTTGCGAGCCACCCGCACGAAGCTAAACCCAGACAAGTGCGTCTTCGGGGTTAGTTCCGGAAAGCTTCTTGGTTTCCTGGTAAGTCACCGGGGCATAGAGGCTAATCCGACGAAGATAAAAGCCATTGAAGACATGCGGCCACCAACCCGCATCAAAGACGTCCAAAAATTAACTGGATGTCTAGCAGCCCTCAGCCAGTTCATTTCAAGACTGGCGGAAAGAGCACTTCCCTTCTTCAAGTTACTGAGGAAGACCGGACCATTCCAATGGTCTGAAGAAGCAGAGAAGGCATTCCAGGAGCTGAAACAGTTCCTCACCACCCTACCAGTCCTGGTAGCTCCGAACCCTGGTGAGCCTTTATTGCTTTACATTTCAGCTACTGACGAAGTCGTTAGTATGGTTCTAGTTGCGGAGAGACCGGAACTACCCAATACTCAGGAATCCAGACCCCTTCGGGAGGGTCCGGAGGTTCCTGAAAGCGGGTCTGGGTCCCAGCTCCCAGACTTGAACCCACAAGAAGCCACTGTAGAGGACCCGGATCCCTCCGAGAGGATCCAGGTCATTCATGAAGAAGCTCCGGGTTCCTCCACCCAGAACCCGGAGGTCCCCGAAGAGAGTCTGGACCCCTCCGAGAGGGTCCGGATCAATGAAGAGGAAGCACCGGACCCCTCCGGGAGGGTCCAGACCATTCAACGCCCGGTATACTTCATCAGTGAAGTGTTACATGATGCCAAGACTCGATACCTAGAGGTGCATAAACTGCTTTATGCAGTTCTTATTGCCTCAAGGAAGCTTCGACACTATTTCCAAGCTCACAAAGTCTCGGTGGTGACCTCATATCCACTTCGAGCGATCCTGCATAATCCCAATTCAACTGGGAATATTGCAAAGTGGGCAGCGGAATTGGCTGAATTCGATCTTGAATTCATTCCGAGACAAGCAATCAAGAGTCAAGCGTTGGCAGATTTCGTGGCAGAATGGACTTCCTCTCCATTAAACCCTGGGGGCCCCAGCGAGCAGAAGACGGAACCTCAAGTTCCAATCTTCACTAAGCCTCATTGGACCCTTAACTTCGACGGCTCCATGCAGAAGCAGGGAGCCGGAGCTGGAATCCTTCTCCTCGCACCAACCGGGGAGAAGGTGAAATACATGGTACACCTTGACTTCAAGGCAACCAATAACATGGCGGAGTACGAAGCACTCATCTATGGATTAAAGGTGGCACTATCATATGGTGTCAAGCAGTTGCTGGTCAAAGGAGATTCACAACTTGTCATCAAGCATTTGAAGGGTGAATGCTCCTGCAATAATCTCCAGCTGGCTGCTTACCTCCTTGAAGTCCAGAGGCTTCAGAAGGACTTCGAAGTCCTAGACCTTCACCATGTTCAGCGTGCTCACAACGCTGAAGCTGACGAACTCTCGACCAAGGCGTCAACTGGAGCTCCGGCTCCTGACGGAACCTTTGTCCGGAGGTTGTCAAAACCCACAGTTCAGCCTGCCGAACTGAACGAAGGGGGCGAGATCAGCATCCCGAAGCTGACGGTCCTGATGGCCCTGTTACCATGGCAGCCATCAAGGGTCGTAGGTGCTGCCGGAAGCTCCGAGCAACCCAGCACGCAAGACTCAAATGCTCAAGTCAGTTCCGATGCATGGATCTCGGAGATCCGGAGCTACTTGAAAGACAACATCCTTCCTGACGATGATGTATCCGCTGACCGGGTAGTCAGATTGGCTAAAAGATACACGTTGGTAGAAGGGGATCTCTACCGGCGCGGTGCCAACGGCATCCTAATGCGGTGCATCACAAGGGAAGAAGGCTGCGAGCTCCTCGCAGAAATCCATGGAGGCGAGTGTGGGAACCACGCATCTTCCCGCACGCTGGTCGGAAAAGCCTTTCGGCACGGCTTCTACTGGCCTACAGCGCTCCAGGATGCCACTGAGCTAGTGAAGAAATGCAAAGCATGCCAATTTCATGCAAAGCAAATTCATACACCTGCTCAGTCCTGACAAATGATACCTCCTACATGGCCTTTCGCTGTGTGGGGGATGGACATCTTGGGACCCTTCCCAAGAGCCGTCGGAGGTTACAAGTTCCTGTACGTCGCCATCGACAAGTTCACCAAGTGGCCGGAAGCTACTCCTGTTGTGACGATCAACAAACAATCTGCAATCAATTTTCTACAATCCATCGTGAGCAGATTCGGAGTCCCAAATAAGATCATCACTGATAATGGGACTCAGTTCACAAGCTCCGCATTTCAAGGATATTGCGAAGACCTCGGTATACAAGTTTGCTACGCTTCTGTAGCTCATCCTGCCAGCAACGGGCAAGCCGAGAGAGCAAATGCAGAGATCCTTAAAGGACTCAAAACACGCACTTATGAGCGCTTGAAAAAGCACGGAGCCAATTGGATCGAAGAGCTTCCGCCCACTCTATGGGCCAACAGGACTTCTCCAAGTCGGGCAACCGGAGAAACACCCTTCTTCCTGGTGTACGGAGCAGAAGCGATCCTTCCTCCGGAAATCACCTTGGGTTCCCTCCGGGTCCGGACCTTCGACGAAGCCGCGCATGACCAGCTCCGGCGTGAAGACCTAGACCTCCTCGAGGAGGGAAGGTGCCAAGCAGCTGTTCGGAATGCCCGATACCGCCAAGCTCTACGGCGCTATCACCAGCGGCATGTACACAACCGACAGCTCGAGGAAGGCGATCTTGTGCTACGGAGAATACTATCCAGAGAAGGGCAAAACAAACTCTCCCCCGGCTGGGAAGGGCCCTTCCGAGTGATCAAAGTATCCCGTCCCGGAAGCGTTCGCTTGGCTACCGAGGATGGGACACCTCTCCCAAATCCTTGGAACATCGAGCACCTCCGTAAGTTCTACACTTAATTCCACGGAGGTGAGTCTGAAGTAACTTGAAATGTATGTTATAGAGTCATTGTACAGAGTCGGGTAGTTCCTCCGGGAGAGCAGCCGGACCTTTCCCGAAAGGTTTGAAAAGCTCATGCAACACTTGATACAGTCTCCGGACTAGAAGTGTGGCTAACTACCCTGGGTCAAACGAGAAACCAAACACACTTAGCCTGGTTCCGTACCCTAAGAGTGTACTTGTTTCCCCTGTACCCCGGACCTATAATGAAAGACATCTTCATGTGAAATAGACTCCACGTGCATTCATTTTTGCATAAGCTCGACATTTTTATTTTTCTCTTTCTTGTCTATAACAGAAACGTGCAATTCTTAAGAAATTCTAGTTTGACCGGTTTACGTACGATTCGAGTTGAATTGTCGGATTTTTTAGATTTAAATGTCGTCTGTGGCCAACTCGCCTGAAAGCCGCCAAGCCATTCTAGGGCCGGAGTGCGCTATCGACTTAGCCTGGTCAAGCACCCTAAGTACGCCACTCTACCTACATCCCGGCAGGCCAAAGTAAGGTGGGTCCGTGGACAATTGGGTCTAAAAGAAAAGACAATTCATCCAGTCGTATTAAAAATCGTGTTCAACTTAAAATTTTCTTGAGAACCGTAAGCCGCGACGAAGTTATAGACAAGGAACGAATTTTACTATTTTTCTTGGCTTAAGTGTGCAGGAAAAATAAACCCTACGTTGATGGAGAAAAACCGGAGCTAATCAAGCTCTGACTCCCACCAGGGCGTCAACCGTCGACGTTGACTAAAAGATGGTGAGAAGACCCCTTCACTGGAGTCTGTTGCCAACAAACTAAGTGTGGCAAAGGTCATTGCCGGAGCTGCTAAGATCCGATACCCTGGAGTATTAACTATCGACGCTCAACGTGTTGATAGAGGCTATTGCCGGAGCTACTAAGCTCCAGCGGTGGACAGTGCCGGAGCTTCTAAGCTCCGACAACTTCAGGGGACCTTCACTGTCAAAAACTTTGGACCTAAATTCCACAAGTTCGAAGCAAATTCGTCTTCAACAAAACTCAACATCCTCTTGGTACATGTCCACAATCAAATTGTGCACATCTACCAGGGGGCCAAGTGAAGATAAAGTTGTTGAAGACAGAGTTGAAGACAAAAAAATGAAATTCACAAAAAATTGGGGATTTCATTTCATCTGAAGATCGGAGATTACATCTGGAGACAAGGGATTACAAAATGGAGGAAGAAGAGAAGATACAAGTAAAGGCTAAGAGAGACGGTCCTAGACCCTATGGAAGAACTCGGCGACCTTCTGGGCGACCTCCGACACGCTGGCTCGGGTAGCTTCGCCTTCTCCTTCGACGGGGCCTTCAAGCACCGGGTCCAGAGGAAATCGAGGGTTCCGGCTGGTGTAGCACGTCAACACATACTCTGTGACGTTCCTAGCCAGGGATTGCCCCTCGACCTCCAGTTGGTCCGCGATGACGTCGCCCACCTTGGAGAGCTTGCTGCCCGCGGTGCTCAACGCTTGCAATGCAAGGTCCGGCTCCGACTCCGGATCATCCGGGAGCACGGGGCTGAAACCCATCGGCGCCAGCGCATCGTCGGCCTTGCCCAGGAACTCCCAAATCTGTAGGGAGTCCGCCTTCCTCAAGTTCTTCAGCTCCTCCAAGGATCTCCGGGCCGCCGTCAGCTCCGAATTCTCGCGGGCGAGGCGCTCAACTTCTTTGGCGTTTTGCTGGATCTTCGCAGCAACTCGCTTCTCAAGTCTTCCGAGCTCCTCCTCCCGGAGGTGGATCTTGTTCCGGCGGTCGACTAGGTCCTTCTCCCTAGCCTCTATTTTCTTCTCCCGGGCGACAAGGGCACACTCGTACTCGTAGAGTTCCTGCCCCCGCACCCAGGTCTTCTCCTCCTCCTCGAGGCAGCGCTCTTCCAATTTTTTAGTGCGCTCCTCGAGGCCCTTGTCCGCCAGAGCTGTTTTCTCGGCGAGCTCTTCCTCCCGTCGCAAGACGTCATCCCGTAGCTCCAGGAGTTTTTGCTCCTCATCCTCGAGCCGCCTTTCCCTTCCTTCAAGTGCCTCTCGGCGCTTGATGAGTGCGGTGCTGATGGCCTCGAGTTGATCGAACCGAGCGTTGGCCGCGTCGTTAGCATCCTTAGCTTGGTCATGGAACTCCCGGGATTGAGCGTCGAGGGCGTGAGTCATGCTCTCCCTCTCGTCCAGCAGCTCACCCCAGAGCTCCAGGCGGACCTTCTCCCGCCTGATCCATTCTTTGTCATCCGCAATCCTCGACTGCGCCAGCTTAGTCTCAAAGTGGAGCCGATTACGCCACCTCCTAAGGGTTTGGCGCTCCTCTTCAAGAGCTTTGCTGTCGTGGAAGAAGGCCAGTTGGACCTGACGTAGACTGGAGCAGGCGTTGTCGATAGACATCGACAGAGAGATGGGCTCCGGACCTGCTGGGGTCTCTTCCGCTGGTTCCAGCGGGTCTTCACTTACAAAAATTGGGTCCCACTCTACGAGAGTGGAACCCCGAGCTTCCAAAGCGCTAGGGCACTCCTCCGGGATGGCCTCAATCGCCACCGAAGGTGGTCCCGCCACCAAGTCTTCATTTGCCCCCTCAGGCTGGGGGCCGGCGACTTCGTTCAGGCACTCTGGCTCTGCCACGGGTACCATCGACGTCGTCGCCTCCACTGGCTCCGGCCGGGACACTTCTTCTGAGGGAGGCTCAAGCTCCCTCGCCTCTTCAGCCACCGGCTCTGCGGCCGGCGCTCCAACAATCACCGGCTCTGCAGCCGGCGCTCCAACAATCACCGGCTCTGCGACCGGAGTTTCGGAAGTAACCGGCTCAACTACCGGAACTACTTCAACTTCCGGCTCGCATGCCGGGGCTTCAGCTACCTCCGGCTCAACCGCCGGGGCTTCAGCACTTTCCGGCTCCGAAGCCGGGACCGCTACTTCCTCCGACTCAACAGCCGGAGCTTCTACTTCTGCAGCACCAGGACCCGGAGCTTCTACCTCCGGAACGGGTGCCGCTGGCGCATCTTCAATCCCGTGGTCTGGTGCTACCACGGGAACTTCTGGGGACGAGTCGAGGTCTATGACCACGACAGCCAGCGCCGGAGCTGTCGCAGCCTCCGCTTGGGGCGGCAGCGGAGCTGGAGCAGAAGCCCTCGCAGCCTCAGACACTGTAGCTGAGGGCGGAGCTTCACTCCCCTTATTGGGAACGCTGCAGATAAAGAATGAAGAAATTGAGCAAACAGTTGCTACAATTAAAAGTTAATCGAGGTAAGCAAGAAAAATTACCTTGGGAGGCTCACGCACCAGCTTGCGCGGAACCTCTTTCCCGGACGTTCCGGGCTGGCCACGGTCGGCGTAGGAGCTCCGGGAGGACTCCCAGGACTTGCCGTAGCCGCGGGCGTTTCCCGGGTCGGAGCTATCCTTGATCGAGAGGAACTCCTGGACCTGGAGGCCCTCACCGCTTCTGGTGCCGGAGTCACGTGCCCGGAGCTGGCACCTCCGGAGGGATCCACCACGGGGACAGTTGCACTCCGAGAGGATCCCACCGCCGGAACAGTAGCGCCACGGCGGCGGAGGATCTTCCTTCCTGAGGACGGGGAACTGGGGGGGGGGGGTGGCAAGCCCGACGGACCTTCCGTCAGCATGTCGCAGCTTTCTCTTCCGGCTCTCCGGCTCCTCCGCCAGCTCCTTGCCCTTGCCGATGACCTCAGCTCTTGGCTGAGAGACAGGGGCGGAGCCGCCTTCGGATAACCCGGGGATCGCCAGCCGGGCGGTTGATCTTCTCTCGACGACGCCAAGGTCGTCAAGCGCGGGCATCTTCCGCCGGAGCTCCCTGCTGAACTCAACTTCCACGTTCAGGGGGAGGAAAGCCGGCGGCGGAGTCAAGTACTCTCCGTCAACTTCGATGCCGTGCTGGAATTTCTTGAGGTGAAACTCCAAGGTCTTCCCCACCATGCTGGACTTCAACCCGGTCTCAACCCGGTCCTCGTCCATCACGCTGTTGAGGGCCCAGGCGAGCTTCTCCCTCCTCTTCAGCGGTGCCCACCTGTTGGACAGGAAGTTGCAGAACACCGCCTGGGGAGTCAATCCTCCCTCCACACATTGGCGGATCCTGGTCAGGACGGGGTCGAAAGCTGCCGCCAGCACCGGAACTTCGCTCCACACCGACGTGTCAATGCCGGGCAGACCGTCTGGCAACTCCAACCGCTCATGCTCCTCCACCCGAACGACTACCCAATCTTTCTTCCAGTCATCCCACTTCCTGGAAGGGAATGACCGGAGGTACTTGAACGGGCACTTCTTGCGCTTCACGAAGTAGTAGAAGCCAAGATACTCGTCGCTTCGGCCGGTGGTTTGGACGGTGAAGAAGGTTCGGAAGAGCTCGATGCAGGGAGGGATGCCCACCCACATCTCGCAGAAGTGGACAAAGATGGACACAAGGAGAATGGAGTGAGGGCCAAGGTGGTATAGCTGCAGACCATAGAAGTCCAGCAGCATCAAGAAGAAAGAAGAAAACGGTGGGATCAGCCCCACCATGGCGTACGAGGAAAAATACACCATCTCGCCGGAGTGCTCCTTTTTAAAGGGAAGCTCTCCGCCGGCGCGGACCGAACGGTTGAAGAAGTCCGAAGACCACCCCATGAGGGCTCGGACCTTCTTCAGATCGCTTTCCGTCTTCAAGCGACTCTCACGCAGACCCAACTCCATCGCAGCACAGTTAGGCAAGAGAAGAGGAGCAAAGTACAAGTCGGGAGTTTGAGCGCAAGAACAGATGGGAAGCGTAAAGAACTCCCGACGGTGCGCTTTCCTTCTTAAGTAAGCACTCGCAACGCTTGGATGGAAACTGCAGGAGAGTCAAGGATACTACTCAAGAATTCAACCCTGCCGATGACAAGAGGGCCCGGGACCACCCTGACGATCAAGTCGAGGTTCTTACCCAGGCGAACGGTTGTCATCACGAGGCGGGAAACCCAAAGGCGGCAACCTGACAAGGCGCGCGGAACCGATACGGTTTTCGTATCGGGAACTGGCAACTTTCAATTGCGAGAGATCTGCACGCCAAAGATCCTATCTGCCGCCTGAGGTGCGCCACGCGTCGGGATTTAACCGTAAAGCCCCGCCAACGGCACCTCCGAAGACCCTTGAAGACCCAGTTCAAGAGTCGCGAGTATGGACCCACCTCCGACGGAATGACTTCACCCCGGTGACTTTCCCCGGAGGTAGGTCCAGGGGGCCACTGTCGGTACCTTAAAAACCATACACCCCCTAAGGTTACAAAGATCTCAAGGGAAGGACGTCTGCTCAAATTGAAGACCCTCGGGGGCCCACTTGTCAGACATAACCGGACCTGCTTCTCCAACATGGTTAACCCCTAGGTTGCCACGTGTACTGTCAGACCGGAGCTATTACCCGCAAGGGTGAAGCTCCGGGCTAGGTACTGAAACGGCACCTCCGGACTTAACCCCTGACCGAGAGAAACTCCGGACCTGACACGTGCCAGGCCACCCCGGAGCTTCCCGCTTCCCACAAGCAAGCTCCGGAGCTGCCACGTGTCCATACGTCGGAGCTGACCACTTCAAACCTCCGGGAGACATTGTAACGGCTCCGGATCTTCGAAGGACAGCCGCGGACTTCAAGACCCGATTAATTGTCATTAATTCCACGTTAATGACACTTAATCGGATGATCTTAACACCTGTAACGGAACTGCCAGAGCCGTTACAGGGTTATTAACAACAATTAATCCCGTGTATCAATACTAGTAACCGCCAGGGCCACATGTCGGGCCAGGCTGACTTGTAACGGTTTGTCCTTGTACTATGAAAGGACAAACCTACGGTACACGAGGGGAGAGGACTCTCGAACGCTCTCCAGCACACAAACTAATACAACACAACACACCCGTGGAGTAGGGTATTACGCTCAGGCGGCCCGAACCACGTAAACCACTGTGTCTCTCTTGTACAATCGTGATTCACCTTCTTGAGTCTCCGCGCGCCCACACCGAACTACAAACTCCTTCAACACTTTCATAGTGTCAGGAGATCTGCCGACTCCAACAGTTGACAACGGGATTTCTTGATCATACAAGGATTCAAGATCGGGAGGGTGGACACTACACTCTTCACCAAAGACATCAACGGAGAATTATTTATTTGTCAAATTTATGTTGATGATATCATTTTTGGTTCAACTAACGAAGCTCATAGCCATGAGTTTGGCAAAATGATGTCTAGGGAATTCGAGATGTCAATGATTGGAGAGCTCAACTTCTTCCTTAGATTTCAAATCAAGCAACTTCAAGAGGGGACCTTCGTCTATCAAGAAAAGTATACCTAGGACCTCTTGAAGAAATTTGAGATGGGAGATTGTAGCCCAAGAAGCACTACAATGGCAACAAATTGTCATCTCGACGCGGATAAGGACGGTAAACCTATTGATCAATCTAACTACCATTCTATGATTGGTTCATTGCTTTATCTTACCGCATCTAGGCCCGATATCATGTTTAGCGTATGATTGTGTGATCGCTTTCAAGCGGCACCTAAAGAATCGCATCAGAAGGCGGTCTTTAGGATACTTAGGTATCTTAACCATACCCCTAGTGTGGGCTTGTGGTACCCTAAAGGTGCAAAATTCCATCTCTTGGGATACTCGGATTCAGACTTTGCCGGATGCCGGGTGGATCGCAAGAGTACCTCCGGTGGGTGCCACTTGCTTGGGTGTTCCCTAGTATCTTGGTCTAGCAAGAAGCAAAATTTCGTCGCCTTGTCCACGGCGGAAGCGGAATATATCGCGGCCTGTGCATGTTGTGCCCAAATTCTTTATATGAAGCAAACCCTTTTGGACTTTGGTATTAAACTTGGTTGTGTTCCTCTCCTTTGTGACAATGAAAGTGCGGTTAAGATAGCTAAAAACCCCGTTCAACACTCCCGCACTAAGCACATTGATATTCGCCATCATTTCTTAAGGGACCATGAAGCTAAGGGAGATATCTCATTGCGAGGTGTTAGGTCCGAAGAACAATTGGCGGATATCTTCACTAAACCACTTGATGAGAAAACTTTTTCTAGGCTAAGAAGTGAGTTAAATGTGCTAGATGCATCGAACGTCATGTAAGTTGCCATAATCATGTAAGAATGCATCTCATATAGGTCTTGTCTAACTTTCAAAGGATAGGGGTGAGCAAGGGTTGGCTTGGGATGGAGGCTCCTTTTGGGTTTTCCCAAGGCTTGGAAAGTGGCTCTCCCTGAAGAAGCCTTTGAAAGGTTCAAACTTGGCAAGATAGATTTACTTTATGTCTTGCATGATGCCTGCAATATAGACTTGCACTCATATTTAAACTTCTTGCATTATAAATTATTTGGCATTGCATACGGTAGATTGTCACAAAGGGGAGCCCACCTCATGAGAAAGAGACTTGTTTGAAATGCAATATCTCAACTCATATGATGTGGGAAGAACAAAATGTTAGGTGCGTTAATGCCTAAAGGAACATGCTTTTAAGAGATAGAAGGCTTCATCCTCTAGCTCACAAAGCATGGGCCTTACATTTTATTTGGATAATTTGCTCCCATTTTTTCCTCGGTGTTCTATTTGCTTTAAGGCTTAGCCAAGTTATTGGCATATTAGTATTTTTGAGGGGTAAGGGGTTGCCCAAGAAGTCCTAAGACATGTGTTTCTCATTGTTTGTTTGTTTGGTCAAAGGACATATATGGGATGTTGCTGTTTTGTAGTCATCGGATTATCCGATGCATAGGCCAGACCATCATCGGATCAGTTGGTGTTCAAAGACCAAGAGACAGTTCAGTCAGTAACACAAATCAACCGACAAGTTCATTCTGAGAAACATCAGTGCATCCGATGTTCACATTTCTGGAACTGTGCTAAAATCCACCGATGCTATTCCTTTCCACGTCGGTCCATTCGATGTCAATGGTACCTTTTGAATACCCTTACTGTGCCATTCGACCGATGCTTCTAACTTTTAACGTCGGACCATCCGGTGTTAAATTTTCAGCTAGGGTTTGGGACCCACTTTTTAAACGCCCCCTCGCCTCCCTCCGTTTCTCTCTCCCTGACCCCGACTTCACCTCGCCTGTGCCTCACCTCCGACACCGCCGCTCCGCTCGCCCTGCCTCCAGTCACCGCCCTCCGGCCGCCGCCGCCCTCCGGCCGCCGCCGCCGTCCGGCCGCCATCGCACCACCGCTCCAGCGCCGCTGCCGTCACTTCCTCCAGCGCCACCGCCGCCACTCCCCTCCACTGTTGCAGCCGCTCCACCCAAGCACGCCACCCTCACCGTCGTGGTGCCTCCCTCTCCGGCCGCCACTATGCCGCTAGGATTTCCGGCCGCGTCGATCTTCGTGTCACCATTCCGTGCGCCTGACATCGTCGACTACATTCTCGCACATCGTCTCATCACAATGGCTCGTGACAAGAAGGGAAAGGGCAAGGCCATTGGGGAGCCGGCCGCAAAGAAGCAAAAGATTTCGAAGGAGGAAAATAAGGCCTTGATGGCCGCTCACGCCGCCGAGGAGCGAGAGCATGGCCGAGGAGGATCTCTGTGGATCCGCGAGGCTCGTCAGAGGCAGCCTCCCGTGCTAGATGAGTCCAAGGCAGATGAAGAGCCAGAAGTGCCACTTGTTCGCCGGCGCTCAGCCAGGACCCGTGGGGGTCATCTGCCGGCAGTACCATGTTCGAGACCATCTGCTGTGGATCTTCGAGAGGACAGGGCGACCAGAGAGCCGTCTACGAGATGGACACCACCGTCCGTGTTGGTGAAGGTGTCTTGCTGATGGATTACAGGAAGATGAAGGCCAAGCAGCTCAGGAGACTTAGATGGAGCGTTTTGCTTGAGGAGTGGTTCCCGCAGCCCAGAGAGGCACTCGTGGACAGCCGGTTCTGGACCTTGACTCAGGCGTCACTGTACGAGATGTATAGACGCCGAGGCCACAAGCTCTTCTAGCACAACTTTCTGGATTGGGATCAGCTTGCCCTGGCAGCCGAGACAGAGATACGCCCCTACTTTGAGAGGTATCGAGGGCTGGTGGAGCTGATGTCCTGCGAGAGGAGTGCCTAGATGGAGGACTGGGTCCGCGTATTCTATGCTACCCTCTACGTCTCTGAGGGCCGCAGGTCTATAGACTTCATGTTCATGGGCCAGCACCATCACTTGACGAGACAGACTTTGGCACAGCTGCTAGGAGTGGATCTCCATGACACTTGCCTGCACGAGAGAGTGTATGGATAGGCAGACCCGCCGAGGAGGCCGCTCACTGGAGGAGTGGCACCACCACTGGAGGAGATACGCTCTCTGTTTGCACCGTCCTTCTCTCAAGACCAGCCGAGAATACCGGCACTGTTGACTCCAGCTGCACGCACAGTGCACCTTGCCTTGCATCGCACACTTTTGCCGAGGTCCGGATACCTAGAGGGGTTCACCAGCCTGCAGCAGACCCTCCTGTTCTACATCATGAACGGGATGGAGTTCGATATTGTGGACATCCTCATATGTGAGATGGAGGACGTGATCACTGATGGAGTGGGCATGATGAGGCAGCTTGTGCTTGGACACTGGATCAGCTACCTGCTCTCCATGGTTGTTCTTGAGGAGTCCGCCACGCGTGACAGTCTTACTGACGAGAGTGTCACACGGTTCAGCCACTACCATGCTCCAGCTCCTGGAGACTGCCACCTTGGCCGTCCAGTCGAGCGTCGGGTCCGTGCTCGGCTATCCGAGGAGGATTGGTCTGACCTGTAGAAGGAAGACGAGAGGCTTGCACAGGCAGAGGCTCAGGGTGAGGACCTTCAGCACATTTGGTCCGAGAGTGACACAGATGATAGTGTTGAGGAGTACTTCCCACCTCCTCCCTCACCCAGGCAGCACGACGCGGAGGCTGGAGGCTCGATCGTGCCCCCTCCTACTCCACCTCCCATCTTAGAGGCACAAGTCTCTCAGCCGTCCGAGCTCACATCCCTCCTCCAGCAGATGGTTGAGCAGCAGCGCCTGGACCGGCTTGCAGCTGAGCAGGCCCGAGCTGAGCAGGCAGCACGCCTTTTGGAGCTCCAGCAGGAGATGCAGCGCCAGACCACCCGTGAGAGGCGAGAGGACACTGACCGGCTGACGGGGCTAATAGACTAGATGCACCAGCGCTTCCTCGACCAGCAGCAGCAGACGCAGCAGGCGATGATGGGCATCCTGGGGTTGATCACCAACCTCTACACCCAGACCGGGATTGCCCTGCCGTCGCAGCTGCCAGGCTTTGCTCCACCACCACCTGTACTTGCTCCAGCTGCAGCTCCAGTGCCGAACACGCAGATCCCGTCGATCAGCATGTCTCCACTGCTTGCTCCGGGCGCATCGATCCACTCTCAGCTGCCGGCTTCGACGCTGTTCCAGCAGACGCCGGCATCCGTTGTTAGTGCCCTGTTGCCAGCAGCTCCGACTTAGCAGGCACCGACTACGGCTCCTACAGCTCCCTCTGCTTCTACTCCAGCCTCAGTCGCAGCAGCAAGCAGCAGCTCCGACGACAGCACCCCCGACGCTGACCAGTTCGTCATCGCTCCGAGCACTCAGGGTTCTTAGGCACTCGGATCCCTTTTTGGTGTCTTGATGCCAAAGGGGGAGAAGAGTTAGAGAGTCAGGGGGAGGGTTGCTTAGAGGGTTGCTTAGTCTCTGGAGGAGTCTCTATCTTTTGTAATTTGGTGTCTTTGGGGAGTCACTATCTTTTGTAATTTTGTGTTTTTGCTACTCATTTGCTATTCATTGAGTTAATCGATTGAGATTTCGCGTTATTAATCTCTTTTGAGTTTTCAAGTTTGAAATGCCATATCTTGTACTCATTGCATATCTTCTTATGTATCGTTCTATCAAATTCATTATTATGCTTCACTCGTTGTGTTGTCATCAATCACCAAAAATGGGGAGATTGAAAGCATCTAGGCCCCCATGAGGTATGGTTTCGGCGATTAATGACAACCATTGGATTTTACTAATGAATTTGTGAATGCAAGGTCTCCCATATCACTCAATCAAATGAAATCTATATGAATATGAACATCAACCACTGATCATTGGAGACCCGTAAACAATCATTTTATGAGATCAAGCAATGTTATGAAGATTAGAAGTAAGATCTCATATGTCAAAGTCATTCAACCATAATTGACAACACTCAATGATTGAAAATCATCAGAAGTATATTTCCAACAAATGTCTAAGAGGTCAATCGAGCAAAATACAAAAGAATCACTTAGAACAACTCGAAGCAAACAAAATCAACTCACCGGATCAACCGATGTTTCTAGAGAACAACACATCGGTCAAGTTGATTCAGCGGAAGAAGAAGACCTCAGAACAAAGTGCTCACCGGATCATCCGATGTTAAGGGCAATGATACATCGGTCCATCAGTACAGTATGCAATATCCTTGGACCAAGTGTAGCACCGGATCATCCGATGTACAACCTTAAACACATCGGTCAATCACTCCAGTAAGCATCATGTCTGATCCAATTCTAGAGGAAGTGCCACCGGATCATCCGATGAGAAGATAAGTGCAACATCGGTCTAACAACGGTCATATCTGACACAGTGACATCAGCTATTTTGGCTTTGACCGATGATAACAGAAGGGGAGACATCGGATCAACCGGTGTTCGCAGAGAAGTGATGTCAGCCTACTTATTTCGTGGAGGCTGGCTATTTATACCCCTTCAACCAGTCAATTCGACAAGTCTTGATCACCAGGCATACTCTGCACATTCTCAAGCATTCAAGACGTTGAGCTACCACTTCCATATCATTTTCACCACTTGTACACCAAGAGATAGGCTAGAACTAGCTAGAGATAGTGCTTGTGTGCCTCCATTCTTGGTGATTGGAATCTCTAGTGTAGTGAGAGCTGTAAGGGAGTGTCCCTTGGTGTTTGTAATTGATAGAGACTTCCGGAGCTTGCCAAGACGGTTGTGGAAGCACGGAGGATCAAAGTTGTACAAGGCTTGAGCTCCACCTTGCCGTGGTTGGCAAACGGAGAAGAATAGTGAAGATCCCTAGTCTCGGTGACTTGGGTGTGGCTATACCATTTGGTGGGTGCCACAACATGGATGTAGGAAGATCTTGACGATCTTGCCGAACCACGGGATAAATCCTCGTGTCTCCTCGGGAGTTTGCATTCTCTTCCTCTCCCTTACACTTATGCATTTCGTATATTGCAAAGTTACTATTCACTTGAATGCATAGGTAGTTTGCTTAGGGAATTGGGCTTTTAATAATTAATTTTTATTGCCTTAATTTTTGAAAAGAAGCCCAATTCACCCCCCCCCTTGGGCATTCGATCCTTACAACTTCACACGTTCCTTATTCTTCATATTCATCACAAATTGAAGAACTTGTGACTTGAGGATGATCTGTACTAGCTGCAGTAGTTGTTGGTTCTCGTAGTGGTGCAAAATCAGCAGCGTGATCAACGTCATTTGCTTCTGAATTTTCGGGCAACAGCACCACTTCTTCGTCTTCTTCGATAAAAATACTCTCCCCTGCGGATATAGATCTGGAACTGCAATATTAGAGCTAGTACCTGAGCTAGCTTCATCACAAGAAACCTCACAAGTCTACAAAATTTTGTTAGTGTCAAGTAAAAGCACACGGTAGCCTCTAGTATGAGATGGATAGTCAAGAAACATGTCATAAACAGATCTAGGTTGAAATTTATCAAGATTACAATGTTTCTTAAAAAAGCATTTACAACCAAAGACCCTAAAGTATCTGACACTAGGCATATGTCCAAACCGAAGTTCATATGGTTTTTTTCCTAGTTTAGCACGCAAGCCAACTCAATTTGAGACATAACAGGCAGTTGTGATTGCATCAGCCCAAAATTTTCTAGGAGTTTGATATTCATCTAGCATAGTCCTAGCCATCTCAACTAAGGTTCTACTCTTTCTCTCGAGGTACATAGGGTGAAGAAAATTGATGATCTATTCCATTTTCAACACAAAAGTGATCAAAAAATTAATTTTTAAATTTGGTTCCATTATCACTTCTAATTGATTTCAAAGATCCTGGGTGATCAATTGATAATCTAAGAAATAAAGTTCCAAAGTGACTCAAAGCTTCATTCTTAAGGCAGTTGTCACATGAAGTTTTTTTCTTAGTTTGCAATTAGAACAATATTTAACTTTATGAGAACCTAAAGCGTTGTTCAAAACTGAAATTTCATTCATAGCATCATGTAGCTTCTTGTTAAGATCAACACAAATATAACAATGCAAATCAATTGTAGAACAGCTAGCATCTTTCATGTTTTTATCATTAAGTGCAACAAGCTTTTTGTTCTTTTCAATTTCAAGTTCAATCTTATCAAGTGTGGAGGTGTGCGCACTTCTTAAAGAGCACAATTGTTCATATATAAGTTCACATGAGGAATAAGAATGATCACTAGGAATCAAGATTTTAGACAATTAATTTCAGATTCTAGTTATTCAATTTTAACAGCATTGTCCCCTAAGTTTTTTGTCCTTTTTCTTAACTATCACAATGGCACAAGAAATAGCATCACACATTTCTTCGCAAGTGGGACACACCTCTTCATCGTCGTTGTTGTGTTCTGCCTCCTCCATACTTGATCTTGAGTTGCTCGTCATGAAGCACATATTTTCCAAATTCTCTTCATCTTCATCACTTCCGATGTCCACGTCGCTCGAGCCAAGTTCTTGAAGTGCAGAGATAAAACTGATCACCAATTGGCAATGTCAAAGCTTAAGAATGACACTTCCCCCGGTACTATCAAATGTAGCCCGCGGAGGTTCTTGTATTGGTTTGGGCACGCATAAATCATGAACAAGATGGCGACATAGGAAATTTATGTGGTTCGGGCCGCCTCATCATAATACCCTACTCCATGGGGTGTTTGTCGTTGTATTGAGGACCTCTCTTCAGTAGGCAGGCGTATGAGCTTATATCCCTATGTATCGCGCAACCAGTCCTTTTGTAGTGTAAGGACTGTCTGTTACAATATTTTCATGGCCCAACATGTGGCCCTGGTGATTTACTGACCTAATACATTGTATATTGGTATTAAGCATGATTAATAGTGTGATAACGTGCCATAATGTCCATGTTACTCCTATTAACAGTGCACTAATCGTGTGTCACTAATATAGCATTAATGACACGTAATCAGGTCTTGTAACTGCCGCTTTAACAGTCCCTTGAATGTCCGTGTTGTGGGAGATCCGCCTGTGTTTCTGTTGGTGGTGTAGGTCCGGAGGCTCCACACGTGGCAGCTCTGGAGCTTCCCCTTGCAGGGAGGTAGCTCCGGAACCGCTATACACATGTCAGCAACGGAGCTTCCCTCTACTGGGGGTTAGGTCCGGGGTCGTTATACACATGTTGATTGCGGAGCTTCCCTGTGTTGGGAGTTTAGCTCCGGACTTACATTACACGTGTCAATCCAGGAACTACCCATATGAGGGATGCGAGTCCTGTGTAGTATGATGTGTGGGGCCTAAGGAGACCATTAACTTTGACAGGTGGAACTCTCTTGCACTTCTTGCGATACCGTGGGGTACCCGGTACGTAGGGTACCGACAGTGGCCCTCTGGCCCACTTCTGGGAGAAACCCTTTTTGTTAAGTTATTCTACTAGAGGTGGGGGCATCCTTGATTCCCGCGCTTCGACTTCAAAAGTCTTCTGATGTGCCATTGGGGTGATGGTATGAGACTAAACCATCGATGCGTGGCTTGTTATGAATGCGGCAGATGAGATCTTTGAGTGTGGATCTCAAGCAATTGAAGGTCGCCAGTTCCCAATACAAAAATTGTATCAGTTCTGAGTGCCTTGTTATGGTGCCGCCTTTGGGTTTACCACCGCCCATCATGACAACGGTTCGCCTGGGGAAATAACCTCGATCTCTTTGTCAGGGTGGCCCAGGCCCATTCGTCATTGATGGGGTAGATTTTTGAAATGTGACCCTGCTCTCGTTGCGGTTTCCATCCAAGCGTTGTAGAGGCTCACTTAATAAGGAAACTATGCACAGTTTGAGGACTCTTTACGCTTTCGATCAAACTCGCACTTCGGAGCCTCCCAAACTTCGCCTAGCTTTCCCTTCCTTTGCTCCACTTTGCCGCGATGGAGTTGGGTCTTCCCAAGAGCCGCATCCAGAGCAATAACAATCTGATGAAGGTCCGAACCTTCATGGGATGCTCCAGTGACTCCTTCAACCACCTAGTTCGCGTCGACAAGCTCCCTTTCAAGAAGCAGCGCTGCGGGGAGATGGTGTATTTTCCGGCGTACGCCATGGTGAGACTGATCCCACCATTCTCAAGCTTCATCCTGATGCTGCTGGACTTCTATGGTATCTAACTGCATCACCTCGGCCCGCACTCCCTTCTACTCGTTGCCACCTTCATCCACTTCTACGAGATGTGGGTGGGCATGCCTCCCTGCGTTGAATTGTTCCAAACCTTCTTCATAGATCATACCACCAGCAAGGGGACCAGGTTGGTTGGCTTCTATTACTTCGAGAAACGCAAGAACTGCCCCTTCAAGTACTTGAAGTCGTTTCCCTCGGGCAAATTTGATGACTGGAAGAAATATTCAATCATCGTTACAGTGGATGTGCATGACAGGTTGGAGCTGCCTCAGGGACTCCCCAACATCGACACCGAGGCCCGGAACATAGTTCCGAAGTTTTCGGATGCGTTCAAGCCTGTCCTGACCAGGATCCAAGAATCCGTGGAGGGTGGAGTGACCCCTCAGATTGTCTTCAGAAATTTCTTGGTCAACAGGTGGGCTCCACTGAGGAAGAGGGAGAAGCTCGCCTGGGCTCTTAACAATGTGCCAGATGATGATTAGATTGAAACTGGTCTTAAGTCCAACTTGGATGACGAAGCTCTGAAGCTTCATCTCAAAAAATTTCAGCATGGGCTAGTCGACGGTGACAACTTGGCTCCGCCAACTGCTTTCCTGCCCTTGAACATGATTCTAGAGATCAGCAGGGAGATCCAAAGGAAGATGCCAGCGCTAGACGACATTGGTGAGGTAGAACAACGCCGGACCTCTAGGGTTGTAATCCCCGGAGCTTCCGAGGAGGTGGCCACCCCTGCTTCGAGTCAGAGGGTTGAAGGAATCGGCAAGGTCAAGGGCAAAGAGCTAGCAAAACCTTCCAGCCAGAAGAGGAAACTGAAGCATGCTGATGGGAGGTCTGTCAGGCCTGCTCTTTATACAACGGCCCCTTCTCCTCTGCGAGGAAGGTCTTCTGCGGCTACACCTTCTCCGACACAGGCATCTCTGAGAGACACTAGATCCGGACAGTCAACATCAACCTTAGTGCCGGCTAAGAGTTTCAGGCCTGAGAGTTCTTCTCGACCAAGAGAAGCTCCGGTCGAGAGGACTCCGGCTACCACAAGTGGTCCCCAGCTGGGGTCCGAAGTCGTTATCTCAACAGACTTCGTGGGCTCTAGCTCCTGGTTTCAGAAGAAGAGGTTGCGCAGTGACTGGGGTGGTAGCATCCCTTGGTAAGCATCATGTGCTCGCCTTAAAATGCTAACCTTGTTTTTGTTATGTATTTAATCTTCTCATCCCTTTATTTTCAGGTTGTCGAGAAAGGATTTAGAGACTTCGACATCTGTTGCAGGGAGTGTGGCTGCGCATGTCGAGGCTCCGGCTTCGACCACCGAGCCTCCTTCTCAAGTGGTGGCAGAAGTCACGGCAGCTCAGGGTGCCAGCTGTTGTGGAATTGGATTTTGAGTCATCGCCGGAAGCTCCCGTGGTAGCGCGGGACCATGGGGGAGAAGTTGAAAGTGCACCACTGGCAACAGTGCCGGAAGTAGATGCTCCAGTGCCAGAGCCGGAGATGTCAGAAGCTCCTTCTTTTGAGCCGGAAGTCATTGAAGCTCTGGCCCCTGAGCTAGAGGCGATTGAAGCCTCGGTCATTGGGCCGGAGATGGTTGAAGCTTCGGCCCTTGGGCCAGAAGTTGTTGAAGGTCTGGCAGTTGAGTTGGAAATGCTTGAAGCTCCGGTCGCTGAACCGGAAGTGACTAACACGCCAACATCTAAGCCAGCGGTGGTAGAGGCACCAGATGAAGCTCCAACTGTTTCCCCAGAGGTAGCTGCCCAGAGATGTCTGGCCTAGAGCCGGAGCAGCATGAGGAAGTGGCGGCAGGTCCTCCACCCTCGGAGTCGGTAAGTGAAGACTCGGAAGCTGCGCCTTCGACTTCCACTCAGGAGGTGGGAGTTCCCCCAGTGCGCTCTTCCTCTACTGCCACTGAAGGGCTTCTAGAGAGCGGTCCTAGCGCCGCAGAAACTCAGGGGTCCTCATTTGTTGAGTGGGACCCTATTTTTGTAATGGAGAACCCCCTGGAGCCGGTAGAGTTGACCTCTGTAGGCCCGGAGCATATTCCCCTGGCATTGTCCATAGACAACGCCTGCTCGAGCCTCCGACAAGTTTAGCTCGCCTTCGATCATGAGAGCAAAGCCTTGGAGGAGGAGCGCAACACAATAAGGCATTGGCATAATAGGCTCCATTTTGAGACCGGACTTGCTCAGACAAGGCATGCTGACCAGAAGGAGTGGGTCAAGAGGGAAACAACCCTGATGGAATATTGGGACAAGCTGCTAGAGGAGAAGGAAGTTGCCATCAGGGCGCTCGACGCTAACTCTAGGGTTATCCTTGAGCAAGCCAAGGACAGGAGTGATGTTGCTGATGAGCGTCACGAAAACCTCAATGAGTTAAACTAGGTCCCCCTGAGGCACTGAGCGGACCTTGAGGTGAGGGAAGCAAAGCTCCTTGAACAGCAGGAGGATCTTTGAAGAGGGAGGAGGAGCTCACCCAGAAGCTAACTCTAGGAGAGAAAAATTTGGCGGATCACTCAAAGAAGTTTGAGGAGTGGAGTGAACAGGAAAAGGAGAAGTACTGGAAACTGGGGCAGGAGCTCTCGAAAAGAGAAGCTGATGTTGCCACCAGGGAAGGGAAAGTGAGAGGCAGGGAAAAAGACCTAGCAGAAAGGCAGAACCGCATCCACCTCCGGAAGACGGAGCTGACCGATCGCGAGAAGCATGTTGCTAAGAATATGCAGCAGCATGCCAAATTGGTCAAGCGCCTCGCCGAGAATGTTCGAAGCTTGCGGCCGCCCGGAGGTCACTAAAGGAGCTGCAGAGCTTGAGGGAGACAGAGTCCATTCAAGTATGGGACTTCTTGGGGCGAGCCAACGACGCGTTAACACCACTAGACTTCAGTCCTGTATGTCCGGACAATCTGAAGCTGGACTTGGACCAAGCGCTACTGGCCCTCAATGTGTTGGAGGCAAACTCGACATGATGGGCGACGTCATTGTGGACTAGTTGGAGATAGAGGGGAAGTCTTTAGCTACGAACGTCGCAGAATATGTGCTGACGTGCTATGTGAGCCGAGACCCCCAATTTTCCCTAGACCCAGTGCTCAAGGGTCCCGTTGCTGAAGAGGAGGACGCCGCCAAGGCCAGTGTCCAAGAAGTTGCCAAGGAAGTCATCTCATTCTTCCGCGGGACATGGATCCTCCGGTAGCTAAACTTTTTCCGTTTTCCCTTTACTGTAATCCCAATTTTGTAATCTAGTGCTTCGAATTAATGAAGCCCACTTTGCCATGAATTTCACTTTATTGTTTTTTTTGTCTTCAGTATATTGTGCTCTGTCTTGTTGGCCCCCTGGTATATGTGCACAGTTCAAGTGTGTATATGTACCAAAAAGATTTGAAAGTATGTTGATGACTTGAATGCTTCAAACTTGAATATTTTAGGTCCGAAGTCTTTATTTCCGACACGTCGATGGCTGGCCCCCTAGGATTGTTGGAGCTTGGTAGCTCCGATGGTACCCTCCATCAACATATGACACATCAACAGAAGGCCCCCTTGGAGGATGTCAAAACTTAGTAGCTCCAGCGTCGTCCACCATCATTATATGTTTCTATTTTTCTTGCACATTTAAGACAAGGAAATAGTAAAATTCATCCTTTTGTCTATAAATCGTTTGTGACTTATCATTCTTATTTGAGTTCTAGATCCGAAGAAACTCGACATGATCACAAGCATATTGCTATAGTCTTTCTAGATCTGCATGCCTTTTTTAGTACTCACCCTACGGAGGTGTGGTGGGATATAGGTAGAGTGGCGTACTTAGGGTGCAGGACCATGCTATGTCGATAGAACACTCCGAATCTATGTTAGCTTGGCGTTCAAGCAAGTAGACTATACAGAAATGTTAGGATCCAAAGAGACCATCAATAAAACATGTAATACATATGAATTACTTGGACTAAAACTTAAAAATAAATGCACAACTTCATTATAGACAAGTAGGGTAAAAATAATAATTTGATATATCGAGCCTTGTACAGAAATAAATGCACGTGGAGTCTGTTTTTACACAACAATGTCTTTCATTATAGGTCTCGATTACATGGGAGACAAGGACACACTTAGGGTACAGGATCAAGGTAAGTGCATCGTACATCTTGTACTGACCTCGGGCAGGTAGCTACACTTTTAGTGCTATGACTATATGAAGTGTACATGGACTTCTTGGACCCTCCCGGAGGGGTCCGAATGTTCTCCCAGAGGACCTACCCATCTTTGTGTGGAGACTCTACAATATACATTGCGCGTAACTATAGACTCACCTTCATGATTCTAAGCATTAAACATACGGAGGTGCTCGATGTTCCAAGGATTAGGAAGTGGAGTCCCATCCTCAGTTGTCAAGCGAACGCATCCGGGTCGGGATACTTTGATCACTCGGAAAGGACCTTCCCAGTTTGAGGAAAGTTTATTCATTCCTTCACGAGTTAGTATCTTCCGAAGCACCATATCACCTTCTTCAAGCTGTCGGTTGCGCACATGCCTTTGATGATAGCGCCAGAGCACTTGCCGATAACACGCATTCCAAACACCTGCTTGGCACCTTCCCTCATCGACGAGGTCAATGTCTTCACGCCGGAGTTGGTCCTGCGCGGCTTCGTCGAAGGTCCGGACCCGGAGGGACCCAAAGGTGATCTCTAGAGGAAGGACTGCTTCAGCTCTGTACACCAGGAAGAAGGGAGTCTCCCCAGTTGACTAGTTTGAAGTTGTCCTGTTCGCCCACAATGTGGTTGGAAGCTCCTCAATCCAGTTGGCTCCATGCTTTTTCAAGCGTTCATATGTGCGCATCTTGAGTCCCTTTAAAATTTCTGCATTTGTTCTCTCGCCTTGACCATTTCTTGCTGGGTTAGCTACTGAGGCGTAGCTCAGTTGTATACTGAGGTCTTCGCAATATTCTTGAAATGTGGCTCTTGTAAATTGGGTTTTGTTGTTAGTTCTGACTTTATTTGGAACTCCAAATCTGCATATAATGGATATCAAGAACTTGATTACTGATTGCTTGTTGATTGTCACAACTGGAGTTGCTTCCGGCCACTTTGTTAACTTGTCAATGGCGACAAACAGGAACCTGTAACCTCCGACGACTTTTGGGAATGGTCCCAAGATGTCCATCCCCACAAAGTGAATGGCCATGTAGGAGGTATCATTTGTAGTGATTGAGCCGGTGTGTGAATTTGCTTTGCGTGGAACTGGCACGCTTCACATTTTTTCACTAGCTCAACTGCATCCTGGAGTGTTGTAGGCTAGTAAAAGCCATGTCAAAAGGCTTTACCAACCAACGTGCGGGAAGAAGCATGGTTCTCACACTCACCTTCATGGATTTCCGCGAGGAGCTCGCGACCTTCTTCCCTTGCAATGCACCGCATTAGGACGCCGTTGGCACCACGCCGGTAGAGATCCCCTTCTACCAGTGTGTATCTTTTAGCCAACCTGACAATTTGATCAGCGGATACACTGTCTTTAGGAACGATATTGTCTTTCAAGTAGCTTCGAATCTCCGAGATCCATGCATTGGGGCTAACTTGAGCTTTTGAGTCTTGCGTGCTGGGTTGCTCGGAGCTTCCGACAGCACCTACGACACTTGGTGGACGCCATTATAACAGGGCCACTGGGACTGCCAGCCTTGAGGTGCTGGTCTCGCCCCCTTCGCTCAGTTCGACAGGCTGAGCTATTGGTCTTGACAACCTTCCGACAAAGATTCTGTCAGTAGTCGGAGCTCTGGTTGAAGCCTTCGTCGAGAGTTCGTCAGCTTCAGCGTTGTGATGACGCTGAACATGGTGGAGATCAAGAACTTCGAAGTCCTTCTGGAGCCTCTGGACTTCAAGAAGATAAGCATCTAGTTGGGGAGTGTTACAACAGCATTCACCTTTGACATGTTTGATGACGAGCTGTGAATCACCCTTCACCAACAACTGTTTGACACCATAAGATAGTGCCACCTTGAGTTCGTAGATGAGAGCTTCAAACTCCGCCATATTGTTGGTCGCCTTGAAACCAAGGTGAACCACGTACTTGACGTTCTCCCTAGTTTGAGCAAGGAGAAGGATTCCATCTCCGGCCCCCTGCTTCTGCACGGAGCCGTCGAAGTAGAGAGTCCAGTGAGGCCCGGTGAATACCGGAACCTTGGGTTCCAGTTTCTACTCACTGGGGCCCACTGGATTTGATGGAGAGGGAGTCCATTCCGCCACAAAGTCAGCCAAAGCTTTACTTTTGATTTCTTGTTGTGACGCGAATTCTAGGTCAAAATCGGCCAACTCTGCTGCCCACTTTGCAATGTTCCTAGTAGAGTTAGGGTTATGCAAAATAGCACGCAGTGGAAAATAAGTTACCACTGATATTCTGTGGGCTTGAAAGTAGTGACAAAGCTTCGTTGAGGCGATAAGAACTACATAAAGCAACTTATGCACCTCAATGTATCTTGTCGTGGCGTCATGGAGTACTTTGCTAATGAAGTATACTGGGCGCTGGACGGTCCAGACCCTCTCGGAGGGGCCCGAAGCTTCTTCTCTATCGACCCGGACCCTCCCGGAGGGGTCCGGACCTTTTTGCTGAGCTTTTTGGACCCTTTCGGAAGGGTCCGGAACTTCTTCTTGTTCGACCCGGACCTTGTTAGAAGGGTCCGAATCATCTTTGTCGGCCAGTTGAACCCCCTTAGGTGAGTGAGGTTGATCTCCTAGCATTTCGCATTGAGGTTTTGTGTCTGGAGACTGGAATCCAAACACGCCTTCAGGTAACTCCAGACCCTCCGGGAGGGGTCTGGGCTCCGGAACTGGATGTGGCTCCGGTCTTTCCACGACTAGGACCATGCTGACAACTTCGGTAGTTGCAGAAATGTAGAGCAATAAAGGCTCACCAGAAATCGGAGCTACCAAGTTTGGTAGTGTGGTGAGGAGCTGTTTCCGCTCTTGAAACGCCTTTTTTGTTTCTTCAGACCAATGAAATGGTCCAGAATTCCTCAAGAGTTTGAAGAAGGAAAGTGCCTGCTTTGCCAGTCTTGAGATGAACCGGCTGAGCGCAGCTAAACATCCAATTAACTTCTGGACATCCTTGATGCGAGCGGGGGGCCGCATATCTTCTATAGCCTTGATCTTCGCCGGATTTGCTTCAATTCCTTGGTGAGTCGCCAAGAAACCTAGAAGCTTCCTGAAGATAACCCCAAAGACACATTTGTCTGGGTTCATCTTGGTGCGTGTGATACGCAACTTGTCGAAGACAACTTGTAAATTTTCAAGGACTGACTCCTTGTTCTTGATCCTCACAACGATGTTATTGACCTACACCTCCACCATGTCTCTGATTAGCTCTTCAAATGTTTTGTACATAGCTCGCACAAATGTTGAAGCAGCATTTTTGAGACCAAAGGGCATGGCAGTATAACAATACAATCCATCTATTGTTATGAAGGCAGTATGCTCTTCATATTCCTTGGACATTTAGATATGATGATATCCAGAATATGCTTCTAAGAAACACAGTATCTCACACCCGGAGGTGGAGTCCACTACCTGATCTATCCTAGGTAGTGGAAATGGATCCCTTTGGACATGCCTTATTTAAGGTGGTGTAGTCGATACACATCTGAAGCTTCCCGCCAGCCTTGGGCAACACGACAGCGTTTGCCAGCCATTTTGGGTGAAACACCTACCGGATGAAACCAACTTTGAGCAACTTCTTGATCTCCCGTCGGATGAATATTTGCCACTCGATTAATTATTTGCGGGGCTGCTGGTGTACAGGTCGTGCGTCGGGTGGTCTGAGCGTGAGTTCCTATTTGTTGTTCAAACCTCCCTATATGCGGGTGGTCTGAGCAGCATCAAAACCAATTTGGACGAATTTGATGGGAATGTCGGTGTTGCCGCTTGGTTGCACACGAGGTGCGGAGGTAGAGCCTCGATGATGAATGCTCAAAGAGTTTGGAGTTGGCTCCTTACTGGGTGGTTCCTCTTGAATTGTAGCAAGCACATAGAATTCCTCCAATGCAGTAATTTCTGCAGTGCGATCTCCACAGATTCGGAGAATGCCCGCAGTTGTTGGCATGGCATCTTCAACACTAAGTAACCATAATGGGCGGCGGCCATGAACCTGTACAAGGCTGGCCTGCCCAAAATGGCATTGAACGGCAGACTGATCTATGCGACATTGAAGACCAACTTCTCAGTTCTGTAGTTCTCACGAGTCCCGAATGTCACTCGGAGTGTGATGGAATCGAGAGGGGTAATGGCCTCCAGACCAACCCAGAGAAAAGTCGAGATGGGCGAAGATCCAAAGGTGGGAGCTGGAGCTTGACGAAGGCTTCAAAGCTTATCAGGTTCAGCCCTGCACCTCCGTCTACCATTACATGGTGAAGTTGAACATTGTTAATTGTTGGAGACACCATCAACGGGAGTTGGCCAGCTACGATCATGTTGTGGGGGCAGTCCTAAGCATCGAAAATAATGGACGTGTCCATCCACTTTTGATGAGGCTCTGTCCTAGCGGTGGGAGTTGCAATGGCCATGTCCTGCCGCATTGTCTTGAGGATGCGGCGAGATGTGATTTCCCAAGAACCACCATAAATGGTGTTAAAAGTCTTTCGACGCTCATTGTCACAGACATCGGAGTCGTCGTCGACGGTGTTGTAGACAACATTCAGGACCTTCTTGGGGTCCTGAAAACCTAGCTCCTCCTCAGCTGGAGCTTCGTCAACTTTTTGCTTTCCTTCCCGTTGACGGAAAGGAGCTTCTTCTTGGCACTTGTTGTAGCGCTCGACAAGGTTCTGGACCTCTCGGCATTCATCCAGACTGTGCTTATCCTTCTTGTGGATCAGACACCATACTTTGGAGCTGCCGCCATCTTCTAACGATGGTCGATGATGAGGACATCACGATAGTGGAGACGCACATTGTACTGCAAGGACCAATCACAAGAGCACGAGCACGGTTAATAAATCAGTAGGTGAATTCGTTCCTAACTTCTTTTGCATGTGAGTTTGAGAATAGGTTGCTATGTGATGATTTAATTGTTATTAGGAATAATGGTGAAGATCAACAAGTGAAAGAAAGAGGCCTTGGGAGTGTGGAGAACAAGCAGGGACGTTCACAAGTTGATGGAAATAGTTTATAACTCGGACTCGAGTTCAACTCGGAGTCCAGGAGCAGTCCACCTTAAAACGGACGCCCAGGAGGCATACGGACTCCGTTTTTGATGTTCTACATATGCACAGAAATAGGAGAAGATAAACTTTCCAATGGTTCTGGTCCCCCCTCAAAATTCCTCCGGAGTCATTGGGAATCATTGAAACAAGTCGAGTCCAGATATCTGTCTCGTGCTGCGCCACCGAATCGGGCCTTTGGGCCTTGTATCCCGTAAGAGTCCATTAGGGACGTGTATAATCGTGTTTTGGTCGAACCCTATCCTATGAATATTGTAGCCGCCGGTCATATTCGGTGGGTTTTGCTTAGATCAATAATATCACCGTTCTACGGTTTGTGAGACCCCAACTTCACGATTTTAGATCGTGTCTTCGATGTTCTTGCTCGTGTTCTCGGTTGCACTTGCAGGGATTAGCCTTCTTGGAGAGGTCAAGCGTGTGCAGCACGGTTGATAACCAACGGAGCCGTGGTGTAGTGATTGCAGGGGTACTCGAACTGCTCGAGTGCCGCGGATCATCAATGTCGAGTTCTCCACCCCAATTGACATACCTCTCGGAAGATCGGGCCTAAACCTACTCATCAACTGGTATCAGATTTCTAGGTTGCCCGTGAGGTATCTTTGTTTTCCTTCCATTAGATCGATTTTGTTTCGTACCTAGAGTCCACAGAAAATCCACAAAAAAAAGATTGTTTTTACCGCTTTCCAGACTATAGTGCCTGCAGTTTCATTTTTTAGTTTGCATTGTTGAGGTTGCATTCGTGTGGTCGAGTCTTGTTGCTGGTTTAGCTTTGTTTTTTGGGTCATAGTTATCATATTTCGTCCTAGTTTTCTTTCTGTTCGACACCTATTCCACAATCCCTAAATAACAAGCCGATCCACCACGTTCATCGGTTTGCCCTAGCTAGCCGCCTTGCGTGATCTCCCGCATCGCCAGCCCTAGATTACGTGAAAAACCTTTGTGCCACTCATCCTTGAATCATCACACACCACCCCATTAGTTGCTGTGCAAATTCCCGATTGTTTTCATATCCAATTGCGAGTTCTGTTCTCAAACCGAGTTGGAATCAACATCCAAAAAAACGTAACTCGGACAGCCTACCTTAAAACGGCCATAACTTTCGCATACGAACTCGAAATCGGACAATTTTTTTTTCAAATTTCGCATCCGATTTTCGGCGGCATAGCCGTGTTCGGCGAAATTATATTGCCCACATAGGCTATCCGGCCTCCGAAGTTTCAGCACGAATTTCAAAGAATCTTCTTGATTTTCTATAGGCCGCATATTACATCCAATTGAGCTGCAAATTTGTGTGATTCATATCTTCATGCTCATGAGTAAAGAAAAAATATCAAAAAAACATTACAAAAAAGAAAAAAAAAATAGTGAAGAGCATGCATATTAAAGCAATTAGCCTATACTACTTGTGTTGTGATTGTTGGTTATATCATTCTGTCTTCCTTTTGCCTTGCTACTTCCTTATGTTGTGCTAGGACCTAGAGCACTTGGTTGACCAGTAATAATTTCCTGCATTGAATACTTATTCAACTTTGTTTACCTGTTAATGATTTCCTGCTTATTAGCCACCATATTGTGCTGTCCAAGCTCCACCTTTCTCTTGAGAATAACATTACCTTTGCAATCACCCCACACTTTATTGGCTTATCTCACTGTCCACACCACCTGCTGTGTCGGTAAGAACACTTGTAAGAGCATGGTAAGACGCTTGAGCGAGAGAGATTGTTTTCTTCCACCTTTCACATTGTCACTATAGTTGATAGGGATAACATATTTTTTTTGTTGTCTTTTGTTTCCTACTAACAATGGCAGGAGAAGACAATGATGACGAATGTGTTCAACATGCTGAGTTATGTGATATGATGAAGACCATGACAGATATGTTCGCCAAATACAACACAACAACGGCGGAGTCTTTGGCAAACTTGACTCGCCAACTTGATGACCTTGCTCTTCGGATGAATACTTTTGAGGCTCGTTTGCCTCTCGCTGGAAGACAAGAAGACAATGCTTATGATGAACTGGAAGATCACAATAATCAGCCAAGACTGCCACTTTATCGTCAAGGTATGGGAGGTAATAATCATAACAATTATAATCGTCCTCCTGATGATCCTTTTTCTAAAGTGGAATTTAATATACCCTCTTTTTCTGGTGCTTATGATGTTGAAGCTTATCTTGATTGGGAGATGATAGTAGAGCAAAAATTTTATTCCCATCTTGTTCTTGAACAACATAGAGTTCGTCAAGCCACTAGTGAGTTTAAGGACTTTGCTATCATATGGTGGAATGAACTTGTTAAAACTAGAACTGATCCTACAACATGGGATAGATTAAAGGAAGCTATGCGTGTTCGATTTGTTCCTCCATCTTTTCAGCGGGACCTTCACAAAAAATTGCAGCGCTTAGACCAAGGTAACAAGTCCGTAGAGGAGTATTATCGATAGTTACAAAAGGGTATGCTGCGTTGTGGGGTAGTAGAGGACATGGATGATAAAATAGCTCGTTTTTATGGGGGGTTGAGGAGTGAAATTCAGGACATTGTTGATTACAAGGAATATGATACTGTTAACAGATTGTTTCAGCTTGCTATGTTGGCAGAAAAAGAATTGCAGGGCCGACAACAACAGCAACAACGCACGAGGAGCAACTTCATGACGCGTGCAGCAACAACACCATCCAAAATAGCACCATCTTCGACCAACCGTGCAGCAACTACACCACCCAATGGCGGCCAACGAACTATACATGTTGCTCCACCTTCTCGCGTACCGGAAGGCAGCAAGGCGACATCATTCAAGCCTTCGTCGTCCACTCCATCTACGGGTCGTACTTCTGACATTAAGTGTCACCGCTGCCAGGGACATGGTCATATGATGAGAGATTGCCCGAGCAAACGAGCATACATAGCACGCGACGATGGCGGGTATGATAGTACTTCGGATGTTGAACATGAATATTTTCTTGCTACTTACTTTACAGATCCAAATGACGAACACACCAAAGAAGAGGTACTTGGTACAGCGGCGACGGAGAACTATAGGAGCATAATTGTTCAGCGTGCCTTGAGCTCCAAAGTGGAGACCGATGACAAACTACAATGACACAACCTCTTCCATAGGTTTCTCATCGCCAAGGACTGCCGTGTACACACTATAATTGATGGAGGTAGCTGCAATAACTTGGTGAACACGGATGTCGTCAAGAAACTTGGTTTAACAACAAGAGCACACCCTCATCCGTACCACATTCAATGGTTCAACAACAGCGGTAAGGTTCGAGTAACACAAACAGCGAGAATACATTTTTCAATTGGTCCATACCATGATTTTGCTGATTTTGATGTTGTTCATATGGATGCTTGTTCTCTTTTATTGGGTCGTCCTTGGGAATTTGATACAAATGATATTCATCATGGTAGAACCAATAAATATATTGTCATGCATAAGGGAAAGAAAATCACTTTGCTCCCTATGACTCCTGCTGAAATTGTGCATTTTGAGAAGAGTAAAATTCATGATGGCAAAGCAACAAAATTAGAATCTGAAAAACAGCAAGTTATTAAGTTAAAATCACCATCGTTGCTCGCAACTAAATCTGAACTTGCTGATTTATTCGATGCCAAGGAAGCCATGTTTTCACTTCATGAATTGTCTATTGCATTGCCCCCTGCTGTTGCTAACCTTTTGCAGGAGTTTGAGGATATGTTTCCCTCCGAGATACCCCCGGGTTTACCACCGATGAGAGGCATTGGACACAAGATCGATTTGATTCCAGGAGCAAGTTTGCCAAATCATGCAGCATACAGGGCGAATCCACAGGAAACTAAGGAAATTCAGCGACAAGTCCAAGATCCTTTGGACCGCGGGTACATTCGTGAAAGCCTTAGCCCTTGTTCCGTTCCTGTTCTTTTGGTTCCTAAGAAAGATGGTAGTTGGCGCATGTGTGTTGATTGTCGAGCGATTAATAACATCACCATTCCATATCCTTATCCTATTCCATGCTTAGATGACATGCTTGATGAATCGAGTGGTGCTATGATATTCACAAAAATTGACTTGTGTAGTGGTTACCACCAAATTAGAATGGCACTAGGAGATGAATGGAAAACTGCATTTAAAACCAAGTTTGGACTTTATGAGTGGTTAGTCATGCCTTTTGGTTTAACTAATGCACCCAGCACCTTTATGCGATTAATGAATGAGGTTTTACGTGCTTTCATTGGATAATTTGTGGTGGTTTACTTTGATGATATCCTCATTAACAGCAAGTCATATGATAAACATCTTGATCATTTACGTGTTGTTTTACTGTTTTGAGAGATGCACGTTTGTTTGGTAACCTTGAAAAGTGCGTCTTTTGAACCAATTGAGTCTCGTTTCTTGGCTCTGTCATTTCCTCGCAGGGAATTTAGATGGATGAGGCAAAAATTGAAGCAATCACCAGCTGACCAGTCTCAACAACCGTCACACAGGTTCGTAGTTTTCTTGGTCTTGCAGGTTTTTATCAGCGCTTTGTGTGGGATTTCAGCACCATTGCAGCACCTCTACATGAGCTAACAAAGAAGGGAGTGCCATTTCGATGGGGCGAACAGCAGCAACAAGCTTTTGATACTCTCAAATTTAATCTTACACAAGCACCATTGCTACACCTTCCTGATTTTGACAAGACCTTTGAGCTAGAATGCGATGCAAGCGGCATTGGTATTGGAGGCGTTCTCATACAAAGAGGCAAACCCGTTGCTTTCTATAGTGAAAAACTTCATGGTCCTCTGAATTATTCTTCTTATGATAAGGAATTGTATGCCTTAGTGCGTGTATTACAAACTTGGCAACATTATCTTTGGTCTAAGGAGTTTGTCATACATTACGATCATGAATCATTGAAGTATCTCAAGTTTCAAACAAATCTGAATAAACGACATGCTAAATGGATTGAGTTCATAGAGTCGTTTCCATACATCATTAAGCATAAGAAAGGGAAGGAAAATATCATTGCCGATGCTTTATCTAGGCGTTATACCATGCTGTCCCAACTTGATCATAAAATCTTTGATTTGGACAATAAAAGCATTATATCCTACTGATTTGGACATCAAAGATGCTTTTGAAAATTGTAGAGAAGGAAGAATTTGGAATAAATATGTGCTGCGAGAGGGTCTCCTCTATCGTGCTAACAAGCTATGCGTTCCAGCTAGCTCCGTTCGTCTATTACTTTTGCCGGAAGCACATGGAGGAGGTTTGATGGGACATTTTGGAGTGAACAAAACTGAAGACATGCTGTCCACACACTTCTTTTGGCCAAAGATGAGGCGTGATGTGTAGCGCTACATGTCACGATGCACTACTTGCAACAAAGCTAAGTCTCGCCTTAACCCACATGGTCTTTATATGCCTCTTCCTGTTCCTAGTGTACCTTGGGAGGATATTTCTATGGACTTTTTGCCTAGGACTAAGAGGGGGAGGGATAGTATTTTTGTGTTGTTGATCATTTTTCCAAAATGGCACACTTTATACCTTCTCATAAGAATGATAATGCCTCACACATTGCTGATTTATTTATGACGGAAATTGTTTGTTTACATGGTGTGCCAAATACCATTGTTTCTGATCGTGATGCAAAATTTTTAAGTCATTTTTGGAGGACTTTGTTGTATAAATTGGGAACCAAGTTGCTGTTTTCAACTACATGTCACCCACAAACAGATGGACAGACCGAGGTAGTTAATCGTACTTTATCCACTATGTTGCGGACTGTCTTGAAAACAAATTTGAAGTTGTGGGAGGAGTGTTTACCACATATAGAATTCGCTTACAACAGATCCGTTCACTCCACGACAAAGGTAAGTCCATTCCAGGTAGTGTATGATTTCAATCCCCGTGCTCCTATTGATTTACTACCTTTGCCTCCTTATGAAACTATAAATTTGGATGCTATACAACGATCTGAATTCATTCTTAAGACGCATGAAACTACAAAGAAAAATATTGAAATGATGAATGAGAAGTATAGGATTGCAGGTAGTAAAGGTAGAAAAGAAGTAAAACTTGAACCGGGTGATTTGGTGTGGTTATATTTGATAAAAGAGCGATTTTCCGACTTGAGAAAATCTAAACTTATGCCACGAGCTGCTGGTCCTTTTAAGATTGTTGAAAAGATTAACGATAATGCATATAAGCTTGTATTGCCTCCTGATTTTGGGGTTAGTCCTACATTTAACATTTCAGATTTGTGACCGTACTTGGGAGAAGAAGATGAAATTGAGTCGAGGACGACTCCAATTCTAGAGGGGGAGGATGATGAGGACATCACAACAGCGGAGACGCACATTGAACTGCAAGGACCAATCACAAGAGCACGAGCATAGTTAATAAATCAGCAGGTGAATTCTTTCCTAACTTCTTTTGCATGTGAGTTTGAGAATAGATTGCTAATGATGATTTAATTGTTATTAGGAATAATGGAGAAGATCAAAAAGTGAAGGAAAGAGGCCTAGGAGCATGGAGAACCAGCATGGACGTCCACAAGTTGATGGAAACAGTTTATAACTTGGACTCGAGTTCAACTCGGAGTCCAGGAGTAGTCCACCTTAAAACGGACGCCCACTAGGCATACAGACTCCATTTTCGACATTCTACATATGAACGGAAAGAGGAGAAGATAAAATTTCCAATGGTTCTGGTCCCTCCTCAAATTTCCTCTGTAGTCATTGGGAATCATCAAAACAAGTCGAGTCCAGATATCTGTCCGGTGCTGCACCACCAAATCGGGCCATTGGGCCTTGTATCTCGTAAGAGTCAATTAGGGACACGTCTAATCGTGTTTTGGTCGAAACCTGGCCTATAAATACTGCATCTGCCGGTCATATTCGGTGGGTTTTGCTTAGATCAATGATATCACCATTCTACGGTTTGTGAGACCCCAACTTTGCGATTTTAGATCGTGTCTTCGACGTTCTTGCTTGTGTTCTTGGTTGCACTTGCAGGGATTAGCCTTCTTGGTGAGGTCAATCGTGTGCAGCATGGTTGATAACCAACGGAGCCATGGTGTAGTGATTGCAGGGGTACTTGAACCGCTCGAGTGCGGTGGATCATCAACATCAAGTTCTCCACCCCAATCGACATACCTTTTGGAAGATCAGGCATAAACCTACTCATCACACGAGGTCGTTTCTCGGGGCGTGACCCCCAGCCACCCGGAGCTGCAGCAGCCGCAGCGGTAGGTGCGCCGTCCCACGAGTTCTTCTTGCCGTTCGACTTCTTTTTCTTTTAGCCACCTCCGGATGTAGTGGCTTCAGCTTTGGAGGACTTCTTGTTGGCCTCCGGAGCTGGCTTGGAGTGCATCTCTAGGCCCTCCGTAGCTTTAGCACATTTTTCTGCTAGGCTGAAGAGTTTCGTGACGTTGGAGAGTTCTTTGATTGCCAGCTTCTCCAACATCTTTTTGTCCCGAACGCCCTGTCTGAATGCAACAATAACAGAGGCGCTCGAGATGGATGGATGGTATTGCATACCTGAGAGAATTGCTGGATGAAGGATCGCATCGACTCTCCTGTTTTTTTCTGGACAGCAAAAAGGTCCAATTTAGTGCCAGGTCGAGTGTATGAACTCACGAAATTAGTAGTGAACTGTTTGCATAGCACCGCCCAACTGTTGATGGAGTTAGGCGGGAGGCTCATAAACCAGGAACTAGCGGTTCTAGTTAAGGCCACTGGGAAGTAGTTGGCCATCACAGCCTCGTTGCCCCCCGCCGCATGTATAGCAGTGGAGTAGATTTGGAAAAACTCGGCGACGTTGACAGCCCCATCGATTTTTTCCGACAAATGAGGCTGGAACGTCTGTGGTCATCTAACCATGCGTAAGTGCATAGCCAGGGCAGAACACCCCCCCTGCTCCCTTTGGAGTAGGGATGTTTCAAGCCTCTCGCCTCTCGCGAGCACGCTCGATATGGACGCAGTCGTCCTGCTGCTGGTAACGGCAATCAAGTTTCGACCGTGGGTCATGGGTCGGAATCCTGGTGATGGTTGTGGGTGCGTCGTTCCCCGGAAGGCAGCGAGGTCACCTATTGAGATGCAGCACGATGTCGGTGCTGTGAAACGTGAGGACCAAGTCTTCCAGACAAGGTCCTACATTGAGCTGTTGCCTGCCCCGAAGGGGGAGGACCTTGATTGCTGATTGCATCGGCTGCAACTGCAACCAGATGTTGTATATCAGCACGCACTGCTCCATTGCAACCTGAGGTCCTCCGGTCACTTGTGGGCACTCCAACAAGGTTCGCGCAACAATTAGCGCGTTCTCGGGATTGTTGTTTGCCGATGCTCTGACCGACATAAGTACCCCATCCTGCTGTCCAACATTATTTGCTGGGGCAGATGGTGGTGGTGGTGGCATAACACCCGCCGGGGCAACGGTGCCTACTGGATGCTGCATGTTAGAGGGATTGCCTCTAGCAGGCTGTTCAACATGGTTGCCATTGGGGGATCCTACAGCGGAGTTCACCATCTTAAGATCTCGGGCACCCCCTACCTTGCGCGCCAAAATGTCAAAGCTTGAGAACGACACTTCCCCCGGTACTATCAAATGTAGCCCGCGGAGGTTCTTTTATTGGTTTGGGCACGCAGAAATCAAGAACAAGGTGGTGACATAGGAAATTTACGTGGTTTGGGCTGCCTCAGTGTAATACCCTGCTCCACGGGGTGTGTGTTGTTGTATTGAGGATCTCTCTTTAGTAGGCAGGCGTGTGAGCTTATATCCCTATGTATCGTGCAGCCAGTCCTTTTAAAGTTTAAGGACTGACAGTTACAATATTTTCCTGGCCCGACATGTGTCCCTTAAATATTTACTGACCTAATACACTGTCCATGGGTATTAAGCGTGATTAATAGTGTGATAACATGCCTTAATAGCCATGTTACCCCTATTAACAGTGCACTGATCGTGTTCCACTAATATAGCATTAATGACACGTAATCAGGTCTTGTAAGTGCAGCTTTAATAGTCCCTTGAATGTCTGTGTTGTGGGAGATCCGCTTGTGTTTTCGTTGGTGGTGTAGGTCCGGAGGCTCTGCATGTGGCAGCTCCGGAGCTTCCCCTTGCGGGGAGGTAGCTCTGGAACCACTATACACGTGTCGGCACCGGAGCTTCCTTCTGCTGGAGGTTAGGTCCGAGGTCGTTATACACGTGTTGATTGCGGAGCTTCCCTGTGCTGGGAGTTTAGCTCCAGACTTACATCACACGTGTCAATCCTGGAGCTACCCATATGAGGGATGCGGGTCCGGTGTAGTATGATGTGTGGGGCCTGAGGATACCTTTAACTTTGACAAGTGGAACTCTCTTGCACTTCTTGCGGTACCGTGGGGTACCCGGTACGCAGGGTACTGATAGGCGACCTGTAAAACCCTTCTTTTTCTTCTTCTTCTTATCATTTGCAGAGGAGTCTTCGACCTTGTTTGCATTTTGTCACGAGAAGTTGTACCTGGAAGGCTAGGGCAATCCGTATGGAAGTGTCTTGTTTTTCTACATTCGAAGCATCTTAGATAACCGGCACTTCCTCTCCTTCTAGATCTCACATTTTGCGATGCTTTTGAGAACCGAGTAGAGATGAGTGCAACGTCCTCCTCTGGAAACTCTTCAATCTATTCAAGGGTTAGAGAGGACAGCAAAGCAAGTGTACTACATGGTGAAGATTGACCAGAGCTGGGCATGTCACGTTGAGAAACAAATGCAAGAGACTTGTTGGGGTTGTTACCCGAGATTATCTCAATTTCACGAGTTTTTAACTTGGAATATAGCACATCTAATGTAAGTGTACTCATGACAGTGGACTCAGGAATAGATGTAACTTTCATCTCCCAGATTGACATGTCTAATGCACTTAGTATTTGCCTAGCATTTTCAGCATCTGAAAAATTAACGTTGACACTACGCAAATTGCTGAGAATTTTGTTAAAGCGGGCAAAGAGGTCATCAATTGACTCAACGGGTTGCATCTCAAAGCGCATGTATTCTTTCTTGAACATGTCTTGTCTCAACTCCTTGATAGTGTTGGATCCTTCACGATAATCACATAGAGGTTTCCAAACATCTTATGTAGATCAAAGGTGTGCAACTCGATCGAAGTTGCTTTGAGTAAATCCTTGTATGATCAAGTTCCACGGCTTGTTGTTATTATCGGCTTCTCTCACGTTCATAGCGGTGACTTGATCGTTTGGCAGAACGTCATAAGGCTTGTACACCTTTTCCCATATTGCGAAGCCTTGCACTTGGATGACATCCTCCATACGTGCCTTCCAAACCTGAAAATCAATGCCACTAAACACACAAGGCTTTACGTAGTATTTCTCCATGATGATTAGTCAAAACACATGCAAATCGCAAATATTAGAGCACCGTGGCTCTGATACCAATTGTAGGATTGAAGAGCACGTCAAAAGCTACCAGAGGGGGGGAGGTGAATGGTAGATTAAAACTTTTTTAGCAGAAGCAACAAAAACCCCTCGATAGAAAATCAATCTGTTAAGAAACCGTGTGTGCAACTAATCTAAACGTGTTCAACCATGACAAAAGTAGTAGATATTATAGAGAATCAGTCCACGAATAAACGACAACAAAAATCATGAAAACCGTCGTGAAAAACTCATGTTATGATCGAAAGATCGATCAAAGGTCAATCTGCTGTACCCGAGTAAAAACAGATTTGCAACACTGTAAAGAAACTCATGTAGATCAGAAATCAAAAATACAATGACCGTGAAATTTTCACAGATGGTAGATAATCAATATTTGAAGACAACTCAAAAAGAATCACATCAATTGGATCTGTAAAACCCGAGTTATGATAAAACCACCGAAGCAACATAGTGCGGTGCAGAAACTCGACGAGAAAAACATGTCTGAAACAAGTCGAATGAACAAGGCACAAAAGCTCCTTCAAACTACGAATTTTATTGATCAAAACACAAGAGGAATAGACCAAAGTCGTCTCTTCACGAGCTCTTGCTTCTCTTGCTGATAGAACCAGCCCTAAGGCCAATTCAATCCAAACAAGGACTCTAATCCTACTCAGTTTTAACCGAACATTCCATAACTGCTCAAGACTCTTCTATACGCAGATACAAGCAATCTTAAGAATTCCAAACACCTTAGGAACGTATCCCACATTTCTAAAACAACACAACTTCGTGGCCCACACGAAATCATACCAAAAGAACTCGAAACTTTCCATAAACCAACCACAACCACCTCAGCCCCAACCTGAGGCATAATCCAGCTGGTTGGACCTCTCCGACCAATTATTTAAGTCCACTTCTCTTCATCACACCTTGGAACCATGTTTCCATGTCCATGCACTCCTCACACATGTTCAAAAACCTCCCAACAACGTCCATGATAAATTCATATGCATTGTTCTTGACCCAAACATGCTCCGTGACCTTCGATCAACTCAACCACAATTCCTCGCGAACTTGGTTGTTGAACCTCATCTTCTTCCAAAACTAGTTCAATGGATCCCGTCACCAGCCATGTCTTGACCTCAAGCGACACCTGCACATGAATAAACAACCAATTATTCTGAGCACAAGTCCTCGACTTGACTCACATTAGTTCGAAAACCACAACACCTTACATGAGCGTCTCACATAAGCAAGTTGTAAACATAGCAAGATAATACCAGCCTTAACCACCAAAACACACCAAAAACATAGAAAATGAAGACTAAGAAAACCTTACCATAAGTGTAATGCAATTTGAAACATTGCAAGTTAAAAGTAGAACCACTGCGATCTTTCACTAGACCTTGCCAAAGCTAACCGGACCTTGCACCGGACCTAGCCAAAGTTTGTCGGACCTCACATCATACCTAACCAAAGCATGTCGAAACTTGCCCCGTACCTACCCAAAACATGCTGGACCTATCGTCGGACCTTGCCGGAGCTACCCAAAACAAGTCGGACCTTGCCGGAGCTACACAAAACATGTCGGACTTATTGTCGGACCTTGTCGGAGCTCAAACCTAGAGTCGGACCTCGATGAAAAGGGTGTTTTGGAAATATTCAAAACGTTTATTGTAATATCCAATGTGTTCATCACACATAGGTCTCACAGAAATAAATGAGCTTATCATTGAGGTTGATAGGATACATCTGTTATCTTGGCTGCACTCCTTCCCCGTTAAGTGCTAGTCTAGTATCTCCCATACTTTTCTATCGAAGCTTCATGTGCACCCAAACCCTTTAGGTTCCATGAGGATCATCATAACATGGACATGCTATAAAACTTATGGAAGTGAACCGATAACCGAATCAATTACGAGTCCAAATAGTTTCACACCGAACACTTTTCTGTTAAAAATGACCAGTCAGCCTTGCTTCCAGATTTTGACCAAGTTAGGGCCAAAATCACGACTCAGTTTGAATACCAAAGTTAAATATAACTTCAATATATTTCCAACTAGTATTTAATTGCCCCTATATCACCTTTGGATTAAAATTTATGAAGTTTGAAAGTGGACAGACCTGCTGGAAAAATTTTAGCAGAATTTCATTTGGAGGTACCCACTTTGATTTAAATTTTTCATGCATTTTTGATCCAAATTCCGCAAAACTAAACACTACAAAGTTGTATACTGACTCATAAGGTTTCTAAAAATTTTCATAGGCCTCATAGTGATCGTTATTTTGGAAGTTATGAGCAAATTACAGAAATGTACAGATACTATGCCCAGAATTGGTATTTCGGTGCAATTCCATTGTTCTGGATTTTTAGCCAATTTAGACTGGGATTATGGTATTCGATTGAATCGAAGGATTCTAGAGGACTTCCATAGCTTTCTAAAAATTATTTATTTTACTTTATAGCATTTCTTGTTTGAGAGATATGGATTTTTAAATTTTGACAAAGTTCTCAGATTTTTAAAGAAATTTCTATAGCACCTCCTTTGTTTTTGCTGTTTTGTCCACATATTTTCATACAGATATATTCAATATTTGAAATAAATTTAGATTACAACACTGTTTCACATTTCATAAGGTTTCCGATAATGTATCATATGAACCCATTTGAATTTTCTGCATAAAGCTATGGTCGAATTAGTAAAGAGTCCAGAAACTGTTATCTAGTTTCTGTCCAGATTGACAGTGTTTGGAAATTTGAAATTTGCTATAGGTTACAGGTGGATTCTGATCTGGGAATGAACAGGAGAATTTTAATGGACTCTCTAATATTTCCATACTTAAGTGCTAGTCTAGTATCTCCCATACTTTTCTATCAAAGCTTCATGTGCACTCAGATCCTTTAGGTTCCATGAGGGTTAGCATAACATGGACATGCTATGGAAGTGAACCGATAACCTAATCCAATTCAAGTCCAAACAGTGTCACACCGATCACTTTTCTGTTCGAAATGACCAGTCAGCCCTGCTTCCAGATTTTGATCAAGTTAGGGCCAAAATCACGACTCAATTTGAATACCAAAGTTAAAGGTAACTCCGATATCTTTCTAAATATTATTTACTTGCCCTATATAAGTTATGGATTAAAATTCATTAAGTTTCAAAGTGGACTGACCCGCTGGAAAAATTTTAGCAGCACTTCATTTAAAGGTACCCACTTTGATTTAAATGCTTCATGCATTTTGGATCCAAATTCCTCAAAACTTAACACTACAAAGTTATATACTGACTCATAAGGTTTCTAAAAATGTTTTATACACTTCTTAGTGAATTTTATTTTGGAAGTTATGAGCAAATTACAGAAATGTACAGAAACTAGGTCCAGAATTGGTATTTCGGTGCAGATTCCATTATTCTGTATTTTTAACAAATTTAGAGTGGGATTATGGAATTTGAGTGAATGAAACGATTGTAGAGGACTTCCATAGGTTCCAAGAAGTATTTATTTGCCTTCATAGCATTTCGGGTTTGAGAGACGTGGATTTTTAAAATTTGACAAAGTGCCCAGATTTTTGGAGAAATTTTGACAGCACCTCCTTTGTTTATGGCTGTTTGTCCACAGATTTTCATACAGACATATTCAATATTTGACAGAAATTTAAATTAAAACATTGTTACACATTTCATAAGGTTTACGGGAATGTATCATATAAACCAATTTGAAATTTGTGCATAAAGTTATGGTTGAATTAGTGCAGAGTCCAGAAAACTGTTTCTAGTTTCTGTCCAGATTGATAGTGTTTGGAAATTTGAACTTCGCAATAGGTTACAGGGGAATTCTTACCTGGGAATGAACAGGAGAATTTTAGAGGACTCTAATATCTCCAAGCTTGTGTGGGACATCTTCATTGGAGTTTTCCACTCGGATTTATGGCTTTTCAAAGCTAGGTCAAATGCTGGCAAAAAAAAAAAACAGGACACATTGGTTTTTGAAATGTATGAGTTCAAACCTACTCCAATTTGTCGATGTACCAGATGAAACTCGAATGCAATAACGATACTACGTCCCCACTAAAGAAAATCCTAAACCGGTATTCCGGCATACGTCTTAAAGGTGGCACTAAGGACGGTCGCTTGAAAACGTGTTCTAAGCGCAATATGATCACACGGTTAGTGTACCTGCACAAGACACCCAATTTATAGAACACTCATTATGGTGCCGTACGACACGACCCACACGGGCGATCATTTCAGGCAGTAACGATAATATATATCAGTCACCAAAACTAATGCCCTGTATATTTCCATACAGGCCATCCTAAAGGAGAACATGTCTTGAGAAACATGGTCGCTGTTGAAGTGTTCCAACGAAACTTCCTCTGGTACTACTAAGAATTAGCCCACGGAGGTTCGTATTTTGGCAGGGAGCAAAATCAAGATCCAAGAGCTAGGTGACACTAGGAGTTTTACGTGGTTCGGGCCGCCTTAGCGTAATACCCTACTTCACGGGGTGTTTATGTATTGCTATGAGGAAGTATACTCGTGAGCTAGTCTGAATGACCTCGACCTTGGATAGCTTGTGTTCTACCGTGCATCACAATCCTTTTATATGGCAAGGACTGGCTATTACAGTATGTGTCGTGGCCTGACATGTGGCCCTGGCTATAATAACCACTCTATACAAGATCTAACGGTGTTAAGGGGGATTAATAGTATGATAACGTTCCTTAATGGCAGCGTTACAAGTCTTGATAGTGCTATGATCGTGTGTCATTAATAGGGCATTAACGACGCATTAACTAGGTCTTGTCACGGCCGGCTCATAGCCTTTGAATGTTGGCACCGTTGGAGATCTCGATGCCTCTCGTTGTAGACATAGATCCAGACGTGTGACACATTGTAGCTCCGGAGCTTCCCTCTGCAGGGAGGTAGGTTCGGAGCTACTCAACACGTGGCAGTGCTGGAGCCACCCTTATTGGGGAGGAGGGCTCGGGGCTACTGGACACGCGGCAGCGTCGGAGCCACCCTAAGGACGGAGGTGTTGACAGCTGTTATATTCCAATTTCACGCGTAAATATAACTCAATTGAGGAAATACCATTTCCTGCACACATCACCTTTGTATTCAACCTATTTCCACTTGTCCTTGGAGAAAATAGTGCATGCAGGGATTCTATGCAGAAATGAAGTGAAACAAGGGGGTGGACGTATAAAATGTCATTCTAGCCAATCAGGCGATGCCACATGGCACCACATGGATCAAATGGCCCACAAACGGAAGTATATGATGCCATCCAACGGTGTAGCACTGAATGTAGCCTAGAGGGGGGTTCATAGGATTTTTGAACTTTTGTTGGATCCTGAAACACATAACAAATCAATCAAATACAGAGAGATTAGACTAGTCCGGTACTGTGCGGACTAGTCTGGTATACGTGGACTAGAACGATCAGGTTTGATGATGATTTCAATTCTAGTGCCCTATGCAACAGAAAGTAAGTTGTAACTTGGATGTATCACGACAATGAAACTAGTTATGGCACAAATTAACTTTGATTTCAATGTTTCAATGTAAGTTACACAATATTATGTAAACCCTATAATATGATCAACAATGAAACAAAAATGCGAGACACAATTTTATCCCGTGGTTCGACTCCCATGAAGGAAACCTACATCCACGTTGAGGAGTCCACGGAGGACTGGGTCTTCACCAACCTTACCCTCGTCGAATCGCCATGGAGGCCGATTCTCTACCACTAACAACAAAGAGGCAAATAACCGTGTTCAAGGGGCTTCTAACAAGTTAAGGGCTCCCCAAGATTTACAATGATGAACACCACCAAACACACTCGAAATATATGCAATAAACAACAAGAGTGTGCGAGAGATTCAAACCCAAGAGCTCAAGATCGTGTGGAACAAGTCTCTCCTTTTGATCAATGCTAATATTCAAAGATTTGCTCTTTCTAGAATTAAAATGTGTGGAGAGATTTGTATTTTGGGCTCTTGGAAGGTGTCACGGCATAGGGATCGAGAGTTGTGGTCGTAGGGCCGTACACCTCTATTTATACTAGGGTTTCCAAAAGTTACCATTAGGGTTTGCGATTCCCGGACTAGTCCGGTGTGCAGTGTGTGGAAAACCCTAAGTGTTCTGAGATATCGGACTTGTCTGTAAATGTCTGGACTAGTCCGATCTGGGCTCTAGAGATGTTCGGACTAGTCCGACATATATCGAACTAGTCCGGTGTGGTGAAACTCATGTAGAATTGAGGACAAGTCCGCACTTGGAGGACTTGTCCGATTTTAGTCAATGAGTTTTTGGACTAGTCCGATTGGTATTGGGCTTGTCTGGTGTCATGAAAAATTGAGGGGCCAAGGACAAGTCTCTACATGGAGAACTTGTTCGATTTTAGTCAGAAGATTATCGGACTAGTCCGATGGATATTGAACTTGTATGCTGTTGTGCAAGTGTGAAGTGTTGAGGACTAGTACGCACTATGGGGGACTAGTCTAATCTTAGTCATTGTGATATCGGACTAGTCCGGTGTATATCAGACTAGTCCGGTTTTCCTGTGAATTGTGCAGTGAGTTAAATTGTTTGTTAACTTGAGCTCTTGGGGTGTGGTTCTCTAACACACTCCATACACAATGATCTAATCTTTTTAGCTCTTGAGCTCGTTTCCTTTTGATTTCTCATTCTCCTTTCTTTTTGAGCTTTCCTCCTAATTTCTTTAAAACCTGCACTCATCTCAACAATTTTGTTAGATCTATTTTATTTGTCATAAATCAACCAAAACCCACAAGGGATGCCTAGATGCACTTTCAATCTCACTCTTTTTGGTGATTGATGACAACCAATTGAGATTTACACAAATACAATAAAAAAATCAGATTTTCATTAAGTGTGCACATATGAGCTTTGAGCAAAATAGGCAATGTAGACATTAGACATATGTGCACTCTTTATGGTGGGGTGCGAAACTACATGTGTTTGAGCAATAATCTTGATGTGAATAAGATAAAAGCATAATCATAACAACATCTAGATTATCAGGCATGAATATCAAATTTAGAGCATAAAACATAGATCATAAGCATAACATAGTCATCGTTTCACAATACATGTATAAAATAATAAGAGAGCAAAATCAGAGTTTTACAGCACCAAAAGAAACACAAATAGAGCTCTCATCTCTCAACCTACTGCCAAGACCTAAGACTCCCCCTCAATCTCTCCCCCTTTGGCATAAAAGCACCAAAAAGAAGGAGAAGAGGGATCTAAACATCGTCACAGGCTCAATCCATGCTATCGGTCTTTTCGTCGTCTTCATCTGCAGGTTGAGATGGATGAGGTTGACAGCCCCTCATCGTGCGCGCAATGCCAAAGTAGGCAAGCTCAGAAGGAGATAGAGGTGGAAGTTCCGAGAAGTCAAAGGCGGAGTCATCTAAGATGTGTGGAGATCCAATAGGCTCAATCTCCAGCTTTGGACATATGGCTTTGACATTTTCCTTCAAGTACCCCATGTCCTATTTCCTTGCCTTGTTCAACTCGTGGAGCTTCACTTCATCTTTCTGGCAAGAACCAAAGATTGTGGCCAAGTACTTCATAATGCCACTAGGAGACCATTTGTGAGGAGGGGCCCTTGAGCTTGATGGAGGTCTGGCCTCTCCTTGGTGAAAGTGCATCTAGGACTCTCTTGTGGGTTTTGGATGATTTATGACAAGCAATTGGTATCCTAACCTATTTTTTGAGATGAGTGCAGGCCTATGATAGGAAAATGAGCAAAATACCAAAAAGAAGGAAGGATGAGGAGCAAAATGGAGATGAGCTCATGGAAGAAGAGTAATAGATTATTGTGTATGGAGTGTGTTAAGGGAACTCACCCCTAGAGCTTAATCACAAATTAAACACACACATTGCACAAAGTTACACAGGTCCGGACTAGTCCGATCACAACCGGACTAGTCCGATAACCTTTCTGCACCAGATCGGACAAGTCCGATATCTGTCGGTCTAGTCCGATATTCTTCTGACTAGAATCGGACTAGTCCTCCTTAGTACGGACTAGTCCTCAAAACAATTCACAAGTCACACAAAATCGGACATGTCCGATCACAACCGAACTCGTCCGGTATTCCTTCTGATCCATATCAGACAAGTTCGATATTTGTACGGACTAGTCCGAAAAACCCTCTGATCTACATTGGACAAGTCCTCCAAGTGCGGACTTGTCATCTAACTCACTTAGGGTTTCACATGTCCGGACAGGTCCGATGGATATCGGACTAGTCCGAAGATTTCCAGTAGCGAAATCGGACAAGTCCGTTTTCAGCCAGACTAGCCCGATATTTTGGGGTACTTAGGGTTTGCTACACACAGCACACCGGACTAGTCCGGTGACCACCACAGACTAGTCCGAACTTTCTGAACCCTAACGGTGACTTTTAGAAACCCCATATAAATAGAGGTGCACGGCCTTCTTTTGCTCTCTCTCGAACCGTAGCGCCGTCACACCTCCCAAGAGCCTCAAAAACTACATCTCTCCACGAAATTAAGTGCAACAACGATAAATCCTTTGAGGATTCATTCTAGATCATTGGAGGGACACTTGGAACATCACATTGAGCTCTTGGTTTGATTCTCTAACACACTCCTACGTTTTAATTGTAATCTTTTGAGTGTGTTTTTGGTGGAAATTTGTGTTGTAATGTAAGGGAGCTCTCAACGTGTGAGAAGGCCCCTTGAATTCTGTTATTCACCCCTTTGTGGTTAGTGGAAGAGGATTGGCCTTCGTGGCGATCCAACAAGGGTAGTGTTGGAGAAGACCCGGTCCTTTTGTGGACTACTCAACGTGGATGTAGGTTGCCTTTTGTGGTAGCCTAACCATGGGATAAATCCTTGTGTTTTGTTTTGGTGCTCATCATTCTAATTCATCAATATAATCTAGGGTTTCATAATCATTACTCATCTTACGTTAAATTGTTAAACATAAGAATTAACTGTTATATAATCTAGTATATAACTGTGAAATCTTTATTTTGTTCTATTTTTCCGCTGCACATATAAAATACTCATCCTAATCGATCTAGCTTAATCAACTTAGTCCGTGAACACCGAACTAGTCCACACTTTACCAGACTAGTCCGATATCTCTGGTATTGAGCTTGTTGTTGAGTGTTGCAGGATCCGACAACTTTAAAAAAGGCCTATTCAACCCCCCTCTAGGCCCACATTCAATTGGTATCAGAACAAGGTTCTTCAAAAAATAGTCTAACCACTCGAAGAGATCATGTCGAACATGAAGCACGCCCACAAAATCAACAACCAAGAGGAGATTAACAATGACAAGACCCAAAAAGTGGAGAAGTACCTCGAAGCCATTCAAGACTTCGAGAATGACGATGAGGAGACGCTGGAGCTAAAGGCGCTCCTCAGAAAGAAGGCACTTTCCAAAGGGAAAGTGAAAGTTGAAGAGAAGAAGAAGGGGAGTAGTCACACCGACTACTCCCGATATCCTTTTAACTATGATCGTCTAAATTCCAATGACAATCATTACTTGTCTATCCCACTTGGAAAAGCCCTACACTTCAATGGAAGTGATTACTGAATGTGGAGGCAGAATATGAAAATGCATTTCATTTCCCTCAACCCAAGTCTATGGCATGTTGTATGCACAGGGATAGATATTCCAGACGAAGACGAAGAGCTCACCCCAAGCCAAGAGCAGGCCATTCATAGAAATGCACAAGCCGCAGCTGTAATCACCTCCTCACTCAGTCGGGACGAGTTCAGCAAGGTGGATGGACTCGAAATTGCTAAGGAGATATGGGATACACTACAAACTGCACATGAAGGTGACCGACATGTGCGTGAAGCAAAGATTGAGATGATCGAAGGCGAACTAGGAAGATTCGCAATTGAGGAAGACGAGTCACCCCAAGATATGTACAATCGATTGAAGACACTTGTCAACAAAGTTCGATCATACGGGAGCAAGAAGTGGAATGACCACGAGGTGGTAAAGCTCATCCTTAGAGCTTTTATGCCTCGCAATGTCACGCTATGCTCCATGATTAGAGAAAGCCCCGAATACAAAAGGATGACTCTAGATGAATTGCTTGGAAAAATCATCAACTTTGAGATGATGGAAAGACAAGCAAAGCACGTCAAGGAAATTGTCGATCTCACCTCGGCTAAGAAGAAAGGGGTTGCTCTAAAGTCCACCCTCAAGCCTCTATCCAAAGAAGCAAGGGAAGCACAACTAGAGGAAGACAGTGACGACCAAAGCAGTGAGCTAGATGAAGAGGGCATGATATTGTTCATGAAAAAGTTCAAGAGAATAATGAAGAAAAGACAAGGAACAAAATCAAGTGAGGGAATGTACAAGGAAAGAATGAAACTGATGTTGAGGCGGGCATGCTACAATTATGGTGAGTATAACCACTTTATAGTTGATTGCCCATATGAGGAGAACAAGAAGAAGACCAAAGAATCAAAGCCTCAACCTAAGAAATTTTTCAAGAAGAAGAAACAAGCCAAACAAGCGCACATTGGGAAGAAGTGGGTCTCAAACGATGAGTCCTCATCATCCGAAGAAGAAGAGATGGCTAGCGTAGCCATCGAGAGCACGTCCAAGAAATCTAAACTCTTCCCTACACTCGGCGCAAGGAAGGGAAATGCCACTTGCCTTATGGCAAAGGAAGGTAAACACAAGGTAATCATCAAAACCCCCTCCGTGCATTCCTACTCTAGTGATGATGAAATAATTAGTGATGATGAAGACATGCTTAGTGGACTAGATAGGAAAGCTGCAACAAAAATGAAATTTTTACTTGATCAACTTGTTGAGAAGGATAGGTTGATTCATCGTCAAGAGGACATGATTATCTCCCAAAAGGAGGAGTGTGTCGAACTTGACAAACTTCTAGAACTTGAAAAGGAGAAAAACAATTCACTAGAGCTTGAGTTAACTTCAAGCAAGAAAGCTTGCTTGGAGTTAACTGACTCAAATGTTGCAATCAAGGACCAGCTTGCTGACCTGATCAAGGTTAACAATATCCTTGAAGTGCAAGTTGAGTCACTCAAGCTGAGTGAACCTTCCTCCTCTTCAAGTTCACCTTCTCAATCCACTAGAACTGATTTTGCTCATATGTGCACATGTAGTAAAATAGACACCAGTTTGAAGGAGAGGTCAACCTCCACAAAGGATAAAAATCCTACCCAATGTGGCATATTTGACAAGGAGAAGATCAACTATGCATGTAGCGCATACTTGGTCCAAAGACCTCCAAATGTCAAGTATGGCATTGGTTACTCTTATGATGAAAAACAGCATGCTGGAAGTCATAAGAATAACAAGGGGAGGATTTCCTTTGTGAAGGAAAGACCCTCTCAAACTCATAAGTCGAAGGGTAAAAACCTGAACTCACACAAACACCAGACTAGTTCGGTGAGTGTCCGGACAAGTCTGGTCCTCCGGACAAGTCCAGCCTTCCACACTAGCCCTGTATACAAACAACAACAATTACTTTTTAGAACCTTTGATGCCTCCTATGTGTTAATGAGAAATAATTTTGGCAAGGTTTAGTCTAATTATGTTGGGCCACGCCATGGGACCACCAAATCTCATGTGTGGGTGCACAAATGCATTGTAACTAACCTTCAATGACCCAAGCAAGCTTGGGTACCTAAAACCAAAGCATAATTTGTTTTTACAGGCCTATTGCTCTGGTGGATCCAAATGGGTGCTAGACAGTGGCTGCACCAACCATATAACCGGAGAAAGAAGGATGTTCGTGGAATATGAAGAGAATGAGGACCCAAACGAAGGCATCTACTTTGGAGATAATAGTCAAGGAAGGGTGCTCGGTACCGTCAGAAACACAAGGAACACTCAAGAAGTTCTTCAAGCGAGCTCAAAACGAATTCTCATTGAGAATCAAGAGTATTTGAAGCGACCACGGCACGGAGTTCAAGAACACACAAGTGGAGGAGTACCTTGATGAAGAGGGTATCAAGCACGAATTTTCAGCTCCATACTCGCCACAACAAAACGGAGTTGCCAAAAGAAAGAACAGAACACTCATAGAGATGGCAAGAACAATGCTCGATGAGTACAAGACCACGGATCGATTTTGGGCGGAAGCGATTAACACCGCTTGCCACGCCGTAAATCGACTTTATCTTCATCGACTACTCAAGAAGACATCCTATGAGCTACTCACCTGTAACAAACCAAATATCTCATATTTTTGAGTCTTCGGTTCTCCATGTTATATCCTGAACAAGAAGCCTAGGACTTCAAAGTTCGCTTCAAAGTCCGATGAAGGTTTCTTGCTTGGTTATGATTCGAACACTTACGCCTATCGTGTTTTCAACAAGGCCTCCGGACTCGTTGCAATAGCACATGACGTAGTGTTCGATGAGATAAATCGCTCCCAAAAGGAGCAAGTTGATCCATGTGAATTAGGTAAAGAAGAAGCTCCTTGTCAAGCATTGAAAAGAATGGCTCTGGGTGAAGTTCGACCACAAGAGCCACCTCCACACGTACATGAGGAAGATGAACCAGAGGAGGAGATCAACGATCAAGGGGGAGTTTTAGCACAAGATAAACCACAAGAATACGAAGATGATCAACAAGTCAACGAAGGCAACTACTTAGGGGGAGAAGTAGACAATCATGAAGACACAACTCCTCAAGTGCCACACCCAAGAGTACACCAATGCGTCCAAAGGGATCACCCAATCGACAATATCATCGGTGACATCCAAAAGGGGGTAACCACTAGATCTCGGATAGCTAACTTTTGTGAGCATTATTCATTTGTATCCTTTTTGGAACCACACAGTGTTGAAGATGCATTGAAAGATCCTGACTGGGTGGTGGCGATGCAAGAAGAATTGAACAACCTCAAGCGGAATGAAGTATGGGAACTTGTGGCAAGACCCAATGCAAACATCGTCGGCACCAAATGGGTCTTCCGCAACAAACAAGACGAACACGGGGTGGTGACAAGGAACAAGGTACGACTTGTGGCCAAAGGTTATTCACAAGTCGAAGGTTTGGATTTCGATGAGACTTTTGCTCCAGTAGCTAGGCTTGAATCCATTAGAATATTACTTGCATATGCTACTCACCATGATTTCAAGCTGTATCAAATGGATGTGAAAAGCGCCTTCCTCAACGGACCAATCAAGGAAGAGGTGTACATGGAGCAACCACCCGGGTTTGAAGACGAAGAGTTCCCCAACCACGTATTCAAATTGCGTAAGGCTCTCTATGGCCTCAAACAAGCTCCTAGAGCTTGGTATGAGTGTCTTAGAGATTTCTTAATTGAGAATGGTTTTCAAATTGGCAAAGTAGACTATACTCTATTTACAAAGAATTTAGACAATGATCTTTTTATTTGTCAAATTTATGTTGATGATATAATCTTGGGGTCAACTAATCAATCGTTTTGTGAGGAATTTAGAAAAATCATGACAGACAGGTTTGAAATGTCAATGATGGGAGAATTAAAGTACTTCTTGGGATTCCAAGTGCGACAACAAAAGGAAGGGACATCCATAAGCCAAACCAAGTACACGCAGGACGTACTTAAGATGTTTGGCATGGACAAGGCAAAGCCCATAAAGACCCCCATGGTGACAAATGGCCACTTGGATCTCAATGAAGATGGACCTAGCGTCGACCAAAAGGTATATCACTCCATGATAGGATCTCTACTCTATTTATGTGCATCTAGGCCAGACATTATGTTGAGTGTATGTTTGTGTGCAGGATTTCAAGCCAACCATAAGGAATGTCGCTTGACAGCTGTAAAAAGGATCTTGAGATATTTAGTTTATACACCCAACCTTGGTCTTTGGTACCCAAAAGGCTCAATATTCAATCTCATTGGATACTCCGATGCAGATTATGCCGGGTGCAAAGTAGATAGAAAAAGCACCTCCGGCACATGCCAATTCCTAGGGAGATCCTTAGTTTCTTGGTCCTCCAAGAAACAAAATTCCATTGCCTTATCCTCACCCGAAGCGGAGTATGTTGCAGGCGGGAGCTGTTGTGCACAACTCCTTTGGATGCGACAAACTCTAAGGGATTACGGTTACAATATGAACCGTATTCCACTCCTTTGTGACAACGAGAGTGCCATTAAAATTGCCCACAACCCAGTTGAGCACTCCAGAACTAAACACATAGACAGAAGACACCACTTTTTGAGAGATCATGCCATGAAAGGAGATATAGCCATCTCACATGTCAATACCCAAAAACAATTGGCCGACATATTCACCAAGCCACTTGATCAAAAGCGCTTTTGCGAACTCCGAAATGAACTAAATATCCTCGATGCTCGAAGTGTGGCTTGAAAAGTTGCATACCTGTATGAAGTCTTCAAAATATATTGATTGAATTGTGAAAATCACTCTCTCAATTTTTCCCGAAAAACTATGTCAATTACTAGATCTTGGTGAATTATGATCGTTGCTTGATTGTTGTATGCTTACTGGTCGTACTCATCAAGATCATTTGATTTTTTTTGCCTCCCTATTCTCTATTTATGAACCTTCAAATATATATGAATGGGCTATGCACATTTCTCCTGGTGATCACGGAATAGTCCGTGGTTACCCGGACTAGTCCGCACTTGCAGACCAGTCCGCTGAGTGCCGGTTAGGCCGGACTAGTCCGATAAAACAACGGACTAGTCCGATGTTGCTCTCTGGAAGAGTTCGGACTAGTCCGGTCATCTCCGGACTTGTCCGATTTTTCGTGTCCATAACCCTAGCCGCCACCAAACCCTAATCCCTTCATCCTCCACTCTTGCTCAGACGTTCTCTCTCCTCCGCTTAAGCTCCCAAGGCGATTTATTGCTCCCTCCATCGAAAATCTCTGCATTTGGAAGGAAATCAAGCTTGCCGTCTTGAGGATTGAAGCTAGCGGACTTGTCCGGCCTTCAACACTCTCATCTTCAAGCTTCAATTGATTTCTTCTGTAATTTTCACTGAAACCCTATAAATCTCGTTTTTCTTCATTATTGATTGAATAGCCTAGCATCCTTCACCATACACATGCTTCCTTTATGTATCACGTGTATGCTAGACTTATTGTGCATTAGGAATCAGCTATTGTCAGATCTCTTAGGTTTTTGAGGATGAACACCGGACTAGTCCAGTCCTTGAACGGAAAAGTCCGGTCCCCCTGGACTAGTCCGTGCCTGTGCACCGGACAAGTCCGATGTTTCTGAACTCAAAACCTAACTCTTCAATTCCTAAATGCTATTCCTTCCTATCCTTTCATACCTATGCCTTGTATAATTCATTATCATTCTTGAAACTAATTCTCAGGTCATGTCGAGCTCAAACGATGAGGTTTCCGATTTTGAGGCCGAGATGGACCACGAGGTGGCACCTCAGACCTCAACGATTCTTGGCAAGAAGCGCCAAGAGCGACCTACTGAGCCAGCTCCGTCTCCTCCTCAAGTTCGGAGGAAGGTGTTGGCAAAGAAGCCTGTCTCCAAGGCAGCCGCTTCATCGAGTGTCCCTCGCCAAGCAAAGGGCAAGGGCAAGGGGATAGCGACGGGTCCAGTTGGACCATTGAAGCTGCATGCTCCCCGGGAAGGGGTCCGGGACCCCACTGAAGAAAAGTTCAATGGGAAGGGCAGCGACTCAGCTGCAAAGCTCAGGAGCATTGATTGCTATAATCATCCAAAGCAAGCTGCAGATGGAAGATTCTGGAGCAATTTTCATGCTGACTATTACAGGGCTGTATACCTGCAGATGAAGACACCCGTGGTGCGCAGTCACTGGATTGACTGGGCACATCTTGAGAAGAAGAGATGCTCTGCATTTGATGAAGTGATTGCAGCAGCTGAAAGACATGGCTTGAAGGACCACTTTGCCTTCAAGTACAATTGGAATGATGAAGTGGTGGCTCAGTTCTATGCCACCTGCCACTTTGCAAGCGATGAAGAGGAAAGAGTGACTTGGATGACTCATGGATCCAAGTACACTATCACTTATGAAGAATTTGCAAGAATGTTGCATCTTGACACCTCCAGCAATGATAATGTGATTATTCACAATGTTGGTGTCATCGACAAGGAGAGGATGAAGTTTCTCTATGAGCCCAATTCAAAGTTCACCCCTCCTTCCACAAAGAACATGAAGCCATTCTTTGTGGTGCTAAACAGAGTCTTGAGGAAGACCATTGCCCCTAAGGATGGGGATGCAGGGAGTGTACAAGGATACATCCGGACCCTAATGAGGATCACAAGCAAGAACAGAAAGTTTGATGTGTTTGACTACATATGGAATGATATGGTCAACATCTCCAGCACCCCCAACAGGTCCTGTGGCTATGCTCCCTATCTAATGTTTATGATTGAGAAAGTAACAGGGACTGAGTTTGTCAAGGATGTGGAGAACACTCCTTTGAGGCCTCAGAAGCCTCAACCAGTAAATGTCCAGGCTGCTCCCTCGCCGACCTCCAGTCCCGAGGCACCGGCAAGATCAAGAGAAGATGCTAGAGCTGTCCCAACCTCAAGGGCAGCCCCCCAGAGAGGATCATCTTGTGGAATCCTCAAATACCTGGCTGCCATTTTCACCTCCTGCAAGAAGGCCGAAGTAAAGGCCCACAAGCTCAACCAGAAAAGAAAGGAGGACATGAAGTACATCAAGGCCAATGTGAAGCAAATCTGCCAGAAGCTGGAGATCGACCCCATTGGATCTCCAGTGATCTCTGAGGACTCCGACCCGGACTACACTGAGCTCGGGCCGTTGACCCCATCCGAACCTGCTGACTTTGGCGTTGGGGGCTCGAGCGCCTCCGCCCCTCCTCCTTCTCCTCCTCATCAAGCTGAAGATGAAGAAGACGAAGATGACGATGAGAGGACCGACAGTGAAGAGTGAAGACCCTTGGACCCTTCTCTCCTTTTTGGTGTCTTGATGCCAAAGGGGGAGAGATTGGGGGGGGAGGAGTCTTAGCTTTAGCTGTAGGATGCGAGGAGAGAGCTCTTTTTATGCTTCTTGTCTATTTTTGAGTTTTGCAGTGTTTTAACTTTGTTCCTAAGTTAGTTTTGGTTATGTGATGCAATGCTTAATTAATTTGAGAAGTACTTGTTGAAATCCGTAATCTTTCTCCTGAAATGAGATATATGCTTGGCTTTGGTTGATTAATGTAAATTATGTCATTCTCAATGTCTCAATATACTTAGTTATGCATCCCACCATAAAGAATGCACATATGGATAATTCTTTCACTGCTTGATGTATTTTTGACTCATATGTGCATACTTTATGAAAATCTCAATTTTTATCATATTTTGTGAAATCTCAATTGGTTGTCATCAATCACCAAAAAGGGGGGAGATTGAAAGTGCATCTAGGATTCTCTTGTGGGTTTTGGATGATTTATGACAAGCAATTGGGATCCTAACCTATTTGTTGAGATGAGTGTAGGCCTATGATAGGAAAATGAGCAAAATACCAAAAAGAAGGAAGGATGAGGAGAAAAATGGAGATGAGCTCAAGGAAGAAATTATTGTGTATGGAGTGTGTTAAGGGAACTCACCCCAAGGTGTCCTCAAGGTGCAGCAGCCTAGCAAGCTCATCATAAGGTACAGTGTACTTGGATCCATGTGTCATCCAAGTCACTCTCTCTTCTTCATCACTGGCAAAGTAGCAGGTTGCAAAGAACTATGCTATGACCTCATCATTCCAGTTATATCGGAAAGCAAACAAGTCCTTGAGGCCATGTCTCTCCACAGCCTCTATCACTTCATCAAAGGTTTGATAGTTGTTTCTCTCAAAGTGTGTCATTTTGGTCCATTGGTTGTGGACCACTGGAGTCTTCATCTGAAGGTACACAGTACTGTAGTAGTCCATGTGTAAGTTGCTCCAGAATCTAGGATCAACTGCCTTCTTGCCATTGATATAGGCATCTATCTTCCTCAGTTTCCAAGCCACATCACTCCCTTTTCCATTGAACTTTTCTTCTGAGGGGTCCCTATTTCCCCTTCTTGGAGCAGTCATCTCGAGGGGGCCAATCGGGCCAGATGCAATTCCTTTGCCTTTTCCCTTAGTTTGGCGTGGAGTCGCCGAACTAGGTCCAACCACATTTTTCGCTTTTGAAGCTAGCTTCTTGGCCAGAACCTTTCGCCGCACCCAAGGTGGGGTGGACGAGGGGTCAGCGGTACGATCTTGTCTATTCTTGGATTGGCCCGTTGAAACGCGAGGCAAGGTCTCTTGATCCATTTCAGCCTCAAAGTCAGATATGTCCTTGTTTGAGCTCGACATTGTCCTAACAAGAAGGTTATACATGACATAGATAAGGATTGGTGGCAAGGAATAGTATTGAGTTGAAGAAAATTATGGTTATGTTCAGCTAACATCGGACTTGTTCGTTGCTCAAGTGCGGACTAGTCCGGGGTATCGGAGTTGTCCACACTAATAACGGACTAGTCCGATGTTCAGCTGATCGAACCCTAACTAACAGGATAATAGAGTTTCTCAACACAAAAACAGAGCAATGTAGCTGTACTACTACAGGGGAGCATGTATTGACAAAAAGAACTAGGCTATTTAAACAAAAAACAAGGAAAATCAATGGTTCTAGGGTTTGGAGAAATTTTAACCAAATCCTTCAATTTGTGGCGTTGGAGGAGTCTTGATGCAGACAAGTACGTGGTCTTCGATCCCCATGCAATCGAGATCAATTCCCACCAAAACTTGAGTGGATTTGATGCCGGATCTCAACGTGTTTGGTTCTAGAGTGCTCAACAAGATTATGGGCAATTTTAATGCCACTCTCATTGTCACAAAGTAGTGGAATACAACTCATATGGTAACCATAATCCCTTAGAGTTTGTCGCATCGAAAGGAGCTGTGCACAACAACTCCCGATTGCAACATACCCCGCTTCGGTCGTGGATAAGACAATGTAATTTTGTTTCTTGGAGGACCAAGAAACTAGGGATCTACCTAGGAATTGGCAAGTACCGGAGGTACTTTTTCAATCTACCTTGCATCTGGCATAATCAGCATCGCAGTATCCAATGAGATTGAATTTTGAACCTTTAGGATACAAAAGGCCTAGGTTGGGTGTATGAACTAAATATCGCATGGTCTTTTTTACGGTTGTCAAATGACATTCCTTAGGATTGACTTGAAATCTTGCACACAAACATACACTCAACATCATATCAGACCTAGATGCACATAAATAAAGTAAGGAGTCAATCATGGAGCGATATACCTTTTGATCCACGTTTGGTCCGTCTTCATTGAGATCCAAGTGTCCATTTTTCGCCATGGGGGTCTTTATGGGCTTTCCTTTGTCTATTCCAAACTTCTTGAGAATATCTTGAGTGTACTTTGTTTGGATTATGAATGTCCCATCCATTTGTTGCTTTAATTTGAATCCCAAAAAGTATCTCAGCTCTCCCATCATGGACATCTGGAATCTATCTGTCATAATCTTACTAAATTCTTGACAAAAAGATTTGTTAGTTGAATCAAATATGATATTGTCACCATAGATTTGGCAAATGAAGAGATCATTATCAAAATGCTTTGTAAATAAGGTGTAATCAACTTTACCAATCTAAAGCCATTTTCAATCAAGAAATCTCTAAGGTACACATACCAAGCTCTAGGAGCTTTTTTGAGGCCATAGAGAGCCTTACACAGTTTGTGTACATGGTCGGGGAACTCTTGATCTTCAAACCTGGGGGGTTGCTCCACGTACACCTCCTCCATGATCGGTCTGTTGAGGAAGGCGCTTTTCACGTCCATTTGATAAAGCTTGAAATCATGGTGAGTAGCATATGCAAGTAATATACGAATCGATTCAAGCCTAGCCACAGGAGCAAAAGACACGTCGAAATCCAAACCTTCAACTTGTGAATACCCTTTGGCCACAAGTCGTTCCTTTTTCCTTGCCGCCACCCAGTGTTCGTCTTACTTTTTGTGGAAGACCCATTTAGTGCCGACGACGTTGAATTTGGGTCTTTCAAAAAGTACCCACACTTTGTTCCTTTTGATGTTGTTCAATTCTTCTTGCATTGCCACCACCCAATCCAGATCCTTTAATGCATCTTGAACCTTACGGGGTTCCAAAGAGGATACAATTGAGTAATGTTCACAAAAATTAGCTATACGAAATTGAGTTACTACTCCCTTTTGTATGTCAACAATTATATTGTTGACGGGGTGATCTCTTTGGATGCTTTGATGTACTCTTGGATGTGGCACCTGTGATCTTGAATCTTCATGGTCATCATTTTCTGCTCCCCCTAGATGGTTGCCTTCATTGATGTCTTGATCATCATGATCTTCTTGAGGTTGATCTTGTGTGAAAGCTCCCCCTTGATCATTTTCCTCCACTTGTGGTTCATCTTCTTCATTCGCATTTTGAGGTGGCACTTGTGGTCGAACATCACCCAACGCCATTTTTCTCAATGCTTGACATGGAGATTCTTCTTGATCTAGCACACATTGATCAACCTGCTCTTCTTGATTGTCATTAGTTTCATCGAACACCACGTCACATGCTACTTCAACAAGTTTGGAGGCCTTGTTGAAGACACGATAGGCGTAGGAGTTGTAATCATAGCCAATTAAGAAACCTTCATCAGACTTTGAAGCGAACTTTGAAATCCTAGGCTTCTTGTTCAAAATATAACATTTATAACCAAAGACTCGAAAATATGAAATATTTGGCTTGTTACTCGTGAGTAGTTCATACGAAGTTTTTTTGAGCAACCGATGAAGATAGAGTCTGTTTATGGCGTGACAAGCGGTGTTAATCGCTTTGGCCCAAAACTGGTCCGAAGTCTTGTATTCATCGAGCATTGTCCTCGCTATCTCAATGAGGGTTCGGTTCTTCCTTTTGGCTACTCCATTTTGTTGAGGAGAATATGGTGTTGAAAACTCGTGCTTCATCCCTTCTTCGTCTAGATACTCCTCAACTTGGATATTCTTGAACTTTGTTCCATTGTCACTTCGTGTGTTCTTGATCTTCAATGAGAATTCATTTTGAGCACGCTCGATGAACTTTTTGAGGGTTCCTTGAGTTTTTGTCTTTTCATGCAAAAAGAAAACCCAGGTGAAGCGATAGAAATCATCAACAATGACTAAACCATATTTGTTACTACCGATGCTTATGTAAGCAATTGGACCAAATAGGTCCATGTGAAGGAGCTCGAGCGGTCTTGTTGTAGTCATGACATTCTTTGCAGGATGGGTTGCTCCTACTTGCTTACCAGCTTGGCACGTGCTACAAGGCCTGTCTTTCTCAGAAACCACATCCTTTAAACCTAAGATGTGATTGCCTTTAAGATTCCTCAAACCAACATGTGCTAGCCATCTATGCCACAACCAACCCATGTTATTCTTTGCAATCAAGCATGTGTCAAGTTCGGCTTTACCTTTGTTGAAGTCAACTAGATAATGTTTTTCATTTAACACACCCTTGAATGAAACCGAGTTATCACTCCTTCTAGAGACGGTCACACCCTCATTAGTGAATAAACAATTATAACCTTTTTCACATAATTGAGATATGCACAAAAGGTTATAATCCAATGAATCAACGTGTAAAACATGAGAAATAGTATGTTTTGATGAAATTGCAATTTTACTAGTACCAAGCACCCTTCCCTAACTGTTATCACTAAAGTAAATGCCTTCACTTGGATCTTCATATTCATCATATTCCAGGAACATTCTTCTTTCTCCGTCATGTGATTTGTGCATCCACTGTCCAGCACCCATATAGCTTCACCGGATGAATAGGCCTGCAAAAGACAAATTATGCCTTGGTCTTAGGTACCAAAGCTTGCTTGGGTCCTTTGAGGTTATCACATGTGATTTGGGCACCCACACATGAGACTTGGTGTTCCCATGGTGTGGCCCAACATATTTGGCATAAACTCTTCCAATATTACTTTTCATAAGTACATATGAAGCATCAAATATTCTAAATAAAACTTGTTGTTCATATGTGCTCACAATGTTAACTTATCAACATTATTGAGTTTTCTAACTTGAGAGGTGTTTCTCTTGACAAAGGCAATGCGTTCCTTATTATTCTTGTGGCTTCTAGCATTTTGCTTTTCACGATAAGAATACCCAATGCCATATTTGACATTAGGCTTGTGACCAAATATGCACCGTGTGCATACTTGAACTTCTCCTTGTCAAATATGCCACTTCGGGAAGGATGTTTGTCTTCTGTCAAGTTTGACTTTTCTTTCAAGTTAGTGTCAATTTTAGCACATGTACAAGTAATAACAGTTTCAGATTTTATATGTTGAGAAGGTGAGCTTGAAGAGGATGAAGAACCACTTTGCTTGAGTGACTCAACTTGTACCTCAAGGATCTTGTTAACTTTGGTTAAGTTAGCAAGTTCATCCTTGATAGCCACGTTTGAGTCTTTTAGCTTCAAACAAGCTTCCTTGCTTGAAGCTAACTCAAGTTCCAGTGAATTGCTTCACTCCTTTTCAAGCTCAAGGAGCATTTTGATCTTAAGATATTATTCCTTTTGGAGAATGATCATATCTTCTTGACGATCAACTAGCTCCTCCTTAACAACAATCTTATCCATTAGAAATTTCATCTTAGCAGCAGTTTTTTTGTCTAAACCCCTAAGCATATCTTCATCGTCACTAGAATTATAATCGTCACTAGAAAAAGAATGCAAAGAGGAAGATTTAGTTGTTATCTTTATTTTACCTTCCTTTGCCATTAGAGAAGTGTTGTTGGTGTCTTTCCATGCACCCATGGTTGGCAAGATAGTGGATTTCTTGGAAGTCTTCTTGAGGGCTATGGTGGCCATCTCCTCTTCTTCTTCAGATGAATACTCATTATTCAAGTCTCACTCCTTCACTAAGTGCGCTTGGCCAAATTGCTTCTTCTTCTTGAACATTTTATTTGGCAAAGGCTTGTTGTCCTTAGTCTTCTTCTTATTTTCTTCATGTGGACAGTCCACTATGAAATGTTCATACTCTCCACAGTTATAGCAAGCATGCCTCATCTTGGGTCTTTGTTTGTCCCTTTGTTTTCCTTCCTTTGATCTACTATTTTGTCTTCTTCTCATCATTTCCTTGAACTTCCTCATGAACAAGATCATGCCTTCTTCATCAATGTCATTGCTTTCATCATCGCTATTGTCTTCTCCATGAGCTTCTCGAGCTTCTTTTGATGAGGGTTTGCATGTTGACTTCAAAGCAACTCCTTTCTTCTTTGCCTAGGTAAGATCCGCAATTTCTTTGACATGCTTGGCTTGCTTCTCAATCATTCCAAAGTTGATGATCTTGCCAAGAAGTTCGTCCGGGGTCATCTTCCGATACCCGGGGCTTTCTCTAATCATTGAGCAAAGAATCACATTGCGAGGCATGAATTCTCTAAGAATTAGCTTTACGACCTCGTGATCATTCCACTTCTTGCTGCCATATGCTCGGAGTTTGTTGATAATATTCTTCAATCGAGTGTACATATCTTATGGTGACTCGTCTTCTTCAATGGCGAATCTTCCCAATTCACCTTCAATCATTTAAATCTTGGCTACGCGTACATGACAACCACCTTCATGTGCTCTTTGTAGAGTATCCCATATCTCCATAGCAATTTTGAGTCCATCCACCTTGGTGATCTCGTCTCAGCTCAGTGACGATGTGATAACAGCTACTGCTTGAGCGTTTCGATGAATTGCTTGTTCTTTGCCTGGAGTCAGCTCTTCATCATCATCCGGGATATCTATCCCTGTACACACTATATGCCACAAAATTGGGGTTAAGAGATATGAGATGCATTTTCATGTTTTGTCTCCACATACAATAATCATTGCCATCGAAGAAAGGTGCTTTCCCTAGAGGAACTAACAAGTAATTATTATTATTAGAATTTAACCGATCATAATTAAAAGGATATCGGGAGTAGTCAGTGTCTCTAATCCCCTTCTTCTTTTTGTCCTTGATCTTCTTCTCCCCCTTTGGGGAGAGTGCCTTCTTCCTTAGGAGTGCCTTGAGTTAAAGAATCTCCTCGTCATCGTCCTCACAATCTAGGATGGCGTCAAGAAGCTTCTCTAACTTTTGAGTTCTTTCTTCATCACCCTTCTCATTGTTAAAGTTCTTGTGTACATCCTTGACGTCTGACATCTTCTCTTCGAGTGGTGAGTCTCTTTTGAAGAGTCCTACTCTGATACCAATTGAATGTAGCCTAGAGGGGGGTGAATAGACTTTCTAAACTTTTGTCGGATCCTGAAACACTTAACAAATCGATCAAATACAGAGAGATCAGACTAGTCCGGTACTGTGAGGACTAGTCTAGTATACATGGACCAGAACGATCAGGTTTGATCGATGATTTCAATTCTAGTACCCAATGCAGCGGAAAGTAATTTGTAACTTGGATGTATCACAACAATGAAACTAGTTGTGCCACAGATTAACATTGATTTCAATGTTTCAACGTAAGTTACACAAATTAAGTAAACCTATAATATAATGAACAATGAAACGAAAATGCAAGACACGATTTTATCCTGCAGTTCTATTCCCATGAAGAAAACCTACATCCACGTTCAGGAGTCCACAGAGGACCGGGTCTTCACCAACCCAACCCTCGTTGAATCACCACGGAGGCCGATTCTCTTCCACTAACCACAAAGAGGCAAATAACCGTGTTCAAGGGGCCTTCTCACAAGGTTAGGGCCCCCCAAGATTTACAATGACGAACACCACCAAACACATTCAAAATATATGCAATAACAACAAGAGTGTGCCAGAGATTCAAACCCAAGAGCTCAAGATCGTGTGGAACAAGTCTCTCCTCTTGATCAATGCTAATCCTCAAAGATTTGATATTTATAGGGTTATAATGTGTGGAGAGATGTGTATTTTGGGCTCTTGGAAGGTGTGACAGCACAGGGGGTCGAGAGTTGTTGTTGTAGGGCTGTACACCTCTATTTATACTAGGGTTTCCAAAAGTTACCGTTAGGGTTTGTAATGTCCGGACTAGTCCGTGGTGGACTTCGGACTAATTCGGTGTGCGGCGTGTGGAAAACCCTAAGTGTTCCATGATATGGGACTTGTCCGTTAATGTCCAGACTAGTCATATCTGGGCTCTTGAGATGTTCGGACTAGTCCGGCATATATCAGACTAGTTCGTTGTGGTGAACCTCATGTAGAATTGAGGACAAGTCCGCAATTGGAGGACTTGTCCGATTTTAGTCAAAGAGTTTTCGGACTAGTCCGATTGATATCGGACTTGTCCTTTGTCATGAAAAATTGTGGGGCTAATGACAAGTTTGGACTTGGAGGACTTGTCCGATTTTAGTCAAAAGATTATCAGACTAGTCTGATGGATATCAGACTTGTCCAGATGTTGTGCATGTGTGAACTGTTGAGTACTAGTCCGCACTAGGGGGGACTAGTCCGATCTTAGTTAGAGAGATATCGGACTAGTCCGGTGTATATCGGACTAGTCCAGTTTTTCTATGCATTGTGCAATGAGTTAAATTGTTTGTTTACTTGAGATCTTGGGGTGTGTTTCTCCAACACACTCCATACACAATGATCTAATCTTTTCATCTCTTGAGCTCTTTTCCTCTTGATTCCTCATTCTCCTTTCTTTTTGAGCTTTCCTCCTAATTTCTTTAAAACCTGCGCTCATCTCAACAATTTTGTTAGGATCTCATTTGTTTGTCATAAATCAACCAAAACCTACAAGGGGTGCCTAGATGCACTTTCAAGCACCAATATCATGGAATGGGACTGACATGTCAGTCACCTAGAGGAAGAACTAGCCGTTTGGAGCCAGGACCAGGTCGGCCGACCCCCCTAGTCGGCCGACTAGTTCCTCGCGCCAAACGCGGTCAAACACCACGTGTTGGATCCTCCCGGGTTGAAAAGGTTAGGGGGTGAATGATTTGCGTGCTTTTGGTGGCGATAACCGACTCTTCTCCAAGCTATAAATAGGACCCCTCACTTCAACACACACCACTTGAGTATTCATCCAATGTATCCACTACTCTCCATAGGTTTAGAGGAGTATAGGCTATAGAGAGGAGAGTCTCTAGTCTATAGTCCAAGTAGGAGAGGAGTAGTAGGAGTCTCATCCAGATTTTCAATTGGGAAAGGTATGTCTCCCATATTCCTATTTGTATTTGTGACTTTATTCATAATAAATATGATATCTTTAGTCTTCTATTGTTCATATACTTGGATGAAGCTTTTCTTGTTTGATTGTGGATTCCATGTATGTGGTAGGAATAGTATTTATGATTATGCTATACCATTATCATTACATCATCATAAACACTATGAACCTCCACTAAAGTCTAATTAGCTATGATATGACTATATTAATATGAATCACTTATGCTATGAATTAACATTGGTTCAACGATGATATAGTTCATTGCCTTAGGATGGCTTGTGCCTAGGCTCTTAAGGTAATTACATAATATGCTAGCATGGTGCTAGGATAGAGAGTAGCGTTGAATGTCTCGTAGACCCATAGATTGAAGAGGTAGGCAGTAGGTGGTGATAGCCCTATCCGTCCTTTGTAATCCTTCACGTTCGGCTATGCCACACGCTCTTAGCGGGAGTTGCCTAGTGTTGCTAGGGGTAAACCCGTGCCCGATGTTTTAATCCACATAGCATGAGAATTCATAATTTGTATAATCATTAGTAACTAACTTGGCTATGTATATGTACATTAGAAGCATAGTAGGAGTATCTACCTAACTCTTAGCCTAGTTCCTCTATTACATGATTTATCCCCTTAGGATAGAATCCTCTTGTGTGTGTGTCACTACCTCAATTACCCTTTATCCATCCTTGCTAGAACCCTACCTAGGCCAACCTAGCCTTTCCACTTGATGATTGTTTTACTTACATCTAGCCTTCCTTTAGGAAAATATAAATGACACCCTATCGGAATACTCTTTAAAGGGGAAATGCTACATCGACAGTTTTCATGCTTCCGGATGTTCATCTGAGATTTAAGACTTACCAAAAAGCATTTTTGGCACCACTGCTAGGGATGAATTGTTAGTAGTGCACAGGAAATATCAACAAGCATTTCTGGCACCGTTGACGGGGAAGGAAATCGAGGTATTACATGATTGAGTGAATAGGATAGGACCCTGGTAGGTTTTAGTAGGATGACCCTTATTTGTTTTCGCATTTTATGTGAAAACAAGGTAGTGTATGTCTAGTTTTTGCTTGCTGGAAAACTTTGTTGAAGATCCGAAACCCCTTCTGAGAGATTGACCTCGTCTCATTACTCCTCAGAAGCTTTGAGTGGCAAAGGAAGCCAGCACAAGTACACAAACAACCGAAACACCAATGGCCCAGAAGACCCTTCATGATTTTTTGGCTCCCTTTGCTGACAATGTGCCTATTGAGCCCACTGTTAACAGTGAGACGTAACTTCAAAATCAAGACTGGCCTAATCACTATGGTGCAATCCAACCCATTTTGTGGGAAGGCTAATGAGGATGCAAGTGCTCACCCGCAATAGTTCCTTGAGATCTGCAGCACTTTTAAGATTAAGGACGTATCCCCTAATGCTATCTGTCTTAGGGTGTTCCCATTCTCTCTCATTGGGAGAGTGAAATAGTGGTTCTATGCGAACCAGAGTGCTGTAGATACTTGGAAGAAGTATTCTACAACATTACTCGCCATGTTTTCCCATTGGGCAAGACCAATGCCCTACGTGGAAGAATTTCCAGCTTCCAGCAAGATGCCAAGCAATCTATTCCCGAGGCTTGGGAAAGGCTTTAGGAGTACATCCTAGCCTGTACCCACCATGGGATGGATGACTGGCTCATTGTCCAAAACTTCTACAACGGGCCGATCCCTTCCACCCGTGACAATGTTGATGCTGCTGCTGGAGGTGCCTTCTTCTCCTTAACGGTGGCCAAAGCCAACGATTTGATTGAGAAGATTGTGTCAAACATGGGTTTTAGTGACGAGCATCTCCATACCTGCCATCAAGGCATGCACACCTTGAATAAGGTGGACATGATCGCTGCCAAATTGGACCTCCTTATGAAGAAGATTGATGGACAAGGCAATGGTGAGGCATGTGGCAATACATATGCCTTAGACTCTCACATCATTTGTGAAGTCTATAGCAACACGTGCCATTTGGGCAATGATTGCCCAGAAACCCTTGAGGATGCCCTATACCTCGCCAACAATGGAAGCAAAAATAACTATCATTCAGGAGGTCAAGGGTGGGGACAACAAAGCCCATTCTTTCAAGGAGGGTACAACAACAATGGCAACAATGGAAATCAACCCAACTTGAGAGAACATGCCATTGGGCAGCTGAAGATCAATGAGGCTATATCTAAGAAGTTGTCGGCTAACGACAAGACCCTTGAGAGTATAAATGCCAAGATTGAAGGACTATCCACAGCTTTCAATAATCAATTGAGTTTCAACAAGATGTTGGAAACTCAGTTGGCTCAACTAGAAGTTGTTGTTCCTCCAGTAGAGAATGGTCAGATGGCAGGACAGCCCGAACCCCTGTGGAAAATGTAACCATGATATCTCTACAAGGAGGCACCTGGATGAGGGACCCTGAATGTCCAACAATCTCATGCTCAATTGGGGCACACCACTTTGACAAGGCCCTTTGTGACCTTGGATCAAGTGTGGGAGTGATGCCCAAGGTGGTTTTCGACCAGCTGAACTTCACGGAACTCACTCAAACACCAATGCAGCTCCAACTGGCTGGTTCCTCAGTTCGTTATCTGGCGGGCATCGCTAAAGATGTCCCAGTGAAAATCCAGAACTGCTTGATACCCGTGGATTTTGTGGTGCTCGACATGGAGGTTGATGGGGACACGCCGCTCATTCTTGGGCGCTCGTTCCTAATCACTGCAAAGGCACGCATAGATGTGGGCGCTGGAGAAATCCACTTCCATATCAATGGCAAGGAGGAGAAGTTTAACTTCCGCCCAAAGTTGGAGCAATGGTCAATGATCCGTATCAAGTATGGGTCGAATGTTAAGCACATTCTAGAGGTTGAAATCACACCTCCAAAGGTGGACCCGCTCATTGCATTCATGAGGAATTTGATCTATGCGGAAAACCTGTCATATCGTCCACACCGACACCCCAAGAAGACGGAGAAGCTCGGGCCTCCCCAAGGGCCCAAGTCCACCAAGCCGCAAAAGTAGGAATGGCGGAAGAAGCAAGACAAGTCGTCCGAGCCCATCCCTCCGGGTTCGGATGTCAAGAAATGAGGAAGGAGGAATGTCCATCTCATCGGACGGTGGTAAGACCTAGCCAATAGGTTAAATTGGTAGTTATCCTTTTCTTTGTTTTTCTTTTCTCTTTATTTTGTTTTCCCCACTTAGTTTGATTTTTCCCACTGTATATTTGATTTTCCTAGTAACTTCAGAATCTTATATTCTTAACTATCATATTTTTTCTTTATTTTTCACAAAATGAAAATTGTTGTGTTTTCAAAAAAGAGTTTTTATTTGGAAAACAATTTTTCTGAGCTGCAAAAGTGGTAATTCACCAACTTGCTAATCCCATAGCCATTGGGGAACCACCTGCCAAAAAGGGGAACAGGGGGGGCCACCTATCAGGTCGGCCGACTCCCCTGTTCAGCCGACATGGGGAAAGAGCCATTTTGGCTCTCTCTCCTCCAACGGTTACATTTGGTTCCATAGTGACCATTGGGGATTGCGCATTATAAATAGTGGCTGTGAGGAGCTCTTCTCCTCACACTTCACCTCATTTCATATGTCCCCAAAGTCACTCTTTCTCACATTGTTTTCTCGCTCTTCATTGAAGCACTCTCGCTCAAATTTCAAACTCAAAAAGATTTGCTTTTGTTTGCATTTGCAATTTGCTCTCAAGTTCTTCAAGGGAAAATTCGTCGGGGTTTTGCTTCACTAACATCACTTCTTTCGAGTTTTTGCCTTGTTGTGTTGTTGTTTGTTGTGGCCATGAAAGGAATGAAAAGGTTATTTGGAAAGTGGAAGGAGGCAGCAAGCTCATGCCATGGTGGAGACTGAAGTGCACGCCCCTTGTCCGTTGCTACACCAAGTTCACAGAGGAGTGTAGGAGAGGACAATCCCATGGCTGAGAGAAGTGACCCATATCAACTTCTTCACGATGATGAACTCGACATCCAAAGTGAAGTTGAAGATCAAGCACACAACCTCCTCCAAGATCGTGAGTTTTCTCCTACGAAAGCTTATGATACGGTTTTGATCTCCAAAATAGCTATGGTTCCGAATTCTTTTCCATTTGGCGTGCACTAGGATTGGAAAACTTTGCTCACATAGAGGAGAAAGCTTCATGCCTTCTCTCCATACAATTCCTTTGCACACTCAAAATAGGATTTGATGGTATTACTTATAGATTATTTCAATAAGAATACAACATCCTATGGAAAGAATTAAGTGAAATCCTAGGCATCCATAAATGTTGTTTGCTAGATTTAGACACTTTGCCTAAGTTCAACAAACAATGTTTTTGGGCAAGATTTAACTGGTGAGGGCAGATGTAGTTCACCTAGGAATAGCCACTTGCACAACCCTACTTTAATCTTCATGCATAAATGGGTGGCTATGACTATGTTCCCTAGAGGAGATGTAAGCATAGTGCGTGATGATGAGCGGAAAATTCTATTTTCCATGATTAAAAAGATAAAAGTTGCTCCAGTTATTGCCATGATGACACAATGGTTAGATTACATTCCAAGGGTAGGGACAATTGAATGCACTTCATTGATTACTCGTATTGCTACTAGGGTAGGAGCAATAGAATACTCTTCATTTGAGCATATCGAAAATGAAAGAGAATTAAATGATGAAGAATATTTAGTGCAAGGACATACCCTTAAGCATGATCAAGATGGTTTTTTGGTATTTTATTATATCGGCTTTGTCAATCAAATTTGGTTACCTAACACGAATTATCATTTGTACAAATGCCGGAGGCTAACCATTGACCTTCTTCCCATCGAGGAAGCCAGAAGAATAATGTCTCTTGCATGGTAACTAGAAGCCGTACAAGGAGAGCGACTATGCCCCCGACAACCTCAATGGTCCATGAGTACGAAGAGGAAGAAAATCCAACGGGTGATGCACCCAGATGGACTCCACGTCCTTCATATGAGACCGAAGGTCCGTCTTGGCATGGATGGCCAGGTGCTACATGGGAGACATCCCTATCCACTTTAAGCTCTAGTAGCTTGCCTCCGACATCTATGAAAAGATGTCATTCCACTTCGGCTAGAAGTCATCGTGACTCTAGCCAAGGAATGACAGACCTATCTAGACGTATGGAGGAGCTCGAAGTATGGAGGACCAATTTGCATATTTATTTTCAACTTACCCATTATCCACCTTGCATTTAAAAAAATTATAAAAGATAATAGGATACATTTGCTTTCAATAAAATAAATGATGTCCGGTAAGAATGATTTGGAGTTCAGATAGATAAAATGATGAATAATTGCTTTGTTTTGATTTTCCTAAGTCCCTAGGGCTATTTTTTCTTTGATTTGCTACTTACTAATGTCCAACATATTGCTCCGTTTTGATTTGCTACTTACTACTGTCCAACATATTGCTCTCATTCGCTATTTTTTTTGCCTTGATTTGGAAATTGTGGGTAGCAAAAGCTTAATCCATACTAAGTTGTTGTGAGATATTATATAGTTATAGGACTTCTATTCCTAGTTTGATAGTGAAACTTAGATCTCCGAAGAAATTCTAAAAAGATTTAAGTTATCCTCATTTGATTGGAATTACCCACCAAAGCAATATGATACATTATGTTGATATACCTTATGCATATGCTACTTGTCTTAACATTGAGCTTTGCTAAACTAGTATAGACCTATGTGAGATTTCATTCATTACTTTTTGAATTCAAGACTTCACTTGCACATGCTATACTTCTACACTAGAAGTAAGCAAATTCCCACCATACCACCATTCCACAACAAAAAGAGAAACTCCATATCATTCATGCTTAGTACTATCTCGAAAATCCATTGCATGAAAAGGGAGTAGAAGACATAGCTACAAGAAAAAGAAAAAAAAAGTGTGCTTACATTATAAATATGAGAAAAAAGAAAGTAGTCATGTTTCATCCCTACAAAATAAGAGAGTCCACTCAAAAAGGAGTCATCTAAAGATCCACATCCACTCCATTCCATCACACATTCACAAGTCTTGAATCAAATTGTTTTGAATTGATTTCTCCTAAGGCTTGCTCTTTTGACTTTTTATGAGATGCAAATATGCCTACTATATTCCATATAAAGCTCCACATACAAGCCTTATGTAGAGGTAGGATGAATCTAGACAAAATGCCTTGGTGAGGATATATTTCCAATACACACAAAGGAGAGACTTGAGAGAATCAAATTGAGATACTTAAAATCTGAATTGAACTCTCCAGAATTTGAGTGAAACTTGACTTCTAGGGTATATGTGCTCCATTTGTTCACTACATAAGAAACCCAAATAGAAGACAAAGATGGGCGACACGCTCAAAGGCGGCGTCTCTGATAATGTTAAGCGACACGATCCCGCTTTAGCGAGGATCTGACATGGCTCGACTAAAAGTACAAGGAGACGCGTTAAACAAAGCCCATTTCAATTAATTTGGTATACGATACACGCTATCCTCTCTAAAAAGCGGGAGATACGCATAAAACACGGCGCGTCTCCTATGACCAATGTATCCCTCTCCTCTGCTAAAAGAGAGACACGCTCTAATGGAAAGCGCGTCCCCGATTCCACACATCACCCTTAACTTCGTGATTTTCTCCATTTTTCTTTGTTTCACTGTTGATATCACACATCACTAAACTCAGAGCACATTCTCACTTGATACCTGAATATAACCAAATCCTTCCTTATGGTACCAGAGGAACACGATGAACACACCACATAGTCATTCATTCACACAGTTGAAGAAAAAACAAGATAAAATTCAATCACATAGATTAACAAAGATATAATTCATTCATGAACAATATTTACAAAATAGAAGCTACTAAAAAAAACAAAGAAAAACTAAATCCCACTCCTACTCCTACTCCTACTACTCCTCCTCATCCTCCTCCTCCTCCTCCTCTTCCTTGTCCTCCGGCAGCGACTCCAACGTTGGTGCAATAGGAGCGTGGGCCGGCTGCACTGGCTGCACTGGCAGTGCAACCCCGGGAACGAGGTTGCTCTCCATCGCCTCCATCAGGTTTCTGCGGCCCTTGGGGCTAAGCACCTGGGCCATCATCTCGAACAGAATGTCAAGACGGTCGGCCACCATCATGAGGGCAAAGAAGTAGTGGTCGATGGTACCCATTCCAGTAAACTGGGGAAGGGTACCCACACCCAGGAAATCATGGCGCGAGACGTATTGTTGTACGCCTCTTGTGCCATAAGGAGGCGCTGCTCGGTGTTGAACCTCTCGGGGGAGCTGCAACATAGTTTATTGCACGATGGCTACCTCAGAGGGCTTGGTGGCGGAAGGTCGTCCATGGTGGTGGTGGGTCGTCGGGGCGGAGAAGACGAAGAAAAGAAGAGGATTCAAAGTGAGTGACGCACTTGTTGAGAACTCACTGGTGATGGCACATCTTAAATACGGTCCGCGAGGATTTGTCAAGGGAGCAATTGGTTTCCTACGGATTGATGGAACGATGGGACACATTGATACTGCCTCGGGGAAACAAATGGTCACCCACGGACGTCGCACGAGTCTCTGTACCACGCCGCTGAAATTAAGTTCTCCGCAGACCTCGTGTGCGCGTCTTTCTTTCGACAATGGAAGATGCGCTTTAGATTAACGCTCGTCTCTCTTTGTTATAGCGCGTCTCGCATTTATCTCCCTTGTCTCTTCGTCTCTTCGACAATGGAAGACGCTCTTTAACTTAACGCGTGTCTCACATTTATCTCCCTCATCTCTTCTTCGCCTATGGTGCTCCTTTATTACTAATCGACTAATGGTCCTTTACTATTCGACCAACTCTAGTGCGACCGCCTCCTCTGTTCGCCATCAACGTTGCCATCCTCGTAGTCATCATCGTTGCAGTCCTCGTCGCCATCCTTGTCATTGTCGTCGTCGCCGTCCTCCTCGTCGTTGTCACTGTTCATGGTTGGTATCGGCTTGGCACATAGCCGACTAAACGAGGAGCGTTTGGCATGGTGCAAGAATCATTCCCATGTATGTACATATGGCACACCAGTCACATGGTTGTATATATGTAGATCTACAATGGACTGATGAACTTAACTTTAGTTTTGTTTTTCCGTCTTTGTAGGGTTTCTCTACGAAGCCTAAATCCGGAGATTTATTGAAGTGGCAGTGCATTGTCCCCCTATTAATGATTTTAATAGGGGTAAGTCATGAGGAACAAGCACAATATGAGTTTAACCATCATCCTCCTATTAATGATTTTCCTTTGTAGATTGACTGGGAAGGTGGTTACTACCCTCTGACCATCTCCTTCTCAAAGGACTATCCATTGGTGCCTCCAAGATGCGCTTTTCCATGTGATTTCTTCCACCAAAATGTCCATCGTCAAGAGCACTCTGCATTGGGATTCTTGATCAAGAGACTGTAAGAAAGACCTTATTGCTCATGTAATTAGTAATTGTTGCCGAACTTATTTGAACTGGTTTCTTATGTTGCTTAAATTCAAATTTCGTAGGGGTGGTGCACTGGTTTTACAATCAAAACTATACTACTTGAATTGGATGGTACAATTTTGATTGATCGATGGGAACTTTAGGAATAAGTTTAGATTCAAAATTAGTTTAGAGGGCACGCAATGTATGAACTATGAAATTCATTGAGTTGCATTATCCCTGAATTGCAATGTCATTGCGTTTGTGTGACACCCGGTTCCGAAAATGAACCAAGTCAATGCATATGTGTGCACAGGATGTTCAACACACATACACGAGTGCATTCACAAAAGAGTATACAGAAAATTACCACAGAACAAGATTATTTAACCAAATTTTATTACACAAACCATATTATCCTCGAATTCAAACTCTTATGAATATTAACGACAAGTTCAACTAATGCAGCTGAAATAAACTAATTAAGCAAACTAAACAGCTAGGCAGCATAAGCGATAGGGTATAGCGCAGCTCCATGCAACACCACAGGCAAAGCTGACGGTAAACATGGCCTAGAACTCCGCATTATTGCCATTAAACTCCCAATCCTGACATGCAACTGTTGGGGGGGGATTGCAAGAGTGAGTACATGTCGTACTCAGCAAGTGTGGAAAGTATGACATGTAGCTGATTCAAATGATGAATATAATAATGGTTGAGTGCTGAAAAGTACATTAAAACATTTGAAAAGTAATATATTACATGTATGTGAATAAACCCATCATAAACCATAAGTAATATCATAGTACAAGTCCATGTTCCATATCCATCATCATATACCAATATCCATATTCAATACCAAAATTCAATTCATAACCATCTATGACCATAATACCAACCATAACCATAGTACCAACCATAACCATACCAAATCCCAATTTTCCTCTAATCATGTGAGGGTCCAGGTTGCTCATAAACGGGAGCACGACTATCATGATAGTTTTAGACACACTCTGCAAAGGTTGTATCGCTTTACCCACGTGTTTGTGATTTCATCACCTTTCGATGACTAGAACCTCTATTATGCCGTCTCACACCTCCGTCGGTGTGTGGCTAAGTGATAAAAAAGTAGCCTTTACAAAGGGAATACTAGCCTATTTAGACCCCACTGAGGTTTCAACGGTGGTGATGTCTCCAATTGAGCACATCTTCAACCAAGGGCCCCCTCTTGAGCCATTCGGATCCCATGGTAGTCCCAACAATCACAACAAACCCAATCCGACTACCCCTTCCTCGAGCCTCCTTAATGGTCCAAAAAGCATTGGAAAAGCCCTAATTAATCAGATACGCCGCACCCATACTTGGCCTCGTGGTGGCACTGTAAATCCTGGATGGTTGCTCCACGAACCGGTCCTTAGATCTAAAGCAAGCAAAACCACCATACATCCAACCCATCCACAAACCAAGCTTGCTTAGATTACCCATTACCATATCATATTAACCAGTTCATGTTTACCATAATATCCTCCATGCATAATTAAATTGAGTGGTATAGTTGTTTTCCCATCCCAATTGATTAAGCGAAGCAAAAGGTAAAAAGCCCTTCCTGACTCTCTACCATATATTCCAGGTGACAAGGGTGGTCAACAAAACTAGTAGACTTCCTACCATAGGATTTCCCATCAAATTGACACAAGCATGCAATTTTAAAACAAAACATTTATTTTAGAACAGGATCAATATGCTTCAAGGACATTTGCCTTGCTCTTGGGATTGATTTGAGTCGAAGCTTTCAAACTCTTGGTGCTGGAGATCCTTCGCGGCACTCTCTAGCGCAAACCCGTCTAATCCACAGAATAAACATACAAACAAGAAACACAATCAAAGAGTGCACATATATGACTCAATATGACAAGACATGCATGATTAATGCAAATGCAAGGTATAACTTGTTAATAAATTGCTTTTAATGATCACTAACTAGTTCTAATTAGGTTTTAACAAGTTTATACAGGTTTGGATTTGATTAGATCTACTTTTAGAATTAATTCCACACAATTTAGTCAGCAAAATCGTACTAGTCTGCAGAAGGCCAGACTAGTCTGCACTTCGTAGAACTAGCGAAATAGGATTTTCTAGATCGACGTGAATTTGGAGATTAGGGGTCAAATTCACGTAAGGAAAATAAAATAGAAGGTATACCAGGTGTTTAGGACTCTAATGAATCGAGAAACTTGGAGGTAGCACTTGGATCTTGATGATCTAGGGTTGGTGATGAACTCGGAGATGAATTGTTGATGAAGAACAAAACTTGATGGAGATCTTGATCCTCTTTCGTTTCCTCCTCTTCTTCTTCTTGGTTGGGATATCCTCCTCCCTCTTGATGGTGGCTCTCCACGAACTAGGGTTTGGCTGGGGTGGAAAAGTTGCAAATAGATGTCAAGCCAAGGGGGTGGGGTTGTTTATATAGAGGTGGAGGATAGGGTAGAGGCCGGTTTAGAGTCCCACATGGGCTCTAAAGGAATTAGGCACGGCGTCCCTAGGCCCACTTAACATAAAACCCAAGAAACAAGTCGTAAAACAAAAGATCAACCCGAAGTCACGTAATAACGGACAAGTCTGAAAGGGACCGGACTAGTCTGAAGTTAGTCAGAAAGAAATCGGACAAGTCTGGACAAAAATCGGACAAGTCCGACTTTAGTCAGAGAGGAAATCGGACAAGTCCGCTGGAACACCAGACTAGTCCAGACAAGTCCAGGGACATAGCAAATTTTCAAGGATTCTTGGAAAATCGGACTAGTCTGCGCAAAATCGGACAAGTCCGAAAGTGTCCAGAGGCAAAATTGGACTTGTCCGCAGCAAAAATGGACAAGTCTGATTTTATTCAGAGAGAAATCGGACTAGTCCTCACTAAAATTAGACTAGTCCGCACATTTTAGCATTTTAAGTGCGGTTTTGTTCCAAATCAATTTTAAACTCGTTCCTCTTGATGTGGATTAATGTTAAACATGTATATGAATGTAAGTAGGGCATGATGCATGAAAATGAGGGTGTTACAAACCTACCCCCCTTAAAATGAATCTCGCCCTCGTGATTCGACGCGGAAGAGAAGAGATAGGGAAATTCCTTCTTGATATCATCCTCCAATTCTCACGTCGCTTCTTTTTATGTGTGGTGCTTCCATTGAACTTTGCACCATCTAATCACCTTGTTCCTTGTGACTCTCCCCTTGGCTTCAATAATTTTGACCAGTTGCTCGGCATAAGTCAAATCTTCTTCTAGTTTCAATCCTTCCATGGGCACTTGTTATTCCGGTACTCTCAAGCATTTCTTGAGTTGGGAAACATGAAAGACATCATGTATGTCTGAAAGATGAGTTGGCATCTCCAACTTATAAGCTACTTCTCCTCTTTTGTCCAAAATCTTGAATGGTCCAATGTAGCGAGGTGCTAGCTTGCCTCTTATAGAAAACCTCTTATGACCTCTCATCGGTGACACCTTGAGGTAAACAAAATCTCCCACTTCAAAGGTTAATTTCCTTCTCCTATTATCCGCATAGCCTTTTTGTCTTGACTGGGCAGCCCTCAAGTTTTCATGAATTATTTGGACTTGCTTTCCGGATTCATGCAACACATCCGAACCAAATACTTGAGTTTCTCCTGCCTCATTCCAAAATAAAGGTGTCCTACACTTCCTTCCATAAAGTGCTTCATATGGTGACATTTTCAAGCTTGCTTGGTAACTATTGTTGTATGAAAATTCTGCATATGGCAAGCTCTTGTGCCAACTTTTCCCATGCTTTAAAGCACAAGCTCTTAAAATGTCCTCTAAAATTTGATTGGTCCTCTCGGTTTGTCCATCCGTTTTAGGGTGATATGCTGAACTAAAATTCAACCTCGTTCTCAAAGCTTCATGCATTTTTTGCCAAAACCTGGAAGTGAATTGTGAACCTCTATCCGAGACTATCTTCTTTGGAACTCTATGCAAACATGTTATTCTTCACATGTACAGTTCCGCCAATTACTCTCCATTATAGGTGGTCTTGATGGGAATAAAGTGGTCTGACTTAGTTTACCGATCCACAATTAGCCAAATTGAGTCGTAAGTGGACCGAGTACGTGGTAAACCGACTATGAAGTCCATACCGATTTATTCCCACTTCCACTCCGGAATCTTTAATGGTTTTAATAATCCAGCTGGCCTTTGATGTTCCGCCTTGACTCGTTGGCACACATCACACAATGCTACGTATTCAGCTATGTCCTTCTTCATGCTAGCCCACCAATAGCAAGTCTTCAAGTCTTTGTACATCTTCGTACATCCAGGATGAATCGAGTATTGTGAGTCATGTGCCTCTTTTATTATTGTCTCCTGAATACGCTTCACATTGGGCACAACCATCCTTTTACCAAGTCATAGAGAACCATGTTCATCCTCATCGAATCTGAATTCTCTCCCTTCTTGGGTCCTTTCCTTGATTTCCTGAATTTCCTCATCCTTAGTTTGGCCCTCCCGAATTTTTCGCTCTAAGGTTGGGTTTAAATCCATCATCTCCATCTCATTTACAAATCCAAGGTTCAGACGTTCAAACTCCTTACATAGCTCGGATGGTAACTCTTGAACTGTGAGTTGATGACTTACTCCTTTTCTACTAAAAGCATCAACCACTACATTGGCTTTTCCTGGATGATAGTTGATCCCCAAATCATAATCTTTGATAAGCTCCAACCATCTTTGTTGCCTCAAATTTAGATCCGTTTGTGTGAAAATATACTTCAAACTCTTATGATCCTTATAAATTTCACACCTATGTCCAAGGATGTAGTGTCTCCAAATTTTCAACGCATGTACCACGGCTACAAGTTCTAAATCATGGGTGGGGTAATTCTGCTCATGTTTCTTCAAATTTCTTGATGCATAGGCGACCACTTGACCTTCTTGCATGAGCACACATCCAAGTCCTTGTCTCGATGGGTCACAATAAATATTGAAACTCTTGCTTACATCCGGCAATATAAAAAACTGAGGCTGTAGTTAACCTCTTCTTCAACTGCTCCAAACTTTCTTGACAAGCTTCAGTCCAATGGAAAGCCTTTCCCTTCATTAGAAATTCCGTCATTGGCTTGGCTATCTTGCAGAAGTCCTTGATGAACCAACGGTAATATCCAGCCATCCCAAGGAAACTCTTTATTTCCTTTACATTTTGAGGCGGTTCCCACTTCAACACGTCTCTCACTTTTTCACGATCAACCGATACTCCCCCTCCTGGGATGATATGACACAAAAAAGACACCTCTCTCACCAAAACTGACACTTGTTGAACTTGGCATACAATTGATGCTCCCTCAATTTCTGCAACATAAGCCTCAAGTGTTCCTCATGTTCCTTCTCATCCTTCGAGTAGATCATAATGTCATCAATAAACACCACAACGAACTCATCCAAGTACTCCATGAAGACCTTATTCATGAGGTACATAAACTAGGCAGGCGCGTTTGTCAATCCAAAAGACATCACGATGTACTAATAAGATCCATACCGTGTCCTAAAAGTTGTCTTGGGTATGTCCGATGGTCTAATCTTCATTTGAAAGTATCCCGACCTCCAATAAATCTTAGAGAAGACACAAGCACCCTTCATCTGATCAAACAAGTCCTCTATGCGTGGCAAGGTGTACTTGTTCTTGATTGTCACCTCGTTGAGAGCTCGGTAATCCACACACATCCTTTGCGACCCATCCTTCTTATCCACAAATAGCACGGGCGCTCCCCATGGTGAAGAGCTGGGTCGAATGAAACCCTTCTCTAGTTGCTATTGAATTTGCTTCTTGAGCTCCGCTAATTCCATAGGAGGCATCCTATATGGCCTCTTAGCCATAGGTGCAGTTCCAGGTATTAATTCAATAATAAACTCAATGTCTCGATCAGGTGACATACCTGGTGACTCGTCTGGAAAAACATCAAAAAATTGACACACCACCGGAATTTCCTCAATTGCAGTACCATCCACGTGATTCAGCTCCAATTGCTTTGCTGCATGTTGAGTTGCTTCAAATTCCACAGTGAACCCTTCTTTATTAGTCAAGTTCATCGTCTTCGTGGCACACTCAATAACCCCATTGTGCTTCCTCAACAAGTCCATACCAAGTGTAATGTACAATCCTTGAGAATAAAAAACAATGAGGTTGGCGGAGAAGTCTACCCCCCTTATTCTAAGGCTTACTTTTGGACATACTATATTTGTCCTCATCTCTCCTCTAGGAGACTTAACAAATAGAGTAAACTTCATGAGATAGGCAAACTATACATGGCAACATACTTTGATGCAATGAATGAATGCGATGCTCCAGAATCAAATAACACAGTCACGGGGTTGGAGTTCGCGAGAAACATACCAATGACTACGTCATACGCTTCTTGAGCATCCTCCGTAGAGACATGGTTCACGTTGCCACGAGCAAAATTCTGCTGTCCATGGTTCCCTTGTGGCTGTCCTCCATTGGGTCTTGGGTTTTGCTTGGCTGCATTGCTTCCTTGACCAAGGCCTAACTTAGGACATTGATGCGCAAAGTGTCCAGCTTCTCCACAAGTATAGCACTTCTTAACTCCACCAGAATTATTTGGACGAGCTTGGTTCTGAACATTTGCACCAGGAGAATTAGCTCGAGGTGCATATGGCATTGGAGGCCTAGGTGCTTGCATAATAGGGCGCTGCTGCACAAACTGAGTTGGACGCGGTGCATAACCAGAGCACTGTACAGGAGTAGAGGAGCTGTAGTATGGTGCATTAGGAGGCGCATAGCGAGGGTGCACATTACTTCCTTGTTGTTTTCCTTGATATGGTGCCTTCCTCTTGTTGTCTTTCTCCATCTCACGGATCTTGTTCTCAACCACGATTGCTTTGTCCATAAGCTTTTGAAAGTTGGCATAATCGTAGTTGAGCAATTGCACTTGGATCTCATTGTTCAAGCCCCTCATGAACAAGTAATGTTTTTGGCTGTCCCAGCTAACATCTTCAGGGGCATACCTTGAAAGTTGGGTGAATTTATTGAGATATTCACCCACGCTCAATCTTCCTTGCCTCAAGTTCTCAAATTCTTGTCTCTTCAAGATCATAACTCCTTCCAGCACATAATGAGAACGGAAGATCTCATTGAATTCAGCCAAAGTAATTCTCTCTTGGTTCTCATGAGCATTGCAATAAGAATCCCACCAATCTGCAGCTGCTCCAACTAGTTATATGAGAAGCAAATAAGACCTGCTCCCAGTCACTGCATTGGACAATAGCAAGCTTCTTCTCCACGGACTTGAGCCAATCATCCGCATCCATAGGTTCAGCGGCTTGAGCAAAGGTTGGCGGCCTAGTCCTTATAAACTCTCCCAACCGGTTATGAGGAAGTGAGGGTGGCGGTGGAGGCATGTGGGGCTGATTGTTGACGTTACCAGCCTGCAGCTATTCCATAGTTTGTATCATGGTCTGCGTGAGCTAGTTTTGCATAGCCAAAAGCTGCTCAATGTTGATAGCACCATGAGAAGGTCCTTGTCCATTGTTGTTCTGAGGTGCTCCATGGTTCTCCTCCTCATCATTAGCATCCCTCTGGTTGTGAGTCCTCACCATCTGGAGAAAAGCAATAGGTAAGAATTAGAAAACGTCCCCAACTATATGCATCAAGGGATATGAAACTAAACAACTATCTAGCCTACGTGGATATGGCAATGCTAAAGAATCCCAAAATCCTCTATTAAGCACACAAGCAAGCAATATATATAGCAAACAACACACCAACCAAAAACACATTGATTCCTGAGTGTTCCAATGTGCTCTAAAGTGTCCATTCTATCTAGGCTGCGTCCTACAGTCAACCTGTGGCTCTGATACCAATCTGTGACACCCGGTTCAAAAAATGAACCGAGTGAACGTATATGTGTGCCCAGGATGTTCATCACACATACACGAGTGCATTCACAAAAGAGTATACAGAAAATTACCACAGAACAAGATTAATTAACCAAATTTTATTACACAAACCATATTATCCTCAAATACAAACTCTAATGAATATTAATGACATGTTCAACTAATGCAGCGGAAATAAACTAAATAAGCAAACTAAACAGCTAGCTAACATAAGCGATAGGGTATAGCGCTGCTCCATGCAACACCACAGGCAAAGCTGACGGTAGACACGGCCTAGAACACCGCATTATCGCCATTAAACTCCCAATCCTTACCTGCAACTGTTGGGGCGATTGCAAGAGTGAGTGCATGTCATACTCAGCAAGTGCGGAAAGTATGACATGTGGCTGATTCAAATGACGATTATAATAATGGTTGAGTGCTGAAAAGTACATTAAAACATTTGAAAAGCAATATATTATGTGTATATGAAATAAACCCTTCATAAACCATAATAAATAACATAGCATATCCATCACCATCACACCATTAACCATATTCAATGTCATAGTTTAATCCATATCTAACCATAACCAGTACCAACCCATAACAATCACAAATACCATTCCAATACCATGTTCCCTCTAATCATGTGAGGGTCCAGGTTGCTCATAACCGGGAGCATGGCTATCATGATAGTTTTAGACACACACTGCAGAGGTTGTACCACTTTACCCACGTGTTTGTGATTTTATCACCTTTGATGACTAGAACCTCTATTATGCCGTCTCACACTTCCATCGTTGTGTGGCCAAGAGATCACAAAATAGCCTTTAAAAAGTGATTGCTAGCCTATTTAGAACCCACTGAGGTTTCACCAGTGGCGATGTCTCCAACTGAGCACATCTTCAACCAAGGGCCCCCACTTGAGCCTTTCGGATCCCAGGGTAGTCCCACCAATCATCAACAAACCCAATCCGACTACCCCTTCCCCGAGCATCCTTAATGGTCCAAATAGCATGGCAAATCCCTAATTAATCAGCTATGCCGCACCCGTACTTGGCCTCGTGGTGGCACTGTAAATCCTGGATGGTCGCTCCACGAACTGGTCCTTAGATCTAAAGCAAGCAAAACCACCATAACATCCAACCCATCCACATACCAGGCTTACTTAGATCACCCATTACCATATCATATTAACCAGTTCATGTTAACAATAATCTCATCCATGCATAATTTAATTGAGTGGTATAGTTGTTTTCCCATCCCAGTTGATTAAGCAAAGCAAAAAGGTAAAAAGCCCTTCCTGACTCTCTACCATATATTATAGGTGACAAGGGTGGTCAACAAAACTAGTAAACTTCCTACCATAGGATCTCCCATCAAATTGACACAACATGCAGTTTGCAAACAAAACATTTATTTCAAAACAGGATCAATATGCTTCAAGGACACTTGCCTTGCTCTTGGGATTGATTAGGGTCAAAGCCTTCGAACTCTTGGTGCTATAGATCCTTCGCGGCAGTCCCTAGTGCAAATCCGTCTAAACCACACAATAAACATACAATACAAGAAACACAATCAAAGAGTGCACAAATATTACTCAATATGACATGACATGCATGATTGATGCAAATGCAAGGTAGAACTTGTTAATAGATTGCTTTTAATGATCACTAACTAGTTCTAATAGCTTTTAACAAGTTTATATAGGTTTGGACTTGATTAGATCTACTTTTAGAATTAATTCAACAGAATTTAGTCAGCAAAATCGAACTAGTCTCCTGAAGGCCGGACTAGTCCGCACTTCGCAGAACTAGCGAACTAGAGTTTTCTAGATCGACGTAAATTTGGAGATTAGGGGTTGAATTCACATATGTAAAAGAGAATAGAAGGTATACCAGGTGTTTAGAACTCCAATGAATCTAGAAACTTGGAGGTATCACTTGGATCTTGATAATCTAGGGTTGGTGATGAACTTGGAGATGAATTGGTGATGAAGAACGAAACATCAAGAAATCTTGATCCTCTTTCGTTTCCTCCTGTTCTTCTTCTTGCTTGGGATCTCCTCGTCCCTCCTTGGTGGTGGCTCTCCACGAACTACGGTTTGGGTGGGGTGGAAAAGCGGCAAACAGATGTCAAGCCAAGGGGTGGGGTTGTTTATATAGAGGTGGAGGCTAGGGTTAGATGGATTTCAAGTTTGAGAGGAGTAGAGGCGGGTTTAGAGTCCCACATGGGATCTAAAAGAGTTAGGCACGATGTCCCTAGGCCCACTTAACATGAAAACTAAGAAACAAGTCGTAAAACAAAAGATCAATCCGGGGTCCCGAAATATCGGACAAGTCTGAAAAGGACCGGACTAGTCCGAAGATGTCCAGAGAGAAAATCGGACAAGTCTGGCCAAAAATCGGACATGTCCGACTTTAGTCAGAGAAGAAAACGGACAAGTCCGCTGGAACACCGAACTAGTCCGAAAAAGTCCAGGGACTTAGCAAATTTTCAAGGATTCTTGGAATATTGGACTAGTCTGCATGAAATCTGACAAGCTCGAAAGTTTCCAGAGGCAAAATCGGACTAGTCCACAACAAAAAAATGGACATGTCCATTTTTAGCCAGAGAGAAATCATACTAGTCCTCACCAATATCGGACTAGTCCGCACTTTTCAGCATTATAAGTGCGGTTTTGTTCCAGATCAATTTTAAAATCGTTCCTCTTGATATGGATTAATGTTAAACATGTATATGAATGTAAGTAGGGAATGATGCATGAAAATTAGGGTGTTACAATGTGAGTAGCGGCAAGATCGAGCCATAAGAGGTCGACCAGCATGTCGACAAAGACATAGAGATGGATTTCCAAAGGCCAGAACGCGCCGCGGAAACGGTCCACCAGGTTGTGAACATCGACCTCAATAGCAACCACGAGCGTCGCAAAGCACTCCACGTCATCTGTGCAGGATCTTGGGAACCCGCATCTAGGAATGTGGTCAAGACCCTACATCGGGCAATGGCTTTGATAGCCTCTACACATGCCCCGGCGCTGCATCACAGATGGATGGAGGCACCGATCAGCTTTGACGCCTCCGACTACCCTAAGAACATGGCGGGAGATGGGCAACTGCCCCTCCTCATTGCCCCCAGCATCGCCAATGTAAAGTTCAACCACGTCTTGGTAGATGGTGGAGCCGACCTCAACCTCATCACCCATGCGGACTTAGACAAGCTAAAGAACCCCGTGTCTAAGCTCGCCCCATTGAGACCATTCTCGGGGGTAGGACCAGAGAGTGTTATCCCGTACGGCTACATCCACCTCCGGGTGACCCTCGAGACACCCGAGAACTTTAGGACGGAGAATATCCTATTCGACGTTGCAGAGGTTAGCCTCCCCTACCACGCCATTATCGGCAAGCCATCCCTGTACTGGTTTATGGATGTGGCCCATTACGACTACATCGTCCTCAAGATGCCGACATCCTCCGGTGTCTGCGGAGATCGGGCTGCTGCGTTGACGGCTTTGGAGAAGTTCCGAGCGCTGGCAACAGCCCCAACGCCTGTCCTGAGTGAGCGATACTGGGTCGAGTAATCCTTCAGCGGACCCACGAGCGCGTAGTCACGCCGCTGCACCATGAGTGCAGCCCTCTGAAGATGACAAGCCCATCAAGACAATCCAGATTGGCTCTGATGCTGCTCAGACCACCCGTATCACGGGGAGTCTGGACAGGGAGTAGAAATCAACGCTCACTACTTTGCTACGAGTTAACGTCAACGTTTTCGCCTGGCAACCATCGCATATGTCAGGCATCCCTAGTGAAGTGATCGAGCACCATCTAAAGATCTACCTCGTCGCACGGCCACAACAACATAGGCCCCGTAAGCAGTCCATCGAGCAGCAGAGTTTCATCCGCGAAGAGATCAAGAAGCTACTCAATGCTAGCTTCATACGGGAGGTCCACCATCCCAGATGGATGGCCAATCCTGTTGTTGTCCCCAATGTCGACGGTAAGCTCCGAATGTGCATCGACTACACCAACCTCAATAAGGCATATCCTAAAGATCCATTCCCTCTCCCTAGAATAGATCAAATCGTAGATTCAACCCCGGGATGCGAAATGTTGTGCTTTCTAGATGCCTACTCAGGGTTTCACCAAATTCTAATGTCTAGAGAGGACGAAGAACATACTGCATTTATAACCATAGATGGCCTTTACTGCTATGTCTCCATTCCTTACAATCTTAAGAATGCCCTACCCACCTTTGTTTGCCCCATGCATAAAACATTTGGGGTCCTCATTCGGGACCTGGTAGAGGTATATGTCGATGACATTGTAGTTAAGATTCAGACCCACACATCATTTCTAGAAAACCTCGCCCTAGTCTTTGACAGACTGCGAACAACAAGCATGAAGCTCAATCCCGACAAGTGCATGTTCAGGGTCAATCCTGGGAAGCTTCTCGGTTTTTGGTCTCACACTGAGAGATTGAGGCGAACCTAGAGAATATTTGGTACTAATTGGGTCGAGGGAGCTCCGCCATTACCATCAGGCACACAGAGTCTTAGTGGTGACTTCATTCCTGTAAAATCCCATTTTTTTCCTTTCATGTGAAATTCAGCTACAAGTTGTTTATCAAACATAATGGAGGTCAATATAGTTGTGCACAAGAACTTGACCTCACTAAAAAGGTTTCTTTCTACTCATGTTTAATTTTGTTAACATGAGGATTGGACTTCACCACTAATCCTAGAACAATTTTAATTAAACCTTTCTGCAAAGTTGGGAATTTAATTGAATGAAATGGCTAGGGAAAAATTATATTGCAGCAATATAAAATCAAAACAAGTGTAATTTGTTTATGTTGCTATGTATATCTGGCCCTGACAAAAAGGTTCAAATCAAAGGCTCCATATTTTTCCTTGGCCTTTTAAATATTTTAAATAGCTTCTCGGTAAACTTTCAAGATTTTTGAAGCACATCTTCCACTTAGATGGACACGTACCGAGGGTTTATTTCGCGTCGATCTCTAAATTTAGCTTTGCACTTAACCTTGTCCAAATCAACCAACAATTTTCCTAAGACCCTTTTTGGTTCAGTGAGCATTGTTTCAAAGTTTGGGGATTTATGGACCTCAGTAAATATTTATTTCAATAAGTTTTATAAACTAGTTTGGATTCAAATTTGATTTTGAATTTGAAACAAACTGTGTCCAAATTTAAATATGATTGCAGATTTGGGTTCCTCATATTTTTCTTAGCCCGTCTGTAAATTTTGGGAATTTTTGGGTAATGTTTGAGGTGGAATTTAGAGGAACAGATAAGAGGGAGTAGTGGGGCCCACATGTCAGCCAGGGAAACCATTTCACCGCCTCTGTTTTCATTCTCCGCACGACACCGCGACGGCTGCATGTCGCCAGTGCGCCGGCTCGGCCGTGAGTCGCATCCAGCTGCCCCAGCCTCCTTATCTACTGCGGTGAAGCCTATTTATTCACTCCACCGTCGACTGCAGTCATTCCTCGGTTCACCTTTCGCTCGCGCTGCTCCATTTCTCGCCGTCACGACCACCCGGTTCCGCCCGATGCTGCTCAGACTCACTGTCGATACAAGCCTCCCGTCCTCTACAACCTTTAGGAAAAAGGTCCGCCATGATCTCGTGTAGCTGCTGGTTAAATTTGAACTCATATCGTGCATCCTAGCATCCGTATTTCGTGAAAGACTGAAGCACTTTTATAGCTTTGAAGCTAGTTCATCGGTTTAATTCCAATTGTATGCACAATAATTCTTTGATCCAGTTAGACGAAATGATCAACATCTCCTAGCGCACCTTCCCTCCAAAAATTAGAAGGAACCATCGAGTAATTCTCGAGTTATCCCATTTTTCACCTTCCGCCATTAATAGAGCTCGGTTCACCGTCGACCTTAGTGTTGCCGGCTAATACATGAGTTCTAGACCCTCCTAAACTCTTTCCCATGCTCCCAAGGTGCTTCGCGAGCCTTCATATGAGAGATTTCGCTAGGAAATTGAAGGTCAAGACATGACCAAAACCCTAGCACCCGCCGCCGCCGTCGGGAGTGGTTTTCCTGTCACCCATCGCCGTCAGGAGATACTCCAACAAGTTTCCCGCACGAAACTAGGGTGGGGCGGCGAGTTTCGAGACTTCCTGTAGGCCGGAAACCATCGCCCGCGAGAGCGCCACCGCGCGCCGATGTGGGCGCTACCGCCCGAGCCTGTGGCGAGAGGAAGAAGAATGCAGGGGCGCGGGTTCCATGCCAGTGAGCGCAGCGTGGCCTGGATCAGCCTGTGGCCAGGGGATCTAGTGTGGCCACATGGAAATATTTATGGCCTCCGGTGTGGTTGCCTCCTAGTTTGCTAGTTTAAATCTGGTGGGCCCAGGCGCCAAATTTAAAAGCTAAAAATTCCAAATGTATGCAGAGCCATTCCCAAACATGAAAAATCAATATCTCTCTATGGACTGTTCCAAAAATTTTCGAACAAATTTTGTTTCAAAGCCCTTGAGCTCTAGTTTCTGTTAGTACCAATTAGGTTCTGTGAAACTTACTTTTAACTTCTATAGAAAACAATCATTCGAAATACAAATACAATTTTTCCAGGTGAACCTGGAAAAATACCCAAAATTCACATAAAATACATTGTCCTATTCGTGATTCCCAGAACAAGTTTGGGAGCCATTGCACCTGTATAACCCTCTGTATAATTCAATTACCTTTTCCAGTCATTGAATTTTTACAGATGTTCAGTTGCTTTACTATGTCAAAAATTTGGACTGAACCTTCCTTTAGTCATACATTAGTTCCTTTAAAAATCTGGGATTTAATTGACTTAGACTCCTAGTCCTAATTCAGTTGCCAACTAAATGTTTATTGAAAAGCTAAAATTCAATTATAAAATAATTCCAGAAATTCTTGCCAACTTTGAAATTCAATAACACCTTCACATAAGGCTTAGACATTTATGAAACCAATTTTGTAGGACCAGGACAACCTCCTCTATCATGATCATCAACTAGCAGCTATGTTTAAGCTACAATTTCTTCTCTAAATTTTTTGGGAATTTATTGCTTACCATAATTTTAGAGAGAACAAACTACTTTATTCATCTCCTATTCTTTGCCAGAGCTTCTATCATATTCCTTAGTATCTACCATCAAAGTCCCAAAGCCAATTAAGATCATTATCGTATAATAATCACCATAGATTAGATTATGGTATTAGTAGTAATTATTTTTCAAAGTCATTCATATACATATTATATGCATATCGTGTAGTGACCGAAGTCGAGGAGGAACCAGAGGCCTTGGAGATACACCTGCCGGATACTAACACAGAATCAGACCTGCATCCAGGCAAGCCCCGGTTTGCATTTAAGTCGTTTATAAAGTTTTGCTTTATCACTATGTTGACTAGCATATGAATTGTGCATTACGTTCAAGATGCTTGAATACTCTAGATGCATGACCCACCATCCCATTGGTTAATTGTGTAGGATGATAGCTCGACGTGTAGAACTGCTATGCTAATGTTGTAGGTTAACCGATAGAAGTCGAGTAGATGGAATCTACTGGCGAGATAGAAAATTTACACTCATCTACATTAGATTAAAATTTATAGAAAATGACTATTAAATCTAAAATTGAGATTGGTCAGAGATGGATAGGAAGTGGCAAGGCGTGGTCCTGGTCGAATAGCTCTAACTGGTCGGTTAAGGCCCATCTGTATGCGGCCCCTTGGAACAAGCTTGACTTGTACTGGCGACATACTGGATATATGGACTCCAGTAAACTGACATAACTCGATAACTGGGATGTTGAGGCCCATTAACTCATCATCGAAAGGGGTGGTTTGAGGACAGTAATGTGTAAATTGGTCGGCGGACACAAGAGTTGTTCCGTGCGAAGACCTTCTGTTCGCGAAGGTGAGACGGGTTCGGCGTTCGGGTTTCTTGTGAAAGGTGGCCATATACGACTAGTACTGAAGTATTACGTAGGTACTGATGTACTCGCTGACACTTCCGAATGTGCGTATGTGTCGTGTTGTCCGGGTGTGTCCTGATTGCAATCACCGTCCCTCACGGTGACAGAGTACCACTTGCTCACTGTGCCATGACGTAGTAAATACTAAAGAAGCCAAAAGAATATGTTGTATTTAATTTTAATTGCCTTGCAACCTTGTGTGACGTAGAGATATCAAAATTAAAGTTTACAATTTCCCCATACTTTAGCTGTAATAGCATTATTTGCTCTGGGCATGTCATATCATTGGCAAAGCGTTTCTTGTTTAATTGTGGAGTCTATGATGTGCCGTGCTTGGAGAATGTCATTTTCTACTTAAAATATGATTATAAGGATCCACTTGTAGGCGAGTCGTTTATGCTTCTTCTTACCTATACTTAGTATTCACCCTTGCATATGTCTAGTGAGACGGGTCAGTCTTGCTGAGCCTTATGCTCATGTTTGCAGTTAACGAGTTTTTGCAGGTTATACGATTGATGAAGGGTTTGATGACGAGGCTGCACCCCCTCCAGGGTGTACAGCCGAGTGGGAACCCTACACGCCTCCGTGATTTGGGTGTTGCTAGTGCGAAATATCCAGGGCATGGATGACTTTGCTTTTGCATAGCTAGTGCTGAGAGCGTAGCTATGATATATACGTTTATTTCCTTCTGCTAGTATTGTAAAACTTCCGCTGTATGATAAATAAAAGACTTCATCTTGTATTTTATTCTTGTTCTGTTCTGGTATACTGTTGGGTGTCACATCGCATGACACCACCCAATGAGATCCTTGGATATCGGGATTCCTGTCACCAGAGACATGGTATCAGAGCATCATTGGGAACAGTGTATTTGAAAATAATATATTTTCAAAAATTAGGATTTGAGTGAGGAATTAGCTACATGCCCTTATAAGTAGTATTAGTAGTATAAGATATAAAAGTGGTAAACTAACTTATATGTTATTAATTCTGTAACAATGCCCCGACATCAGGTAAGAGGTAAGGTACGCCACTGTAAGCGAGTCAATTGCGGTAAGATCACCATGCGAGAGGTAGCATGGAAGTTATCCGTCGCTTAGCACGGAAATGTTAATAGGAGTCTCCAAAGCTTTCTATGTTTCTGAGAACCTATGACACGCGGTACCCCAGCGTGCTTCAAAGTTAGTGGGAGCCCCCGTGGAGTGGTGTATAACCCAATAGTATGCATCTCTGGAACCATTCATGTTATATGGGAGCATGCGAAACACGTATGCCCGAGCATGTATAAGCCGGATCGTACGGGAGTCTTTGCTGTACAGACGTATTTACAGCCATGTACCTCGAGACATGATCTCGCTCGAGGGCAACTCATACCAGAGTCGTATGCATTTATTTTCATATGTATTATTGTGACTGCCTGTCGTGTTTCCCCGTGCCGCCCTTGAGGTGTGAAAGTGTGAAAGGGGATTTTTTTGTCTTTTGCAGCATTGACTACGGTAGAAGACCGTGTAGAAACCGTTTGCGAGAGAACGATATAGGAACCACCTATAGACGTAACCGGATATATTGGATAGAATTTTCTTTGGTGAGGTACGTAGTACCGTTAGTGTCAAACATGATACTTGACCATCCCCAACGACACAATGGATGCATCATGTTTTGGAAAATCCGGCTATCAGATGCTGGTAGGATTGGACTCCGTAAAGGGGACTCCGACTCGATAGGGTAGATAGAATCAAGATTCTTGATTTCTGGCAGAAGTTGGCTCGACTTCACCGGGTTGTCATCTTAGTTATCTGACAGATAACATAATGGTATCATATAGTGATGGAAAACTCGTGAAGACCTCTACAACTTTTCTGTCGACCATCAGGGCAGAAAAGTTTGATAATCTGTTGAAATCTGGAGTATACTAAAACTGCTCCAGATGACCCTCCCATTGTACCAGTTCCAGAAATATTGCCATAACTCACTGTAGGAACATCTTCTGCCTTATTGTGATACATGTATGGAAAGGGCAGAAGAATTTATACAGGTTAGATGTTTAGAGTTTTTCCTATTTCTAATATGAGTCAAATAAAATTTGGAAATCAAAACAGTGAACTGCAGGACTGCTGGTGCAAACCAGTCAGTTCAACTGTTTAGTTTGGATAGTTATAACTTTTAATCCAGAATAGTGACATAATCACATATATACATTTTTGGAAAGCTTAGGAAGCCCTCTATCAAATTCATATTACATTTATGATCTGAAGATGGGTATAACTGGGTCTAATTCCCGTTGCCGCAAACTTGGTTCTGGCAGTCCAGAACTTGAAGCAGTTTGCACATTGTTGTGAATTCGCGCGCGATACCTGTATAACAAACTTTCCGGGGTGGGGGGGGGGTAACTCATTTACTTATGGATTGTTAACATAATGTTACAAAAAGTTTATTTTGTCATTACCTCAATATATGGTTGTGATATACCTGTATAATATGTGGGAGATAACCACATATACAGGGGAGGTTCTGTCAAAATTTCCAGAAAATATGGGTCAACTTAAAATCAGTGTAGATTCTGTTTCCTAGCTCACCTGGAGATGTATGGGTACAATCTGGAAAGGTTGTGAAGTGTACTACAACTTTGGTATTCAACTCCACCTTTGATTCTGAAAATTCCTGTATGAAACTGTGGAGTTTATACAGGAAGGTCAGCTGGAACAGACTGATTACAACTCCAGTTTTAAATTTAAACTATTGTGAGTTGGAAACCTTCTTACTGTTCCAGTATTCTTTTCTATAGATGACGGATGTCAGGATGCTACTACCGGACAGATGGGTATTTTCCACTTGCGCTAGCCATCCGGGTGTCCCAAGTATGCTGCGGGAAGTGCTCCAACAGTTTGGCTTCATCGAGATGCCATGCTATTGGGTTAGAGAAACGATCGACAGAGGCGTTCGGTCATGCACCATCTTGGTAGAAATCCCAGCTAGTCCACGTGGATATGGATGGTCTCCTTTCTCGGTTACCATCGAGGGGGCTCATTTAGAGGACACTTGGGCAATCGCTGCAGGCGAAGCACTTATGAAGCTTTGTGAGCTTCATAAAGATGCCATGGCAGGGACTCAATTCGCCCTTATTCCAGTCCGTGGTATGGCTGGATTTGAGTGGAAACGTCGTATGGTTGCTGCCTATACACTGCATGGTGATACAACCTTGACGACACTTGGGACATATGCGGTTGCTTCCAATATGGTGGTTGCTACGCAAGGTACCATTAATTTGGAGCAAGTCGAAGCCTTGCGGGAAGCGACGGAGCGGGGTGATACCCTTGATAATATCAACGAGTATCTACGTTCACTCCTAGCCCCGGTGAATCACCGGCTAAATAAGTGCGAGCGTCAGCTACATTCAGCTCGCATTAGGCTACGGAAAGCTCGTGCCGAACAACAGCAGGCTCGCACTGAACTGCAGCAAGCTCGTGGTGAGTTGCAAGCAATTCAGTTAGAGGTACAACAACAACAGGAGCAGCTGTTAGTAGTCACTGAAGAGCGGGACATCGCCATTGAGACAGCTCAGAATTGGGAGTATGAGGCATGACAACTGCAGGATAATGCCATTGAGGCCGAAGCACAATTGCAACCAGTGGTGTATCCACCGGCCCATAATATACCACTAATTATGGGTGAACCATTGCCTTCGAATGACGAGGAAGAAGAAGATCCCGAGGAACTCGAGTACATCGAGTAGGATGTATTGGAGTGGGATGTGGCAACACTTCTACCGACACGGGGCAACATATGGTTTAATAGTTGCTCGTGTTTTTCTTTTGTGACCATGTTTGTATCATATTAAGAGTAGCAGTGGTTATGTCTAAGATGACAAGATGTGTATGACATCTCATGGGGACCAAGTATGGTATAGGTTTATTTCCATAGTGGGAGTCCATCATCTTGGAGTTTACTACTATAAACTTGGTCATGAGATAATATATCTTGTATAAAGCTTGTACTTTATCAATATATGTTAATGTTGTTTATTATCTATTATTGTCTACAGCATTACTATTTGTGATGAACTTGAGGCAATGAGACTTATGCTGTTAATTGATGTATTGCAGCATGGTGCGTACACGTACAGCCCAGGAAGTGGGAGGCTCAAGTGGGGGACAGGGGGATGACACCCCACCACCGGGGCAGAACATGCCCCAGACGCATCCACCTCCACCACCTCCACCTACACTTCCCAGAAGTCTCGCGGAGGTTCTCGCAGCAGTGCTCGGCTCGCGCGACGAGCAAATTGAGTTGTTGCATACCCTTGTATAATTTTCGTCCCAGCAAGGGGGACGAGAAGCTGATGGGCCACGTCAGCCATATACAAGTTCCTACTCAGATTTCACATCGACGCATCCGCCAGTCTTCAGGGAGGCCGACAAACCTTGGAGGCGGACATCTGGCTCCGCTCCATTGAAGGGAAGTTCGGTTTACTCGAGATAACCGAACAACAGAAGACTCTGTTTGCAGCTCAACAACCGCAGGGGTCTGCTGGTGCATGGTGGGCAAACTACCTCGCCGCACGCCCCACAGACTATGTCGGGAGCTGGGCAGAATTCCGAAAGGCATTCCGCGCCTACCATATCCCTCCCGGGATTATGAAGAGGAAGCTTCAAGAGTTCTTGGAGCTGAAGTAGTGAGGAAGGAGTGCTTACGAGTACTCCAAGACCTTCAACCACTTGGCCCAGTATGCACCGGACCAAGTGAACACGAAAGACAGGAAGCGAGAGTGCTTCTACCGGGGTTTGAACCCTAAAATGAAGGACAAGCTGGCCTTGTTCAACCGCAGCAGCTTCAATGATATTGTCAATGCCACGATGGTACAAGAGGACACTACTCGAGAGCTGTCCTCAGACAAGAAGAAGAGGAGGGCTCCACAGGGCAGCAGAGGTGGTGCTCCTCAGAAGTACCGAATGGTGTATCGATCACAATCCGGCCAGTGGTGGTAATCGCCATCGCGACCACCGATGTTCAGTGGTCACCAGTTCGGCAACACCGGTTTCCGATTGCAGCAGCAGTAGGGGATGATCCCACGTGCACTTCCACCTCCACCGCGTGCACCGGGATTCCGTCCTCCCATTCGTACCGGCCAAACCCCATACACGTGTTTCATGTGTTCACGCACGGGGCACTTCGCCAAGGACTACCGGCAGAATAGGTAGGGCGGAGGACAGTCATCATACCAGGGCGCCAACCAACCCCGCAATCAGCCCATGAAGCCAGTCCCCAGACTCGGCAACGTCCACCACCTCGCCATTGAGGATGTTCCGGAAGGTGCACCCGTACTCACGGGTACGTTCTCTATCTTTGATCATCCCATAGTCATACTCTTTGACTCCGGAGCTTCCCACAATGTCATTAGCAAGTCTTGTGTCATTAAAAGTCAGTTTCCTATTATCTCAACAAAAAATCCGTATGTGATTTGCACTCCGGCAGGAAAGACAGTAGCAAATGAGATGGTTCCTGGGATACCAATTAAGCTAGAGGGGACTATATATCTTACTTCGCTTCTGATACTAGAGAATTAGAGGCTAGATGTCATCTTGGGAATGGCGTGGTTACAATACCATGGTGCTATTCTAGATCTTGTTCCTTGAAAAATATATCTAAATTCTCCACTTCATCCTTCCCAAGTCCTCAATCTCGAGAGAATCGTTCTAGTGAATCCATCTACTCACAATACCGAGGTTATTGAACTTAAGGATATTCCGGTAGTATGTGAGTATACGGACGTTTTTCCTAAAGATCTTCCTGGTATGCCACCTGAAAGAGATATAGAGTTCAAGATTGAGCTTGTACCGGGAACAATGCCAATCTCAAGGCAGCCCTACAAGATGGCACCCAAGGAAATTGCAGAACTGAAGGAGCAGCTAACGGAGCTTGAGAACAAGGGTTTCATTCGTCCAAGTTCATCACCATGGGGCTGTTCTGCATTGTTCGTGGAGAAGAAAGATAAGACCTTGAGACTATGTGTGGACTATCGTCCACTCAATGCTGTCACTATCAAAAACAAGTATCCACTACCACGCATTGATATTCTTTTCGATCAACTAGTGGGTGCTAAAGTATTTTCGAAGATGGATCTTCATTCTGGTTATCATCAGATTAGAATCCGGCCACAAGATATACCTAAGATAGCATTCTCGACGAGGTATGGACTGTATGAATACCTTGTTATGTCCTTCGGATTGACCAGCGCACCGGCTCATTTCATGTATCTTATGAACTCGGTGTTCATGCCGAAATAGGACAAGTTTGTCATGGTCTTCATTGACGACATCCTTGTATATTCAAAACCTGAAGAAGAACATGCTCAACACTTGCGTATTGTGCTTCAACGATTACGGGACCACCTGCTATATGCCAAATTCAGCAAGTGTGAATTCTAGATCAGCCAAGTGCCATTTTTAGGGCACATCATATCCGCAGAAGGTATTGCAGTTGATCCAAGCAAGATACAGCAAGTTGTAGGATCGAAGAGCGTGAAAAGCTACCAGAGGGGGGGTGAATGGTAGATTTCAAAATCTTACACGGTGGAAACAATTAAACCCCAAACCCTTTCGGCAGAAAAATGATCTGTTGAAGAAATCGTGTGTGAGACTAATAAAAACATGTTTCACCATGGCAAGAGTGAGAGATATCAGAGAGAATCAAGTCACGAAGACAACACAAAAAGAATCACTCAAATCCGTCGAGAAAAACTCAAGTTATGATCGAATGATCAAACAATGGTCAATCTGCCCTACCCGAGAAAAAACAGTTCCGGAACGCTGCAAAGAAACTCGTGTAGATCACAGACCACAAATCCAATGACCGTGAAATGTTGACAGACGATAGACAATCAAGTTGTGAAGACAACCCAAAAAGAATCACATCAATTGGATCAGTAAAACTCGAGTTATGATAAAACCACCGACGAAAGGTAGTGCTGTCCAGAAACTCGACGAGTAAAACTTGTCTGGAACAAGTTGGACGAAAAGGGCACAAAAGTTCCTTCAAACTACGAATTTTATTCAATAGAATATAAGTGGAACAGCCCCAAAGTCATGCACCACGAGCTCTGGGCTCCCTTGCTTATATAACCAGCCCTTAGGCCAACCCAATACCAACTAGGACTCCAATCCTACTCAGATCATGAATCATAACTTTCCATAACTGCTTAGGATTCTTCTATACGCAAATAGAAGCAATCTTAAGACTTCCAAACACCTTAGGAACCTATCCCACATTCCTAAACAACTCAAATTCGTGACCCACAATAAATCCTATCATAACCAACTCAAAACTTTCCATATATGAGTCAAATCCGACTCAGCCGCAGCCTGTGTCCATAACCTAGTCGGTTGGACCTTTCCGACCAATTCTTTATGTCCACATCTCTTCATCACGTCTCGGAACCATGTAGCCACATCCATGCACTCCTTGCACACGTGCAAACATCTTCCAATGACGTCCATGATACCTTCATATGCATTGTTCTTGATCCAAACATGTTGCGCAACCTCCTGATCAGCTCAACCACAATTCCTCCTGAAATTGGTTGTTGGAAACTCATCTCCTCCCTGAGACTAGTCCAATGGATCCCGTCACCAGCCATGTCTTGAACTCAAGCAACACCTGCACATGAATAAATAACCAATCCATACGAGCCCAAGACCTCGACTTGACTCACGTCAGTTCCGAACACAACACCCTACGTGAGAACCTCACATAAGCATGTTGCAAAACCACAGTAACACTATATCATCCATATCAACCAAAACACACCAAAAACTTAGCAAATGAATACTAAGCAATCTTTCCAACAATGTAAAGCAAGTACGAAACATTGCAAATGAAAAGCAGAAGCACTACGGTCAAGTTCCGGACCTTGCCAGAGCAACCCGGACCTTGAGCCGGAGCTAACAAAAATTAGTACAATGAAGCACCTGCCGGAGCTTACCAAAACTAGTAGATCCTAGCACCGGAGCTTACCAAAAACTAGTCAAAACTAGTCAACCCAAAACCGGAGCTAGACAAAGTACGTCGGAGCTTAGCAAAAGCATTCCGGAGCTATCAAATATATGTCAGAGCTATCAAAGACATGCCGAAGCTAAAGATAAAGCTCACCGGAGCTAACCAAAGCTGGTCGGACCTTACCAAGAAGTCGGACCTAGCATCGAACGTAACTGGAGCTACCCAAACCAAGCCGGACCTACCGTCGGACCTTGCTGTAGCTCGAAGCTAGAGTCGGACGTTGATAAAAAGGTTTTTTGATGATATTCAAAACTTTTATCATCAAAGACAAGTGTATTCACTACAAGCCAATGTATACAACACACATAGGTCTTACAATCTCCCCCTTGATGAATGCATTGGCAACACCATTTAAAATCTGAACATTGGCTTATTCACATAAATGTTTTGAAGGCAATTTCTCCCCCTTTGTAAATCAAAAATAAAATGAGAAGAAAAATTATCCCATATTATCTCTCCCCCTTTATTATCTCTCCTTATGCACATATTCTCTTTCTCTTCATGCTTATCTCTCCCCCTTTGACAATGTATTCAGCAAGTCATGAACATATAAACAAATTATCTCTCCCCCTTTAGTTGTTATGAGCATATTATAACGTATACATATAAACAAACCTCATCCAAGTCATACTATCAAGTACCTTACATTATCACATCAATGAAATACATAAAGTAGTGTAAGCCATGCTAGAAATCAAATGTAATTTTCAATTTAATCAAGTCATGATCTCACAAACTTAACTATTTCAAAACCTGAAAGCATGACACTAGTTGCTGCATTTTATTATTTTTCAAAGAATAAATTTAGATCATATGATATTTGCAAGAGATTATATGTGCATCTGCCTTATTCTAACCAACCAAGCCAAGCCTATGTCATTTGACAATCAGAAGCTTAAGGACATGGTTTTAGTCATACACAACTTCTTCCAAGTTCATATCTAAGTGCAATGACAAGCCATCTCAAAAGAAGAGTGCGATACATGCATATTCTCTTGATATTTTCTCAATTTATATTTGTTCATAAAAACTCAACATGTGAGTTGATTACTTGATTAATTCTTTATGATTAAAAGCACTTGTGAACATGTAACAAGTTCAAAACAGCAAGAAAGTTCGACCATGACCAGTTTTAGTGTAAGTAATTATTCCAATTACTAGACATGGCAAAAACTACAAAATGTATAACACGAGTGATGTAGTAAGAACTTTCAGCATGTAAAAGGTATCACAAAGTCATATATGTATGAAATACTATGCTCATATTATTTTAATTTCAGATTCATACATAAACTTCCCATGTTTCAAAAACTCCCCCTTAATTTAAGCCATGAGGATGCATAACCCCTATTTCACTACGAATGTAACAAAAACGAGTGAAATCCAAAGGTTTTGTAAAAATTTCAGCCAATTGTTGTTCGTTATCTACATGGTGAAGCACAATGTTTCCTTTTTGAACATTATCACGGAGAAAGTGATAACTAATGTCAATGTGCTTAGTTCTAGAATGTTGCACGGGGTTTTTAGCAATGCAAATGGCACTAGTGTTATAAAAGAATAGTGGAACACTATCTAGATCAACCCCATAGTCCTCAAGTGTTTGAACAATCCAAAGAATTTGTGAGCAAGCACTAGCAGCAGCTACATATTCATATTGGGCTGTGGATTGTGCAACTGAATTTTGTTTTCTAGAGGACCAAGCAACAAGAGAATTACCAAGAAAATGACAAGCACCGGAAGTACTTTTCCTATCAATCCTACAACCCCCAAAATCAGCATCCAAAAAAGCTTTCAAAGTAACGGTTGAGGGAGAAGGAAGAAAAATGCCCAATTCTTGAGTTCCATGTAAGTACCTTAGAATCCTTTTGACGGCTTGACGATGTGAAACACGTGGGGAAGCTTGAAACCGTGCACAAAGACATACGCTGAATTGTATGTCAGGTCTTGATGCCGTGAGGTAAAAAAGTGATCCGATCATACTTCTATATTCTTTTTGATCCACGGGTTCACCATCTTCATAAAGTTCAAGTGTTGTTGCTGTTCCCATTGGTGTCCGAAGAGGCTTGCTTTTGTCCATGTTGAAACGCCTTAGGAGGTCTTTGGTATACTTCGTTTGATGCACAAAGGTACCCTCCTTGGTTTGCTTGATTTGCAGCCCCAAAAAGTAAGTGAGTTCACCCATCATACTCATTTCAAATTCGGAACTCATCATTGCTGAAAACTTGGACACAAGATCATGAGAAGCACAACCAAAGATAATATCATCCACATACACTTGAACGAATAATGAGTCATTACCATGCTAAAGCACAAAAAGAGTTTTATCAACCTTGCCCATGGTAAACCCCTTTTCAAGTAAGAATGATTTTAACCTATCATACCATGCTCTAGGGGCTTGTTTGAGACCATATAAGGCTTTGGACAATTTGTAAACATGATTAGGAAAATCTGGATTTTCAAAACCTGGTGGTTGTTTGACATAAACCTCCTCATCTATGTAGCCATTAAGAAAAGCACTTTTAACATCCATTTGATATAGCTTAAAACCTTTAGATGCTGCAAAAGCTAACAAAATTCTTATGGCTTCTAATCTAGCAACAGGAGCAAAAGTTTCATCAAAATCTAGACCTTCAACTTGAGTGAAACCTTGAGCAACCAACCTAGCCTTATTCCTAACCACAACTCCATCCTCACTTTGTTTATTTTTATATACCCATTTAGTTCCAATTAAAGTGTGACCTTGAGGTGGAGGTACAAGTTTCCAAACATTATTTCTTTCAAAATTTTCTAACTCTTCTTGCATGGCAATAATCCAAGATTCATTAGTGAGTGCGTGTGATATATCTTTGGGTTCAAAAGAAGCAACAAAAGCAGAATGAGCATGAAAGTTTGGATCGCAAAACCTGGACCGTGTGACTCGTTCGTGCAAGCTTCCAGTCATCTGTTGTGGTGGATGATCTTTGTATAAACGTAGGGGAACAGATGTCTCACAAGCTTCTTCTTCATTAGGTTCATCGTAAATTGATGAGCTTGTGACTTGTGGACAATCAGGACCAGCATAGGTGATAGCCGGAGCTTGTTCAATGTCCGGAGCTGGACACGTGTCAACTTTGGAACTACCAGGCAGTATCACCGGCTTTTCTTCATCTTCTAAAATACCCTCCCCCTGAGGATACAGATCTGGTCCTGCAACACCAGAGCTAGTACCTGGGCTAGCTTCATCAAAAGACACTTCACAAGTCTCCACAATTTTGTTTGTATCAAGTAAAAGCACACGGTAGCCTCTAGTATGAGATGGATAACCAAGAAACATTCCATCAATAGATCTAGGTTCAAATTTATCAAGATTACCATGTTTCTTAACAAAGCATTTGCAACCAAAGACCCGAAAGTGTGTAACACTAGGCCTATGTCCAAATTGGAGCTCATATGGTGTTTTACCTAGCTTAGCACGCAAGAAAACACGATTTGAGACATAACAAGCGGTTGCTAACGCATCAGCCCAAAATTTACTAGGAGTTTGATATTCATGAAGCATAGTCCTAGCCATCTCAACTAAGGTTCTGTTCTTTCTTTCTACAACACCGTTTTGTTGAGGTACATATGGTGAAGAGAATTGATGATCTATTCTATTTTCAGCACAAAAGTGATCAAAAGATTGATTTTTAAATTCAGTTCCATTATCACTTCTAATTGCTTTTAATGATCCTGGGTGATCAATTGATAATCTAAGAAATAAGGTTCTAAAGTGACTAAAAACATCATTCTTAGACGCCATAAATAAAACCCAAGAGTATCTAGAATAATCATCAACGATAACAAGAACATACCATTTACCCCCCAGAGGATTGAACACGTGAAGGTCCTACGGTGGCAAGATGCAAAAGTTGACATGGTTCAGTTGCCATGATCATTGTGAGAGGAGTATGTGAACCTGCAACCATCTTAGCATGTCTACAAGAAGAGCACATAATTTCTTTGTCCCCTTTAAGCTTAGGCAACCCACGTATGCGGTCAAGAGCACTAACACGCGTTAGGTGATCAAAGCCTACGTGACCAAGTCTACTATGCCAAAAATATAAGTCCTTTGAATCATTAGCAACTAGACACGTATGCTTATAGGAAGACATATCAAAATCATCTTTAAAAACTCTTCCAAATCGAGACATGTTAAAAATAAGTTCACTATTTGAACCTACAACTTTGCAGCAGTTTTTATTGAAAATAATTTCTAGATTTTCATCTAGCAATTGTGCAATAGAAAGCAAGTTGTATTTCAAATTTTTGACAAGTGCCACATACTTCAAAGTGTAGTGATCATTTACTCTAACCGAACCTTTAGCAATTATAGGAGTTGAAGAATTATCGGCAAAAGTAACATTCTCTACACGTGACACAAAAGAGAGGGAGGAGAACCAATCTTTGTTACCGGTCATGTGGCGTGAGCAACCTTAATCCACAATCCAAATGTTCTCCTTCCTCAAACGTGTAACCTACATAAAAGCACAATACGTTGATGACTCAATACTGGGGTTAGTCAAAAGGCATTTAGGAATCCAGTACTGAGTCACGCGACGTGCAGCAGGAAAAACACGCGAAAGCTGAGACAAAACAGCAGGTTTATGAGTCAAAGTTTGAGATTTTTTATTCTTGACTACTGACCTATAAGGTGTCACTTGTGTAGCACAAAAATCAGTAGCTCCGGAGGCAAAAACAGAAGGTCCGGAGATAAACTTTGAATGTTTTTGACTCAAAACAGCAGGTTGTACATTCGGTTCAATGTGTGCAGCAAATTTTGCAATAATGTTATGAGATCTAGCAACCATTCTTTCCCTTTTCTGTTGTTTAGGTAGTCTATAACAAAAATCTATGACATGACCATGTCTACCACAAAAGGTACAATGAAATTTAACTTTGTGTTCATGTCTAGATGAGCAAGCAATATTTTTATTTGAAACCGAATGAGGCAACACTCCTGCAGATTTGAAAACCACTCCTTTTTGTTTAGGAATTGTTTTTATCAAACCACTTCCTAATGACTTTACAATTTTAGGTGGATGTGCCTTAGCATGAGCATGAGAATCAAAACCTAAACCAGTTTTATCATTGCAATACTTGGAAGAATTCAGCAGTAAGTTTAGGTTCTTATTCCCATTACAAAAACGATCTAATGTCCTATGCATGTCATCAAGTTTATTGGACAGATCAAGGCAATTTTCACATGATGTTTTTCCTTTTAGTTTGCAATTGGAACAAAACTTAACTTCATGAGAATGTAAAACATTGTTCAATATAGAAATTTCATTCGTAGCATCCTGTAGTTTCTTATCAAGATCATCACAAGTAGAACAATGCAAATCAATTGTAGAACAGCTAGCATCTTTCATGTTTTTATCATTAAGTGCAGCAAGCTCTTTGTTCTTTTCAATTTCTAACTCAAGTTTATCAAGTGTGGAGGTGTGCGCACTTCTTAATGAGGACAATTGTTCATATATTAAATCACATGAGGAACATGCATCATCACTAGTAATCAAAGTTTTTAAACGGTTGATTTCATATTCTAGTGATTCAATTTTAGCAGCTCTATCCCTAAGCTTTTTGTCCTTCTTCTTAACAATAATAGTGGCACGAGAAATAGCATCACACATTTCTTCGCAAGTAGGACATACCTCTTCATTGTCGCTGTTGTGTTCTGCCTCCTCCATACTTGATCTTGACTTGCCCGCCATAAAGCACAAGTTTGCAAAATCATCTTCATCTTCATCACTTTCAAAGTCTACGTCACTTGAACTAAGTTCTTGAAGTGCGGTCATGAAGCTGTTAATCATCTTGCGTCCTATGGTACCCTTCTTTTTCTTCGTATCTTTTGTAGAGGAGTGCTTCGTTCTTGTTTTCTTTTAATCCCGGGAAGTAGGACCTGAAAGGTTAGGGCAATCTGAACGAAAATGTCCTGTCTTACCACATTCGAAGCATCGTTGAGGTTCGGAGCTTCCACTCCTTCTAGTTCTCACATGTTGCAATGCTTTTGAGAACCTCGTAGAGAGAAGTGCTAGCTCCTCCTCTGGAAACTCCTCAATCTGTTCAAGGGTTAGAGAGGACAACAAAGCAAGTGTACTACAAGATGAAGATTGGCTGGAGCTAGGCATATCACGTTGAGAAACAAAAGCAATAGACTTGTTGGGGTTCTTACGTGATATTATATCAATTTCATGAGTTTTTAGCTTGGAATATAGCACATCTAAAGTAAGTGTACTCATGACAGTAGATTCACGAATAGATGTAACTTTCATCTCCCAAATTGACATGTCTAATGCACTTAACAATTGTCTAGCATTTCAGCATCTGAAAAATTATCATTGACGCTACGCAAGTTGATGATAATTTTATTAAAGCGAGCAAAGAGATCATCAATTGACTCACCGGGTTGCATCTCAAAGCGCATGTATTCTTTCTTGAACATGTCTTGACTTACCTCTTTGATCATGTTGGATCCTTCGTGGTAGTCACAAAGTGCTTTCCACACATCGTATGCAGATCGGAGGTGTGCAACACGGTCGAAGTCCCTTTGTGTTAATCCTTGTATGATCAAGTTCCGAGCCTTGTTGTTGTTGTCAACATCTCTCAAATTTGTAGCTGTAACTTGATCCTTTGATGGCACTTCGTAAGGCTTGTATACCTTCTTCCATATTGCAAAGCCTTGTGCCTGGATGAAAGCCTCCATGCGTGCCTTCCAAATCAGAAAATCAATACCAGCGAACACACACGGTTTGACGGAGTACTTCTCCATGATGATTAGTCAAAAACACGTGCAAATCACAAATATTAGAGCACCGTGGCTCTGATACCAATTGTAGGATTGAAGAGCACGTGAAAAGCTACCAGAGGGGGGGGGGTGAATGGTAGATTTAAAAATCTTATGCAGCGGAAACAATTAAACCCCAAACCCTTTCGGCAGAAAAACAATCTGTTGAAGAAATCATGTGTGAGACTAATCAAAACGTGTTTCACCGTGACAAAAGTGATAGATATCAGAGAGAATCAAGTCATGAAGACAACACAAAAAGAATCACTCAAATCCGTCGAGAAAAACTCAAGTTATGATCGAAAGATCAAACAATGGTCAATCTGCCCTACCCAAGAAAAAACAGTTCTGGAATGCTGCAAAGAAACTCGTGTATATCACAGACCACAAATCCAATGACCGTGAAATTTTGACAGATGATAGACAATCAAGTTGTAAAGACAACCCAAAAAGATTAACGTCAATTGGATCAGTAAAACTCGAGTTATGATAAAACCACCGATGAAAGGTAGTGCTGTCCAGAAACTCGACGAGTAAAACTTGTCTGGAACAAGTTGGACGAACAAGGCACAGAAGTTCCTTCAAACTACGAATTTTATTCAATAGAGTACAAGAGGAACAGCCCCAAAGTAGTGCACCACGAGCCATGGGCTCCCTTGCTTATACAACCAGCCCTTAGGCCAACCCAATAGCAACTAGGACTCCAATCCTACTCAGATCATGAATCGTAACTTTCCATAACTGCTTAGGATTCTACTATACGTAGATAGAAGCAATCTTAAGACTTCCAAACACCTTGGGAATGTATCCCACATTCCTAAACAACTCAAATTCGTGATCCACACGAAATCCTATCATAACCAACTCAAAACTTTCCATATTTGAGTCAAACCCGACTCAGCCGCAGCCTGAGTCCATAACCTAGTCGGTTGGACATTTCCGACCAATTCTTTACGTCCACATCTCTTCATCACGTCTCGGAACCATGTAGCCACGTCCATGCACTCCTTGCACACGTGCAAACATCTTCCAATGATGTCCATGATACCTTCATATGCATTGTTCTTGATCCAAACATGCTGCGCAACCTCCTGATCAGCTCAACCACAATTCCTCCTGAATTTGGTTGTTGGAACCTCATCTCCTACCTGAGACTAGTCCAATGGATCCCGTCACCAGCCATGTCTTGAACTCAAGCAACACCTGCACATGAATAAACAACCAATCCATATGAGCCCAAGTCCTCGACTTGACTCACGTCAGTTCCGAACACAACACCCTACGTGAGAACCTCACATAAGCATGTTGCAAAACCACAGTAACACTATATCATCCATATCAACCAAAACGTACCAAAAACATAGCAAAAGAATACTAAGCAATCTTTCCAACAATGTAAAGCAAGTACGAAACATTGCAAATGAAAAGCAGAAGCACTACGATCAAGTTTCGGACCTTGCCAGAGCAACCCGGACCTTGAGCAGGAGCAAACAAAAATTAGTACAATGAAGCACCTGCCGGAGCTTACCCAAACTAGTAGATCCTAGCACCGGAGCTTACCAAAAACTAGTCAAAACTAGTCAACCCGAAATCGGAGCTAGACAAAGTATGTCGGAGCTTAGCAAAAGCATTCCGGAGCTATCAAATATATGTCGGAGCTATCAAAGACATGCTGGAGCTAAAGATAAAGCTCACCGGAGCTAACCAAAGTTGTTCGGACCTTACCAAGAAGTCGGACCTAGCATCGAACGTAACCGGAGCTACCCAAACCAAGTCGGACCTACCGTCGGACCTTGCTATAGCTCGGAGCTAGAGTCGGACCTTGATAAAAAGCTTTTTTAATGATATTCAAAACTTTTATCATCAAAGACAAGTGTATTCACTACAAGCCAATCGGTTCGGCACACATAGATCTCACACAAGTACTCAAATTGGAGTCTCCAAAGTCTGTACATGAAGTTTGAAGTTTCCTGGGTTTAGCTGGGTATTACCGGAGGTTCATTCCCTGTTTCTCCAAAATAGCTAAACCAATGACAGAACTTCTGAAAAAAGGAAGAAGTATGTATCGACAGAGACATGTGAGGGAGATTTCCAGGCATTGGTAAAACACCTCACAACGGCACCAGTATTAGCTCAACCGAACACAAACAAATCATTTGACGTGTATTGTGATGCATCAGGAATTGGTTTAGGTTGTGTGTTGATGCAGGACAGATGAGTGATTTCTTATGGATCACGGCAGCTTCGGAACCATGAGCAGCACTATCCGACTCATGATCTAGAGCTCGCTGTTGTAGTACTAGCATTGAAGATGTGGAGACATTATCTACAGGGTAATCTAGTACATCTCTACACCGATCGCAAGAGCCTGCAGTACATCTTCACCCAAAAGGACTTAAATATGCGATAGCATAGATGGTTGGAACTAATCAAGCATTATGAGATTGATATCCACTACCATCCAGGCAAGGTGAACGTAGTTGCAGATGCACTGAGCTGCAAATCCCATGTCAACAGTCTTTCCATCACCTCAATGGGAGAAGAAGAACCGAGTCTCTACTTTGTTCCATAAGGGGCACTCTACAACCTAGCTCTCATTCCTACTATCAAGGAGGATATTATAGCAGCTCAGAAAGAGTACAAAGGGATGTCGCACAATCGGAAAAGAATGGAAAAGGGGGAGATGAAATGTTCCGATGTGACAATGAAGGTACCCTCTAGTTTAAAAACTGCATAGTGGTACCCCGGAACATGGAACTTTGGAAGAAGATACTGGATGAAGCTCATTTATCCAAGTATTCCATTCATTTGAGAAGTAACAAAATGTACCAAAACTTAAGGAAGAAGTTCTGGTGGACTCGGATGAAGAGAGAAGTAGCAACATACGTACCTGAATGTGATACGTGTCGACGAGTGAAGGCCGACCATATGAAGGAAGCTGGACAGCTTCAACCTTTAAGCATACCGGCTTGGAAATGGGAGGATATCAACATGGATTTCATTGTTGGGTTGCCTCCCACTCTCCATAAGCACGACTCAATTTGGGTGATCGTTGATCGGTTGACAAAATTAGCTCATTTCATCTCGGCCAGTGTCAAGTATGATGTAAAGCGGTATGCAAAACTTTATATCTCAAGAATCTTGTGCCTACATGGAGTATCCCGCACGATCATTTCAGATCGTGGATCTATTTTCCTTGCTTGATTTTGGGAGCATCTCCACGGTGCCTTTGGTACCAAACTGATTCGAAGCTCGCCTTATCATCCTCAGACTGATGGGCAAACTGAATGGGTGAATCAAGTGCTAGAGGATATGCTTCGTGCCTGTGCCATCCACCATGGTAGGAACTGGGATGATCATCTACCATTGGCAAAATTGTCGTACAACAACGGTTATCAGGCTAGCATCCAGATGGTGCCATATGAAGCTCTTTATGGCCGGAAGTGTCGCACACCGTTGAACTGGTGCAAATCTGGTGAACGAGTGGTATATGGCATCGACTTGGTAAATGAAGCCGAAGAGCAAGTACGCATTATTCAAGCAAATCTCAAAGCTGCTCAGTCTCGTCAGAAGAGCTATGTGGACAAACGACGTCGACCTCTTCACTTCACGATTAGGGATCAAGTTTATCTCCGGGTGTCCCCAATGATGGGAATTCATCGATTCGGAGTGAAAGGGAAACTAGCTCCACGTTTCATTGGGCCGTTCGCAATAATTGGAAGATACGGACCAGTGGCATATCAATTGGGGTTACCGCCGTCGCTGGCAGGGGTCCACAAGGTGTTTCACATTTCCCAGTTGCAGAAATGTCTCAAAGCTCCAACGAATGTACGTATTGAGGATTTAGAGGCTCTCCAACCAGATCTTACTTATTCCGAGCATCCAACACAGATCGTTGATGAGAAAACTCGCACCACAAGGAGCCACACCTTGCGTTTTTACAAGGTCTTGTGGAGAAACCATAGTGCTGAGGAAGCAACATGGGAAAGCGAGGAGTATCTTAAAACGAACTATCCGAACATGTTAGTGGCACTTGTTCAGTAGATCTTTACCTTTGACCTTTCCTTTGTAATCTCGGGACTAGATTCTTTTAAGGGGGGAGGAATCTAAAATCCCATTTTTTCCTTTCATGTGAAGTTCAGCTACAAGTTGTTTATCAAACATAATGGAGGTCAATATAGTTGTGCACAGGAACTTGACCTCACTAAAAAGTTTTCTTTCTAATCAGGTTTAATTTTATTAACATGAGAATTGAACTTCACCACTAATCCTAGAACAATTTTAATTAAACCTTTCTACAAAGTTGTGAATTTAATTGAATAAAATGGTCAGCGCAAAATTATATTACAGCAATATAAAATCAAAACAAGTGTAATTTGATTATGTTGCTATGTATATCTGGCCCTCACAAAAAGATTCAAATTCAAGGCTCTAAATTTTTCCTTGGCCTTTTAAATATTTTAAATAGCTTCTCGGTAAACTTTCAAGATTTTTAAAGCACGTCTTCTACTTAGATGGACACGTACCGAGGGTTTATTTCGCGTCGATCTCAAAATTTAGCTTTGCACTTAACCATGTCCACATCAACCCACAATTTTTCCTAAGACTCTTTTTGGTTCAGTGAGCATTGTTTCAAAGTTTGGGGATTTATGGACCTCTGTTACTATTTATTTCAATAAGGTTTATGAAATAGTTTGGATTCAAATTTGATTTTGAATTTGAAACAAACTGTGTCCAAATTTAAATTTGATTGCAGATTTGGGTTCCTCATATTTTTCTTATTCTGTCTGTAAATTTTTGGAATTTTTAGGCAATGTTTGATGTGGAATTTAGAGGAAACAGATAAGAGGGAGTAGTGGGGCCCACATGTGAGCCAGGGAAACTGTTTCACCGCCTCTATTTCATTCTCCGCCTGACACCGCGACGGCTGGATGCCGCCAGCGCCCCGGCTCGGCCGTGAGTCGCCTCCAGCTGCCCCAGCCTCCTTATCTACTGCGGTGAAGCCTATTTATTCACTCCACCGTCGACTACAGTCATTCCTCGGTTCACCTTTCGCTCACGCCACTCCATTTCTCGCCGCCGCGACCACCCCGGTTCCGCCCGACGCCGCTCAGCCTTGCCGCCAATACAAGCTTCCCCGTCCTCTGCAGTCTTTAGGAAAAAGGTGCGCCATGATCTCGTGTAGCTGTTGGTTAGATTTGAACTCATATCATGCATCCTAGCGTCCGTATTTCGTGAAAGACCGAAGCACTTTTATAGCTTTGAAGCTAGTTCATAGGTTTAATTCCGATTGTATACACAATGATTCATTGATACAGTTAGATGACATGATCAACGTCTCCTAGCGTACCTTCCCTCCAAAAATCAGAAGGAACCATCGAGTAATTCTCGAGTTATCCCATTTTTTCCCTTCCGCCATTGATGGAGCTCGGTTCACCGCCGACCTTAGTGTTGCCAGCTATTACACGAGTTCTAGACCCTCCTAAAGCCTTTCCCATGCTCCCAAGGAGCTTCCCGAGCCTTCAAATGAGAGATTTCGCTAGGAAATTGAAGGTCCCGACATGACTAAAACCCTAGCACCCGCTGCTGCCGTCGGGAGTGGTTTTCTAGTCACCCATCGCCATCGGGAGATACTCCAACGGGTTTCCCGCGCGAAACTAGGGTGGGGCGGCGAGTTTCAAAACTTCCCGTAGGCCGGAAACCATCGCCAGTGAGATCGTCGCCGCCCGAGCCCGTGGCCAGAGGAAGAAGAAAGCAGGGGCGCAGGTCCCACCTGCCAGTGAGCGCAGCGCAGCCTGGATCAGCCTGTGGCCAGGGGATCTAGTGTGGCCACGTGGAAATATTTATGGCCTCCGGTGTGGCTGCCTGCTGGTTGGCTGGTTTAAATCTGGTGGGCCCAGGTGCCAAATTTAAAAGCTGAAAATTCCAAATGTATGCAGAACCATTTCCAAACTTGAAAATCAATATCTCTCTGTAGACTGCTCCAAAAATTTTCTAACAAATTTTGTTTGAAAGCCCCTGAGCTCTAGTTTCTGTTAGTACCAATTAGGTTCTGTGAAACTTACTTTTAAATTCTATAGAAAACAGTGTTTCCAAATACAAATACTATTTTCCAGGTGAACTTCCCACAGGAAAAATCCCCAAAATTCACATAAAATACAATGTACTATTCTTGATTGCCAAAACAAGTTTGGGAGCCATTGCACCTGTATAACCCTCTGTATAATTCAATTACCTTTTCCAGTCATTGAATTTGTACAGATGTTCAGTTGCTTTACTATGTCCCAAATTTGTACTGAAACTTCCTTTAGTCATACTTTAGTTCCTATGAAAAAACTGGGATTTAATTGACTTAGTCTCCTAGTCCTAATTCAGTTGCCAACTGAATGTTCATGGAAAAGCTAAAATTCAATTATAAAATAATTCCAGAAATTCTTGCCAACTTTGAAATTCAATGACTCCTTCACCAAGGCTTAGACATTTATGAAACCAATTTTGCTAGGACCAAGACAACCTCCTCTATCATGATCATCAACTGGCAGCTATGTTCAAGCTACAGTTTCTTGTCTAAAGTTTTTGGGAGTTTATTGCTTACCATAATTTTAGAGACAACAAACTACTTTATTCATCTCTTGTTCTTTGCTAGAGCTTCTATCATATTCCTTAGTATCTATCATCAAAGTCCCAAAGCCAATTAAGATAATTATCGTATAATGATCACCCTAGATTAGATTATGGTATTAGTAGTATGTATTTTCAACGTCATTCATATACATATTATATGCATATCGTGTAGTGACCGAAGTCGAGGAGGAACCAGAGGCCTTGGAGATACACCTGCTGGATACTAACACAGACTCGGACCTGCATCCAGCAAGCCCTGGTTTGCATTTAAGTCATTTATAAAGTTTTTCTTAATCTCTATTTTGATTAGCATATGAATAGTGCATTACGTTCAGGATGCTTGAATACTCGAGATGCATGACCCACAATCCCATTGGTTAATTGGCTAGGTTGATAGCTCGACGTGTAGAACTGCTATGCTAATGTTGTAGGTGAATTGATAGAAGTCGAGTAGTTGGAATCTACTCGCAAGATAGAAAATTTACACTCATCTACACCGGATTAACATTTATAGAGAATGATTGTTAAATCTAAACTTGAGACCGGTCAGAGATGGATAGGAAGCGGCAAGGCGTGGTCTTGGTCTCATAGCTCTGACTGGTCAGTTAAGGCCCGTCTGTATGTGGCCCCTTGGAACAAGCTTGACTTGTACCGGTGACATACTGGATATATGGACTCCAGTAAACTGACGTAACTCGATAACTGGGATGTTGAGGCCCATTAACTCACCATCGATAGGGGTGGTTTGAGGACAGTAAGGTGTAAATCGGTCGGCGGACACAAGAGGTGTTCCGTGCGAAGACCTTCTCTTTGCGGAGGTGAGACGGGTTCGGTGTTCGAGTTTCTTGTGAATGGTGGCCATATACGACTAGTACTGAAGTGTTACGTAGGTACTGATGTACTCGTTGACACTTCCGAACGTGCGTATGTGTCGTGTTGTCCGGATGTGTCCTGATTGCAATCACCGTCCCTCGCGGTAATAGAGTACCACTTGTTCACTGTGTCGTGACGTAGTAAATACTAAAGAAGCCAAAAGAATATGTTGTATTGAATTATAATTTACTTGCAACCTTGTGTGATATAGATATAGAAAAAATAAAGTTTACATTTTCCCCATACTTTAGCTGTAATAGCATTATGTGCTCTGGGCGTGTCATATCATTGGCAAAGAGTTTCTTGTTTGATTATGGAGTCTATGATGTGTCGTTCTTGGAGAATGTCATTTGCTACTTAAAATATGATTATAAGGATCCACTTGTAGGCGAGTCGTTTATGCTTCTCCTTACCTATACTTAGTATTCACCCTTGCATATCTCTAGTGAGACGGGTTAGTCTTGCTGAGCCTTATGCTCATGTTTGCAGTTAACGAGTTTTTGCAGGTTATACGATTGATGACGGGTTTGATGACGAGGTTGCACCCCCTCCAGAGTGTATAGCCGAGTGGGAACCCTGCACGCCGACGTGATTTGGATGTTGCTAGTGCGAAGTATCCAGGGCATGGATGACTTTGCTTTTGCATAGCTAGTGCTGAGAGCGTAGCTATGATATATATGTTTCTTTCCTTCCGCCGTATGGCTAGTATTGTAAAACTTCCGCTGTATGATAAATAAAAGACTTCGTCTTGTATTTTATTCTTGTTCTATTCTGGTATACTATTGGATGTCGCATCGCACGACACCACCCAATGAGATGCTCGTATGTCGGAATTCCGGGCCCCACAGTTGCCACTGGGAGCGGTGCTGCGCAGCCCCAACGCAATAGGCAATATCACCAAATTCATACCACGACATGCAATCAAGAGCCAAGCTCTGGCAGACTTTGTTGCTGAGTGGACTCCTTCACCAAGCAATCTCGGGGGCCACGAAATCAGCGAGCCAGAGACCAGAGCACCGGTTCTTAATGGGCCCCACAGGACACTCTTCTTCAACGGTTTCTCGCATAAGCACGGGGCTCGAGCCGATGTACTACTAACCTATCCACCAGGGGAGGAGTCTATGTACGCGGTGTGCCTCGACTTCAAGGCGACCAACAACATGGCGGAGTACGAGGCCCTCATCTTCGGACTCATAGCTATGCAGAGTCTCGGTATCCAGCAGATGCTAGTCAAGGGAGACTCCCAACTGGTCATCAAGCAGGTCCGGGGAGAGTGCTGCTGCAACGACCCACAGCTCGCGGCGTACCTACTACACATCAAGAAGTTGGAAGCTAGTTTCGAGGGTTTGGACCTCTGCTATGTGCCACGCACCGACAATTCCATCGCCGATGCCTTGTCAACCATGGCGTCCACGGGAGCCCCGATCCCTGAAGGGGTCTTCGGCAGGAGGTTGGTGCAGCCAACTGCAAGGCCTGCGGGGCCTAACAAAGAGGGCAAGCCCGGCACCACAGATTTGGCGACTACGACGACCCTGCCACCATGGGGTCCCTCGAGGATGTTGTGCGTCACTGGGGACACCATATTACCCGGTGCCTAAGATCAAGAAGCTCAGGATAGTCTCGATGCGTGGATCACGGAGATTCGACACTATCTGAAGGACATCATCCTCCCAGAGGATCCAGTATCCGCTGAGAGGATCATGAGGATGGCGAAGTGCTACACGCTAGTAGAAGGTGACCTCTGCCGGTGTGGCGTCAACGGCGTGTTGCTACAGTGCATAACTCGGAGGGAAGGCTGCGACTTGCTCCCAGAGATCCACGATGGAGAGTGCATGAATCACGCAGCCTCCCGCACGCTGGTTGGCAAAGCCTTTCCGGCATGGCTTCTACTGGCCAACATCACTACAAGACGCTGTCAAGCTGGTCAAGAAATGCAAGGCGTGCCAGTTCCACGCCAAGCAAGTGCACACTCTAGCGCAGTCTCTACAGATGATCTTGCCCTCCAGGCCTTTCGCAGTCTGGGGGCTGGATATCCTGGGACCCCTCCCCAGGGTATTCGGAGGGTACCGATTCCTTTACGTCGTTGTAGACAAGTGCACCAAGTGGCCGGAAGCCGCCCAAGTGATCAACATCAACAAGGAGTCTGCAGTCAAGTTCATCAAATCGATCGTCTGCAGGTTCGGGGTTCCAAACAGGATCATCACTGACAATGGGACCCAGTTCACCAGTGCAGCTTTCCAGGACTACTGCAAAGACCTCGGCGTCCAAGTTTGTTATGCATTCGTGGCTCATCCAAAGAGCAATGACCAAGTCGAAAGGGTCAACACTGAGATCCTCAAGGGCCTCAGGACGCGCACGTATAACAACCTAGACAAGCATGGTGCCAGGCGGGTTGACAAGCTACCCTGCACACTTTGGGCAAGCCGGACATCACCCATCCGCGCCACTAGAGAAACACCTTTCTTCCTGTTGTACGGGGCCGAGGTCGTCCCCCCCCCCCCCGAAGATCGCAGTAGGTACAAAAGAGAATTTTTAAAATGTTATGAGCATATTATAACATATACATATAAACAAAGCTCATCCAAGTCTTACTATAAAGTAACTTACACTATCACATCAATGAAATACATAAAGTAGTGTAAGCCATGCTAGAGATCAAGTGTAATTTTCAATTTTAGCAGGTCAAGATCTCACATACTTAACAATTTCAAAACCTGAAAGCATGACACTTGTTGCTGCATTTTATTATTTTTCAAAGCACAAATTTAGATCATATGATATTTGCAAGAGATTATATGCGCATCTGCCTTATTTTAACGAACCAAGCCAAGTCTATGTCATTTGACAATCAGAATCTTAAGGACATGGTTTTAGTCATACACAACTTCTTGCAAGTTTATATATGTAAGTGTAATGATAAGCCATCTCAAAAGAAGAAGTGCGATGCATGCATATTCTCTTGATCTTTTCTCAATTTATATTTGTTCATAAAAACTCAACATGTGAGTTGATTAGTTGATTTATTCTTTATGATTAAATGCACTTGTGAGCATGCAACAAGTTCAAAACAGCAAGAAGGTTCGACCATGACCAGATTTAGTGTAAGTAATTATTCCAATTACTAGACATGGCAAAAACTACAAAATGTATAACACGAGTAATGTAGTAAGAACTTTCAGCATGTAAAAGGAATCACAAAGTCATATATGTATGAATACTATGCTTATATTATTTTAATTTCAGATTCACACATAGACTTCTAGGTTTTGAAAACTCCCCCTCAAATTAAGCCATGAGGATGCATAACCCCTATTTCACTACGAATGTAACAAAAACGAGTGAAATCCAAAGGTTTTGCAAAAATGTCGGCCAATTGTTGTTCGATATCTACATGGTGAAGCACAATGTTTCCTTTTTCAACATTATCACAGAGAAAGTGATACCTAATGTCAATGTGCTCAGTTCTAGAGTGTTGCACAAGGTTTTTAGCAATGCAAATGGCACTAGTGTTATCGCAAAACAGTGGAACACTATCTAGATCAACCCCATAGTCCTTAAGTGTTTAAACAATCCAAAGAATTTGTGAACAAGCACTAGCAGCAGCTACATATTTAGATTCGGCTGTGGATTGTGCAACTGAGTTTTGTTTTCTAGAGGACCATGCAACAAGTGAATTACCAAGAAAATGACAAGCACCAGAAGTACTTTTCCTATCAATCCTACAACCTCCAAAATCAGCATCAGAAAAAGCTTTCAAAGTAACGGTTGAGGAAGATGGGAGAAAATTACCAAATTCTCGAGTTCCATGTAAGTACCTGGAAATCCTTTTGACGGTTTGACGATGTGAAGCACGTGGGGAAGCATGAAACCGTGCACAAAGACATACGCTGAATTGTATGTCCGGTCTTGATGCCGTGAGGTACAAAAGTGATCCGATCATGCTTCTATATTCTTTTTGATCCACGGGTTCACCATATTCATCAAGTTCAAGTGTTGTTATTGTTCCCATTGGTGTCCGAAGAGGCTTGCTTTTGTCCATGTTGAAGCGTTGTAGGAGGTCTTTTGTATACTTCGTTTGATGAACAAAGGTACCCTCCTTGGTTTGCTTGATTTGCAGCCCCAAAAAGTACGTGAGTTCTCCCATCATACTCATCTCAAATTCTGAACTCATCATAGCTAAAAACTTGGACACAAGATCATGAGAAGCACAACCAAAGATAATATCATCCACATACACTTGAACAAATAATGAGTCATTGCCATGCTTAAGCACAAAAAGAGTTTTATCAACCTTGCCCTTGGTAAACCCCTTCTCAAGTAAGAATGTTTTTAACCTATCATACCATGCTCTAGGGGCTTGTTTGAGAACGTACAAGGCTTGACAGTTTGTAAACATGGTTAGGAAAATCTGAGTTTTCAAAACCCGGTGGTTGTTTGATATAAACCTCCTCTTAAGAAAAGCACTTTTAACAAACATTTGATATAGCTTAAAACCTTTATATGTAGCAAAAGCTAACAAAATTCTTATGGCTTCTAATCTAGCAACAGGAGCAAAAGTTTCATCAAAATCTAGACCTTCAACTTGAGTGAAACCTTGAGCAACCAACCTAGCCTTATTCCTAACCACAACCCCATCCTCACTTTGTTTATTTTTAAACACCCATTTAGTTCCAATTAAAGTGTGACCTTGAGGAGGAGGTACAAGTTTCCAAGTATTATTTCTTGCAAAATTTTCTAACTCTTCTTGCATGACAATAATCCAAGATTCATTAGTGAGTGCGTGTGATATATCTTTGGGTTCAAAAGAAGCAACAAAAGCAGAATGAGCATGAGAGTTTGGATCGCAAAACCTGGACCGTGTAACTCGTTCGTGCAAGCTTCTAATAATCTGTTGTGGACGATGAATTTTGAGATCCCGGAGGGGAGTGGACACTTCACAAGCTTCTTCTTCTTCATGTTCATCACAAATCGATGAGCTTGTGACTTGAGGAGGATCTAGACCAGCAATGGTGGTCGTCGGTGCTGGCTGTTGAAAGTGCATCTAGGACTCCCTTGTGGGTTTTGGATGATTTATGACAAGCAATTGGGATCCTAACCTTTTGGTTGAGATGAATGCAGGCCAACAATGAAAAATGAGCAAAATGCCAAAAAGAAGGGATAATGAGGAGCAAAGTGAACTTGAGCTCAAGGAAAAGAAATAGTAGACTATTGTGTATGGAGTGTGTTAAGGAAACACACCCAAGATCTCAATCATGTTTAAGCACACACACATACTGCACAAAGTTACACAGGACCGGACTAGTCCGTTGTTAACCGGACTAGTCCGATATCTGTCGGACTAGTCTGATATCTTTCTGACTTGAGTCGGACTAGTCTTCCCCAGGGCGGACTAGTCCTCAACACACTTCACAAGTCACACAAAATCGGACAAGTCCGTTGTCAACCGGACTAGTCCGATATTCATTCTGATCCACTTCGGACAAGTCCGATGTTTACACAGACTAGTCCAAAATACCCACTGATCTAAATTGGACAAGTCCTCCAAGTGCGGACTTGTCATCCAACACACTTAGGGTTTCATATGTCCGGACAAGTCCGATGTCTATCGGACTAGTCCGAAGATTTCCAGTAGTGAAATCGGACAAGTCCGTTTGCGACTGGTCTAGTCCGATATTTCGGGACACTTAGGGTTTGCTACACACGGCACACCGGACTAGTCCGGTGACCACCACGAACTAGTCTGATCTTTCTGAACCCTAACGGTCACTTTTAGAAACCCCATATAAATAGAGGTGCACGACCCACATTTACAATCTCTCGAACCCTAGCGCCGTCACACCTCCCAAGAGACTCAAAAACCGCCTCTCTCCACGAAATTAAGTGCAAAATCGATCAATCCTTTGAGGATCACTTCTAGATCATTGGAGAGACACTTGGCACACATCATTGAGCTCTTGGTTTGAATCTCTATCACACTCTACGTTTCAATTGTAATTCCTGAGTGTGTTTTTGGTGGCTTTGTGATTTGTAATCTAAGGGAGCTCTCAACGTGTGAGAACGTCCCTTGAATTTGGTTATTCACCCCTTTGTGATTAGTGGAAGAGGATTGGCCTTCGTGGCGATCCGACGAGGGAGGGGTTGGAGAAGACCCGGTCCTTTTGTGGGCTCCTCAACATGGATGTAGGTTGCCTTCGTGGTAGCGGAACCACGGGATAAATTGTGTGTCATGTCCCTTTTGTGTTCATCACTCAAATTGATCTACTTACTCTAGGGTTTGATACTCATTGTTCAGTTTATATTAAATTGTTGACTTAATTGTGACACAATCCAACATATAATTGTTAAACTATTGTTTGATTCTATATTTCCGCTGCATACAATTAAAAAATCAACCTAATCGATTAATCTTGATCAACTTAGTCTGTGATCACCGGACTAGTCTGCACTTTACCGGACTAGTCCGATTTCTCTGGTATTGAACTTGCTGTTGAGTGTTGTAGGATCCGACAAAAATTCAAAAGGCCTATTCACCCCCCTCTAGGCCTACATTCAATTGGTATCAGAGCACGGTTCTTCAAGAAAGAGTTTAACCACTCGAAGAGATCATGTCGGACATGAAGGACGTCCACAAAATCAACAACCAAGAGGAAGTCAACAACGACAATACCCAAAAACTGGAGAAGTACCTCGAAGCCATTCAAGACTTCGAGGACGACGATCAGGAGACGATGGAGCTAAAGGCGCTCCTCAGAAAGAAGGCACTTTCCAAAGGGAAGGCGAAAGTTGAAGAGAAGAAGAAGGGGAGTAGTCACACCGACTACTCCCGATATCCTTTTAATTATGATCGTCTAAATTCCAATAACAATCACTACTTATCTATCCCACTTGGAAAAGCCCCACACTTTGATGGAAGTGATTACTCTATGTGGAGGCAGAATATGAAGATGCATTTGATTTCCCTCAACCCAAGTTTATGGCATGTTGTATGTACAGGGATAGATATTCCGGATGACGACGAAGAGCTCACTCCAAGTCAAGAGCAGGCCATCCATAGAAACGCTCAAGCCACAGCCGTAATCACCTCCTCTCTCAGTCGAGACGTGTTCACCAAGTTGGATGGACTCGAAATTGCTAAGGAGATATGGGATACACTACAAACATAACATGAAGTTGACCGGCATGTGCGTGAGGCAAAAATTGAAATGATCGAAGGGGAACTAGGAAGATTCGCAATTGAGGAAGACGAGTCACCCCAGGACATGTACAACCGATTGAAGACACTTGTCAACAAGGTACGATCATATGGGAGCAAGAAGTGGAATGACCACGAGGTGGTAAAGCTCATCCTTAGAGATTTTATGCCTCGCAATGTCACGCTATGCTAAATGATCAGAGAAAGCCCCGGTTACAAAAGGATGACTCCGGATGAATTGCTTGGTAAAATTATCAACTTTGAAATGATGGAGAAACAAGCCAAGCACATCAAAGAAATTGCCGACCTCACCTCGGCCAAGAAGAAAGGAGTTGCCCTAAAATCTACCCTCAAGCCTCTATCCAAAGAAGCAAGAGAAGCACAGCTAGAGGAGGACAGTGATGACGAGAGTAGTGAGCTAGATGAAGAAGATATGATTTTGTTCATGAAAAAGTTCAAGAGGATAATGAAGAAGAGACAGGGAACAAAATCAAGTGAAGGAAAGTACAAGGAAAGGACGAAGCCAAAGATGAGGCGGGTGTGCTATAATTGTGGTGAGTATAACCACTTTATAGTCGATTGCCCATATGAGGACAACAAGAAGAAAACTAAAGAAACCAAGCCTCAACCCAATAAATTATTCAAGAAGAAGAAACAAGCCGAACAAGCACACATTGGGAAGGAGTGGGACTCAAACGATCAGTCCTCATCATCCGATGAAGAAGAGATGGCTAGCATAGCCATAGAAAGCACATTCAAGAAATCCACACTCTTCCCCACACTCGGAGCAAAGAAAGGAAATGGCACTTGTCTCATGGCAAAGGAAGGTAAACGCAAGGTAAACAACATAACCCCTTCCATGCATTCCTACTCTAGTGATGATGAACTAGATAGTGATGATGAGGACATGCTAAATGGACTAGATAGGAAAACTGCTGCTAAAATGAGATTTTTACTTGACCAACTTGTTGAGAAGGAGAGGTTAATTGAACGTCAGGAGGACATGATTATCTCCCAAAAGGAGAAGTATGTCAAACTTGACAAACTCCTAGAGCTTGAAAAAGAAAAAAACAGTTCACTAGAGCTTGAGCTAACTTCAAGCAACAAAACTTGCTTGGAGTTAACCGAATCAAATGTTGCAATCAAGGACCAACTTGCTGACGTGATCAAGGTTAACAAAATCCTTGAAGTGCAAGTTAAGTCACTCAAGCTAGGTGAACCTTCCTCCTCTTCAAGTTCACCTTCTCAACAAACTAAAACTGATCTTGTTCATATGTGCACATGTAGTAAAATCAACACCAGCTTGAAGGAGAAGTCAACCTCCACAAAAGATAAAAATCCTACCCAATGTGGAATATTTGACAAGGAGAAGATCAACTATGCACGTAGTGCATACTTGGTCCAAATACCTCCAAATGTCAAATATGGCATTGGTTACTCTTATGATGAAAAGCAATATGTTGGAAGTCATAAAAATAACAAGGGAAGGATCTCCTTCGTGAAGGGAAGACCATCTCAATCTGATAAGTTAAATAATAAGAAACTAAACTCGCATGAATACCGGACTAGTCCAGTCGGTGTCCGGACAAGTCCGGTCATCCGGACAAGTCCGGCCACCCAAACTAGTCCGATTCATAAACAACAACAACTTCTATTTAAAACTTTTGATGCCTCTTATGTATTAATGAGAAACAATCTTGGTAAGGTTTATGCTTATTATGTTGGGCCACGCCATGGGAACACAAAATCCCATGTGTGGGTGCCCAAATGTATTGTAACTAACCTCCAAGGACCCAAGCAAGCTTGAGTACCTAAAACCAAAGCATAATTTATTTTTGCAGGCCTATTCCTCCGGTGGATCCAAATGGGTGCTAGACAGTGGATGCACCAACCACATGACCGGAGAAAAGAGGATGTTCATGGAATATGAAGAAAACGAGGACCCAAACGAAGGCATCTACTTCGGAGATAATAGTCAAGGAAGGATGCTCGGTATCGGTAAAATCGCAATATCCTCTGAACACACACTTTCTCAGGTTTTACATGTTGAATCTTTAGATTATAACCTGCTGTCCATATCTCAACTATGTGACAAGGGTTATAATTGCTTGTTCACTAACGAGGGTGTGATCGTCTCAAGGAGAAGTGATGGTTCCGTTTCTTTCAAGGGTATGTTGAAGGGAAAGCTATACCTTGTTGACTTCAACAAGGATAAAGCCGAACTCGACACATGCTTGATTGCAAAAACCAACATGGGTTGGCTGTGGCATAGACGGCTAGCGCATGTTGGTATGAGGAATCTTCAAAAACTCCTCAAGGGTGATCACATCCGAGGTTTGAAAGATATTGTTTTTGAGAAAGATAGGCCTTGTAGCACGTGCCGAGCCGAGAAGCAAGTTGGAGCACATCATCCCGCAAAGAACATCATGACTACAACAAGAACGCTCGAACTACTTCACATGGACTTGTTTGGTCCAGATGCTTACATAAGCATTGGCGGTAACAAATATGGTTTGGTTATCATTGATGACTTTTCTCACTTCACTTGGGTTTTCTTTTTGCATGATAAGTCAGAAACACAAGGAACACTCAAGAAATTCTTCAAGCGAGCTCAAAACGATTTCTCATCGTCAATCAAGAGCATTCGAAGCGACAATGGCATGGAGTTCAAGAACAAACAAGTGGAGGAGTACCTTGTTGAAGAGGGCATCAAGCACGAATTTTCAGTGCCATACTCACCACAACAAAATGGGGTTGCCGAAAGGAAGAACCGAACACTCACAGAGATGGCAAGAACTATGCTCGATGAATACAAGACTTCAGATCGATTTTGGGCGGAAGTGATTAACACCGATTGCCACGCTGCAAATCGGCTTTATGTTCATCGACTACTCAAGAAAACTCCCTATGAGCTACTCACCGGTAACAAACCAAACATTTCTTACTTTCGAGTTTTCGGTTCTCCATGTTATATCCCGAACAAGAAGCCCAGGACTTCAATGTTCGCTTCAAAGTCCGATGAAGGTTTCTTGCTCGGTTACGATTCGAACACCTACGCCTTTTGTGTTTTCAACAAGGCCTCCGGACTTGTTGAAGTAGCACGTGACGTAGAGTTCGATGAGACTAACGGCTCCCAAAAGGAGCAAGTTGATCCATGTGAATTAGGTACAGAAGAAGCTCCTTGTCTAGCATTAAAAAGAATGGCTCTAGGTGAAGTTCGACCACAAGAATCACCTTCACACATATATGAGGAAAATGAACCACAAGAGGAGACCAACAATCAAGGGGGAGCTTCAACACAAGCACGAGAGTATGAGGACGATCAACAAGTCAACGATGGCAACCACTCAAGGGGAGAAGAAAACGATCATGAAGACACAACTCCCCAAGTGCCCCACCCAAGAGTACACCAATGCATTCAAAGGGATCACCCAATCGACAACATCATTGGTGACATCCAAAAGGGAGTGACCACTAGATCTCGCATAGCTAACTTTTGTGAGCATTACTCGTTTGTCACCTTTTTGGAACCACGCAGGATTGAGGATGCATTGAAGGATCCGGACTGGGTGGTGGAAATGCAAGAAGAATTGAACAACATCAAGAGGAACGAGGTGTGGGAACTTGTGGCAATACCCAATGCAAACATAGTGGGCACCAAGTGGGTCTTCCGCAACAAACAAGACGAACACGGAGTGGTAACAAGAAACAAGGCGCAACTTGTGGCCAAAGGGTACTCACAAGTCGAAGGTTTGGATCTCAATGAGACTTTTGCTCCAGTAGCTAGGCTTGAATCTATTAGAATATTACTTGCATATGCTACTCACCATGATTTCAAGCTGTATCAAATGGACGTGAAAAGCGCCTTCCTCAACGGACCGATCAAGGAAGAAGTGTACGTGGAGCAACCACCCGGGTTTGAAGACGAGGAATTTCCCAACCACGTATATAAATTTCGTAAGGCTCTCTACGGCCTCAAACAAGCTCCTAGAGCTTGGTATGAGTGTCTTAGAGGTTTCTTAATTGAAAATGGCTTTCAAATTGGCAAAGTAGACTATACGTTATTCACAAAGAACTTAGATAATGATCTTTTTATCTATCAAATCTATGTTGATGATATAATATTTGGGTCAACTAACCAATCCTTCTGTGAATAGTTTAGTAGAATCATGACAGACAGGTTTGAAATGTCAATGATGGGAGAATTGAAGTACTTCTTGGGATTCCAAGTGCGGCAACAAAGGGAAGGAACGTTCATAAGCCAAACCAAGTACATGCAGGACATACTCAAGATGTTTGGCATGGACAAGGCAAAGACCATAAAGACCCCCATGGCAACGAATGGCCACTTGGATCTCAATGAAGATGGACCTAGCGTCGATCAAAAGGTATATCGCTCCATGATTGGATCTCTACTTTACTTATGTGCATCTAGGCCAAATATTATGTTGAGTGTATGTCTGTGTGCACGATTTCAAGTCAACCCTAAGGAATGTCACTTGACAGCCATAAAAAGAATCTTGAGATATTTAGTTCATACACCCAATCTTGATCTTTGGTACCCAAAAGGCTCAAAATTCAATCTCATTGGTTACTCCGATGCGGATTATGCCGGGTGCAAAGTAGATAGAAAAAGCACCTCCGGCACATGCCAATTCCTAGGGAGATCCTTAGTTTCTTGGTCATCCAAGAAACAAAATTCCATTGCTTTATCCACAGCCAAAGCAGAGTATGTTGCAGCTGGGAGTTGCTGTGCACAACTCCTTTGGATGCGATAAACTCTAAGAGATTACGGTTAGAATATGAACCGTATTCCTCTCCTTTGTGACAATGAGAGTGCCATTAAAATAGCCCACAATCCAGTTGAGCACTCTAGAACTAAACACATAGACATAAGACATCATTTCTTGAGAGACCATTCCATGAAAGGAGACATTTCCATCTCACATGTCAACACCCAAAAACAATTGGCCGACATATTCACCAAGCCACTTGATGAAAAGCGTTTTTGCGAACTCCGATATGAACAAAATATTCTTTATTCTCGGAGTGTGGCTTGAAAAATTGCATACCTGTATGAACTCTTCAAAATTTTGACTGAATTGTGAAAATCATCCCTCTCCATTTCTTCTTGAAAAACTATGTCAATTATTAGATCTTGATGAATTATGATCATTGTGTGATTGCTGTATGCTTACTGGTCAAATTCATCAAGATTAATTGATTTGTTTTGCCCCTCCTATTCTCTATTAGTGAACCTTCAAATATATATGAATGGGCTATGCATTTTCTCCTGGTGACCACGGACTAGTCCGTGGTTACCCGGACTAGTCCGCTCCTGCAGACTAGTCCGCAGAGTGCCAGTTATGCCAGACTAGTCCGATAGACCACAGACTATTCCGATATAGATCTCTGGATGACTTCGGACTAGTCCAGTCATGTCCGGACTTGTCCGATTTTTCGTGTCCATAACCCTAGCCGCCACCAAACCCTAATCTTCTCATCCCCACTTTTGCTCACGCTTTCCTCTCTCTTGCGCTCGAGCCACCAAGGCGATTCTTTGCTCCCTCCATCCAAAAAGTCCACATTTGGGTGGAGATCAAGCTTGACCTCTTGGGGATTGAAGCTAGCGGACTTGTCCGGCCTCCAACCCCCAAATCTTCAAGCGTCAATCAATTTCTTCGGTAAATTTCCTCAAAACCCTAGAAATCTTGTTTTTCTCCATTGTTGATCGTATAGCCTAGCATCCTTCACTAGATACATGCTTATTTGATGTACTACGTGTATGCTAGACTAGATCTGCATTAGGAATCATTCCTTGATCAATCTGTTAGGTTTTTGAGGATGAACACCGGACTAGTCCGGTCCATGCACGAACAAGTCCGATCCACCGGACTAGTCCGTGCCTGTGCAGCGGACAAGTCCGATGTTTCTGAACTAAAAACCCAATTTTCAATTCCTCAATGCAATTCACTGCTATCTTTCCATACCTATGCCTTGTATCACTTACCATCATTCTTGCAAAATCATTCTCAGATCATGTCGAGCTCAAACAACGAAATCTCCGACATTGAGGCCGAGTTGGACCAAGAAGTGGCACCTCGGTCCTCGACGGGTCTTGGCATGAAACGCCAAGAAAGACCCTCGGAGCCAGCTCCTTCACCTCCTCAGGTTCGGAGGAAGGTGCTGGCAAAGAAGCCAGTGTCGAAGGCAGCAGCATCCTCAAGTGCCTCTCGCCAAGCCAAGGGCAAGGGCAAGGGGATTGCAACGGGGCCAGTCGGGCCTTTGAAGCTCCATGCTCCCAGGGAAGGGGTCCGGGACCCTACTGAGGAGAAGTTCAACGGCAAGGGCAGTGATTCTGCAGCCAAGTTCAGAAACATTGACTGGTATGGCAGGCCAAAGCAAGCTGTCGATGGAAGGTTTTGGTGCAACTTCAATGCAGACTTCTACAAAGCGGTGTATCTCCCAATGAAGACACCGGTGGTGCGCAATCAGTGGATTGACTGGGCACACCTTGAGAAGAAGAAGTGCTCGGCTTTTGATGAAGTCATTGCATTAGTTGAGAGCCAAGGCCTGAAGGATCTCTTTGCCTTCAGGCATAACTGGAATGATGAAGTGATCGCACAGTTCTTTGCAACTTGCCACTTCTCAAGTGAGAATGAAGAGAGTGTTACTTGGATGACACACGGATCTATGTATAGTATCACTCAGGAGGACTTTGCTACTCTGCTCCATCTGGACACCTCTGGACATGACAGGCTGATCATCCACAACATAGGTGTCATGGAGAAGGATAGGATGAAATTCCTATATGAGCCGAACTCAAAGTTTGTCCCTCCCTCTACAAAGTACATGAAACCATTCTTTGTGGTCCTCAACAGAGTGCTGAGGAAGACTATTGCTCCTAAAGATGGAGATACTGGGAGCGTGCAGGGTTACCTCCGAACCCTAAAGAGAGTCATAAGCAAGGACCGCCCATTTGATGTGGCGAAATATATTTGGAATGATATGGTCAACATATCCTGCACGCCTAACAGGTCCTGTGGCTATGCTCCCTACCTCATGTATATGATTGAGAAAGTGACAGGTATTGAGTTCGTGAAGGATGTGGAGCACACTCCTTTGAGGCCTCAGAAGCCTCAACTAGTGAGTGTCCAGGCTGCTCCCTCTCCGGCCTCCAGTCCCGAGGCACCGGCAAGATCAAGAAGCGATGCTAGGGCTGTCCCTACCTCAAGGGAAGCCCCTTAGAGAGGATCAGCTAGTGGGATCCTCATGTACCTGACTGCCATATTATCCTCCTGCAAAAAGACCGAAGTGAAGGTCCACAAGATCAACAAGAGAAGAAAGGAGGACATGAAGTATATAAAAGTCAATGTGAAGCAAATCTGCCAGAAGCTGGAGATCGACCCCATTGGATCTCCAGTGATTTCTGAAGAGTCTGACCCAGACTTCACCGAGCTCGGGCCTCTTAACCCCTCCGAGCTTGCCTACTTTGGCATTGGGGGCTCGAGCGACTCCGTCCCTCCTCCTTCCCCTCCTCGTCAAGCTGATGATGAGGAAGACAAAGACGACGACGAGAGGACCGACAGTGAAGAGTGAAGACCCTAGGACCCTCCTCTCCTTCCTTTTTGGTGTCTTGATGCCAAAGGGGGAGAGATTAAGGGGGATTCGAGTCTTAGCTTTAGCTGTTGTAGGATGCGAGGAGAGAGTTCTCTTTATCTTTTTTGTGATTTTAATGCTGTAACGCTGTTTTCATATCAACTATGGTTCTATGTTGAAATGCTTAATTAATTATCAAGTATGTGTTGAAATCTGCAATTTTGCTCCTAAAATGACATATGTACTTTGTATTGTTTCATCAATGTAAATTTTGTCATTCTCAATGTTTTAGTGCACTTAGTTCTGCATCCCACCATAAAGAATGCACATATGGATATTTCTCTTACTGCTTGATGTATTTTTGTGTCATATGTGCATACTTTAAAATTGGTTGTCATCAATCACCAAAAAGGGGGTGATTGAAAGTGCATCTAGGACTCCCTTGTGGGTTTTGGATGATTTATGACAAGCAATTGGGATCCTAACCTTTTGGTTGAGATGAATGCAGGCCAACAATGAAAAATGAGCAAAATGCCAAAAAGAAGGGATAATGAGGAGCAAAGTGAACTTGAGCTCAAGGAAAAGAAATAGTAGACTATTGTGTATGGAGTGTGTTAAGGAAACAAACCCAAGAGCTCAATCATGTTTAAGCACACACACATACTGCACAAAGTTACACAGGACCGGACTAGTCCGTTGTTAACCGGACTAGTCTGATATACTTTCTGCACCAGATCGGACAAGTTCGATATCTGTCAGACTAGTCTGATATCTTTCTGACTTGAGTCGGACTAGTCTTCCCCAGGGCGGACTAGTCCTCATCACACTTCACAAGTCACACAAAATCGGACAAGTCCGTTGTCAACCGACTAGTCCGATATTCCTTCTGATCCACTTCGGACAAGTCCGATGTTTACACGGACTAGTCCGAAATACCCACTGATCTAAATCGGACAAGTCCTCCAAGTGCGGACTTGTCATCCAACACACTTAGGGTTTCATATGTCTGGACAAGTCCGATGTCTATCGGACTAGTCCGAAGATTTCCAGTAGTGAAATCGGACAAGTCCGTTTGCGACCGGACTAGTCCGATATTTCACTTAGGGTTTGCTACACACAGCACACCGGACTAGTCCGGTGACCACCACGGACTAGTCCGATCTTTCTGAACCCTAACAGTCACTTTTAGAAACCCCATATACATAGAGGTGCACGGCCCACTTTTACAATCTCTCGAACCCTAGTGCCGTCACACCTCCCAAGAGACTCAAAAACACCCTCTCTCCACGAAATTAAGTGCAAAATCGATCAATCCTTTGAGGATCACTTCTGGATCATTGGAGAGACACTTGGCACACATCATTGAGCTCTTGGTTTGAATCTCTATCACACTCCAACGTTTCAATTGTAATTCCTGAGTGTGTTTTTGGTGGCTTTGTGAATTGTAATCTAAGGGAGCTCTCAACGTTTGAGAACGCCCCTTGAATTTGGTTATTCACCCCTTTGTGATTAGTGGAAGAGGATTGGCCTTCGTGGCGATCCGACGAGGGAAGGGTTGGAGAAGACCCGGTCCTTTTGTGGGCTCCTCAACGTGGATGTAGGTTGCCTTCGTGGTAGCCGAACCACGGGATAAATTGTGTGTCTTGTCTCTTTTGTGTTCATCGCTCAAATTGATCTACTTACTCTAGGGTTTGATACTCATTGTTCAATTTACATTAAATTGTTGAACACAAGCCTTAATTGTGACACAATTCAACATATAACTTTTAAACTATTGTTTGATTCTATATTTCTGTTGCATACAATTAAAAAATCAACCTAATCGATTAATCTTGATCAACTTAGTCCGTGAACACTGGACAAGTCCGCACTTTACCGAACTAGTCCGATTTCTCTGGTATTGAAGCTGTTGAGTGTTGCAGGATCCGACAAAAATTCAAAAAGCCTATTCACCCCCTCTAGGCCTACATTCAGCTGTGAACCAGAATCAGGAGCTTGAACAATGTCATTAGCTGCTGAATTTTCAGGCAGCAGCTCCACCTCTTCCTCATCTTCAATGAAAATGCTCTCCCCCTACGGATATGGATCTGGACCTGCAATGTTTGAGCTAGTACCTGGGCTAGATTCATCAAAAGACACTTCACAAGTCTCCACAATTTTGTTAGTGTCAAGTAAAAGCACACGGTAGCCTCTAGTATGAGATGGATAACCAAGAAACATGCCATCAATGCATCTAGGTTCAAATTTATCAAGATTACCATGTTTCTTAACAAAGCATTTGCAACCAAAGACCCAAAAGTGTGTAACACTAGGCCTATGTCCAAACTGGAGCTCATATGGGGTTTTACCTAGCTTAGCACACAAGAAAACACGATTTGAGACATAACAAGCGGTTGCAATTGCATCAGCCCAAAATTTCCTAGGAGTTTGATATTCATCAAGCATAGTCCTAGCCATCTCAACTAAGGTTCTGTTCTTTCTTTCCACAACACCGTTTTGTTGAGGTACATATGGTGAAGAAAATTGATGATCTATTCTATTTTTAGCACGAAAGTGATCAAAAGATTGATTTTTAAATTCAGTTTCGTTATCACTTCTAATTGCTTTTAAAGATCCTAGGTGATCAATTGATAATCTAAGAAATAAAGTTCTAAAGTGACTAAAAGCTTTATTCTTAGATGCCATAAAGTAAACCCTAGAGTGTCTATAATAATCATCAACAATAACAAACACATACCATTTACCTTCGAAGGATTGAACACGTGAAGGTCCTACGGTGTCAAGGTGCAAAAGTTGACCCGGTTCAGTTGTCATGATCATTGTAAGAGGAGTATGTGAACTTTCAGCCATCTTAGCATGTCTACAAGAAGAGCACACCATTTGTTTGTCCCCTTTAAGCTTAGGCAGCCCACGTATGCGATCCAGAGCACTAACACGCGTGAGATGATCAAAGCCTACGTGACCAAGTCTACGATGCCAAAAATATAAGTCCTTTGAATCATTAGCAACTAGACACCTATGCTTAGAGGAAGACATATCAAAAGCAGATTTAAAAACTCTTCCAAACCGGGACATGTTAAAAATAAGCTCACTATTTGAACCTACAACTTTGTAGATGTTTTTATTGAAAATAATTTCCAGATTTTCATCTAGCAATTGTGAAACAGAAATCAAGTTGTATTTCAAATTTTTTACAAGTGCTACATCCTTCAAAGTGTAGTGATCATTTACTCTAACCGAACCCTTAACAATTATAGGAGTTGAAGAATTATCATCAAAAGTAACATTCTCTACACGTGACACAAAAGAGAAGGAGGAGAACCATTCTTTGTAACCGGTCATGTGGCGTGAGCAACCTGAATCCACAATCCAAATGTTCTCCTTCCTCGAGCTTGTATCCTACATAGAAGCACAATACGTGGATGACTCAATACTAGGGTTAGTCAAAAGGCATTTAGGAATCCAGTACTGAGTCACACGACGTGCAGTAGGAAAAACACACGAAAGCTGAGATAAAACAGCAAGTTTACGAGTCAAAGTTTGAGGTTTTTACTCTTAACTACTGACCTATAAGATGTTACTTGAGTAGCACAAAAATCAGTAGCTCCGGAGGCAAAAACAGATGTTCCGGAGGTAAACTTTGAATGTTTTTGACTCATAACAGCAGGTTGCATGTTCCTAGCATTCGGTTTAATATGTGCAACAAATTTTGCATGAAAGTTATGAGATCTAGCAATCATTCTTTCCCTTTTCTGTTGTTTAGCTAGTCTATAACAAAAATCTATGACATGACCATCTCTACCGCAGTAGGTACAATGAAATTTAACTTTGTGTTCATGTCTAGTGAGCAAGCAATATTTTTATTTGAAACCGAATTAGACAACACTCCTGTAGATTTGAAAACCACTTCTTTTTGTTAAGAAACTGTTTGAATCAAACCACTTCCTAATGACTTTACAATTTTAGGTGGATGTGCCTTAGCATGAGCATGAGAATCAAAACCTAAACCAGTTTTATCTTTGCAAGACTTGGAAGAATTCAGGAGCAAGTTTAGGTTCTTATTCCCATTACAAAACTGATCTAATGCCCTATGCACGTTATCAAGTTTATCGGACAAATCAAGGCAATTTTCACATGAAGTTTTTCCTTTAATTGCAATTAGAACAATATTTAACTTCATGAGAACGTAAAGCATTATTCAATATTGAAATTTCCTTCATATCATCTTTTAGTTTCTTTTCAAGATCATCACAACTAGAACAATGCAAATCAATTGTAGAACAAGAAGCATCTTTTAAGTTTCCAATGTCAAGTGCAGCAAGCTTTTTATTCTTTTCAATTTCAAGTTCAAGTCTATCTAGAGTGGAGGAGTGTGCAGTTCTTAGTGTGGACAATTGTTCATAGATTAAATCACACGTGGGACAAGAATCATCACTAGGAATCAAGGTTTTTATATGGTTGATTTCAGATTCTAGTGATTCAATTTTAGCAGCATTATCCCTAAGATTTTTGTCCTTTTTCTTAACAATAATAGTTGCACGAGAAATTGCATCACACATTTCATTACATGTAGAACATACCTCATCGTCGTCACTGTTGTGTTCTGCATCCTCCTGACTTGATCTTGATCTTGTTTTGTCCACCAACAAGCATAAGTTGGCCAGATCGTCATCATCTTCATCACTTTCAAAGTCTACATCGCTTGAATCGAGCTCTTGAAGTGTAGTGATGAAGCTGTTAATCATCTTGCGTCCTATGGTACCCTTCTTTTTCTTGTTGGGGTCTCCAAAGGTGGTCTTGACCTTGTTCTATTTTTCTTCACGGGTAGTAGGACCTGAAAGGTTAGGGCATTCTGTATGAAAGTGTCATATCTTACCACATTCAAAACAGCGTTTAGGTCCGGAGCTTCCTCTCCTTCTAGTTCTCACATTTTACAATGCTTTTGAGAACCTACTAGAGATTAGTGCTAACTCCTCTTCTGGAATTCCTCGATCTGCTCCAGGGTTAGTGAGAACAACAAATCAAGAGTATTGCAAGATGATAATTTGCCGGAGCTAGGCTTATCACGTTGTGAGACAAATGCAATAGACTTATTTTTTGTTCTTACATGATAAGATGTCAATTTCATGAGTTTTGAGTTTAGACTAAAGCACATCTAAATTAAGTGTACTCATGACAGTAGATTCACGAATAGATGTAACTTTCATCTCCCAGATTGACATGTCTAATGCACTAAGAAGTTGCCTAGCATTTTCAGCATCAGAAAAATTAACGTTGACACTACACAAGTTACTGAGAATTTTGTTAAAGCGAGCAAAGAGATCATCAATGGGCTCACCGGGTTGCATCTCGTAGCGCATGTATTCTTTCTTGAACATGTCTTGCCTTAGCTCCTTGATCGTGTTGGATCCTTCATGATAGTCACAAAGTGCTCTCCATACATCGTATGCCGATCATAGATGTGCAACGCGGTCGAAGTCGCTCTGAGTGAGTCCTTGGATGATCAAGTTTTGGGCTTTGTTGTTGTTTTCGACGTCTCGTTGATTTGTAGCCGTAACTTGATTGTTTGATGGCACTTTGTAAGGATTGTACACCTTCTCCCATATTGCGAAGCCTTGCGCCTCGATGAAAGCCTCCATGCGTGCCTTCCAAACGTGAAAATCAATACCAGCAAACACACAAGATTTGGTGGAGTATTTCTCCGTGATGATTAGTCAAAAACACGTGCAAATCACAATGATTAGAGCACCGTGGCTCTGATACCAATTGTAGGATTGAAGATCATGTGAAAAGCTACCAGAGGGGGGTGAATGGTAGATTTAAAAATCTTACGCACTGGAACCATATAAATCCCAACCCCTTCGGCAGAAAAATGATCTGTTAAAGAAATCATGCGTGAGACTAATCTAAACGTGTTTCACCGGGACAAAAGTGATATATATAAGAGCGAATCAAGTCACGAAGAAAACACAAGAAGAATCACTCAAATCCGTTGAGAGAAACTCGTGTTATGATCGAAAGATCGAACAAAGGTCAATCTGTCCTATCCGAGAAAAACAGTTCTGGTATGCTGCAAAGAAACTCGTGTAGATCAGAAACCACAAATACAATGACTGTGAAATTTTGGCAGATGATAGGTAATAAAGTTGTAAGGACAACCCAAAAAGAATCACATCAATTGGATCTGTAAAACTCGAGTTATGATAAAACCACCAACGAAAGGTAGTGCTGTCTAGAAACTCGACGAGTAAAACTTGTCTGGAACAAGTCGGACGAACAAGGCACAAAAGTTCCTTCAAACTACGAATTTTATTCAATAGAACACAAGAGGAACAGACCCAAATTCGTGCACCACGAGGTCTGGCCTCCCTTGCTTATATAACCAGCTCAAAAGCCAACTCAACTCAAATCAGGACTCTAATCCTACTCCGTTCACGAATTGAAACTTTCTATAGCTGCTTAAGACTCTTCTATACGCAGACAGAAGCAATCTTAAGACTTCCAAACACCTTAGAAACTTATCCCACATTCCTAAAACAACTCAAATTCGTGACCCAAACAAAATCCTATCATAACCAACTCGATACTATCCATACCGAGCCATAACCGACTCTGCCGCAGCCAAAGTCATCAACCGATACGATCTGATCCTTCCAACCAGATCTTCCCATACATAAACCATCTTCAGAACCATGTTGCCATGTCATGTACCGCATGCATACATGCAAACACCTCCCTTCGACGTCCAGTAACCCTCATATGCAGTGCCCTTGATTTAATCATCCTACGCGACCTCCTGACCCGCTCAACCACAATTCCTCTTGAATTTGGTTGTTGGAACCTTATCTCTTTCCTAAGACTAGACCAAAGGATCTTGTCACCAGCCATGACTTGAACTTAAGCAACACCTGCACATGAACAAACAACCAATCCTTACAAGACCATGTCCGCGACTTGACTCAAGTCAGTTCCAAACACAACACCTTGCGTGAGCACCTCACATAAGCATGTTGCAAAGCATATCAACACGATATCAGCCATATCAACCAAAACGCACCAAACACATAGTAAAATAATACTAAGTAAACTTTATAACAATGTAAAGCAAGTTCGAAACATTTCATGTTAAAAGATGGAACATTGCGATCAAGCACCGGACCTTGCCAAAGCTAAACGAAGCTTGAGCCGGAGCTTACCAAAAGTATTATAACCTAGCACTGGAGCTTACCAAAGCTAGTACAACCTAGCGTCGAAGCTTACCAAAGCTAGTCGAACCTAGCGCCGGAGCTTAACCAAACCTAGTCGGAACTAGTCATCCCAAAATTCTGAGCTAGAAAAACATGTCGGAGTTAACCAACATCAGTCAGACCTAGCAAAACATATCAAAGCTTAACAAAGACATGCCGGAGCTAACAAAGACATGCCGGAGCTATAGACAAAGCTCACCGGAGCAACACAAAACATGTCGGACCTAGACAAAGCAAGTCGGACCTTGCAGAAAAAAGATGTTATGGCAGCATTCAAAACTTTTATTGTCAAAGCCAATGTATTCAGCACACATAGGTCTCACACTAGCCAACTTGAATGGGTCGTTGCCTTATTGTAAAGCCAATCCACTCTTGTGAACACCAATGACAAGAATTCACTGTCTTACCATATGCTTTCTCTTATGTTCACTTAAATTACCTGTTAATTTTGTGATCAATCAAGCTCGTCTGGTCTTTCATATATTGTCTTCATATACTTGGTGAAATTTTTTCTATATTGCCCCTAGTAGATTTATGCAACCCTGCTGCAGGCAGACGTGTTTGAAGTACTTGCAAGGTGTCTTGGAACCTCATGGATGTCGTCTTACTTGGGGCCCTATGGTGCCAAATGGTCTCCCGTGAAAGGCCAACGCCGAGCTAGAGGTCTAGAGCGCATAGCCTGGTCATGTACCCTAAGAGTGTGCGCTTTGTCTCCTAGTGCTACGGCTAAGTACCAAGGACCAGAATGCTCACACACTGAAAAAGAAGGAAGTCGGATCCTGAGTGCCAATGCATTGAATTACCCAAACCCCGCGTACCAGCCCAGGACAATAAGACATGACAATACTCAAGAATAGGAAAACATCAACAGCGAGCAAAACAATATGCACCTCTGTTTTGTGTGTAGGACATACAAAGCAGGGATCGATGGAACTGTCAGCTCCGACACTCTGTAAGGGGCCTGCCGTCGACGTCTTTATGCAGATGGTGGGCGACACCGGAAGCATCCAGCTCTGGCACCTCCCAAGGGGGCTGCCGTCGACAACTCAATGATGGTGGTGGGCGAAGCCGTAACGTCCAGCTCCGGCACTTCACAAGGGGCCTGCCATCGACGTCCCAGAATGTCAACGACAGCACCAAGCACAGATAAGTGAGTAAACTCTTCTGCCTTACACTTGTTGCGAACAGTGTTCTCTTGCAATAGCCTGTACACCAGGGGCCTGCCATTGATGACTCTACGACAATGGTGGGTGACGCCGGAGCATCCAGCTCTGGCACCTCCCAAGGGGCCTGCCGTTGACGTCTCCACGACGGTGGTGGGTGACGCCGGAGCATCCAGCTCCGGCACTGACCAAGGGGCCTGCCATTGACGTCTCCACAACGGTGGTGGGTGACGTCAGAGCATCCATCTCTGGCACCCCCGAGGGGCCTGCCATTGATGTCTCAACGACGATGGTTGTAAAAGCCCAAACTTTTGGAAGCTTTTGTCTCCTATATATGGCAAATGAAATAATAGTTTAAGTGTGTACAATAAGGACCATGTTAAAATGAGAGCAAATAAAGTCATATAGATGTAAGTGGAAAGTTTTATTGGAAGCTCTAGTTTAAACCTATCAATATTTTTGGAACCAGCTAAGCCTAAATTCTAAACATTCTTGAATCATAAATTTAAGGCACCTGAAATTATGTGCTTTGATCACAAAGGAAAAAAATCAAAAGAAACAAAACGAACATGTGTGAATAAAAGTATATATGGAAAGGTACAAAATATTCAAATCAAATGATCAAGGTACAAAAACATGTTCTCCATTTGATCAGGTTAGTCAATTAAAAGCATATGACATTATATACATTGGGGGAAAGAATTAAATGACATACATATAGGTTATAAAAATTGAATTTGAATCTAATTCAAATGTTCAGGAAAACCAAACATGTTAAATGTGGAGTGGAAATATAATCAAATTAAGTGTTCAATTTCAAATTTGTAGTGGACTAATTATTGAGCACATTATTGGAATCCCATGGCTTTTAAAAAGGCAATAATTGAGAAGATTAAAATACATACATAAAACATATAAATAGGAATTTGGAGCTTATTCAAATTTCAAATTGGCCAATTCAGATATTCAAATTTGTCAAACCATTCAAATATACCAGGACCAATTCTCTTCTGAATTTGGAGTCCTTATCACATCTAGACTTGGGTAGCAAAAAGAAATAAAAGTAAGGGGATAAGGACAGTAGAGTGGGGCCCACCTGTAAGAGGAACCCAAAGGCTATTTGCTCTGTTTCACCTCACGCACGCGCGCGCACCAGAGGAGGCCGCGAGGTGGCAAGCAGCTCTCCAGCGCGACCTCCAACGCGTTGGTCTCCGCGTGCATGCGCGCCACGGTGGTCCACGATGCCACCTGTCGCTCCAACGGTCGGGTATAAGAGGGGACCGAGCGCTCGCTCTCTTTCTTCCTCCCACAGCGCTCCACTCGACCGCCCAAATCACAGCAGCCCCCGCTCGATCAAGGCCACGTTTTGGTGCACGCTCGCACGCCCTCGACATCCCTGAACCGAGGCGGCCGCCAGACCTAGCCTCCCGGACAAAATCACGGTTTCCTCTCCCGGCGCATCGTCGACCTACCTCTGTTCCAACCCAAAGCCTTTCCTCCGTGGTGAGTAGCTTCGCAATTCCAGCCGCCCCAGCTTCTACGCTTGCGTGGGAAGCTTCCTGAGGCGTTAGCTAGCCATAGCCCCACTGCGGCTCGCCGGGATTTCAAATCTCGCCGCCGCCTAAAATCGGTTCCACGGTGCCCCTATCCTCCGGCCAATTTCAGTCCGATTGGACTGTTAGACGATGATCAGAGCAGCACCACAAAGCTTCCAGAGCAAAAATCAGCGTTTCCCATGCCTTGTACACCGAGAACACCGTCGCCGATCGTCGATTTCTGCCAGTCGCCAGTGTAGGTACTTTTCCGGTGCGTTTCAGCCCAATCCGAGGCCACCAAGGAGTTCCTCTGGGTTGAAAACCCCCTGGTGGCAAGTTCCAGACTCGGGAAAGGTGTCACGATGATTTCCGGCGAGTTGCCGGCTGGCCTCCGGCCATGGCGCCGCCATTGGCCGCCGGAGTCGGGGGAAGAAGAAGACTCACACCGCGGGATTTTCTGTGGTGCCGGATTTAGTGTGCCAACGCGATTAAATTCTGTGGCCCCGGTGTGACATCGGCTGGGTGGGAAGATTTAGAGGCCACGTGTAAGTTGATTAAAGGGTTGTCCTTTTCCATGCAAAAAGAATTCCAGAAAAATGCCTAAACTTTGAAATACTAAAACTTTGGCTAGGATGCTCCAAATTAGATGAAAAATTTTTTCTAATTCTCCTTAGGATCCGTACTTTCCAGTGGTCCATCCCAATATTCATGAAAAGCCCTAGTGAATATTCTATAAATCAATTAGTATAATACATTGTGGAAAATATGGAAAATAGGATTCTATTCAGATAATTCTGGAAATTTACCCAACCAATCATTTTGTTATGTAGAAGCCCCAGTAAAATATTCAGGCATAAAAAAGTTGTTTAAGAGTGTTTAATCCAAAGTATTTGCCTAGGTTAATTATAATTCCAGAAAATAACAAATTAAATCCAGAAATTCATAAGGACATGTAAATTCAATATCTTCCTGTAGGAAGCTTGAAAAATTGTGAAACCAATTTTGCTAGCTTCCTTTTGATCAGTACTATGTAGCTGTGCCATTTATGGACATGATGAAACCTCAGGTTTTATCTGCAAATTTCCTAAATTAAGAAATCTTGATATAATTTCGTAGATCATTTTCTTCCATCAAATTCTCTGAAATTTTTATGAGAATTTGTCCATCACATCTGTATACCAGATATAAATTATCAGAGCCAATAGAACTCATCTGCATAGGAATTAATTTTGTATAGTTTCCTTATACCCATGACTATATAGAAATTTCTTATGTACATTCTTATAATATGAAGTATATCAAAATAACCTACCCAAATCCAATTTAATACCCAACAGTACTCCTTATTCACTCTTGATTTACAAACAAACTTCCTTTATGAGTATGACATTGCATAATGTATGCATTTTCATTAGTTATGTTATTAAAGTATATTGTGTGTTATATGCATATTCAATGCCATAGACACCATGACGGAAAGGAGTCGAAGAGGACCTGTTCATGAAGATCAAGCCATAACAACTAACTTGGTTATAGAGTCCCAAACAAGGCAAGCCCCGGTTTGCATTTAAAAGCTTTACAGAGTTTTGTAATATTTCTCACATTATGTCTTAAGTTTGATATGTGCATTACGTATAGGGTGATTGATACTCCACTTGCATGACCACAAATCCAAAGGATTGGTTGGAACGGTTTACAGTTTGACCTGTAGTAATTGCTTTGCTAATGTATAGGATATCCGGTAGAAGTCGAGTAGTTGGAATCTACTCGCGAGAGGGTCACATTTTATTGATCACAAGTCAAGTAGTTGAATTCTACTTGCGAGAGAAGTCGAGTAGGGGAATCTACTCGCAAGATGTTACCAAAATGTTCACTCTTAATAATTGGAGATGTGGACGGGGATGTTCCTGTAGGACGGGACGCGCAAGTTTTTCTGATTCCGGATGAGGAGGACAATGCTTGCGACCAAATTTGGGCCTGGGCCGGTAAGGGTAAGGCAAATGTGGAGGTTGGTTGTAGCCTTGTCTCTATCGGTTAAGGACCGTCTCGTGCGCAGCCCTGTTGAGCAAGTTTGAACAGTACCGGTTACATAATGGATTAATGGGGTCCATTAAACTGATGTAGCTCGGGCACCCTCGTGTCAAAACTTATACCACTGTCCTTCGGGGCAAGATGATCGTAAGGTGGGAACCTCTAAGGAGCAACTTCGACGTGCTCGGTTAGGGACCTTACTTTTGGGATGGTAGAACTGGTTCGACATCGGGATGACGGGTGAAAGGTGGCCACATACGACATGGGTGAGGAGTACAGTGAAAGGTACTTCTGAGCGGGTGTATGTGTCGTGTATTCCGGGTGTGTCCTGATTGCAAACACCGTCCCTCGGGGTAATAGAGTACCACTTGTTCACTGAGTTGTGACGTAGTAAATACTAAAGAAGTCAGACGAATATGTTATTATGGTTTACAAATTGCTTGAACAACCTTGTTTGGCTTAAAGATAGTACAATTAAAAGTTTACAGTTTCCCCATACTTTAGCTGTAATAGAATTATGTGCTTTGGGCATGTCATATCATCGGCAAAGCGTTTCTTGTTTGATTGTGGAGTCTATGATGTGTCGTGCCTGAAGAATGTCATTTGCTACTTAAAACATGAATATAAGGATCCACTTGTAGGCGAGTCATTTATGCTATTCCTTACCCATGCTTAGTACTTACCTCTGCATATGTGTAGTGAGACGGGTTAGTCTTGCTGAGCATTATGCCCACGTTTGCGCTTTAACGACTTTTGCAGGTATTAGTTTTATTTATGCTTTTCCGGTTGTAAATGAGACTCGAGGTGTCGAGATAAATCTCATGTGAACCACGCCGCTGCTAAACGATCATCATGATGCTAGTGAGAAGCATCCTTGGGCATGGACGTCTTCTCTTATGCTTAGATAGGTGAGAATATGAGTATGTTGTTCCGCTGCGTGTGTACTACTGATGTACACTATTTTGTAACTCTAATATATTTATGAAATGAAAACTTTGTATATTTTGGTATCTTTTTCGTGTGTGTTGTTAGGTGCCGCATCGCACGGTACCAACCAATGAGATCCTCGGAAGTGCGGACCCCGGTCCCCACAGACATGGTATCAGAGCTTCATCGGGAATAGCACGCTCGAAAAGAGCCTAATTTTGAAAACTACGAAGTATTCGAGTGAGGATTAGTTATATGCCCACATAAGTTCTATTATAGTATTAGTTACTTAAGGTGGCAAAGCTAACATATGTGCTATTATATTTTGTAACGATGCTCCGACGTCAAGTAAGAGGTAAGGTACGCCACCGCAAGCAGATCAATTGCGGTAAGCTCACCACGCGAGAGGTAGCACGTGATTATTTCCGTGGCATGGCACGGAAATGTCAATATGAGTCTCTGAAACTTTCCATGTTTCTGAGAACATATGAGACGCGGTACCCCAGCGTGACACAAAATTAGTGGGAGCCCCCGTCGGGTGGGACATAACCCGATGCGCCTCCTACTGGTGGAGCATTATGCAAAGATGTGGGACCCCGTCGAGTGGTAGAAAACCCGGTCATGTACCTCGAGACGTGGCTTAACTCGAGGCGGCCCGTATGGAATGATACAGGACGAATGTTTTTACTCTCATATTTGCTTTTGTGAATTGATCGCCCATGAGGGCTAGACTGTACCGTACGGTACCATATGATTGATCAGTAGTTTGAGTGTAGTGACAAGTACACTAACCACATTGAACGTATTGCGAGTACAATACATTCGCGAGTGATCGTTTTAGTGCCACCTATAGCACGTTATGCCAGCTAAGAATCCGGTAAAGATTTTCAGTTTGGGAGGTAACGTAGTACCGACATAATTGTTGTGATGCATTCACACCTTACTTCACCCCAAAAATCTTTTCTGTTGACGACAAGTAAAACCTTGAATTGAGAACCAAAAGAAAGTTTTAGAATCTAATATTAACTACTGAACTCTGATGTTGAACTAAGATTCCATTGGAGTTGAGTGATTTTCAAAAAGATTCAAAAGCAGAGTCCCCTGTTTTTCTGGCAGAATTTTTGCTGGATTTGTACAGGGCATAAGTCTTGCTATATTTAACCAATGTGGAGGTGTAATACAGTTTTGGAAAGGTCTCTAAGTGTCTACAACTTGTTTGTAGACTGCCAGAACTGAATTAATCTTCAAATTGGTGAAAAATTCCAGTTTGGTAGAAACTGTTGCTGAAAACAGAACTGTAAAAACCTCTCTGGAATTTTTCTGTTTTTCCACCATAACTTCCTGTTGAAAAATTTCTATAGCTCCTAGGTTATATCGTTGGAAATTTTATTATATGTGTTACAACTTCGTAATTCAAAGTTTTTCCAAATTTGGGGCAGAACTGTATGGAAATTGATGTTCAAATTAGCCACCTCCAAAGGAGGTGCTGTTGAAATTTTTCCAGAATTCTGTCAACTTTGAAATATCATAACATTTGATTCAGAGCCGATCAGGAAGCAAAGTAAGATTTTTTCGAAAGATAATGAAGTTGGCTGTAACTTTGGTATTCAAGTTCAGGATTGATTCTACTCTTTACTGTAGTGGAATCTGAGTTCTTTGCAAACTGGTCAATTTTGGACAGCAGATTTGCCAACGCAATTGAAATGGAAACTTGTTTATGGATAGGCATCTGTGAAACTTGCCAAAGTTGTGCAACATGTCAAGATGTATGTATGATCAGTTTATGAAACTGGAGCATTGGAAAAAGCTCATTAAGAGGTCTAAAAGAAGTTTAGAATCAGAGTGTCGTTTGAACGTGTATGAATATGCTGCAAAGTTCTATGATTCATATACGGTTAATGTTTTTCAAGCATCGACTGTCATTCAATCTTGGATAGTAACCGTAATTGGTCATTCTTGCAGTATGGTTCGCACTCGTTCCGGCGCTGAAACGGGAGAGTCTAGTCACGACGGAAATGACTCGACTCGACCGCAAGAACCGCCGTCAACCCGATTGACAGATGATATGGCACAAATGGTTGAGTCTCATCGTGAGAACAACCAGCTGCTTCAGACATTGGTGCAACAAGGCTTTATTCAAGCATCATGACAACGGGATCTGAATGAAAGTTCTTATTTGAATTCTCTGGCAACTCAACCGCTTGTCTTCACAGAAGCAACAGATCCGTTGGAGGCACATCATTGGATCCGGGTTATTGAAGCTAAACTCGGTTTGATCTAGTGTGACGGGTATCAGAAGGTGGACTTTGCAGTTCAGCAGCTTCATGGATCTGCTAGAGCTTGGTGCAGAGTATTTCGCCATGACCATTGAGGGACATCACATGAATTGGAATGAATTCCTTGATGCGTTCTGTGCTTGGTATATTCCGGGGGGGGGGGGGGATTATCAAGTTGAAGCTTGAAGAGTTTGTAGAATTGACACAAGGGGGGAGGAGTGCTCTTAAGTACTCCAGAGAATTCAACCGGTTGGCACAATATGCACCAGACTATGTGAGAACAGAAGCTTCAAGGTGTGACCTATTTCTCCGAGGCTTGACTGCCAAACTTTGTGAAAGATTGGTCCTATTCAACAAAGGAGACTATAATGAATTGATCAGTAATGCTATATGGCAGGAAGATGCTTCTCTTCGTTTTCAGGTAGAGATAAGGAAGAGCATCACATCAACGGATGATATTAGTGTTACTCCTAGGAAATATCGACTGGTATATCATTTACCAGCCGAACCAGAAGTTTGGGTAGTTGCAAGACAACCACCGATGTAGAGTTGGTCACCACCATTGCAGTGGATTGAAGCACCTGAGATGCAGCAGCAAGTGAGTTCTTGTGTACCACCTCCATGAGCGGCACGAAAAGTTACTCCACTACAGGCAATCCAAAGGATAGTACATAATGGTGGTCATAAAGAGCAGTTAGTTCTAGAAGGTCCTGCAGCTAAACATACATCAGTATAGAAGTTGCTCCTCCGCGAAATATTCAATCTCATAGGAAAAAAGAGAAGATGAAAGCCGGCAGCCTCAACTTTATAGCTATCCTGGATATTCCATGAGGAGAACCTGTGTTGGTGGATATGTTAAGCTTAAATGCTCAACCGGCATTTTTGTTGATTGATTCTGGAGCAACACATGATTTCATCAGCAAGGAGTTCGTGTTGAAGTGTCAATTATCACCAACAACGCTATCAACACCGTATACAATAAATTCACCTGGAGGAAAAATGTCAGCCAACCAGATTATTGCCCGAGCACCTCTATGTTTGGATGCTAGGATTTACCATACCACCTTCATTATATTGGATGGGCGGAAGATTGACATTATCATGGGAATGTCCTGGTTGACACATCATGAAGCAATTTTCAATATCAGTGCTCGTACCGTGCAACTGAATTCTAAAAGGCACGGGCAACATACTTTGGTTCTGGAGAATGTGACGCCACAACCTCTAGTGGTGTATAACACGGAAGCCAGAAAGCTAGAGGACATTCCAGTTGTTCGGGATTACCCGGATGTGTTTCTTGACCATCTGCCAGGCATGCCACCTGAGCGAGATGTGGAATTCAAGATTGAGTTAATAGCAGGAACCACACCCATATCTCGAAGACCTTACAAGATGGCACCCAAGGAATTGGCGGAGCTAAAAGAACATTTGAATGAGTTACTTGAGAAGGGATTCATACGTCCCAGCTCATCACCTTTGGGATGTTCAGTGCTATTCCTGAAGAAGAAGGACAAGACACTAAGGTTATGTGTCGACTATCATCCATTGAATGCTGTAACTATAAAGAACAAATATCCACTTCCACGGATTGACATTCTATTCGATCAATTAGTGGGTGCTAAGGTATTTTCGAAGATGGATCTTCGGTCCGGTTATCATAAGATCAAGATACAGGTTGAAGATATATCTAAGACGGCATTCTCGACAAGATACGGGCTGTATGAGTATCTTGTCATGTCTTTTGGTCTCACCAACGCACCGGCTCACTTCATGTATCTAATGAATTCAGTATTCAAGCTGCAGTTGGACAAGTTCGTGGTGGTTTTCATAGATGACATCTTGGTTTATTCCAAATCAGAGGAAGAACATGCCGAACATCTAAATATCGTGCTTCAACGATTAAGAGACCATAAGCTATATGCCAAATTTAGCAAATGTTAATTTTGGATTAACAAGGTACCATTTCTGGTTCATGTTATCTCAGCAGACGGTATTGCTGTGGATACAATCAAAGTGGTACAAGTACTTAAAGGGAAATCTCCGACCTCCGTCCATGAAGTCAGAAGCTTCTTAGGTTTAGCTAGCTACTACCGAAGATTTATTCCAAGTTTCTCCAAAGTGGCTAATCCTATGGCAGAATTGCTGAAGAAAGGAAACAAGTATGTCTGGAGTGAAGCCTGTGAAGAGGCATTCCAGATATTAAAGAAACATGTCACAACGGCACCAGTTCTAGCTCAACCAGACACGACAAAGTCGTTTGATATTTATTGCGATACATCAGGCACTGGTCTGGGATGCATCTTGATGCAAGAAGGACGTGTAATCGCATATGGATCAAGACAACTCCAGATTCATGAGCAGCATTATCCGACTCATGACTTGGAGTTGGCTGCCATGGTAATGGCATTGAAAATGTGGAGACACTACATAATGGGAAATCTAGTGCATCTCTACACAGACCACAAGAGCCTCAAGGACATATTCACTCAAAAGGATTTGAATATGAGGCAAAGAAGATGGTTAGAGCTTATAAAGGACTATGAACTTGAGATCCATTACCATCCGGGCAAAGCAAACATAGTTGCCGATGCTTTGAGTCGGAAATCTCATGTTCACAACATAACCATCATTCCGGATGAAGAGAAAGAACCAAGTCTACGGTTGGTTCCCTACGGAGCTTTATATAATCTTGCTCTCATACCTACAATCCGAGAGGAGATTATTGCAGCTCAGAAGAAAGACAAGGCTATATCTCACATTTGGAAGAGAATAAGAGACGGAGAGGTGAAATGTTTCCGGGAAGATGAACAAGGAACTCTAATGTTCAATGATCGTATAGTAGTACCCTGGAACATGAGGCTCAGGAAAAAGATCTTGGATGAAGCTCACCTGTCGAAGTATTCCATCCATCCCGGAAGCAATAAGATGTATCAAGATCTTAGATCGAAATTCTGGTGGACACGAATGAAGAAAGAGATTGCAAAGTATGTATCCAAGTGTGATACATGCAGAAGAGTGAAGGCTGACTATATGAGGAAAGCGGGACCACTACAACCTTTAAGTGTTCCTGCATGGAAATGGGAGGATCTTAGTATGTACTTCATTGTTGGATTGCCTCTCACGTTCCACAAGAACGATTCTATTTTTGTAATCATAGACCGATTGACCAAGTCAGCACACTTTATTCCAGTGAACACGGCGTATAATGCAAAGAAGTATGCTGAGCTGTATATGTCACGGATCATGTGCTTACACAGAGTTCCCCGCACCATCGTATCTGACAGAGGATCATTGTTTGTTGCTCGTTTCTGGGAGCAACTACACGGAGCAATGGGAACTAAGTTAATTTGAAGCTCGGCATACCATCCTCAAACTGATGGACAAACTGAAAGGGTGAACCAGATCCTAGAAGATATGCTAAGGGCATGTGCCATAGATCACATAATGAACTGGGATGATCATTTACCGTTGGCAGAGTTCTCATACAACAACGGTTATCAGTCCAGTATCAAGATGGCACCTTTTGAAGCTCTCTATGGTCGGAAGTGCCGCACACCACTCAATTGGTGTGAGTCTAGAGAGAGAGTAAGCTTCGGAGTGGATCTCACTAATGAAGCTGAAGAACGAGTGAAGCTAGTTCAGGCAAATCTCAGAGCAGCTCAGTCTCGGCAGAAGAGTTATGCTGACAAGCGACATCGTCCCTTTAGCTTTAACGTCGGAGACCACGTGTATTTTCGTGTCTCTCCGATGAAAGGAATTCATCATTTTGGAGTAAAGGGAAAGTTAGCTTCAAGATTTATCGGGCCATTTCCCATTACAGAAAGATGTGGACCCGTAGCCTATCGGCTGGAGCTAACCGCGTCCTTGTCCGGAGTACACAATGTATTCCACGTGTCTCAGATAAGGAAGTGTCTTAAAACTCCAACAGAAATCATATCTGAGGAATGTAAGAACTGAAGCCAGATCTGACCTATGTTCAACAACCGATCCGGATCATTGATGAGAAGACGAGAGAGACAAGAAACCAAACGTTGTGGTTCTATAAAGTGTTATGGAAGCACCACACCGTCGAAGAAGCTACATGGGAGAGTGAGGACTATCTTCGCTCCAATTATCCAGAGTTGCTATCGTCGTATCAACAGTGATACCCTCCGAATGTTTTTCTCCTTTTGTAATCTCGGGATGAGATTCTTTTAAGGGGGGAGGAATGTAAAAGCCCAAACTTTTGGAAGCTTTTGTCTCCTATATATGGCACATGAAATAATAGTTTAAGTGTGTACAATAAGGACCATGTTAAAATGAGAGCAAATAAAGTCATATAGATGTAAGTGTAAAGTTTTATTGGAAGCTCTAGTTTGAACCTATCATTATTTTTGGAACCAGCTAAGCCTAAATTCTAAATATTCTTGAATCATAAATTTAAGGCACCTGAAATTATGTGCTTTGATCACAAAGGAAAAAAATCAAAAGAAACAAAACAAACACGTGTGAATAAAAGTATATATAAAAAGGTAAAAAATATTCAAATCAAATGATCAGGTACAAAAACATGTTCTCCATTTGATCAGGTTAGTCAGTTAAAAGCATAGGACATTATATACATTGGGGGAAAGAATTAAATGACATACATATAGGTTATAAAAATTGAATTTGAATCTAATTCAAATTTTCAGGAAAACCAAACATGTTAAATGTGGAATGGAAATATATTCAAATTAAGTGTTCAATTTCAAATCTGCAGTGGACTAATTATTGAGCACATTAGTGGAAACCCATGGCCATTTAAAAAGGGAATAATTGAGAAGATTAAAATACATACATAAAACATATAAATAGGAATTTGAAGCTAATTCAAATTTCAAATTGGCCAATTCAGATATTCAAATTTGTGAAACCATTCAAATATACGAGGACCAATTCTCTTCTGAATTTGGAGTCCTAATCACATCTAGACTTGGGTAGCAAAAAGAAATAAAAGTAAGGGGATAGGGACAGCAATGTGGGGCCCACCTATAAGAGGAGCCCAAAGGCTATTTCCTCTGTTTCACATCACGCACGCGCGCGCACCAGAGGAGGCCGCGAGGCGGCAAGTAGCTCTCCAGTGCGACCTCCAGCGCGTTGGTCTCCGCATGCATGCACGCCGCGGCGGTCCACGACGCCACCTGCCGCTCCGACGGTCGGGTATAAGAGGGGACCGAGCACTCGCTCTCTTTCTTCCTCCCGCAGCACTCCACTCGACCGCCCAAATCACAGCAGCCCCCGCTCGATCAAGGCCACATTTTGGTGCACGCTCGCACGCCCTCGACATCCCTTAACCGAGGCCACCGCCGGACCTAGCCTCCTGGAGGAAATCGCGGTTTCCTCTACCGGCGCACCATCGACCTACCTCTGTTCCAAACCGAAGCCTTTCATCCGTGGTGAGTAGCTTCGCAATTCCAGCCGCCCCCAGCTTCTACGCTTGCGTGCAAATCTTCCTGAGGCGTTAGCTAGCCATAGCCCCACCGCGGCTAGCCGGGATTTCAAATCTTGCCGCCGCCTAGAATCGGTTCCACGGTGCCCCTATACTCCGGCCGATTTCAATCCGATTGGAGTTTTAGACGATGATCAGAGCAGCACCACAAAGCTTCCAGAGCAAAAATCAGCCTTTCCCATGCCTTGTACACCGAGAACACTGTCACCGATCGTTGATTTCCGCCGGTCGCTGTTGTAGGTACTTTTCCGGTGCGTTTCAGCCCAATATGATGCCACCAATGAGTTCCTCAGGGTTGAAAACCCCCGGGTGGCATGTTCCAGCCTCCGGAAAGGTGTCGCGGTGATTTCCGGCGAGTCGCCGGCCGGCCTCCGGCCATGGCGCCGCCACTGGCCGCCGGAGTCGGGGGGGGGGGGGGGGGGGGGGGGGAAGAAGAAGACTCAGCCCGCGGGATTTTCTGTTGCACCGGGATTTAGTGTGCCAACGCGATTAAATTCTGTGGCCCCGGTGTGGCATCGGCTGGGTGGGAAGATTTAGACGCCACGTGTCAGTTGATTAAAGGGTTGTCCTTTTCCATTCAAAAAGAATTTCGGAAAAATGCATAAACTTTGAAATACTAAAACTTTGGCTAGGATGCTCCAAATTAGATGAAACAAATTTTTTGATTCTACTTAGGATCCGTACTTTCCAGTGGTCCATCCCAATATTCATGAAAAGCCCTAGAGAATATTCTATAAATCAATTAGTATAATACATTGTGGAAAATATAGAAAATAGGATTCTGTTCATATAATTCTGGAAATTTACCCAACCAATCACTTTGTTATGTAGAAGCTCCAGTAAAAGTTTCAGGCCTAAAAAAGTTGTTTAAAAGGGTTTAATCCAAAGTCTTTGCCTAGGTTAATTATAATTCCTGAAAATAACAAATTAAATCCAGAAATTCATAAGGACCTGTAAATTCAATATCTTCCTGTAGGAAGCTTGAAAAATTGTGAAACCAATTTTGGTAGCTTCCTTTTGATCAGTACTATGTAGCTGTGCCATTTATGGACATGATGAAACCTCAGGTTTTATCTGCAAATTTCCTAAATGATGAAAGCTTGATAGAATTTTGTAGATCATTTTTTCCATCAAATTCTCTGAATTTTTATGAGAATTTCTCCATCACATCTGTATACCAGACATAAATTATCAGAGCCAATAGAACTCGTCTGCATAGGAATTAATTATGTATAGTTTCCTTATATCCATGACTATATAGAAATTTCTTATGGACATTCTTATAATATGAAGTAATATCAAATTAACCTACCCAAATCCAATTTAATACCCAACAGTACTCCTTATTCACTCTTGATTTACAAACAAACTTCCTTTATGAGTATGACATTGAATAATGTATGCATATCCATTAGTTAAGTTATTAAAGTATATTGTGTGTTATATGCATATTAATTGCGATAGACACCGTGACGGAAAGGTGTCGAAGAGGACCTGTTCGTGAAGATCAAGCCATAACAACTAACTTGGTTATAGAGTCACAAACAAGGCAAGCCTTGGTTTGCATTTAAATGCTTTACAGAGTTTTGCAGTATTTCTCACATTACATCTTAAGTTTGATATGTGCATTACGTATAGGGTGATTGATACTCCACTTGCATGACCACAAATCCCAAGGATTGGTTGGAACGGTTTACAGTTTGACCTGTAGTAACTGCTTTGCTAATGTATAGGAAATCCGGTAGAAGTCGAGTAGTTGGAATCTTCTCACGAGAGGGTCACATTTTATTGATCACAAGTCAAGTAGTTGAATTCTACTTGCGAGATAAGTCGAGTAGGGAAATCTACTTGCGAGATGTTACCAAAATGTTCACTCTTAATAATTAGAGATGTGGACGGGGATGTTCCTGTAGGACAGGTCGCGCAAGGTTGTTTGATCTCGGATGAGGGGGACAATGCTTGCGACCACATTTGGGCCTGAGCCGGTAAGGGTAAGGCAAATGTGGAGGTTGGTTGTAGCCCCGTCTCGTGTGCGAACCTGTTGAGCAAGTTTCAACAGTACCGGTTACATAATGGATTAATGGTGTCCATTAAACTGATGTAGCTCGGGCACCTTCGTGTCGAAACTTATACCGCCGTCCTTCAGGGGAAGATGATCGTAAGGTGGGAACCTCTAAGGAGCAACTTCGACGTGCTCGGTTAGGGGCCTTACTTTTGGGACGGTAGAACTGGTTCGACATCGGGATGACGGGTGAAAGGTGGCCACATACGACGTGGGTGTGGAGTACAGTGAAAGGTACTTCCGAGCGGGTGTATGTGTCGTGTATTCCAGTTGTGTCCTGATTGCAATCACCATCCCTCACAGTAATAGAGTACCACTTGTTCACTGAGTTGTGACGTAGTAAATACTAAAGAAGTCAGACAAATATGATATACTGGTTTACAAATTGCTTGAACAACCTTGTTTGTCTTAGAGATAACACAATTAGAAGTTTACAGTTTCCCCATACTTTAACTGTAATACAATTATGAGCTTTGTGCATGTCATATCATCAGCAAAGCGTTTCTTGTTTGATTGTGGAGTCTATGATGTGTCGTGCCTGAAGAATGTCATTTGCTACTTAAAACATGAATATAAGGATCCACTTGTAGGCGAGTCCTTTACGCTATTCCTTACCCATGCTTAGTACTTACCCCTGCATATGTCTAGTGAGACGGGTTAGTCTTGCTGAGCCTTATGCCCACGTTTGTCATTTAACGACTTTTACAGGTATTAGTTTTATTTATGCTGTTCAGGTTGTACATGAGACTCGAGGTGTTAAGATAAATCTCATGTGAACCACGCCTCTGCTAAACGATCGTCATGATGCTAGTGAGAAGCGTCCTAAGGCATGGACGTCTTCTCTTATGCTTAGATAGGTGAGAATATGAGTATGTAGTTCTGCCGCGTGTGTACTACTGATGTACACTGTTTTGTAACTCTGAATATATTTATGAAATGAAAACTTTGTATATTTTGGTATCTTTTTCGTGTGTGCTGTTAGGTGCCGCATCGCACGGCACCACCTAATGAGATCCTCGGAGGTGCGGACCCCGGTCCCCACAATGGTGGGCGACGTTGGAGCACCCAACTCTGGCACCTCCCAAAGGGCCTACCGTTGACGTCTCCAAGACGGTGGTGGGCGACCCCGGAGTGTCCAGCTCCGGCAGTTCGCAAGGGGCCTGCTGTCATGTCCTAGAAAGTCAATGACAGCACCAAGCACAAATAAGTAAGTAAAATCTTCTACCCCGCACTTGTTGCTAATGGGGTTCTCTTGCGATAACCTGTACACTAGGGGCCACTATCGATGACTCTACAACGATGGTGGGCGACGCTGGAGCATACAACTTCAGCACCTCTCAGGTGTCCTGCCGTCAACGTACCTATGAAGGTGGTGGGTGACACCAGAGCATACAACTTCGGTGCCTCACAAGGGGTCTACCGTCGACGTACCTACGAAGATGGTGGGCGACGCCGGAGCATACAGCTTTGGCACCTCCTAGGGGGCCTGCCGTCGACGTTTCTACAGAGATGGTGGGCGACACCGGAGTATCCAGCCCCAGCACCCTGCAGGGGGCCTGTCGTCGATGTACCTACAAAGATGGGAGTCGACGCGAGGGCATGCAGCTCCAACACCTCCCAAGGGGCCTGCCATATACGTTTCTATGGAGATGGTGGGCGACGCTAGAGCATACAGCTCCAGCACCTCCCAAGGGGCCTGCCGTCGATGTTTCTACAGAGATGGCTGGCGACACCAGAGCATGCAGTTCCAGCACCCCCAAGGGGCCTGCCATTGACGTCCCAGCAGGTCAACGACAACAACAAGCCAGCAAAGTGAGTGCACTATCCTGTCCAGCGTTTGCTGCTAACAAAGTTCACTTGTGGTATCCTGTGCACTAGGGGCCTGCATTCCAGACTTCACGATGATGGTGGGTGAAGCTGGAGCACCCAGCTCCAGCACCTCCCAGGGGGCCGGCCGTCGACAACATTACAACGACGGAGGGCGGTGCTGGAGCAGCCAGCTCTGGCACCTCCCAGGGGGCCAGTCGACGACGACAACACTCAGGAAAAGCATGATGCTCTCGAAAGGGGCACACCGAGACCAGTCACTCATGCTCCCCCACTTCGTTGGGGCAGTCGAAGACATCCTGTGTTCAAGTGGCAGGTGTACCGAACAATCTGGCCACGCCTACCAAGGGGCCTCTAAGGGGGTTGACATAGGCATGACGTCATCTAGCGACAAACCGGCCATGTCAACTGTGCAAGCGTTGGTCCCTAAAAGGAAAATGACATCAATAAAGGTTCTTCAAGACCTTACACAAGAGAAGGAATTGGGGCAACAATTTGGAAGCATGCGACAAGCCAACAAGCAAAATAACATGAATCCAAATTGATAAACAATTATTTACACAAGGAGGTCATCCCCGGATACAAAAAAGCGTTGCGTCCAGGTGTCGCCGGCCTCAACTCCACTGGATCAAAGAAGCCACCTCCTTGGCAAGGTCTTGAACTTCGTCCCTAGTCTCATCCTCCTGCTCATAAAGGTGATCTTTCTCCACCGGCTCTAGCGGGATCTTTGGGTACCACCTTTGGAAGCATACCAGGACGTGGCATGCCACCAGCTCAGCCAACACCTTTCCTTCGGCCTCCAGCCAGCTTGCAAGGACGATGTTCACCGACCCCAACGACGAACAAAGGGAGACCAAGGCAAGAAGAAATTCGACCACCCCCTAAGACGGCTCCCCACGCGGCACGGGCCAAGGCCGAGGGGTTCCAGCATCACCCCATCACGGGCCAATAAGTCCAAGACCCCTTGGGCCTCGGCCATACGGGAGGCCTGCAGGCTCCCCACCTCTCTCTGCGCAGTCTCCTCCTGATCAGCGAGCTCCTGAGCACGACGCTCTAAATCGTCCTCCCGGCGCTTGATAGCGAGCTCCGAGTCCTGCAAAGCCTGACACTTCTCCTCCAGGCCTCAAGAGACCTCTTCCTCCTTCGCCGCCAAGTCGTGCTCAACGTCAGCTCCGACAACTTCGCAGCGGACCAACTCCAACCACTGATCCTCACATAGCCTCAGGCGGGCATCAGCGGCGGCATGGGACATCAGGTCCTCCACCTCGACCTGCTTATTCCTGGCGTCGACCAGCTTCACCAAACGCCGCTCCTTCGCAAGCTGATCCCACTCCCAGGTGAAAGCAGCCTTCGTCCGGTGCAAGATGGACTGGGCCGCGACAACAACATCAGCAAGAGGAATCGGCATGATAGTTGCCACAGACGACTGCCCCTCCGCCTCTACTGCCGATGCGGCGGCCCACACCAGCGCCTGTGTGCCAGTTGGTTCCCCAGTTAGATCTTCGGGAACCGCCTCGCCGCTGCCTGACGCTAAAGTCCCCTACCCTGCTGCAGGGGCATTGTCGATCGCTGGGGGCAAGTAGCCGACTTGTGCGCCAATAACGTCAAGCGCCGGCACTGCTTCAATGTTGGGCGGGCCAGCCACACCAAGGGAAGCAGCCGTAGGCAATGTAGCCCCCTCCTTGCAAGGGCACCTCCACGTCGAGCACCTCATCGCCGGGCACCTCACATAAGCATGTTGCAAAGCATATCAACACGATATCAGCCATATCAACCAAAACATTTCACATTAAAAGCCGAAACATTGTGATCAAGCACCAGACCTTGCCAAAGCTAACCGGAGCTTGAGCCGTAGCTTACCAAAACTACTATAACCTAGCGTCGGAGCTTACCAAAGCTAGTACAACCTAGCATCGGAGCTTACCAAAGCTAGTCAGACCTAGCGCCGGAGCTTAACCAAAACAAGTTGAAACTAGTCAACCCAAAAGTCTGAGCTATAAAAACAAGTCCGAGTTAACCAACATAAGTCAGACCTAGCAAAACATATCGGAGCTTAACAAAGACATGCCGAATCTAACAAAGACATGCCGGAGCTAAAGACAAAGCTCGCCGGAGCTACCCAAAAACATGTCGGACATAGACAAGGCAAGTCGGACCTTACGTCGGACCTTGCAGAAAAAGATGTTATGGCAGCATTCAAAACTTTTATCGTCAAAGCCAATGTATTCAACACATATAGGTCTCACACTAGCCAACTGGAATGGGTCGTTGCCTTATTGTAAAGCCAATCCACTCTTGTGAACACCAATGAGAAGAATTCACTGTCTTACCATATGCTTTCTCTTATGTTCACTTAAATTACCTGTTAATTTTGTGATCAACCAAGCTAGTCTCGTCTTTCACAAATCGTCTTCATATACTTGGCAAAAATTTTTCTATATCGCCCCTAGTATAGTTATGCAACCCTGCTGCAGGCGAACGTGTTTGAAGTACTTGCAAGGTGTCTTGGAACCTCATGGCTGCCCTTTGACTTGGGGCCCTGTGGTGCCAAATGGTCTCCAGCGAAAGGCCAACGCCGAGCTGGAGGTCTAGAGCATATAGCCTGCTTAGCTTGGTCCTGTACCCTAAGAGTATGCTCTTTGCCTCCTAGTGCTGCGGCTAAGTACCGAGAAACAGGACGCTCACACCCCGAATAAGAAGGAAGCCGGATCCCGAGCGCCAATGCATTGAATTACCCAAACCCCGCGTACCAGCCAAGGACTATAAGACATGACAATACTCAAGAATGGGAAAAGATCAACAACGAGCAAAACAATATGCACCTCTGTTATGTGTGTACGACATACAAAGCAGGAATCGACGGAACGATAAGCTCCGGCACTCCCCAAGGGGCCTGTCGTCGACGACTCAACGATGATGGTGGGCGACGCCGGAACGTCCAGCTCCGACACTTCACAAGGGGCCTGCCATCGACGTCCCAGAACATCAACGACAGCACCAAGCACAGATAAGTGGGTAAACTCTCCTACCCTGCAATTGTTGCGAACAGGGTTCTCTTGCAATAGCCTGTACACCAGGGGCTGCCGTTGATGACTCTGCGACAATGGTGGATGATGCTAGAGCATTCAGCTCCGGCACCTCCCAAGGGGCCTGCCGTTGACGTCTCCACGACAGTGGTGAATGACGCTAGAGCATCCAACTCCGGCACCCCAAGGGACCTGCCGTCGACATCTCCACGACGCTGGTGGGTGACGTCAGAGCATCCAACTCTGGCACCCCGAGGGGCCTGCCATCAACGTCTCAATGACGATGGTGGGCGACGCTGGAGCACCCAACTCCGGCACCTCCCAAAGGGCCTGCTGTTGATGTCTCCAAGACGGTGGTGGGCGACGCCGGAGTGTCTAGCTCCAGCACTTCACAAGGGGCCTGTCATCAATGTCCTAGAAAGTCAATGACAGCAACAAGCGCAGATAAATAAGTAAACTCTTCTGCCCTGCACTTGTTGCTAACAGGGTTCTCTTGCGATAACCTGTACACTAGGGGCCACTATCGATAACTCTACAATGATGGTGGCCGACGCTGGAGCATATAGCTCCGGCACCTCCCAGGTGGCCTGCCGTCAACGTACCTATGAAGGTGGTGGGTGACGCCAGAGCATATAGCTCCGGCACCTCACAAGGGGCCTGCCGTCGACGTACCTACAAAGATGGTGGGCGACGCCAGAGCATATAGCTCTGGCACCTCCCATGGGGCCTGACGTCGACGTTTCTATAGAGATGGTGGGCGGCACCGGAGTATCCAGCCCCAGCACTGCGTAGGGGGCCTGCCGTCGATGTACCTACGAAGATGGCGGGCGACGCAAGGGCATCCAGCTCCGACACCTCCCAAGGGGCCTGTCGTATACATTTCTATGAAGATGGTGGGCGACGCCAAAGAATATAGCTCCGGCACCTCCCAGGGGTCCTGTCGTCGACAATTTGAATGTAGGCCTAGGGGGGGTGAGTAGGCCTTTCGAATTTATGTCGGATCCTGCAACACTCAACAACAAGTTCAATACCAGAGAAATCGGACTAGTCCGGTAAAGTGCGAACTAGTCCGGTGTTCACGGACTAAGTTGATCAAGATTAATCAATTAGGTTGATTCTTCAATGTGTGCAGCGGAAATATAGAATCAAACAACAGTTTAATAGTTGTGTATTGAATTGTATCACAATTAAGGCTTGTGTTCTACAATTTATTGCAAATTGAACAATGTGTATCAAACCCTAGAGTAAGTTGATCAATTTGGGTAATGAACACAAAAAGGACAAGACACAGGATTTATCCCGTGGTTCGGCTACCACGAAGGCAACCTACATCCACGTTGAGGAGTCCACAAAAGGACCTGGTCTTCTCCAACCCTACCCTCGTCGGATCGCCACGAAGGCCAACCCTCTTCCACTAATCACAAAGGGGTGAATAACCAAATTCAAGGGGCGTTCTCACACGTTGAGAGCTCCCTTAGATTACAAATCACAATGCCACCAAAACACACTCAGAAATTACAATTGAAACGCAGGAGTGTCTTAGAGATTCAAACCAAGAGCTCAATGATGTGTTCCAAGTGTCTCTCCAATGATCTAGAAGTGACCATCAAAGGATTGATCGATTTTTGCACTTAATTTCGTGGAGAGAAGTGGTTTTTGAGTCTCTTGGGAGGTGTGACGGCGCTAGGGTTCGAGAGGTTATAAAAGTGGGCCGTGCACCTCTATTTATATGGGGTTTCTAAAAGTGACCGTTAGGGTTCAGAAAGATCAAACTAGTCCACGGTGGTCACCGGACTAGTCCGGTGTGCTGTGTGTAGCAAACCCTATGTGTCCCGAAATATCGGACTAGTCCGGTCGAAAACAGACTTGTCCGATTTCACTACTGGAAATCTTCAGACTAGTCCGATAGCCATCGGACTTGTCCGGACATGTGAAACCCTAAGTGTGTTGGATGACAAGTCCGCACTTGGAGGACTTGTTCGATTTAGATCAGTGGGAATTTCGGACTAGTCCGTGTAAACATCGGACTTGTCCGAAGTGGATCATAAGGAATATCGGACTAGTCCGGTTGACAACGGACTTGTCCGATTTTGTGTGACTTGTGAAGTGTGTTGAGGACTAGTCCGCCCTGGGGAGGACTAGTTCGACTCATGTCAGAAAGATATCGGACTAGTCCGACAGATATCAGACTTGTCTGATCTGGTGCAGAAAGGATATCGGACTAGTCCGGTTTATATCGGACTAGTTTGGTCCTGTGTAACTTTGTGCAATATGTGTTTGTGCTTAAATATGATTGAGCTCTTCTTTCCTTAACACACTCCATACACAATAATCTACTATTTCTTTTCGTTGAGCTCAAGTTCACTTTGCTCCTCATTATCCCTTCTTTTTGGTATTTTGCTCATTTTTCATTATTGGCCTACATTCATCTCAACAAAGAGGTTAGGATCCCAATTGCTTGTCATAAATCATCCAAAACCCACAAGGGTGTTCTAGATGCACTTTCAATCTCCCCCTTTTTGGTGATTGATGACAACCAATTGAGATTTCACAAAATATGACAAAAAGAGATGAGATTTTCATAAAGTATGCACATATGACTCAAAAATACATCAAGCAGTAAGAGAAATATCCATATGTGCATTCTTTATGGTGGGATGCATAACTTAGTGCATTGAAACATTGAGAATGACATAATTTACATTGATGAATCAATACAAAGTACATATGTCATTTCAGGAGCAAAATTGCAGATTTCAACACATACTTGCAAATTAATTAAGCATTTCAACACAGAACCATAGTTAACATGAAAACAGCGTTAAAGCATTACAATCACAAAGAAAGATAAAGAGAACTCTCTCCTCGCACCCTACCACAGCTAAAGCTAAGACTCCCCCTCAATCTCTCCCCCATTGGCATCAAGACACCAAAAAGAAAGGAGAGGAGGGTCCTAGGGTCTTCACTCTTCACTGTCGGTCCTCTCGTCATCGTCTTCATCTTCATCATCATCAGTTTGATGAGGAGGGGAAGGAGGAGGGACGGAGTCGCTCGAGCCCCCAATGCCAAAGTAGGCAAGCTCGGAGGGGTTCAGAGGCCCGAGCTCGGTGAAGTCCGGGTCGGACTCCTCAGAAATCACTGGAGATCCAATGGGGTCGATCTCCAGCTTTTGGCAGATTTGCTTCATATTGGTCTTCATATACTTCATGTCCTCCTTTCTTCTCTTGTTTAGCTTGTGGTCCTTCACTTCGGTCTTTTTGCAGGAGGAGAATATGGCGGTCAGGTACTTGAGGATCCCACTGGCTAATCATCTCTGAGGGGCTTCCCTAGAGGTAGGGACAGCCCTAGCACCACTTCTTGATCTTGCCGGTGCCTCGGGACTGGAGGCCGGCGAGGGAGCAGCCTGGACACTCACTGGTTGAGGCTTCTGAGGCCTCAAAGGTGTGTGCTCCACATCCTTCACGAACTCAATACCTGTGACTTTCTCAATCATATACATGAGGTAGGGAGCGTAGCCACATGACCTGTTAGGCGTGCAGGATATGTTGACCATATCATTCCAAATATATTCCGCCACATCAAATGGGCGGTCCTTGCTTATGACTCTCATCAGGGTTCGGAGGTAACCCTGCACGCTCCCGGCATCTCCATCTTTAGGAGCAATAGTCTTCCTCAGCACTCTGTTGAGGACCACAAAGAATGGTTTCATGTACTTTGTAGAGGGAGGGACATACTTTGAGTTCGGCTCATATAGGAATTTCATCCTATCCTTCTCCATGACACCTATGTTGTGGATGATCAGCCTGTCATGTCCAGAGGTGTCCAGATGGAGCAGATTAGCAAAGTCCTCTTGAGTGATACTATACTTAGATCCGTGTGTCATCCAAGTAACGCTCTCTTCATCCTCACTTGAGAAGTGGCAAGTTGCAAAGAACTGTGCGATCACTTCATCATTCCAGTTATGCCTGAAGGCAAAGAGATCCTTCAGGCCATGCCTCTCAACTGCTGCAATGACTTCATCAAAGCTGAGCACTTCTTCTTCTTAAGGTGTGCCCAGTCAATCTACTGACTACGCACCACCGGTGTCTTCATCGGGAGATACACCGATTTGTAGAAGTTTGCATGGAAGTTGCACCAAAACCTTCCATCGACAGCTTGCTTTGGCCTGCCATACCAGTCAATGCTTCTGAACTTGGCTGCAGAATCACTGCCCTTGCTGTTGAACTTCTCCTCAGTAGGGTCCCGGACCCCTTCCCTGGGAGCATGGAGCTTCAAGGGCCCGACTGGCCCCGTTGCTATCCCCTTGCCCTTGCCCTTGGCTTGGCGAGAGGCACCTGAGGATGCTACTGCCTTTGACACTGGCTTCTTTGCCAGCACCTTCCTCCGAACCTGAGGAGGTGAAGGAGCTGGCTCCGAGGGTCTTTCTTGGCGTTTATTGCCAAGACCCGTCGAGGACCGAGGTGCCACTTCTTGGTCCAACTCGGCCTCAAAGTCGGAGATTTCATTGTTCGAGATGGACATGATCGAAGAAATCGATTGACGCTTGAAGGTTTGGGGGTTGGAGGTCGGACAAGTCCGCTAGCTTCAATCCCCAAGAGGTCAAGCTTGATCTCCGCCCAAATGTGGACTTTTTCGACGGAGGGAGTAGAGAATCGCCTTGGTGGCTCGAGCGCAAGAGAGAGGAAAGTGTGAGCAAAAGTGGGGATGAGAAGATTAGGGTTTGATGGCGGCTATGGTTATGGACACGAAACATCGGACAAGTCCGGACATGACCGGACTAGTCCGAAGTAATCTAGAGAGCTATATCGGACTAGTCCATGGTCTATCAGACTAGTCCGTTCTAACCGGCACTCTGCGGACTAGTCTGCAAGAGCGGACTAGTCCGGGTAACCACAGACTAGTCCGTGGTCACCAGGAGAAATTGCATAGCCCATTCATATATATTTGAAGGTTCAATAATAGAGAATAGGAGGGGCAAAACAAATCAATTAATCTTGATGAATTTGACCAGTAAGCATACAACAATCCCACAATGATCATAATTCATCAAGATCTAATAATTGACATAGTTTTTCGAGAAAAAAATGAAGGGTGATGATTTTCACAATTCAGTCAAAATTTTTGAAGAGGTCATATAGGTATGCAACTTTTCAAGCCACACTCCGAGAATCAAGGATATTTTGTTCATTTCAGAGTTCGCAAAAACGCTTTTCATCAAGTGGCTTGGTTAATATGTCGGCCAATGGTTTTTGGGTGTTGACATGTGAGATGGTAATGTCCCCTTTCATGGAATGGTCTCTCAAGAAATGATGTCTTATGTCTATGTGTTTAGTTCTAGAGTGCTCAACTGGATTGTGGGCTATTTTAATGGCACTCTCATTGTCACAAAGGAGAGGAATACGGTTCATATTGTAACCATAATCTCTTAGAGTTTGTCGCATCCAAAGGAGTTGTGCACAACAACTCCCGGCTGCAACATACTCCACTTCGGCTGTGGATAAAGCAATGGAATTTTGTTTCTTGGATGACCAAGAAACTAAGGATCTCCCTATGAATTGGCATGTGCCGGAGGTGCTTTTTCTATCTACTTTGCACCCGGCATAATCTGCATCGGAGTAACCAATGAGATTGAATTTTGAGCCTTTTGGGTACCAAAGACCGAGGTTGGGTGTATGAACTAAATATCTCAAGATTCTTTTTACGGCTATCAAGTGACATTCGTTAGGTTTGGCTTGAAATCGTGCACACAAACATACACTCAACATAATATCTGGCCTAGATGCACATAAGTAAAGTAGAGATTCAATCATGGAGCGGTATACCTTTTGATCGACGCTAGGTCCATCTTCATTGAGATCCAAGTGGCCATTCATTTCCATGGGGGTCTTTATGGGCTTTGCCTTGTCCATGCCAAACTTATTGAGTATGTCCTGCGTGTACTTGGTTTGGCTTATGAACGTTCCTTCCCTTTGTTGCCACACTTGGAATCACAAGAAGTACTTCAATTCTCCCATCATTGACATTTCAAATCTGTCTGTCATGATTCTACTAAATTCTTCACAGAAGGATTGGTTAGTTGACCCAAATATTATGTCATCAACATAGATTTGACAGATAAAAAGATCATTATCTAAATTCTTTGTGAATAATGTATAGTCTACTTTGCCAATTTGAAACCCATTTTCAATTAAGAAATCTCTAAGACACTCATACCAAGCTCTAGGAGCTTGCTTGAGGCCATAGAGAGCCTTACGCAATTTATATACATGGTTGGGGAATTCTTCGTCTTCAAACCCGGGTGGTTGCTCCACGTACACTTCTTCCTTGATCAGTCTGTTGAGGAAGGCGCTTTTCACGTCCATTTGATACAGCTTGAAATCATGGTGAGTAGCATATGCAAGTAATATTCTAATAGATTCAAGCCTAGCTACTTGAGCAAAAGTCTCATCGAAATCCAAACCTTTGACTTGTGAGTACCCTTTGGCCACAAGTCGCGCCTTGTTTCTTGTTATCACTCCGTGTTCGTCTTGTTTTTTGCGGAAGACCCACTTGGTGCCCACTATGTTTTCATTGGGTCTTGCCACAAGTTCCCACACCTCGTTCCTCTTGAAGTTATTCAATTCTTCTTGCATTGCAATCACCCAGTCCGGATCCTTCAATGCATCCTCAATCCTACGTGGTTCCAAAAAGGAGACAAACGAGTAATGCTCAAAAAAGTTAGCTATGCGAGATCTAGTGGTTACTCCCTTTTGGATGTCACCGATGATGTTGTCGATTAGGTGATCCCTTTGAATGCATTGGTGTACTCTTGGGTGGGGCACTTGGGGAGTTGTGTCTTCATGATCATTTTCTTCTCCCCCTGAGTGGTTGCACTCGTTGACTTGTTGATCATCTTCATACTCTTGTGCTTGTGTTGAAGCTCCCCCTTGATTGTTGGTCCCCTCTTGTGGTTCATTTTCCTCATTTATGTGCGAAGGTGACTCTTGTGGTCGAACTTCCCCTTGAGCCATTCTTTTCAATGCTAGACAAGGAGCTTCTTCTTTACCTAATTCACATGGATCAACTCGCTCCTTTTGGGAGTCGTTAGTCTCATCGAACACTATGTAACGTGCTACTTCAACAAGTCCGGAGGTCTTGTTGAAAACACGATAGGCGTAGGTGTTCGAATCGTAACCGAGCAAGAAACCTTCATCGGACTTTGAAGGGAACTTTGAAGTCCTGGGCTTCTTGTTCAGGATATAACATGGAGAACCGAAAACTCGAAAGTATGAAATGTTTGGTTTGTTACCGGTGAGTAGCTCATAGGCACTTTTCTTGAGTAGTCGATGAAGATAAAGCCGATTTGCGGCGTGGCAAGCGGTGTTAATCGCTTCCGCCCAAAATCGATCTGAAGTCTTGTATTCATCGAGCATTGTTCTTGCCATCTCTATGAGTGTTCAGTTCTTCCTTTCGGCAACTCCATTTTGTTGTGGTGAGTATGGCGCTGAAAATTTGTGCTTGATGCCCTCTTCATCAAGGTACTCCTCCACTTGTATGTTCGTGAACTCTGTGCCATTGTCACTTCGAATACTCTTGATTGACAATGAAAACTCGTTTTGAGCTCGCTTGAAGAATTTCTTGAGTGTTCCTTGTGTTTCTGACTTATCATGCAAAAAGAAAACCCATGTGAAGCGAGAAAATCATCAATGATAACCAAACCATATTTGTTACCGCTGATGCTTATGTAAGCAACTGGACCAAACAAGTCCATGTGAAGTAGTTTGAGCGGTCTTGTTGTAGTCATAACGTCCTTTGCGGGATGATGTGCTCCAACTTGCTTCCCGGCTTGGCACGCGCTACAAGGCCTGTCTTTCTCAAAAACAACATCTTTCAAACCTCGGATGTGATCGCCCTTGAGGATTTTTTGAAGATTTCTCATACCAACATGCTCTAGCCGTCTATGCCACAGCCAACCCATGTTGGTTTTTGCAATGAAGCATGTGTCGAGTTCGGCTTTATCCTTGTTGAGGTCAACAAGGTAAAGCTTTCCCTTCAACATACCCTTGAATGCAACTGAACCGTCACTCCTTCTTGAGACGGTCACACCCTCGTTAGTGAACAAGCAATTATAACCTTTGTCACATAGTTGAGATGTGGACAGCAGGTTATAATCTAAAGATTCAACATGTAAAACCTGAGAAAGCGTGTGTTCAGAGGATATTGCAATTTTACCGGTACCGAGCACCTTTCTTTGACTATTATCTCCGAAGTAGATGCCTTCGTTTGGGTCCTCGTTTTCTTCATATTCCACGAACATCCTCCTTTCTCCGGTCATGTGGTTGGTGCATCCACTGTCTAGCACCCATTTGGATCCACCGGAGGAATAGGCCTACAAAAACAAGTTATGCTTTGGTTTTAGGTACCCAAGCTTGCTTGGTTCCTTGGAGGTTAGTTACAATACATTTGGGCACCCACACATGGGATTTTGTGTTCCCATGGTGTGGCCCAACATAATAAGCATAAACCTTACGAAGATTGTTTCTCATTAATACATAAGAGGCATCAAAAGTTTTAAATAGAAGCTACTGTTGTTTATGAATCGGACTAGTATGGGTGGCCAGACTTGTCCAAATGACCAGACTTGTCCGGACACCGACCGGACTAGTCCGGTATTCATGCGAGTTCAGTTACTTATTCTTCAACTTATCAGTTTGAGAGGATCTTCCCTTCACAAAGGAGATCCTTCCCATGTTATTCTTATGACTTCCAGCATATTGCTTTACATCATAAGAGTAACCAATGTCATATTTGACATTTGGAGGTCTTTGGACCAAGTATGCACTACGTGCATAGTTGATCTTCTCCTTGTCAAATATTTCATAATGGGTAGAATTTTTATCCTTTGTGGAGGTTGACTTCTCCTTCAAACTGGTGTTGATTTTACTACATGTGCACATATGAACAAGATCAGTTTTAGTGGGTTGAGAAGGTGACCTTGAAGAGGAGGAAGGTTCACTTAGCTTGAGTGACTCAACGTGCACTTCAAGGATTTTGTTAACCTTGATCAGGTCAGCAAGTTGGTCCTTGATTGCAACATTTGAGTCGGTTAACTCCAAGCAAGTTTTCTTGCTTGAAGCTAGCTCAAGCTCTAGTGAACTGTTTTTCTCCTTTTCAAGCTCTAGGAGTTTGTCAAGTTTGACAAACTTCTCCTTTTGGGAGATAATCATGTCCTCTTGACGATCAATTAACCTCTCCTTCTCAACAAGTTGGTCAAGTAAAAATCTCATTTTAGCAGCAGTTTTCCTATCTAGTCCATTTAGCATGTCCTCATTGTAAAAGCCCGTTTTTTAGAAGAACAAAAACGCAAAAATGCGAACTTAAAAATTTTGAAAATAGACTTGGAAATCCCAACTCACATGAGCCATATGAGTTAAACTATGTTCACTAAAAATAGGGACTTGTTAAAACTTTACATATAGAACATGGTTGCTGATGTGGAATGGAACTTAAGGTGAAGAATCCTTAATTTCCAAGTATTCACATTTTCAATGAAAAATTAAAGGAGAAAATAAAACAAAATAGAGAGAAAGAAACAGGAATTATTCCAACCCTAAAATGGGACATCCAAAAATATTCAAATCTCAGGTCGTAAATTTTTCCATGACCTACCAATATTCCAATTAGACTCTCGGTAAAGTTTCAAAATTTTTGAAGCCCATTTCCCATTTATTGGACACGTACTGAGAGTTTAATCAACGTCGACTTCAAATTTAAACTTTGGGCTCAACCTTGTCCAAATCAACTCCAAATTTTTCCTGAGGTCCCTTATGGTTCAAAAATGTTAACCTCAAAGTTTCAGGATTTTTGAACCTAATCTACTATTTATTTCCTTGAGTCAAGTATCACCACTTGAATTCAAATTTAAATCTGAGTTCAAATTCAACTTGCTCAGTTTTGAAATCTGATTGCACCATAAAATTCTCCACATTTTATTTAGTCACTGGGCAAAATTTGACTATTTTTGAAGCATGCTTGCTAGCCCTATTGGAATTTTGGAAAGAAGAGGGAAGTGGGTCCCACAGATGGTCCCCACCAGTCAGGTCGGCAAGGCTTCCTCTCTCCTCCCCTGCCTCCACGCGATGGCATGCAGCGCCACCGCGATGAAATCCGTCCTTATCGTGCCCGCCCGACTCCCAGCCGGCCCTGCATCCTCGCCCGACCTCGCACCTCCTCCACGCTGCTCCTCGCGCCTTCATTCTCCCTCCCGACCCCGTCCGGCCACCGGCTCCCGCCGCCAGCGCCCGCCTCCGGTGCTGTCCCCGAGCTGCGCACTCCCGTTGGCCCGCGCACGCCCCTCCATCTCCCGGCTCTGCACGCCGCCGGCCATCCATGGCGCCGCATCCCCCAGGCCCGCGCACCTCCTCCACGACGTCGCGCCTGCCCCACGACGACGTCGTGCTCGCCCCTGCTGCCTTCGGCCACAGCGCCTCCCTTGCCGCCGCCCTGCTCCCGTGCAGCACCTCAGCCGCACTTGCGAGCGCCATTCCAGCCGTGTGCCATGGCCATGGCCACTCCAAGCCGCCGCTCGCCATGGTCCTTGCAGCTCGCTGCAGCACCTCGCCACGCCAAGCCGCGGCAACCGCGTTCCTCTTGTCAACGCCGTCCGCCGACTCTCTCTGCCGCTCTCCTGGCCGTCGGGCTGAGCTGCTCCGTCGTCGCGCTCTCCATCGAAGCCGCCCGCCGCAGGCCCGCCTCCCTGCTGGCCACGCTTCGCCGGTGCCCCGCACCTGCCCGCCGGCTCGCTGCTTCCTGGTCAGTGCTCCACATGTGCCTCGCCCCCGCTGCTCTTTCTCCCGGCTTGGTCGCCGTCCGCCAGGTCCGCGCGCATCCTCCGCGTTTGGCCGCCGCCTCGTCCTCCCGCCAGCGCCGCGCCTCCTCCTCGCCAGTTCTGTTCGCGCCGCTCCCGTCGGCTTGCCTCCCGACCACCGCGGGCGTCGCCCCAACACTTCCCCGCCGGTCCGCCCGCTCGCCTGACCACGCCGGCGCACCACCTTGCCCCGGCTCGCGTCCCTGCCCCTCCCTTCCTCCAGTGCTGCAGCGCCACGCCATGCCAGTCGCGCGCGCCGTGGATGCACGTCGTCCTGCACCTTGCCGCGCTGCACCATCAACGGCGACGGATGCCCACCACTGCTCGTGTCTCCCCAGCGCCAACGCACGCCGCCCTGCTCCCTGTCCGTCCGCGACCGCGCCCGCGACGGCTGTCCACCCTCGACGCTGTCCAACACCTCAACCGGTGGTCGACGCCCGACATCGTCGCCCCGTTCCGCGCCATGGCTGCACCCAACCAGCGAAGCGAGTGACCTGTGAGATGTGTGAGATGCAAGAACACGTTGATGACACAACGGCGACGACAATTGGCTCAAGGTTAGCTCTGATTTGTGCAAAGATTCATTGGATCAGTGACTGTAGCCTAGGTATTCGATGAAATGTTCACAAGGAAAGAACCAACTTCGTTGATGTTCAGAGCTGGTCTTGATGCAGGGGTATGGTGATGTGGCAACTCGACAAGCCCAAGTGCCAAGATACCCTTTGAATGTTGATGAAGTAACCGGATCAAGTACACACCCAAGATGTTCGACGAAATGACTACAAGGTGAGCCTTACCCTGAAATACCTTGCTTGACGTCACCGACGTCCATTCGTGGTGATCGCTAAGGTTACTCATGTGTCGTCAAGTCGTACGTCCATGTTACGCATTAATATCGTTCCTATAGGAGTCCCCAAGTCGACCTCCTTTGTCGTTTGTGTCACGTTGGCATGTCCGTGCATGCTCGTGATGCTCCACCAAGAGTCGCGTCGACATCGTTAACCATATGACATCGTCGTGACGTTCTGAGCCATCATCGTGTCCTGGCATCGAGATGAAGGATGCCTGTAACGTACATGATGCTGAAACACAACCACGACACAACGGTCGACAGTCATTTAGCCAAATTAGGGTTTGGTCAAGGCGAGACTCGTCGAGTCCTAGATGTAGCCTAGATGCTCGATGAAATGCCTTCTAGGTCAAACCGAGTGTATTGGTGACCATCGATGACCTAGGGTAGAATACTGCGAGAACGTTGCGACCGACGAGGAGAACTAGTCCAAGTTGAACCTTGGATAAGGATTTCTTAGTTGTGTCGAGGACGTTTCATTTCTGTTCGCAGAATTGCTTACCTAGGTGTACCTCTTCATCGACGGTCGATTCGTCGAGTCTTTTGTCGACGACTAAGTCGAGTCCCTAACTCTCCGACTCATGAGGTGGTGTTCGGGATTCTGCTCACCCTATTGACGAGTCCGGGTCGATGTGGACGTGGCTAATCCGATCTTCCCGTGATGGCAAAGCATGACCGTCACGACAAGGTCTCGCATCATGTTCGAGTTCCAGGTGTTCACCGAGCTCATCTGGACAATCTTGCAAAGGACACTGCAATAGTGTCACGTAAGCACTTGAACGATGCTCGAGAAGCTTGTCGTAGAAACTACTTTACCTAAGGGTCATTTGAACGTTGTCTCGGTATTCACGTCAGGTTAACAAGGCTCGTTATGATGTCTTAAGTCCAAAGAATGTTGACCTCACTTCACTCCCAAGTGTCGCTAGGGTTTCATCCTGGTTCATCCTTATCAGGACCCTACGACAGCACTGCTCACTTAACTAGGTTTACTCCTTATGAGTTAAGTCAAGTTCATTGATCGATTGCTAAATCGCAACCTTCGTCTTGTACACCACTCATACTCAAGCTTTCGATGCCACCTTGACACTTAGGTCATCCTTACACTACCAGCCCAACACTTCCACACCATTCAGCTGTATCGTCCTTGAGTGGCATAGCGTCGGGTGTTGAGTGCTAAGTTGCAATGTGTGCTTACATTGCACCTTTCAATTCACATCTCGATACTACTATGATTATGTGACTTCATCCTTTTTTCATTCACACAACAAAGGCATATCTGTCCTTCCTAGTCGAACTCCTCATTCTTAGAGTTTACACAGCCCCGAGGAGTCTTTTCTTAAATTACTTAATTACTTATATGCATATCATGTCCATAGGAAACGTGATGGTAGGTGATCGACAAGAAACTTCGCTTGGAGGAGAAGGCCAAGTTGTTTCCACTAAGGTTCCATGACAGGTTCTTCGGAGGAAGATCAAGCCCTAACAATTGACATTTGTTCAGTCACAAACTAAGGCAAGCCCCGGTTTGCATTTAAGTCGTTTATAAACTTTTGCTTTATCACTATGATGAGTAGTATATGAATTGTGCATTACGTTTAGGGTGAATGATACTCCACATGCATGACCAAAAATCCCAGGGTTTATTTGGCACGAGTTACATTTTGACCTGTAGTAACTGCTTTGCTAATGCATAGGAAATCCGGTAGAAGTCGAGTAGTTGGAATCTACTCGCGAGAGATGTATCTCACAGGATTGGTTGAAAAGAAAATGGCTTAATATAATGAAATTGAGACCGGGCAGGGAATGGATAGGAAGCGGCGAGAATTGAGTCTCGGTCGCATAGCCCTGCCTGTGTCGATTAAGGCCCGTCCGTATGCAGCCCCTTCGGACAAGCTTGAATTGTACCGGCAATATAATGGACATATGGAATCCAATAAACTGATGTAACTTGATAACTGGGATGTTGAGACCCATTAACTCACCATCAATAGGGGTGGGTTGAGGACAGCAAGGTGTAAATCGGTCGGCGGACACATGAGGTGTTCCGTGCAGAGACCTTCTGTTTGCGGAGGTGAGACGGGCTCAGCATTCGAGTTTCTTGTGAAAGGTGGCCATATACGCCTAGTACTGAAGTGTTATGTAGGTACAGGTGTGCTCGCTGACACTTCCGAATGACGTATGTGTCGTGTTGTCCGGGTGTGTCCTGATTGCAATCACTGTCCCTCGCAGTAATAGAGTACCACTTGTTCACTGAGCGGTGACGTAGTAAATACTAAAGAAGTCAGAAAAGTCATATGGTATTGAATTATAATTACTTTGCAACCTTGTATGATTTAGAGATAGTATAACTAAAGATTTTCAATTTCCCCATACTTTAGCTGTAATAGCACTATGTGCTTTGGGCATGCCATATCATCGGTAAAGCGTTTCTTGTTTGATTGTGGAGCCCATGATGTGCCGTGCTCAGAGAATGTCATTTGCTACTTAAAACTTGATTATAAGGATCCACTTATAGGCGAGTCATTTATGCTATTCCTTACCTATGTTTAGTGTCCCCTTGCATATGTCTAGTGAGACGGTTAAGTCTTGCTGAGCCTTATGCTCACGTTTGCGCTTTAACAATTTTTGCAGGTATTAGTTTTATTTCTGCTGTTCAGGTTGTACATGAGACTCGAGGTGTCGAGATAAATCTCATGTGAGCCACGCCGCTACTGTATGTTCTTCGTGTTGCTAGTGAGAATCGTCCTAGGGCATGGACGTCTTCTCTCCTGCTTAGTTAGGTGAGATTATGAGTATGTATTTTTCCGCTGCGTGTGTACTCCTATTGTACACTCTTTTGTAAACTCTTCTTATTATGAAATGAAAACTTTATATGTTTTGGTATCCTTTTTGTGTGTGTTGTTAGGTGCCGTATCGCACGGCACCACCCAATGAGATCCTCGGATGTGTGGACTCCGGTCCCCACAGACATGGTATTAGAGCTTCATTGGGAATAGCACGCTCGAAAAGAGCCTATTTTCGAAAACTCCGAAGTAGTCGAGTGAGGTTTAGCTATATGCCCGTTAAGGACTATTGCTAGTATAAGTTATAAAGGTGGTGAACTAACTTGTTATATTATTTTGTAACGACGCTCTGTCTTCAAGGTAAGAGGTAAGGTACGCCGCCGAGAGCGGATCAATCTCGGTAAACTCTGCATACGAGATATGGTATGTGAAATTTCCGTGGCTTAGCACGAAAAGTCAATATGAGTCTCTGAAACTTTCCATGTTTCTGAGAACATATGACACGCGGTACCCCAGCGTGACACAAAATTAGTGGGAGCCCCCGTCGGGTGGTGTATAACCCGATAGTATGCATCTCTAGAACTATTCATGTTCCATGGGATCATGCGAAACACGTATGCCCGAGCGTGTATAAGCCGGATCGTACGGGAGTCCTTGCTGTACAGACGTATTTACAGCCATGTACCCCGAGACATGACCTCGCTCGAGGGCGACTCACACCAGAGTCGTATGCATTTACTTTTGATTATATCTTATTGTGACTGCCTGTCGTGTTTCCCCGTGCCGCCCTTGAGGTGTGAAGGTGTGGAAGGGGATTGTTTGTCTTCTGCAGGTACACTAACTCCGGTAGCGACCCGTGTAGCAAACGTTTGCGAGTGATCGGTATTAGGACCACCTATAGACGTATCCGGATGTATCGGGTTAGACTTTTCTTTTGGTAAGGCACGTAGTACCATCAGTATCACAATTGATACTTTGACCATCCCCCACGAGAGAAATGGCTTCATATTCATATTAAGTCCAAGTATCAGTTGCTGATATCTTGTGGACGAAGTAAAATGTTTCTTTTCAAGAGTAGGTGAACCAAAGTCCTTTGCTCCTGGCGAGAGTTTAGCTCGACTTCGCCGGAGTAAGACTTTGGTTAAGTTTGAAGATCCATAGTGATATGCTATGGATAAGAAGGTCGTCAAGTCTCTTTTAAGATTCCATTTGGTTCTAAAGGGAATGATTAGTTGTGAATCAAGTTCTAGCCATCGGACTTGAGTTTTGAGCTAAGTTTCAAAATTTGAGTTTGTTCCCGAATTCTTGTGTTTCGAAGCCGGTGAGTTCTGTTTTCGAACAGAATTGACCTGACTTTGAAATTCCATATCTCTTCAACCTGGAGGGCTTTGGAGGCAAGTGAATACTTTTTGAAAAGCTTTTGGAGTCTTCTAATAGTTTTCTATTGACCTCCAAGCCAAAAGATGCTTTTATGGTGATCAAAATGCACCATTATCACAGCAGCTGCTGTTCTGAAACTACACGGACCAGCATCTGAATTTTTGTCATATTTCCTTGGAGGAAGCTCTTCTATTCCATTATGATACATTTCTGGAAAGTGGAAGAGCTATTCTACAACTTTTTTATTCACTGATACCTCAAATTCAGTTTAAAACTAATTAAAAACAGAGTTGAAGATAGTACATGTATATCGATGCTATCTGAAACAGCCAGAAAAATTTTGAACTTTAAATAGCCATAACTGTTAAACTAGAAATGCAACCTATGCATGTTTATACATGTATAGAAAACTTAGAGAGTCCTCTACAACATTTCTATAGAACTCCAGAGCAGAATCCATCTCTAACATACTCAAAATTTCAGATTTCTAGACTTGATCAAATCTGGACAGCGAGTGGACAGTCCTGTATACAGTTACTGTTTCTTGCATAACTCGCTGTATAATTGTCGAATGGCTTCGTATTTTACATTTCTGGGATCCTGAGAATGTATGCAACAAGTTTGCTATGTATTACTTTTGCAAATGTTGATGTTTGTATATTTGAAAATTGTGGACAAAATCAGCCTTAAACAAAGGAGGTGCTGTCCAAATTTTCAGAAAAACTGTCAACTTGCAAATGCCATATCTTCTCAACCAGAAATGCTACGAGGGCAAGTAAATACTCTTTAGAAAGATTTGGAAGTCCTCTACATGTTTTCTGTTCAACACCAGACCAGAATCCTTTTCTAAATGGGTGAAATTTGGATAATTGCAGAGACTGTCCAGGCATACCCAAACTGGACAGCAATCTGTACACCTCTGAATTTAATCCATAACTCGCAGACCCTTGATCCAATGGTGTCGCGCGAGTAACCGTTGGAGAGGATAGAGAGTCAGCTACAATTTTTGCAATTGGATCCAGACCTGAAACTGTCACCTACCTATTCCAAATCGAGTTTGAATACAGAGTGGTCCATCTGAACTGAATTCAATTCTGAATGCTGAAATTTTACCTAACTTCAAAAATTCATATCTTTTGAACCAGAACTGATATGAAGACAAGTAAGTACATTCTGGAAATCTTATTACATTGGCTACAACTTTGTAAATAAGAATATTTCCAGATTTCCATCATAACAGCCTGAAAACTGTAGATCAAAACTGCTACTGTTTAAGCAGATTCTGCTGAAAGTGCAGAAAATTCTGCTGACTTTAAAATAGCATAACTTGCAAACCAGAGATGATATAGAGGCAAACAAATACTGTTTGGAAAGGTCTTGATGTGTACTTTAACTTTGTTATTCACCTCAAGATCTGATTTTATCATTAACTGGATCAAAAATCGAGTTTGCATCCAGACTGGTCATTTGTCACCATAGTCTGGCCAGTTTGAACTTTTGGTTTTGTTAGGCATTCGGTTCTCGATTTTAACTCGAGGAATGTTATAACCGACCAAGAGTTGGGATTTAACTATTTACCAGGTCGAATGGAGTGTTAAACTCATTCGAAGCCTTTTCCCTTGGATAGGCATACTAGTGTCTGATTTATGTGACTTGCCACATCACATCTTGTGATGTTGAACGCAAATCGCAATTACTCGAGTTGCATCTCGTCTTCCCAGAAGGATTGTTTGGAGTACGCTTCAACATCCTGATTTGGAACTTTAAGGGGGAAGGCGAGCACTGAAGTAATGGTGGCATTCATCCATCAACCTTGGTTACAACGAGTCGTGTGAACAAGAAGACGATCAAGTAAGATTACATCTTCAAGAGGATCCAACATCCACCACCAGATTGAGTTACTCAAAGAAGAAGTGTGACTTCAACTCCACTAAAGTGATCGCTAAGGATATCAGTTCCTCTTGCTAGATCGAAGCGAAGGTTGAGTGAAGCATCACTAGAGACCTATAGTTAGTTGTTTTTCTCCTGATGAAGATACAATCAAGTTGAGTAGAACATGAACAAGCTTTCGAAAGGTCGAGGTAACGTGGTATATTTCCCACATTCCTTGTCAATCGTTCTGTTATGAATTCCTTAACTGTGGTCGAGTCATGAAAGCAACACTACTCATTGAGTGTATTTCACGGCCACGGTTTCCAATCCTTACAAATCATCAGACAGTACTTGAGTTTTGTGGGTGTGGTTCATTTAATCTTGCTCAAACTATAAAAGCTACTGCCCCATGCATGTGCACCATTTGCATCATACATCTGCATCATTTGCACCATACATATGCATCATTTGCACCATACCATATGCATATTCATTGCACCATACAACATATGATGCATCATGAAGCATCATTACCAATGTAACACCAATGATGGAATGCATGATAATACTAAAATTTAGAGCAAGACTGTGTACCCCATTCAAACTATTCTAAGGTGTCTAATGACTATGATCATTTCGCTATATTCATTTGACTTCTTACATTGTTGATCTTCTTTCTATTGAGTGATATCTGGGCAACCGATCACTCAACCTCCCTTGCAACTAAACAAACACTTGAACTTCCATTCTTGACTTGTTTAGGTTCAAGTACCGTGATTGTTGCAACTATACCGTTCGTCATTGAGTGGTCATCAGTTCGATGATCAACCTTGTAAAATCCATGAAATCTCCTTCCCCGCGAGGATACCGTCCGATTGTCAACCTCGTGAAACTCTTTGGGTTCATCTAAGATCTTGCGTTGGTATATGGTAACCTTGATACTCCAAGAACCTTGTAGTTACCATATAATTGAGTTCTTTGCTGTGTTGAAATATATGGGGATGCCGAATCTTTAAATCCTCGTGTGCCACCGCAAAGGGTCTTCATCTTCTGTTTCTATTATTTGAAGACGTTGATATATCCAACAAACCTTGTAGTCGTCATATCTTCAGTATTCCTGCTGTTTTGATTATATAAGAATGTTGAATGCTTTGCTGCTCTTATGCTACGGCTAAGGAATCCTATGGTTGACTAAACATCAAACGAGGTTAATGATTGTTGTTTAACCTCGTAAACCATCTTAACTCATGTCAAGGGAAATACCACATTAAGTTGAAAGGACCTATGCAAAACCAAGCAAGCAACCAAGAATCAATGCAAGAAAAGTTTCAAACTATCAAGGTGACCTAGAGAAGCAAAGAACAAGTGCAAATTCTTCACATCAAGACTAGTACAGGACAATATATCATGTCAGTGCAAGAGTACGACAATAAAGGATCTTACACAGAATTGAAAGTTTTACGATGTGATATTGTCATGTCGAGCATCCTGTCAAGGCTATCAACCTAAAGACTGGAATCTCCTGAAGCAGACTTTAGAATTTCTTAAGATGCCTGAAGATAATCACTATTTCGTAGAACCCAAGTTTTTAAGGGCATTGCCATTTTCCTTAGTCAATGACCCTCTTTTACGGATCGTTCCCTCATCGTTCTGTTATTCTACCTGTTAGAATCTCGGGACGAGATTCCTTTAAGGGGGAAGGATTGTAAAAGCCCGTTTTTCGGAAGAACAAAAACGCAAAAATGCGAACTTAAAAATTTTGAAAATAGACTTGGAAATCCCAACTCACATGAGCCATATGAGTTAAACTATGTTCACTAAAAATAGGGACTTGTTAAAACTTTACATATAGAACATGGTTGCTGATGTGGAATGGAACTTAAGGTGAAGAATCCTTAATTTCCAAGTATTCACATTTTCAATGAAAAATTAAAGGAGAAAATAAAACAAAATAGAGAGAAAGAAACAGGAATTATTCCAACCCTAAAATGGGACATCCAAAAATATTCAAATCTCAGGTCGTAAATTTTTCCATGACCTACCAATATTCCAATTAGACTCTCGGTAAAGTTTCAAAATTTTTGAAGCCCATTTCCCATTTATTGGACACGTACTGAGAGTTTAATCAACGTCGACTTCAAATTTAAACTTTGGGCTCAACCTTGTCCAAATCAACTCCAAATTTTTCCTGAGGTCACTTATGGTTCAAAAAGGTTAACCTCAAAGTTTCAGGATTTTTGAACCTAATCTACTATTTATTTCCTTGAGTCAAGTATCACCACTTGAATTCAAATTTAAATCTGAGTTCAAATTCAACTTGCTCAGTTTTGAAATCTGATTGCACCATAAAAATCTCCACATTTTATTTAGTCACTGGGCCAAATTTGACTATTTTTGAAGCATGCTTGCTAGCCCTATTGGAATTTTGGAAAGAAGAGGGAAGTGGGTCCCACAGATGGTCCCCACCAGTCAGGTCGGCAAGGCTTCCTCTCTCCTCCCCTGCCTCCACGCGACGGCATGCAGCGCCACCGCGATGAAATCCGTCCTTATCGTGCCCGCCCGACTCCCAGCCGGCCCTGCATCCTCGCCCGACCTCGCACCTCCTCCACGCTGCTCCTCGCGCCTTCATTCTCCCTCCCGACCCCGTCCGGCCACCGGCTCCCGCCGCCAGCGCCCGCCTCCGGTGCTGTCCCCGAGCTGCGCGCTCCCGTTGGCCCGCGCACGCCCCTCCATCTCCCGGCTCTGCACGCCGCCGGCCGTCCATGGCGCCGCATCCCCCAGGCCCGCGCACCTCCTCCACGACGTCGCGCTCGCCCCACGACGACGTCGTGCTCACCCCTGCTGCCTTCGGCCACAGCGCCTCCCTTGCCGCCGCCCTGCTCCCGTGCAGCACCTCAGCCGCACTTGCGAGCGCCATTCCAGCCGTGTGCCATGGCCATGGCCACTCCAAGCCGCCGCTCGCCGTGGTCCTTGCAGCTCGCTGCAGCACCTCGCCACGCCAAGCCGCGGCAACCGCGTTCCTCTTGTCAACGCCGTCCGCTGACTCTCTCTGCCGCTCTCCTGGTCGTCGGGCTGAGCTGCTCCGTTGTCGCGCTCTCCACCGAAGCCGCACGCCGCAGGCCCGCCTCCCTGCTGGCCACGCTTCGCCGGTGCCCCGCACCTGCCCGCCGGCTCGCTGCTTCCTGGTCGGTGCTCCACCTGTGCCTCGCCCCCGCTGCTCTTTCTCCCGGCTTGGTCGCCGTCCGCCAGGTCCGCGCGCATCCTCCGCGTTTGGCTGCCGCCTCGTCTTCCCGCCAGCGCCGCGCCTCCTCCTCGCTAGTTCTGTTCGCGCCGCTCCCGTCGGCTTGCCTCCCGACCATCGCGGGCGTCGCCCCAACACTTCCCCGCCGGTCCGCCCGCTCGCCTGACCACGCCGGCGCACCACCTTGCCCCGGCTCGCGTCCCTGCCCCTCCCTTCCTCCAGTGCTGCAGCGCCACGCCATGCCAGTCGCGCGCGCCACGGATGCACGTCGTCCCGCACCTTGCCGCGCTGCACCATCAACGGCGACGGATGCCCACCACTGCTCGTGTCTCCCCAGCACCAACGCACACCGCCCTGCTCCCTGTCCGTCCGCGACCGCGCCCGCGACGGCCGTCCACCCTCGACGCTGTCCAACACCTCAACCGGTGGTCGACGCCCGACATCGTCGCCCCGTTCCGCGCCATGGCTGCACCCAACCAGCGAAGCGAGTGACCTGTGAGATGTGTGAGATGCAAGAACACATTGATGACACAACGGCGACAACAATTGGCTCAAGGTTAGCTCTGATTTGTGCAAAGATTCATTGGATCAGTGACTGCAGCCTAGGTATTCGATGAAATGTTCACAAGGAAAGAACCAACTTCGTTGATGTTCAGAGCTGGTCTTGATGCAGGGGTATGGTGATGTGGCAACTCGACAAGCCCAAGTGCCAAGATACCCTTTGAATGTTGATGAAGTAACCAAATCAAGTACACACCCAAGATGTTCGACGAAATGACTACAAGGTGAGCCTTACCCTGAAATACCTTGCTTGACGTCACCGACGTCCGTTCGTGGTGATCGCTAAGGTTACTCATGTGTCGTCAAGTCGTACATCCATGTTACGCATTAATATCGTTCCTATAGGAGTCCCCAAGTCGACCTCCTTTGTCGTTTGTGTCACGTTGGCATGTCTGTGTGTGCTCGTGATGCTCCACCATGAGTCGCGTCGACGTCGTTAACCATATGACATCGTCGTGACGTTCCGAGCCATCATCGTGTCCTGGCATCGAGATGAAGGATGCCTGTAACGTACATGATGCTGAAACACAACCACGACACAACGGTCGACAGTCGTTTAGCCAAATTAGGGTTTGGTCAAGGCGAGACTCGTCGAGTCCTAGATGTAGCCTAGATGCTCGATGAAATGCCTTCTAGGTCAAACCGAGTGTATTGGTGACCACCGATGACCTAGGGTAGAATACTGCGAGAACGTTGCGACCGACGAGGAGAACTAGTCCAAGTTGAACCTTGGATAAGGATTTCTTAGTTGTGTCGAGGACGTTTCCTTTCTGTTCGCATAATTGCTTACCTAGGTGTACCTCTTCATCGACGGTCGATTCGTCGAGTCTTTTGTCGACGACTAAGTCGAGTCCCTAACTCTTCGACTCATGAGGTGGTGTTCGGGATTCTGCTCACCCTATTGACGAGTCCGGGTCGATGTGGACGTGGCTAATCCGATCTTCCCGTGATGGCAAAGCATGACCGTCACGATAAGGTCTCGCATCATGTTCGACTTCCAGGAGTTCACCGAGCTCATCTGGACAATCTTGCAAAGGACACTGCAATAGTGTCACGTAAGCACTTGAACGATGCTCGAGAAGCTTGCCGTAGAAACTACTTTACCTAAAGGTCATTTGAACGTTGTCTCGGTATTCACGTCAGGTTAACAAGGCTCGTTATGATGTCTTAAGTCCAAAGAATGTTGACCTCACTTCACTCCCAAGTGTCGCTAGGGTTTCATCCTGGTTCATCCTTATCAGGACCCTACGACAGCACTGCTCACTTAACTAGGTTTACTCCTTATGAGTTAAGTCAAGTTCATTGATCGATTGCTAAATCGCAACCTTCGTCTTGTACACCACTCATACTCAAGCTTTCGATGCCACCTTGACACTTAGGTCATCCTTACACTACCAGCCCAACACTTCCACACCATTCAACTGTATCGTCCTTGAGTGGCATAGCGTCGGGTGTTGAGTGCTAAGTTGCAATGTGTGCTTACATTGCACCTTTCAATTCACATCTCGATACTACTATGACCACGTGACTTCATCCTTTGTTCATTCACACAACAAAGGCATATCTGTCCTTCCTAGTCGAACTCCTCATTCTTAGAGTTTACACAACCCCGTGGAGTCTTTTCTTAAATTACTTAATTACTTAATTACTTATATGCATATCATGTCGATAGGAAACGTGATGGTAGGTGATCGACAAGAAACTTCGCTTGGAGGAGAAGGCCAAGTTGTTTCCACTAAGGTTCCATGACAGGTTCTTCGGAGGAAGATCAAGCCCTAACAATTGACATTTGTTCAGTCGCAAACTAAGGCAAGCCGCGGTTTGCATTTAAGTCGTTTATAAACTTTTGCTTTATCACTATGATGAGTAGTATATGAATTGTGCATTACGTTTAGGGTGAATGATACTCCACATGCATGACCAAAAATCCCAGGGTTTATTTGGCACGAGTTACAGTTTGACCTGTAGTAACTGCTTTGCTAATGCATAGGAAATCCGGTAGAAGTCGAGTAGTTGGAATCTACTCGCGAGAGATGTATCTCACAGGATTGGTTGAAAAGAAAAGCTTAATATAATGAAATTGAGACCGGGCAGGGAATGGATAGGAAGCGGCGAGAATTGAGTCTCGGTCGCATAGCCCTGCCTGTGTCGATTAAGGCCCGTCCGTATGCAGCCCCTTCGGACAAGCTTGAATTGTACTGGCAATATAATGGACATATGGAATCCAATAAACTGATGTAACTTGATAACTGGGATGTTGAGACCCATTAACTCACCATCGATAGGGGTGGGTTGAGGACAGTAAGGTGTAAATCGGTCGGCGGACACATGAGGTGTTCCGTGCGGAGACCTTCTGTTTGCGGAGGTGAGACGGGCTCAACATTCGAGTTTCTTGTGAAAGGTGGCCATATATGCCTAGTACTGAAGTGTTATGTAGGTACAGGTGTGCTCGCTGACACTTCCGAATGACGTATGTGTCGTGTTGTCCGGGTGTGTCCTGATTGCAATCACTGTCCCTCGCAGTAATAGAGTACCACTTGTTCACTGAGCGGTGACGTAGTAAATACTAAAGAAGTCAGAAAAGTCATATGGTATTGAATTATAATTACTTTGCAACCTTGTATGATTTAGAGATAGTATAACTAAAGATTTTCAATTTCCCCATACTTTAGCTGTAATAGCACTATGTGCTTTGGGCATGTCATATCATCGGTAAAGCGTTTCTTGTTTGATTGTGGAGCCCATGATGTGCCGTGCTCAGAGAATGTCATTTGCTACTTAAAACTTGATTATAAGGATCCACTTATAGGCGAGTCATTTATGCTATTCCTTACCTATGTTTAGTGTCCCCTTGCATATGTCTAGTGAGACGGTTAAGTCTTGCTGAGCCTTATGCTCACGTTTGCGCTTTAACGATTTTTGCAGGTATTAGTTTTATTTCTGCTGTTCAGGTTGTACATGAGACTTGAGGTGTCGAGATAAATCTCATGTGAGCCACGCCGCTGCTGTATGTTCTTCGTGTTGCTAGTGAGAATCGTCCTAGGGCATGGACGTCTTCTCTCCTGCTTAGTTAGGTGAGATTATGAGTATGTATTTTTCCGCTGCGTGTGTACTCCTATTGTACACTCTTTTGTAAACTCTTCTTATTATGAAATGAAAACTTTATATGTTTTGGTATCCTTTTCGTGTGTGTTGTTAGGTGCCGCATCGCACGGCACCACCCAATGAGATCCTCGGATGTGTGGACTCCGGTCCCCACACTCATCATCACTATCTAGTTCATCATCAATAGAGTAGGAATGCATGGAAGGTGTTTTGATGTTTACCTTGCATTTACCTTCCTTTGCCATGAGACAAGTGCCATTTCCCTTCTTTGCACCGAGTGTGGGGAAGAGTGTGGATTTCATGGGTGTGCTTTCTATGGCTATGCTAGCCATCTCTTTTTCATCGGATGATGAGGACTCATCGTTTGAGTCCCACTCCTTCCCAATTTGTGCTTGTTCGACTTGTTTCTTCTTCTTGAAGAGTTTCTTAGGTTGAGGCTTGGTTTCTTTAGTTTTCTTCTTGTTGTCCTAATACGGGCAATCGACTATAAAGTGGTTATACTCGCCACAATTATAGCACGCCCGCCTCATCTTTGGCTTCGTCCTTTCCTTGTACTTTCCTTCACTCGATTTTGTTCCTTGTCTCTTCTTCATTATTCTCTTGAACTTTTTCATGAAAAAAATCATATCCTCTTCATCTAGCTCACTACTCTCGTCATCACTGTCCTCCTCTAGTTGTGCTTCTCTTGCTTCTTTAGATAGAGGCTTGAGAGTAGATTTTAGGGCAACTCCTTTCTTCTTGGCCGAGGTGAGGTCGGCAATTTCTTTGACATGCTTGGCTTGTTTCTCCATCATTTCAAAGTTGATAATTTTACCAAGCAATTCATCCGGAGTCATCCTTTTGTAACCGGGGGTTTCTCTGATCATTGAGCATAGGAGGACATTGTGAGGCATAAACGCTCTAAGGATGAGCTTTACCAACTCGTGGTCATTCCACTTCTTGCTCCCATATGATCGAACCTTGTCGACAAGTGTCTTCAATCGATTGTACATATCCTGGGGTGACTCGTCTTCCTTAATTGCGAATCTTCCTAGTTCGCCTTTGATCATTTCAATTTTTGCCTCACGCACATGCCAGTCACCTTCATGTGCTGTTTGTAGTGTATCCCATATCTCCTTAGCAATTTCGAGTCCATCCACCTTGGTGAACTCGTCTCGATTGAGAAAGGAGGTGATTACGGCTGCGGCTTCAGCGTTTCTATGGAAGGCCTGCTCTTGACATGGGGTGAGCTCTTCGTCGTCATCCGGAATATCTATCCTTGTACATACAACATGCCATAAACTTGGGTTGAGGGAAATCAAATGCATCTTCATATTCTGCCTCCACATGGAGTAATCACTCCCATCGAAGTGTGGGTCTTTTCCAAGTGGGATAGATAAGTAGTGATTGTTATTGGAATTTAGACGATCATAATTAAAAGGATATCGGGAGTAGTCGGTGTGACTACTCCCCTTCTTCTTCTCTTCAACTTTCGCTTTCCCTTTGGAAAGTGCCTTCTTTCTAAGGAGCGCCTTTAGCTCCAGCGTCTCCTCATCGTCGTCCTCGAAGTCTTGAATGGCTCCGAGGTACTTTTCCAGTTTTTGGGTCTTGTCGTTGTTGACTTCATCTTGGTTGTTGATTTTGTGGACGTCCTTCATGTCCGACATGATCCCTTCGAGTGGTTAAACTCTTTCTTGAAGAACTCGCTCTGATACAATTGAATGTAGGCCTAGGGGGGGTGAATAGGCCTTTTGAATTTTTGTCGGATCCTGCAACACTCAACAACAAGTTCAGTACCAGAGAAATCGGACTAGTCCGATAAAGAGCGGACTAGTCCGGTGTTCACGGACTAAGTTGATCAAGATTAATCGATTAGGTTGATTCTTCAATGTGTGCAGCGGAAATATAGAATCAAACAATAGTTTAACAGTTGTGTATCGAATTGTATCACAATTAAGGCTTGTGTTCTACAATTTATTGCAAATTGAACAATGTGGATCAAACCCTAGAGTAAGTTCATCAATTTGAGTAATGAACACAAAAAGGACAAGACACACGATTTATCCCGTGGTTCGGCTACCACGAAGGAAACCTACATCCACGTTGAGGAGACCACAAAAGGACCGGGTCTTCTCCAATCCTACCCTCGTCGGATCGCCACGAAGGCCAACCCTCTTCCACTAATCACAAAGGGGTGAATAACCAAATTCAAGGGGCGCTCTCACACGTTGAGAGCTCCCTTAGATTACAAATCACAATGCCACCAAAAACACACTCAGAAATTACAATTGAAATGTAGGAGTGTGTTCGAGATTCAAACCAAGAGCTCAATGATGTGTGCCAAGTGTCTCTCCAATGATCTAGAAGTGATCCTCAAAGGATTGATCGATTTTTGCACAAAATTTCGTGGAGAGAAGTGGTTTTTGAGTCTCTTGGGAGGTGTGACGGCGCTAGGGTTCGAGAGGTTGTAAAAGTGGGCCGTGCACCTCTATTTATATGGGGTTTCTAAAAGTGACCGTTAGGGTTCAGAAAGATCGGACTAGTCTGTGGTGGTCACCGGACTAGTCTGGTGTGCTGTGTGTAGCAAACCCTAAGCGTCCCGAAATATCGTACTAGTCCGGTCGAAAACGGACTTGTCCGATTTCACTACTGGAAATCTTCAGACTAGTCCGATAGCCATCGGACTTGTCCGGACATGTGAAACCCTATGTGTGTTGGATGACAAGTCCGCACTTGGAGGACTTGTCCGATTTAGATCACTGGGAATATCGGACTAGTCTGTGTAAACATCGGACTTGTCCGAAGTGGATCAGAAGGAATATCGGACTAGTCCGGTTGACAACGGACTTGTCCGATTTTGTGTGACTAGTGAAGTGTGTTGAGGACTAGATGCACTTTCACATTTCTACAGAGATGGCTGGTGACACCAGAGCATGCAGTTCCATCACCCCCCAAGGGGCCTGCCGTTGACGTCCCAGCAGGTCAACGACAACAACAAGCCAGAAAAGTGATTACACTCTACTATCCAGCGTTTGCTACTGACAAAGTTAACTTGTGGTATTCTGTGCACTAGGGGCCCGCAGTCCATGACTTCACGACGATGGTGGGCGATGCCAGAGCACCCAGCTCAAGCACCTCCCAGGGGGCCGGCCGTCGACAACTTCACAGCGACGGATGCGGCGCCGGAGCAACCAGCTCCGACACCTCCCAGGGTGCCTTCCAATGACGACAACACTCAGGAAAAGCCCGGCGCTCCCAAAAGGGGCACGCCGAGACCAGTCACTCATGCTCCTCCACTTTGTTGGGGGCCAGTCGAAGACATCTTGCGTTCAACTGGCAGGCGTACCAAACAATCTGGCCACGCCTACCAAAGGGCCTCTGAGGGGGGTGCCATAGGTAGGACGTCATCTAGCGACAAATCGGCCGTGTCAACTGTGCAAGCGTTGGACCCTAAAAGGCAAATGACATCAACAAACGCTCTGCAATACCTTACACAAGAGAAGGAATTGGGGCAACAATTTGAAAGCACGCGACAAGCCAACAAGCAAAATAACATGAATCCAAATTCATAAACAGTTATTTACACAAGGAGGTCATCCCCAGATACAAAAAAGCATTGCGTCCAGGTGTCACCAGCCTCAACTCCACTGGATCAAAGAAGCCACCTCCTTGGCAAGGACTTGAACTTCATCCCTAGCCTCATCCACTCGCTCATAAAGGTGATCTTTCTCCACCAGATCTAGCGGGATCTTTGGGTACCAGCTTTGGAAGCATAACAGGATGTGGCATGCCACCAGCTCAGCCAACTCCTTTCCCTCGGCCTCCAGCCACCTTGGAAGGACGGTGTTCACTGAGCCAATGACGAACAAAAGGAGTCCAAGGCATGATGCAGCCAGGCCACCCCCTGAGATGGCTCCCTACGGGGCATGGGACCAAGGCTGAGGGGTTCTAGCATCACCCCGGCACGGGCTAGGAAGTCCCGGACCCCTTGGGCCTCGATCGTATGGGAGTCCTGGAGGCTCTCCACCTCTCTCCGCATAGTCTCCTCCCGATCAGCGAGCTCCTGAGAACGACGCTCTAGATCATCCTCCCGACGCTTGATAGCGAGCTCCGAGTCCTACAAAGCTTGACACTTCTTCTCCAGGCCTCGAGAGACCTCTTCCTCCTTTGCCGCCAAGTCGCGCTCAACGTCAGCGCCGACAACTTTGCGGCGGACCAACTCCAACCGCTGATCCTCACATAGCCTCAGGCGGGCATAAGCGGCAGCATGGGACTTCAGGGCCTCCACCTCGAGCTGCTTATTCTTGGCGTCGACCAGCTTCACCAAACATCGCTCCTCTGCAAGATGATCCCACTCCCAGGCGAAAGTAGCCTGTGTCTGGCGCAAGATAAACTAGGTCATGGCAACAGCATCAGCAAGAGGTATCGGCATGATAGTTGCCACAGATGACTGCCCCTCCACCTCTTCTGCCGATGCCGTAGACAACACCAGCACTTGTGTGCCAGTTGGTGCCCCGGCTAGATCTCCTAGAACTGCCTCGCCGCTGCTCGACATTAAAGTCCCCTCCCCTGCCAAGGCATTATCGGTCGCTAGCGGCAAGTGGCTGACTTGTCCGCCAATAATGTCAAGCGCTGACACTGCTTCAATGATGGGAGGGCACCTCCACGTCGGGCACCTCGTCGCTGGGCACCTCCACGCCGGGCACCTCCTTGCCGGGCACCTCTACAGAGGGCACCTCCATGCCTGGCACCACCTCGTTGGGCACCTCCTCTCCTGATAATGCCTCGTCGGTCACCTCCTCCCCTGGCACTTCCATGCTTGACGCCACTACAGCACCACCTGCCTTGTCAGACGAGGGTGTAGAGTCATCAACGACACCTAAGGTCAAAGCACCATCGAGCGAATGATGTGGCACGACAGATCCCATTCCAGCTACGGGAAGGGCATGGGCTATCAAGCCCACCCCTGGAAGCACCAAGGGCACCAAGTCGGCTGACGACGCCCTGGAAAGCAAGGATAAAACTTTGTCAGAAGAAAAAAAGGAAAGAAGGGAAAAAACAGAGGAAGAAGTTGTGTCTCAATGGCGGGTCGGACCACTCTAGTGACCATGTCCCTCCACCCCGAATGATAGATCGAGGTCGCCGGGGCCTGTCAACAAGGTCGATGCCGTCGTCTCCCGCTCTGACTCTTCATCGACCCTCGTAGCACGGTCCCCTGCGCAGACCCCTCCACGCCTCCTACAGAACCAGAACCATCGCTGGAATTGGAAACTAAGTCTATGACGGGAGCTTCAGCCGACCCGACCCCATCAAAATGAGAAATTGGGGTATCATCCCCGACGTCAACTTATGCTTCTTCAACACAAGAATAGCCGAATCCATGGCCAAACGATGGGAACGTCTTCCTGGCGACGGAACTGGCGCCGACAGGCTGCCCCCCAGCCCAACGAAATATGTTGGGAGCCCTACCTCCGCCCTTTCTGACGAGCGGCAGGAAGACTCCGACCTCTATTGCAACATGGTGCGGCACCGCGCCAAATCTGCTAAAACCCCAGACGACCCCTCAGGGTGTAGGCGAATAATGCCGAACACATTGACCGCTAGCATCGAGCTCAGCAGTATGTCCGTCACGCAGGGGGTCATGAAGAGCGGCTGGCAGTCCACCGAGATGGATACATGCTCATCATCGATCGTGTCATAAGTCACCGCCTTCAACAAGCCCTCCAATGTCTCCGGGGTAAGGTCGTCCAGAGCCAGCCGACATCGATCATCAGTACCGGTGTAATGCCAGGTCTCATACCATCAATTCTATTGAGGGGCGGTATGGCGGTGTAAGGAGTCAGCCAGCACCATCAGGGAGCTAAGGCCTTTGCTTGCCAGTAGTTGGATCCTCCTCAATACCGGTGTATACTCCTTTGGCAACCCCTGGTATGCTTCCCAAGCGGTGGGATCAGAAGTTGGACCAGTAGAAGGCATCTTCATTTCTGGATGGGCCTCTACCCGCACGATCGCCCAATCTTCCCTCAAGGTCTTCCACTTGCCCTCTTTGAGCGAAGAGCCGTAGGTCGGGAGGTCTTGTCCCGATGCCGAATGTAGTAAGCACCCACCTGGATTGTCTCGCTCTTCTCGGTGGTCTTCATCACAAAGAAGAACAAGAACATCTCCACCTTGGGATTGCAGCCCACAAACGCCTCACATAAGTGGACGAACACCGCGATCACAATGTTGGAGTTTGGCGATAGGTGGTGAAGCTGCAACCCATACTCCTCGAGCCCCACGAGGAAGAACCTCGACAGTGGAAGGCCCAAGCCCCACAGACACGTAGGTGACAAAGAGAACGGTCTTGTCTTCGTACAAATCTTCCAGAGTGGGAGATCCGTAGCGGATCATCCACACACACTCCGCCGCCGACAAGCCAAGCAGCCACCGCATCAACAACAGGTCGTCGATCGACTGAAGGTGGGATGAAGGCAGAGGGGAGGCCATTGGAGCAAATAAAGGATAGAGCTTTGGCTACGTTATGAGGGCTCAGGCATTCGAGGAAGAAGATGGAAACTTAAGTTGCGGGATGTATGTAAGGAAGGAACCGATCCCTCTAAAGGTTTCCTTTTTATCACCGCTGTGATGCCTGAGTACCTCGAACAGAGGATCGGCCCACACCACTTAAGCACACGGCATTGATGACAATGGGTCCTATGCCCCCTGATAGAAGCACAGAGCCAGGCGGTCAGCCACCCAGAAAGATAGCTGAAGTGGCTCCCATAAAGGCAGAGCGAATGAAAGTTTTATAGCCAAATCGAGAACCGTCGTGGTCAAAGGCATCGCAGAAGGCAAAGATATGACAACAAGCAAAGATCCCGTTGCCACAACCTCTAAACCTGAGATAGATGCATGGCGATGTTGGCAGATGCACTCACCGCTTCAGCTTCCCAAGACAGAATTCAAAGCATAGTGCAGGAAGACATGGAAAGGGCTCCACCTTTGGGCTCTGCACCACGCCCCAATGTGGACCCAGAGGCCACTGTCGATACCCTGTAGACTGGGTACCCTCGCACACAGGATGAAGACAACGAGGCAAGTCCGAAGCCGCCACGTGTCCTATAGGCGTCAAGGCCTTTGCCTCCCTTAAGATCGAGCTGCGGCGCTGCCACGTAAGCCTTGAAGATGGGACTTAACCCCTTCAGTGTGACGGGCTCCCGAGACGCCATGTGTAGGGACGGGACCTCGCCCAACCTTCGGGGAGCACCCCCAAAATAGCCACATGGCTTGGAGCACAGGGACCAGCACCCCCCAAGGGAAAGGGCTTGGGTCTGCCACGCCCCCTGACCAGCCCTGAACTTCCACGTGTCACAGAGAACCAGGTGTGACCTCCCCAGCGAAGATCAGCCCCAATGCTGCCATGTGTCCCGCGGCTCGCCTCGGACGGTAAGATACGAAGGCAAAGGACGGAGCGCCCTGCTCAAGTCAAGCATTGAAGACGCACACCCAGCTCTGGCGCACAACGTGGAACACGCCACGAGTAAGAGACCGCTATGACTAATCACGTCACAGTGAAGGCACCGCAGGTCTATCCTCCTTGGCCAAGTGGGAAGCTTGCTGCAACAATATAGGTCGACGGGACACCATCTGCCACCGTCAGCAGGGGCGTGTGGGCTATTGACAAGAGAGGAGGCAAGGCGGCGAGACATTTGACACCAGGATCAGGCAAGCTTACGGAAGAAGACTTAGACCTTTAGGATAAGATTGCCCCGGGACCACCTATCGGGCCCTAGGACCCCACTTGTAAGGCATCCGACCTTGTCTATAAAAGGCCCAGACCGCCACCGATGCAAGCGGAACCCCACATCGAACAACACACACACATACTAGCAATACCATCCACCGTGGAGTTGGGTGTTATGCTCCTTGCGGCCCGAACCACGTAAAAACCACTGTCTCATATTTCCATCCACTAGTACACTTCATTGAGGCCTAAGCCCAGCCAAACAAAGAACCTCTATGGGTTGCTCCTTAGCAAATTCAGGGGAAGTGTCGCTCTAACACTTTGACAACTTCGGACTAGTCTGTACACACAACCAGACAAGTCTTGTCTATCAAGTATTTGACTATTTGATTAAGTGTGTAGAAAGTTTTCAAAAGCCTATTCACCCACCTTCCCCTTTTGGACACATTCAAGATCCTAGCTGTGGTGACATCGACAGCTGTCGCGACTCCTGGGATGATGTCTGAAGCTTCTGCCTGACCGACGACGGTGGGTTTTGACTCCGGCCGTCCTAGGAAGAAATTTTGTGACGACTAGAGTGGCGGCGTCCCTAGGTAATGATCAACACTTGACCTTGCTTTTTTTTGCTTTTCCTTGAAGTCTCTATTTCTCGGGTTCCAGAGTATTCGAGAGAAGGAGCTACTACTCCAGCACCTGCCAGCGCCACGGCCAAAGACACCGCATCGACCGGAGCCCCCCACTGTTTATACGGCTTCTCCCATGCTTGTGGCCGACGACACGATAGTGACAGCGCCAACTGACATCGAGATGACCTCGGCGCCAACAGCAGAAGAAGTCGTGGTTGCACTGCACAACAAAGAAAAAACACCAGAGCAATCTTCAGCTGCTCCGGAGCTAGCATCGGAGGTACCGGCATTAGTGCTGGAGATTTTGAAAGCTGCGGTTGAAGTCCCGACACCAGCTCCGGAGGTAACGGCGCCGTTGGCTGATGTCGCTATGCCAGAGGTGGCCATGCCTGAGCGTGTACATGAAGATCCAGCTGCATAACCTTATACGTCTGCGCTAGAGGTCGATGAGCTCTCGAATCTGATAGGAGGATGAGTCCCGATCTTCCGAGAGGTATGGTAAACTTGATTGGGTGGAGATCTCAATGTTGATGATCCAAGGCTCTGAGCGAATGAAACCCCACAATCACTACAACACTGCACCGTTGGTTATCACCTGTGTAACATGAATGAGCTTGCCACAACGGCTTATCCCTGCAAGCGCAATCAAGAACAGAAGCAAAAATAAAGAAGTTATAATCAAAACTGAATTGATCACGAAGTGGGGTCTCACAATCAATGATCGGTGACACTGTTCAATGACAGATTGTATCTAAGCAAAAGCCAACCCTAATGTGGTGATGGCTTCTGTATAAATAGGAGTTAGGGGCGTCCAAGACCCCTGGACGCAACCCTAATGGGCTTCCACACGATACAATGGCCAGCAGCCCAAGGGCAGTGATGCAGCACCAGACAGATTCTGTTTGTCCACTTGTTTCGCCGATTCCCGTCAACTCAGAAGGAATTTTGAGGTGGGGCTGGTTCCATTGGAAGCTTTATAAATCATGGTTCCAATCATATATCGAACATCCAAATCCGACTCTGTATGTGTTTGGGACATCAATTTTTGTGAAGGCAGCTCCTGGATCCTAGGTGCAGTCGAAGTCGAGTTGGGTTTGGACTCCTCCTTGGTTTGCACGTCCTATCTCCTCCTCCTTTACTCCTTGGACTCATCCAAGCCTTTGCTAGGCCTCTCCATTGTTCCTAATCTATAAAGCATGCATGGAAAAAAGCATAAGTGCTGAAAAACAATTGACAAGGTTAGAACGTACCTAGAGATCCAATTGTCGCGCACATGTTCTAGTGATCGGTCCTTGCATTGTATGCAAAGGAGAGATGTCCTCATCATCCTCCCCCTCTAGAATTGGAGTCATCCTCGACTCAAGCTCATCGTCCTCACCTAATTATGGCTTCAAATCTGAAATGTTAAATGTGGGACTAACCCCAAACTCTGGAGGCAACTCAAGTTTATATGAATTGTCATTTATAATCTAAAGTATCTTAAAAGGTCCAGCAGCATGTGGCATGAGTTTGGACTTTCTCAAATCCGAGAACCTATTTTTTCTCAAATGAACCCACAACAAATCACCGGGTTCCAATTTTACCTTCTTCCTACCTTTACTAGCAGCAATGTGATACTTTTCATTCATTTTTTCAATTTGTGACTTAGTAGTTTCATGCAACTTAAGAATAAATTCAGAATGTTGTGTAGCATCTAAGTTCACAATTTCAATATGTGGTAAGGTAGCAAATCAATTGGAGCACGAGGATTGAAACCATAGACTACCATAATTGGACTTAACTTGGTTGTGGAGTGAATAGACCTGTTATAAGCAAACTTAATATGTGGCAAACACTCCTCCCACCACCTCAAATTATCTTTTAAAACATCCCGCAACATAGTAGATAAGGTACGGTTAACTACCTCCGTTTGCCCATCAGTTTCTTGATGACAAGTAGTAGAAAACAACAACTTTGTCCCCAATTTATAGCATAAAGTTCTCATAAAGTAGCTCAAAAACCTAGCATCCCTATCAGAAACAATAGTATTGGGAACACCATGCAAAAGCACAACCTCATTATAGAACGAATCAGCAACATGTGAAGCATTAATTGTCTTGTGGCATGGTAGAAAATGAGCCATTTGAGAGAAAAGATCAACAACCACAAATACACTATCCCACCTCTTTGTCATAGGCAGTCCTAAAACAAAGTGCATAGAAATATCCTCCTAAGGTACACTAGGAAGAGGAAGAGGCATATAAAGACCGTGTGGGTTAAGTTGAGACTTAGTTTTTTTTTTGCATGTCGTGCAACGTGAAATGTAGCGCTCCACATCACGCCTCATTCATGGCCAAAAGAAGTGAGCGGCCAGAAAATCCTCTATTTTTTAACACCAAAATGTCCCTTCAAACCACCTCTATGTGCTTCCTGCAACAACAAAAGACGAACGGAGCTAGCTGGAACACATAGCTTGTTAGCACGGTAGAGAAGGCCTTCATGCAGCAGGAATTTTTGGCATGTTCTTCCCTCTCTACAATTTTCAGAAGCATCTTTGAAGTCCAAATCAGTAGCATATAACCTCTTTATGGTTTCAAAACCAAAGATTTTATGGGAATGTTGGGACAACAAGGTATAATGTTTAGATAAAGCATCAGCAATCACATTATCTTTCCCTTTCTTATGTTTAATGATGTAAGGAAATGACTTTATGAACTCAATCCATTTAGTACGACATTAGTTCAGATTAGCTTGTCCTTTAAGATACTTCAAAGACTCATGATCTGAATGTATGACAAATTCTTTAGACCATAGGTAATGTTGACAAGTTTACAAGACACACACTAAAGCATAAAGTTCTTTGTCATATGTAGAATAATTCATCGAAGGCCCATGCAGTTTTTAACTAAAGAAAGCAACAGGTTTACCTGCTTGAATTAGCACTCCTCCAATGCCAATGCCGCTCGCACCACATTCAAGCTCGAAGGTCTTCTCAAAATCAGAATGTTGTACTAATGGTGCTTGTGTGAGCTTTGACTTGATAGCATCAAAAGCTTGTTGTTGTGCTGGTCCCCATCGAAAAAACACTCCATGCTTTGTCAACTCGTGGAGAGGTGCTGCAATGGTGCTGAAATCCCGCATGAAACGCCGGTAGAAACCTACAAGACCAAGAAAACTCCGAAGCTTTGTGACCGTAGTCGGAAGTGGCCAGCTCGTGATGGCAACAATCATTGCCTCGTCCACCTCAATGCCCCGTGAAGTAACAACATAACAAAGAAACGACACACGATCGGTGCAAAAAGGTGCACTTCTCAAGGTTAACAAATAAACGTGCATCGCGCAAGACATTAATAACAGCACACAAATGTTCAAGATGTTCATCATATGACTTGCTGTAAATAAGGATATCATCAAAGTAAATCACCACAAATTTACCAATGAAAGCACGCAAAACCTTGTTCATCAATCTCATAAAAGTGCTAGGCGCATTAGTTAAACCAAATGGCATGACTAACCATTCATCAAGTCCGAATTCAATTTAAAGGCAATTTTCCATTCATCACCTAAGCCATACGAATCTGATGATACCCGCTACGCAAATCAATCTTGGAGAAAATAACAGAACCACTCAACTCATCAAGCATGTCATCCAATCTAGGAATAGGATAGTGATAACGAATTGTAATGTTATTGATGGCTCTACAATCGACACACACGTGCCAAATGCCATCTTTTTGGGAACCAAAAGAACAAGAACAGAACAATGACTAAGGCTCTCACGAATGTACCCGCAGTCTAGAAGATCTTGGACTTGTCGCTGAATTTCCTTAGTCTCGTCGGGGTTGGTCCTGTAGGCGGCACGGTTTGGCAAGCTCGCCCCTGGAATCAAATCAATCTTGTGCTCAATGCCTCGCACATGTGGTAATCTAGGGTGTATCTCTGATGGAAAACCATCCATATATTGATGGAAAAGGTTAGCAACAGTAGGTGGCAAAAACAGTGGATGTATCCTCAATGGAATATAAAGCATGCTTGCAAACTAAAGCATAGCAAGTTCCATTAGAAGCATATAAGTCATCAAGATCAGATTTAGTTGCAAGCAAAATGGGATTTTAACCTTAATAGGTTGCTGAATTTCAGAATTGAAAACACCCTTTTGCTTAGAATTATTCTTTTTCTCATGCTCAAATTGCAAAATTTCAGTGGGAATCATAGAAAGCAACACAATTTTCTTGACCTTATGCATGAGAGTACAGTTATTAGATCAACCATGGTAAATAGCATCAGTATCAAACTCTCTAGGATGTCCCAACAAAAGAGAGCAAGCATCCATAGGTACCACATCAAAATCTGCAAAATCATGGTAAGAACCAATAGAAAAATGTATCCTTGCTGTTTGTGTTACCTTTACCTTACCACTGTTGTTAAACCATTGAATGTGATAAGGGTGGGGATGCTCCCGTGTGGTCAAGCCAAGATTTTTGACCACCTCAACATTCACCAAATTGTGGCAGCTACAACCATCAATGATGGTACCTACACGGCAGTCCTTGATGACGAGAAACATGTTGAAAATGTTGTGACGTTGGCGGTTGTCGTCCTCTCGAACCGTGGCACTCAAAGCTCGCTGCACAATCAAAGTCCTATAGTTGTTGGTCGTAGATGTACCAACAACCTCCTCAGCACCATCATTAGAATCTGAAATGTTTGTTGCAATAATATTTTCATCTTCAATATTAGAAGCACTAACATACCCACCATCAGCAGTGGCAATAATCTCCCGTTTGCTGGGGCAATCTTGTTGCATATGGCCAGGTCCCTTGTAGCGGTGGCACATGATGTCGGATGTGCGACTTGTCGAAGTCTTGGGTCCAACAGCCTTTGCTGCAACACCTGGAGGCATCTGAGACTTACTATTATCTTGTCCCCGTGATGTAGAAGGTGCGGTGTTGCATACAACACCAATGGAGGGTGGTGTAGAAGCACGTACGCTCAAGGAGGGTGCTGCTTAATTTGGATGGCACCGGCAGCTGTCGTGGTGTGAAGGTGTTGTTACGCTGCTACTGTTGGTGACCCTGCACTTCTTTTTTGCTAACATAGCAAGTTGAAATAAACATTTAATAGAATGATATTCCTTGTAATCAACTATGTTCTGGATCTCATGCTGCAAACCCCCATATAATCTAACATTTTGGTTTCCCTGATCTTCATCTACCCCACAACGAAGCATACCTTTCTACAACTCTTGGTAGTACTTTTGGACAGTCATGTCAACCTGATCAAAGCATTGCAATTTCTTAAGAAGATCATGTCTATATGAAGGAGGAACAAACCTAGCGCACATCTCTTATTTTAACGCAGCCCATGTATGTGGCGCATTACGTGTATTGACAAGTTCATTTCACCAAATGATAGCAAAATCATGAAACTCACTAGTGGCTTGTCTAGCTCTATGTCGCTCAGGAACAAGATGAGAGCTAAATTTTTGTTCTACCATCATCTCCCATCCAAGTAAGTCTCAGCATCATAAGATCCATAAAATGGTGGAATAGAAAACTTAATCTTAGTGTAAGGATCATTATCTTGTTCAGGAGCATGAGGATGAGGTCTACCTCCCATACCTTGACAATTTCGTCGAGGGCGATGGTGCTGCTGTGCATCAACCTCGTCATTATTGAAGTCATCCTCTGTGTTGTAGTGAGCGTGTGCGTCAGCATCAAGGATGATAGAGGGTGTAGCCTGTTGGGGAAGACGAGTCTCCAACTCGTCCAACCGTGTGGTCAGACCAACAACACTTGTATGATGCCTCTGAAAGGTGGTTGTTGTAGTGGCATTGTAATTGTTGAAAGCTTCGGTCATCGCCCGCATCATGTCCCTTAGTTTCATATGGTACACACACTCGTCATCATCCAGAGGTGTAGAATCAGAGGTCTTATCCATAGGCTTTTTTCCTGTCATTGTTAGTACAAACATAAAATGAAGACAAAAAGATTGTGAAGAACCCAATTACTACGCTCTCTGAAGTGGAAGTGGAAGATCGACCAGTAAGATGCGTCCTACCCCGCTCTTACAAGTTTCTTACCAGCACTGCACATGGCCAACAGTGACCAGTGTAAAATCAAGCAGAGTGCGGGTGTGATTGCTGAGATAACCTGTTCTGCTCAAGATAAGGTGGAGCTTGGGAAGGCTCAAATGTAGTATATGTATGTGGCACACAAGTTAGTAATAGATAGAAATGCTGAATAAGTGTCCAAAAAATATCACCTAGCTGCTGGCCTAAAATGTATTAGAACAATTGTGGCATGATGTAAGGAACAAGGATGAAAGATGATGAACAACAAGGACAATATCAGCAAGTATCCAGCATTCACACAGAAAACAACACAAGTAGAAAACCCCATGAGCCTCCTATTTTTGTCTTTTAGCACTAGTAGAAATCAAAATCTTTTTTCTCTTTATTTTTTATATCTTTTTCTCAACAAGGGGCACAAGAATAGAAACAGCACCAAGTATTAGCTCAAACCGATGAAAGATGTGATCGATACAAATTCAGGAGCGTTTGGAAAAACTGGTGCTGGAACTTCGGAATCGAAATGAGGGCCTTCTTAATTTTTTTTATTTGTTTGAAAAAGTCGTGACCTTTCCGGAAAAAGGAATGCGCCTCAATCGGAGTTCCGAGCGAAAAGTTATGCCCGTTTTAAGGAGGATACCACAAATTAGGTTTTGGTGGTGGTGGAAACTGAAACAAAAAAATCGGTGGATGGATTTTTTTTCTTGTAGATTGGTTTTTTTTGTGGATGGCAGCGGACGGTAGAAAAAAAACTGAACCAAAACAAATCTAAACCAGGAACCAGACTCAACCTAGGACATGAACTCAGAACTACGGACTCCAAAACTAAATTGTGCAAAAGGTTGAGCGACGGCTGTAGGTCAGGGAAAGTAAAATTTTTTGTGGCTTTTTGTGGACTATAGGACTGAAACAAAAAGAATCAAAAGGAACACAAGTATACCTCACGGTCAACCTGGAAGTCTGATACCACTTGATAGGAGGATGAGTCCCGATCTTCCGAGAGGTATGGTAAACTTCATTAGGTGGTGTTCTCGATGTTGATGATCTAAGGCTTTGACCAAACGGAACCCCAGAGTCACTACACCACTGACTCATTGGTTATCACCAGTGTCACATGAATTACCTGACCACGAAGGCTTATCCCTACAGGCACAATCATGAACACAAGCAAGAACAGAGAAGTTGCAATCAAAACTGAATTGATCACGAAGTGGGGTCTCACAACCGATGATAGGTGACACTGTTCAATGACAGATTATATCTAAGCTAAACCCAACTCTAATATGGTGAAGGCTGCTGTATAAATAGGTGTTAGGGGCATGCAAGATCCCTGGACTAAACCCTAATGGGCTTCCACACGATACACGGGCTAGCAGCCCAAAGACGGTGATGCAGCACTGAATAGATTCTGGATGCTCACTTGTTTTGCCAATTCCCATCAACTCAGAAGAAATTTTGAGGTGGGACCAGTTCCATTAGAAGTTTTATGAAATCCTGGTTTCAACCATATATAGAACGTCCAAATCCGACTCCGTATGTGTCCGGGACGTCAATTTTGGTGAAGGCAGCTCTCGGACCGCAAGGTGCAGTCAAAGTCGAGTTGGGCTTGGACTCCTCCTTGGTTTGCACGTCCTATCTCCTCCTCCTTGACTCCTTGGACACCTTCAAGCCTTTTCTGGTCCTCTCCATTGTTCCTAATCAATAAAACATGCATGGAATCAAGCGTAAGTTCTAAAAAACAATTGACAAGGTTAGAACATACTTGGAGATCTAATTTTGTGAGTGATCGGTCCTTGCATTGTATGCAAAGAAGAGATGTCCTCAACAGGAACTCAACACTGTAGATGTTGAGTTGTTGGAGTCCATGCTTGTGCCACGGGCCCCGACAAACATTCCGGAAGACTCGAGGGAAGTGGACAACGCCTTCTCAAGCCTCCACCAAGTTCAGCTCGCCTTCGACTACGAGCGCAAGGCCCTGGAGGATGAGTGTGACACTCTAAGGCATTGTGGCAAGCTACTCTACTTCAAAACAAAGTTGAGGCAGTCTCGGCTCACCGACCTAAGGGATTTGCTGGAGGCCGAGAAATCTCGGCAAACACGTTTGAACAACGCGCTGGACGAAAGAGAGGCTACAATAAAATCCCTCGATGACAAGACTCGGGAGATCTACGAGCATGCGAAGAAAGTCAATGAATTTGCAGAAGATCACTCGGAGAGTCTAAACACTTTGAGGGAACACCTCATCAAGCATCGAGATGCATTACAAAATAAGGAGGACGAGCTCCAGATGAGAGATGTTGAGATCTCTCAGAAGTTAGAGCGTGGTGAGAAGGACTTGGCTGACCACAGTTGCAAAATTCTAGTCCTGCTGCGATAGAGAAAAGAACCAAGTATGGCTGGCAGGAGAATCAAGGTGAAGGCTAAGGAGAGGGACCTTGCAGAGAAGAGGGATCACTTGAGCCTTCAGGAGAAGCAAATCGCTAACGAAAAGAGGTAGCTGGCTGAACAAATTTAGCGACATGCTAAAGAGGTCGAGCGGTTCTCGAATGAGGGCTCCAAAGAGCTATCATCCAAAATAATGTCACTAAAAGCACTCAATGGTATGAGGGAAATAGAGTCCCAGCAGGTCTGGGACTTCCTTGGGCGAGCGGAAGATGCTCTGATGCCACTGGGGTTCAGTTTGGTCCAACCGGTTGACCCGAAGCCAGAGATGGACGAGGTTTTTGGTGGCACTCAACTCTGCTGGAGCTAAGACGAATGCGCTAGAAGATGTGATCAGTGACCAACGCAAGACCAAGGGAACATCCTTGGCGAAGAATGTCGCATAATATGTGCTGACATGCTTCTGAAGCTGTGATCCCTATATGTCTCTAGCTTTGGTGATTGAAGGACCCATCGCCGAGAAGGAAGAAGATGTCAAGGTAAGCGTCCAAGAAGCCACACAAAAGGTTGCTTGGTACTTCAAATAGAACTCCAGAAGCTGGAATCCTACCCTGTCGTACCTTCAGCATATAAATATCCAAATTTTGAATGAATGAAATCCTTTTGAATTCCATTTTTGCCTTCAATGTTTCATTGCATTTATCTTGTTTGCCCCTTGGTAGATGCACTCAACTGATTGAGGACATCCACCATAAGGAATTTGGCAATGTCTTGAATTTTTCACAGGTTCAAACTTGTAGCTACAGTGAAAGCTCCAATGTCTGAGTCCTGCATACGAAATCTGTAAGGACCCTTCACCATGTTCTTGACATTAACGGCGGGCCCCCTGGGAGTTGTCGAAGCTAGGTGATCTGATAGCACCCACCATGGTCGACATTTATTCTTTTGTACTACACAAGAGAGACAGGAAAAGCAGTAAAATTCATTGTCTTATCTATAGTTTATTTTTCGCTTATTATCCTTCTATGAACTTTAGATCCTAATAAACTCATTGTGACAAGATAAGTATAGTGATTAAACTTCCATAGGTTCGTGTGCTTTCTAGAATGCCTTACTGAGACCCACCATAATAGGTAGAGTGGCGTACTTAGGTATCCCATCCTCTGTTCCCAAGCGAACGCATTCGGGGCGGGAAACATTGGTAACTCAGAAGGGACCCTCCCAGCTCGGGGAAAGTTTGTTCATCCCTTCTCGAGTGAGTATTCACTGCAGCACCAGATCGCCTTCTTCCAACCGTCGATTGCGCACATGCCTTTGATGATAGCGCTAGAGAACCTGGCGGTATCGCGCGTTTGTGATAGCTGATTGGCACCTTGCCTCGTTTACGAGGTCTACGTCATCACGCCAGAGCTAGTCCTGCGTGGCTTCGTCGTAGGATGAAACTCAGAGAGACACCATGGCAATTTCCGTAGGAATGATAGCTTCAACTCTCTACACCATGAAGAAGGGTGTTTTTCCTGTTGCCCGGTTGGGTGATGTCCGGCTCGCCCACAATGCAGATGGAAGCTCTTCTATCTAGTTGGCACCATGCTTCTTCAAGTGCTCATAAGTGCGCATCTTGAGTCCCTTGATAATTTTTGCGTTTCCTCTCTCACCTTGTCCATTGCTTGCCAGATGAGCTACTGATGTGTAGCTGATAGTTATGTCAAAGTCTTCACAATATTCTTGGAACACTAGACTCGTGAATTGGGTTCCATTATCATAGATGAATCTGTTTGGAACTTCAAATCTGCAGACAGTGGTCTTCAAGAACTTGATGGCAGATTGGTTGTTGATTGTGACAACTGGAGTTGCTTCCAGCCACTTTGTGAACTTGTCGATGGTGACATATAAGAACCGGTACCCTCCGACGGCTTTTGGGAAAGGTCCCAAAATATCCACCCCCACACAACAAATGGCCATGAGGGAGGAATCATTCGCAGTGATTGCGTCGGTGTATGAATCTGCTTTGCATGGAACTGGCACGCTTTGCATCTCTTGACCAGCTCGACTGCATCCTGGAGAGTTGTAGGCGAGTAAAAACCATGCCTAAAGGCCTTACCGACCTGCATGCGGGATGATGCGTGATTCCCACACTAGCCTCCATGGATTTTTGCGAGAAGTTTGCAGCCCTCGTCCTTAGAAATGCACAACATTAGAATGCCATTAGCACCACGTTGATAGAGATCCCCTTCTACCAATGTGTATCTTTTAGCCAATTTGACAATTCGCTCAGCGGACACACCACCTTTACAAAGGATGTTGTCTTTCAAGTAGTCTTGAACCTCTAAGATCCTTACATCAGGACTGGCTTGAGCTTCTGGATCTTATGTGCTTGGTTGCTCGGAGCTTCCTATAGCACCTACGATCCTAGTTGGACGCCATGGTAACAGGGCCACCAGGACTGCCAGCTTCGGGGTGCTGGTCTTGCCAGGCTGAGCGGTAGATGTTGGCAATCTCCTGACAAAAACTCCATCGGGTACTGGAGCCCCGGTTGAAGTATTCGTCGAGAGGTCGTCAGCTTCAGCGTTGTCGAGACACTGTACATGGTAGAGGTCCAAGACCAGAAAATATTTCTACAACTTCTGGGCTTTAAGCTGAGGGTTATAGCAACTAAATTGACATTTGACTTGTTTGATGATGAGTTGCAAATCTCCCTTCACCAACAGCTGCCAAACACTGACTGATAGCACCGTCTTGAGTCTGAAGATGAGAGCTTGATATTCTACCATGGTATTCATTGCCTCGAAGTCAAGGCGTACCATGTACTTTACCTTCTCCCCGGTTTGAGCAAGGAGAAGTTTTCTAGATCCGTCTCCCTGCTTCTACATGGAGCCATCGAAGTAGAGAGTCCAGGTAGGTTCAGTGAAGACAAGGACCTTAGGTTCAGGATTCTGCTCGCTGAGGCCCCCCACACTTGATGGAGAAAGTGTCCACCATGCCACGAAGTTAGCCAGCGCCTATCTCTTAATTGCATGTCAAGGCAGGAATTCGAGATTGAACTCTACTAGCTCTGCAGCCAATTTGGCGATATTTCCCTTTGAGTTGGGGTTATGCAAAATAGCACGAAGTGGATAAGATGATATCACTGATATCTTGTGGGCTTTTAAGCAATGACATAGCTTCCTTGAGGCAATAAAAACTGCGTACAACAGCTTATGCAACGCAATGTATTGAGTCTTGGCATCATGAAGTACATCACTGATGAAGTGTATTAGTCGGTGGACAGTTTGGACCTTCCCAGAGGGGTTCAAAGATTCTTTTTCATCAATCCAGACCCTCCCAGAGGGGCCAGAATCTTCTTCTTGAGTGGTAAATACTCTCTCAGATGAGAGATGTTGATCCACAGGCATCTTTCCTTTAGGATCCACGCCTGGGGGCTGGGACCTTGACTCACCCTCAGTTAACTCTGGACCTTCCCGGAGGGGTTTGAGCTCCTAAGTTGAAGATATCTCTAGTCTTTCTGTAACTAGGACAATGCTTAAAACCTCCATAGTTGCAGCGATGTAAAGCGAAAGAGGCTCACCAGGTTCTAGAGCTACCATGATTGGTAGTGTAGTGAGGAGCTGCTTGAGCTCTTGGAACGCCTTCTCTACCTCTTCATACCAATGGAATGGCCCATACTTCCTCAATAGTTTGAAGAAGGGATGTGCTCGCTCTGCCAGCCATGAAATGAACTAGCTGAGTGAAGCTAATCATCCAGTAAGCTTCTGGACATCCTTGATGTGGGCTGGAGGCCGCATTGCTTCAATGGCTTTAATTTTTGCCGGATTTGCTTCAAGTCCTTGGTGGGTTACCAAGAAACCAAGAAGCTTTCCGGAGTTAACCCCGAATACACAATTGTTAGGGTTGAACTTCGTGTGCATCAAGCACAGCTTGTCAAGGATGGTTTGAAGGTTATCTAGTAGTGAGTCTTTGTTCTTCACTTTGACAACAATATCATCTATGTAGAGTTCCACTAGGTCTCTGGTCATCTCCCCAATGGTTTTTTGCATAGCTCGCACAATAGCGAAGAGTGCATTTTTGAGACCATAAGGCATTGTTGTGTAACAATAGAGACCATCTACCGTAATAAAAGTAGTTTGCTCTTCATCTTCCTTAGACATTGGAATTTCATGGAAACCATAATATGTGTCTAAAAACATAAAATCTCACAGCTAGAGGTAGAATCCACTATTTGATCCATTGTTGGTAGTGGAAAGGCGTCTTTCGGACATGCCTTACTCAAAGTGGTGTAGTCGATGCACATCCGAAGCTTCTTGTCGGCCTTTGGCACGACGACTGGCTTTGCCAGCCCTCGCGGATGATGTACCTCCCAGATGAATCCAGCGTCAAGCAGCTTCTTGACTTCTTCTCGAATGAAGTTCTACTGCTCAACAGATTGCTTTTTGGGCTTCCATTGTATAGGTCGTGCGTCGGGGTAGATCTTCAGATGATGCTCAATCACCTCCCTCGGGATCTTAGACATCTATGGCGATTTTCATGCAAACACGTCGACATTTGCCCGATGGAAAGTAACGAGCGTGAGTTCCTATTTGTCGCTTAGACCTCCCAATATACGAGTGGTCTGAGCGACATCTGAACCGATTTGGACAACTTTGATGGGAACATCAGTGTCTCCGCTTGGTTGCACACGAGGTGTAGAGGTAGAGCAGCGCTGGCGCGAGCTCGGAGGTTGCTGAGCAGATTGCTCCTTGTCGGATTCAACTTCTTGCATTGCTATGAGCGCATGAAGCTTTTCTAGCGCAGTGACCCCAACAGTACAATCCCATCGAATCTAGAACACGCCTGATGGAGTTGGCATCTTCAAAACTAGGTAGCCATAATGGTCCACTACCATGAACCTATATAGGGCTAGCCTGCTTATGATGGCGTTGAAGGGTAAGTTGTGTGCCACATCAAATACTAGCTTCTCGGAGCAGTAGTTCTTCGGGGTCCTGTAGGTCACCATGAGAGTAACAGAGCCGAGAGGTGTTATAGCTCCCGGTCCCACTCCGGAGAATGGGCGCTAGGGCCTCAGGCCCGAGAGGCTGAGCTAGAGTTTCACAAAGGCTGCAAACCTAATCAGATTGAGAGAAGCGCCACCATCCACTAAGACATGAAAGAGCTGGATATTGTTGATAGTCGGGGAGACCATCAGGGGCAATTGACCAGCTCTTGCCATATGGAGCAGCAGCAGCCATGTCCCGATGCAAATTTTTCACAATGAGCCGAGAGGTAATGTCCCAGGACCCTCCATACATCATATGGAGAGTCTTCCATGTTTGTTGTCGAAGTCGTCGACGGTGTTGTAGACCGTCTTTAATGCCATCTTGGCATCTTTGAAGCCTTACTCTCGATCAGATGGGGCTTTGTTGACTTTTTGTGTTCCTTCCGGCTGGAAGAAAGTTGTGTCATTTTGAAGTTTGCTATTGTGTTCAACAAGCCTCTTGACCTTGCGACAGTCTACAATCTTGCGGGCCGTAGACTTGAGGATCAGACACCACATATTGTCACCATCTTCAGACATTGATCGAGGTCATTTATTAGGTCGTGGCCACTGGCCACCAGGTCTACGAAAGCGGCAGTTGTAGGTGTGCCGACAAGCAACTTCTTCTTGCCACTTGACTTCTGTTTCTTTTTGTCACTACCATTGGCAGTAGCTCCAGCTTTTGAGGCAGACCGACCAACCTCCGCAGCTGGTTTGGAGTGCATCTAATGGCCCTCTGCAGCTCTTGCACATTTGTAAGCCATGTTAAAGAGTTTTGTGACACTACTGACAACCTTGGTTGCCATTTTCTCTAGCATCTTCTTGTCTCGAACTCCCTATCAAAATGCAACAACGACAGAAGCGTTGGAGTTGGAAGGGATGGTTTTATGTACCTGAGAGAATTGATGTATGAAAGATCGTAGTGACTGCCAACTTTTTTTGTACAACAAAAAGGTTCAGCTTGGTGCCAGGCTGGATGTAGGAGCTCCCAGAGTTGGCGTTGAATTGGTGACATAATCCCCGCCCCCCCCCCCCCCCAACTATAGATGGAGTCAGAAGGTAGTCTCATAAACTAGGACCTAGCAGTCTCGGGCAAAGCTACGGGGAAGTAATTGGCCATAACGGCCTCATTCCCACCTACTGCAAGAATAATGGTGGAGTAGATTTCAAGAAATTCAACGGGGTTGATTGTCCCGTCATACTTCTTCGGCAAATGAGGTCAGAACTTGGGTGGCCACTCCACCATGCGGAGATGTACGGCAAGGGCTGAACATCTGCCTCCAACTTCTAAAGGAGAAGAGTTTTCATGAGCAAGTCGCCTATCGCGACTTCGCTCGATGTTGACGCGGCAATCATGCCTCATGTACCGGCGGTCAAGCTCCGACTGGAGATATGAGTTGAGAGCCTCAACACTGTATGAGTTTGACAAGCCCTTGATGTTAGAAATGTCGCGTGCTGAGAGGGTGCATGTATCCTGATCCTCAACTCCATAGGACCAAGCCTTCCAGACAAGGTCATGTTACAGGAAGGTGCTTGCCCTGCATTAGGCAGACCCTGGTTGTTGAGCGTGTGGCTGCGGCTGCAACTAGATGCTCAATGTCAGCACTTTGTAGGAGAGTTCGCGTTGTGTTAAGTGCGTTCTCTGGGTTGTTTGTCGATTCTTTGACCGACGTAAAGTCACCATTGTGGTGTGCAGCGTTTTCGGCTGCAGCAAGTGGCGCTAGTGGTGGGACGACATTTGCCAGGATGATGTTGGCCGGTTGCTGAGCATTGGCGGGATTTACACCAACTGCTTGGGCAGCTAGTCCATTTGAAGCAGCAGTAGAGTTCACCATCTTGAAGATCTTAAAATTCTCTCCATTCCTGGCACGCTAAATTTCAAAGTGTTCCGACGACACTTCCCCCGGTACTACTAAGAAGTAGCCCAACGGGGTTTGTATTTAGGCAGGGAGCAAAATAAAGATCCAAGAGCTAAGTGACACAAAGAGTTTTACATGGTTTGGGTCGCCTGGGCATAATACACTACTGCATGGGGTGTTTGTGTATTGGATTGCTATGAGCGAGTATACTCGTGAGCAAGTCCGAATGACCTCGACCTTGGATGGATTGTGTTCTACTGTGCAGCGGGGTCCTATTATATGCCAAGGACTGGCTGTTATAGTATGTTTCGTGGCCCAGCATGTGACCCTGGTTGTAATAACCACTCTATAAACGATCTACTGGTGTTAACGGAGGTTAATAGTGTGATAACATGCTTTAATGGCAGCGTTACCGGTCTTGATAGTGCTCTGACCGTGCGTCATTTATAGGGCATTAATGACACGTTAGCCAAGGCTTGTAATGGCCTTTTGATAGCCCTTGAATGTCCACGCCATTGGAGATCCTAGTGTCTTCCCGTTGTAGACATAGATTTGGATGTGTGACACGTGGTAGATCCGGAGCTTCCCTCTGCAGGGGGTAGGCCCTGAGCTACTGAGCACATGGCAGCGGCAGAGCCACCCTTAATGGGGAGGCTGGTCCGGGGCTACTGGACACATGGCAGCGCCAGAGCCACCCTATGCAGAGAGGCAGGTCCAGCACTGCGGGACACGTGGTAGTGCCGGAGCCACCCTGAGAAGGGAGATAGGTCCAACACTGTGGGACACATGTTGCCTCTGGAAGTCCACAATACTGGAAGGTAGAACTCAACGCATCTCTTTCAGGTACGAACGGATACCTGGCATGCAAGGTATCGATCGTCGCCTCTCAACAACAAAAGACGGGAGACCCAAGTAGAGCGCAAACGAGTCATTACGATTGGGAATTTTATCATCCCAATAGATACCACCTACTACTTTATAAAAGTTGAGGCCCGCTGATGGCGAGTGTAGCGTATGGCCCTTTGAACATTTAATGTTCAAGAGTTGCATACTATCGTGTTTTTTACCACATGATAGGATAGCCTCACGTTTGCCTAAATAACGCTGGGGAGCAGCATTTCATATGTTCCCCAAACCATGAGAATGTTTAGAGACTCATATTAACTCTCATGCAAAGCCAAAGGGAACAATCACATACAACTTCTCGTATCGTGAGCTTACCGCAATTGATCTGCTTGTGGTGGTGTACCTTACCTCGTGACTTGACGTTGGAGCGTCGTTACAGGATCGTCCTGGCAAGAGTGGACTACCACCAAGAAGCTAACACTCTAGTAGCTTGCCTCCTCCACGGATGGGTACACAACGTTCCTTTTCGGCCCAAGGTTCTCATTACTTTGGCCAGGGAATGAAGGAACTCACTCAACTGATGGAGACCTTGAAGTGAGGACCGCCGACATCTTGAACACACTTCAAGACCGCATCCAAGGTACCCACGACTGGCGGCAACTAATCGACGCGCAGTTCAACAACGTCAACACCACACTGTAGCAACAACAGGCCAACCTCATGGCCTATTTTAGTCATCAAGAATTCAAACCTTATCACATAGATTGAGAAGAACAAGCTTGGGGGAGGACCCCCACTTGAGGTAACTTGTATCGCACCTCATTTGCATTACTTAATTTTATTTCTTTCTTCCCACCACCATTGCATCTAAAAATATATGAAATAAATAAATAATATAGTATATATTAGGTTAATAGAATAAAAGATTTGCGGTAAGATTATTTTTGCTTTGCACAAGTTGAAATGATGGATAGTTGTTCTGTTTTATTTTCTCTAGTCTCTTGGATACAACTTAGTATTCTCCAAGTATTGCATTTATTGGCTTAGTATTCTTGCCTTAAACTTGGAATTTGTGGGTGGCAAATGCTAAGTCCAATACTAGGTTGTTGTGGGATATGATATAGTGATAAGAGTTGTTACTACCCTAGTCGAAAGTGAAACTTAATTTCTCAGAGAAAATTTGAAATGGGAGTTCCTCACTTGATAGAAATTCCTACAAAAAAGCCATATGATGATTCGAATTAGATAAACCCTATACATATGCTATTTTCCTTCACATTGCACCTAGTCAAACTAGTATCGATCTATGTGAGAATCTTTTCATAAATTTAAGATCAAGATTGCACGAGCACATGCTAAACATCTACACTAGAATTTAGCAAAATTCTATCATGTCATTCCACCACCAAAAAGATACTCCATGATTTTCATGCATAATACTCCATCCAAAATATTTCAAAAAAGAAAATAGGAGTAGAAGACATGGCTATGAGAAAAAGAAAAAAGAAAAATGCATGCTTATATTCAAGAACATGAGAAAAAAAAGAGAATAAGTAGCTGTCGGTACCCTGCAGACTAGGTACTCCCCGCATACAAGCTAGAAGAAGCTACGGACCTAGCCTGCTTGCCAAGGCGGACTCTAGGGCTGCCTCACATCCTCCGGCTCTGGGCCCTTGCTCCCACCGAGGAGGTCTCCGGAGCTGCCACGCGTCCTTTGGCTGCGGACCCTTGGTCCCACCAAGGAGGGCTCTGGAGCTGCCACACGTTGTCCGGCTCCGGGCCCTTGCTCCCATTGATGTGGGCTCTGGAGCTATCATGTGTCCTCCGGTTCTAGACCCTTGCTCCAACCGAGGAGGGCTCAGAAGCTGGCATGTGTCCCACGACCTGCAATGAGTCGTGGGCCCTAAAGTGTAAACAACAGTGTGTCTTGTCCACCTGTGCATTAAAGGCATGCGCCTTCCCTAGGCGCACAGGTGCGACGCATGCCTCCTATCAGGTACCAATACGTCCAATCACATCACACTGAAGGTGCCGCAAGCATACCCTGCTCAGCCAAGTGGGTAGCTTACGACGACAAGATAGATGGATGAGATATTCACTGCCATCATCAACGACTACGCATAGCCACTGTCATTCGATGCGTCAAGATGGCGGGTCTTCAAGCCACGGCCAGTAGCAACTTATGCGAGAAGCCTTAGATATATATGATAAGATCGCCTCGAGGCCACCCATCAGGCACCGGACCCAACATGTATGGCCTCTGACCTTGCCTATAAAAGGATCGGACCGTCACCGTTACAAGGGGGCCAATCTTTTACACACACACACACTCAGACTCTTAAGCAATACAAACCTCATCGTGGAGTAGGGTATTATGCTCTGGCAGCCCGAACCACGTAAAACCACCGTCTCACCATAATTCCTCAACCACGCAACCTCACCTGAGACTAAGCCCCCGCTGATCAAAGAACCTTCGTGGGATGCTCTCTATGCAGGTCTGGGTGATGTGTTGCAAGAACACTTCTACATTTGGCGCGCATGGTAGGGTCCTTTTCTCTTAAGATGTAACGCCTTCACCATAATAGGGCCTGCCGTCGATTTTTCCTGGCATTGATGGTAGGCGCCGTCGGAGCATCTAGCTACAGCACCACCCAGGAGGCCCACCGTCGACATTTCTTAGCATTGATGTTAGGCGTCGCCGGAGCTTCCAGCTCCGGCACTACCGAGGGGGCACGCTGTCGACATTCTTCTCATTGATAATGGGCGCGAGCATCCAACTTTGGCACCTTCTAGGGGGCCCACCGTTGATGTTCTGCATGTAGAGGGTGGGTGCTGCCTCCGTTCAGCGGCTACTTTGTCACCATCGCCGCTGGAGCCTTCTTTGACGACGACCACATCTCAATTCAAAGTCCAACGCTCCCCAGGGGGCCTGCTAGCGTCAACTACCCAAGCTCCCGTGCTCTGCCGGAGGCCCTCCATCGACATCCTAAGACTAAGTGGTAAGTGTGCCCAACAAGTTGGCCACACCTACATGGGGGCCTCTACGGGGTCCCATGGGCAGGACGTCAAGCGGTTTCTGGTTGCCAAGGGGCCTCTAAGGGGCCCCATGGGAAGGACGTCAAGTGGTTTCTGGTCGTCACTGCAACAATGACACCGTCTGCTGCGAGTGTGAGTAGCGTGTGAGTCTACTTATGGTACGTGTGACATATTTGTGGTGTTTAGGCCGTCCTCTTGTTTGCGGTCCTGTGGTGCCAGACGTTCCCCCCCATGAAAGGTCTACGCTAAGCGGGAGGTCCAAGGTGTGCAGCCTTCTTTGCCTAGTTCCGTATCCTAAGCGTGCACACTCTGCTTCCTCAGCGTTACATCTGAGTACTGGGGGCCAGACGACATACACCCTGAACAAGGCGGGAGCCGAGGAATCTGGGGTCTTTTTGTTATTTCTTGCTTGAGGCCTCGTCGTGTTGAGCGGTCCGTCTCTTGAAAGGCTAACGCCAGCGGAGGTGGAGAGTGTACAGCTTGCTTAGCCTTGTCCTGCACCCTAAGCTTGTACAATTTGCCTCCCCAACGCAGCGGCTGAGTACTAGGGGCCGATTGGCTTATACTTCTTCTAATGCTAGCAGGGGGCCCAAAGTGTGGAGCCTGCTTAGCCTGGTCCTGCACCCCAAGCGTGAACACTCCGCCTCCTTAGCGTTGCGTCCAAGTACTTGGGGGACAGATGACCCATACTCCCGAACAAGAAAATAATTGTCGGTGTTTGGATCCGGCAGATCTCCCGATACTACTGTTAGTAGGTCGCAAAGTTGTAGTTCGGTAATGGCGTAGAGAAGGTGAATGACAAGTGGACAGAGAGATTTATGTGTTTTGGGCCGCCTAAGCGTAATACCCTACTCCACGGGGTGTATTGGTGTTGTATTGAGTGTGAGAGCCTAGAAGAAGATCCAGAAGAAGAAGCTCGCCTAGGTTAGGGAGTCCAGAAGAGGTCTGGAGAGGTCCCTTGTGTATCGTCGACTAGTCCTTTTATAGTACAAGGACTGGTCGTTAAATCGTTAGCCTTTCCCGACATGTGGCCCCGGTGGTTACACATGCTTGATACACAATTAATGAGGTTAATTACACTTAATAGCCCAGTAATAGCCTTAACAGTGCCGTTACCAATATCAAGGGCCATCCGATCGTGTGTCATTAATATGGCATTATTGACACTTAATTGAGTCTTGAAGTCTTTGATTGCTCCTTGAAGGTCTTCAAATCTGGTAGATGGAGTTTCCTTGTGATCTTTGCAATCCCAAGGGGTATCCGGTCTGTAGGGTACCGACAGTGGCCCCCTAGGCCCACCTCTGGGTGAGACCTTTTGGATGAAGTCATTCTGCCGGAGGTGGGTCCGTTCTTTGGTTTTTGAGCTGTGTCTTCAAGCGTCTTCGGATGTCGCGTTGGTAGTAGTTCGCAGTTAAACCACCGCCGCATGGCATATCCTTGAGGCGGCAGGTGAGATCTTAGCGTGCGGATCTCACACAATTGAAGGTCGCCGGTTCCCAATACGAAAATCGTATCAGTTCCGCGCGCCCTGTCAAGCCGCCGCCTTCGGGTTTCCCGCCTTTCATGATGACAATCATTCGCCTGGCGTAAGGACCTCGACTTGATCATCGGGGTGGCCCCGGGCCCCCTTGTCATTGGCAGGGTGAAGTTTTTAACTGGTATCATTGGCTCCTCTGTGGTTTCCATCCAAGCATTGCGGGGGCTTACTTAAGAAGGAAAGCACGCACCGTTTGTGGTTCTTTATGCCTTCCATTCAAACTTGCGCTCAAACCTTCCAAACTTCCACTTGCTTTTCCCCTCTTGCCTCGCTTTGCCGCGATGGAGTTGGGTCTTTGTCAGAGTCGACTGAAGACTGATGGTGATTTGAAGAAGGTCCGGGCCCTCATGGGTTGGTCCCCTGACTTCATCAACCACCTGGTCTGCGCCGGCAAGCTTCCTTTCATGAAGGAGCACGCCGGCGACATGTTGTACTTCTCCGCGTATGCCATGGTGGGACTGATCCCACCTTTCACCTCATTCTTCTTGATATTGCTAGACTTCTATGGTTTGTAGCTGTACCACCATGGCCCCCACTCCATTCTTTTAGTGTCGATCTTTGTCCACTTCTGCGAGATGTGGGTGGGCATTCCCCCCTGCGTTGAGCTCTTCCGCACCTTCTTCACTGTCCAGACCACTAGCAAGAGTGACGAGTACCTTGGCTTCTATTATTTTGTGAAGCGCAAGAAGTTCCCGTACAAGTACTTGCGGTCGTTCCCCTCTGGAAAGTGAGACGACTGGAAGAAGGATTGGATCGTCATCAGGGTGGAGGAGCATGAAAAGCTGGAGTTGCCCGAAGGCCTCCCCAACATCGACACTGCAGTTTGGAGTGAAGCTCCAGTGTTATCGAATGCCTTCAACCCTGCTCTGACCAGGATCCGCTAGTGCGTTGAAGGAGGGGTGACTCCTCAGGCGGTGTTTTGCAACTTCCTGACCAACAGGTGGGCTCTGCTGAAGAAGAGGGAGAAGCTTGCTTGGGCCCCCAATAGTATGTTGGACGACGACTGGATCGAGACCGGTTTGAAGTCCAACATGGAGGGTGCAACTTTGGAGTTCCACCTCAAGAAGTTCCAGCACTACATCGACGTCGAGGGTGACGACTTGGCTCTGCCAGCAGCTTTCCTCCCTCTGAACCTGGAGGCAGAGTTCAGCAGGGAGCTCCAGCGGATGATGCCGGTGCTTGACGACCTTGGTGTCGTTGAGAGGCGTTTGATCACTGGGTTGGCAATCTCCAGAGCTCCTGAAGGCGGCTCCGTTCCCGCCTCAAAGCCCAGAACTGAAGTTGTAGGCAAGGGCAAGGAGTTGGCCGAGCCCTCGAGCCAAAAGAGGAAGCTGAAGCATGCCGATGGAAGGTCCATCAGGCCTGCTTCTTCCGCGGTGGCTCCTTCTCCCCGGAGGGGGAGGTCTTCAACGGTGGCATCTACTCCAGCAGTGGCATCTTCCCGGGGTTCCAGCTCCGGCCATGTGACTCCAGTACAGAGCCAGCTGTGGGCTCTGTGTCCGGAGGTCCTTCCCGGTCGAGGGGGGCCTCGACCAAGGCAATGCCGATAGTAGCAGCAAGCTTCGGGGGACCTTCTGGGACTACCACGCCAGTGGCGGCTGGGGCCGGTCCGGAGTGTCCGGAAAAGAGGTTCTGTGCTAACTGGTGCAGAAGCCTTTCGAGTTAATTTTTGATTTTTTACCTTAGTTAGTTGTTTTATTGTTATAACTGTATTTTGAGTTTATTCGTCCTTCATTTACAGCATGCCTATGAAAAGGGCTGAATCTCTGGTCCCTGCAGCAGCAGTTGAGGCTGTGCAGGTTGAAGCTCCGGCTTCAATTCCAGCACCGCCCCAAGAGGTGGCTGAGGCTGCGGCAGCTCCGGCGCTGGCTGTCGTGATCTTGGACCTCGAATCATCCCCAGAAGCTACCATGGTAGCACCGGACCACGGGAATGAAGATGTACCAGCGGTACCAGCCCCAGAGGTTGAAGCTCCAGGCTTGGATATCGAGACGTTGGACACTCCAGCCACAGAGGCAGAGGTAGCTGCGATTCCGGCCGTAAAGCCGGATGTTGTTGAATCCCTGGCAGTCGAGCCGGTGGTTGATGAGGTCCCGGCGGTAGAGTCGGGTGTTGATGAAGCTCCAACACTTGAGCCAGTTGCTGAGGAAGCTCTGGCGGTAGAGTCGGTTGCTGCAGAAGTTTCGGCTGTAGAGCTAGTCGTCGAAGAGATTCTGGCATCTGAGCCAGTTGTTGCGGAGGTGTCGGCACCTGAGCCCATGATGGTCGAAGCACCAGCACCTGAGCCAGCAGTGGAGGAGGCGCTTGCGTTGGAGTCGGAAGTTGCTTCTGTTCCGATCGAACCTTCAACACCTGCTCCGAAAGTGGTGATCCCGGAGGTGCCTGCTACTGAGCCAGGATGCCAGGATGAAGCTTATGGCACCCCGCCTGAGGGGCCAGTTGTTGATGACCTGGCAGCGGGTCCTTCCGAGTCAATTTCGGAGGTCGAAACTTCTACCGCAGGACCTTCCTCGACGGCGATCGTGGCTATCCCGGAGGACGGCCGTAGTGTCGTGGAAACTCAGGGGACTGCTCTTTTTGAGTGGGACCCAATTTTTGTCACTGAAGATCCGCTAGAGCCAGCGGAGAGGACCCCAGCAGGTCCGGACCCGACCCCCCTATCGTTGTCTATTGACAACGCCTGCTCTAGTCTTCACCAGGTCCAGCTGGCTTTCTACCAAGATAGCAAGGCCCTCAAGGAGGAGCACCCAACTCTCATGAGGTGGCGCAACCGGCTACATTTCGAGACCAAGCTGGCGCAGTCGAGGCTGGCTGACGACAAGGAGTGGGTGCAGAGGGAGAAGGTCCACCTGGAATACTAGGGTAAGCAGGACACGATCCCTCGACAACCAATTTCGGGCCATCTATGAGCGGGCCAAAGCTGCTAATAGCGCAGCGGATGATCGCCAGGAGAGGCTCTCCGCCATCCAGGCTAGTCTCGTCAAGCGCCGGGAGGCTCTTGAGGTGCGGGAGAGAAAGCTCAAGATGAAGAGCAAAAACTCCTGGAGCTGTGGGACGACTTCGTGAAGAGGGAGGAAGAACTTGTCCAAAAGACAACTCTGGCTGACAAGAGCCTCAAAGAGGACACCAAGAAATTGGAGGAGTGTTGCGAGGAAGAGGAGAAGAAGGCCTATGAGCGAGGGCAAGATCTCTACAAGTAGGAGAATGCCATCGCCTCCAGGGAGAAGAAAGTGCGGGGCCGAGAGAAGGATCTGGTCAACCGCCAGAACGAGATCCATCTCCGTAAGGAAGAGCTCAGTAAACTCGAAAGGCAAGTTGCTGAAAAGATTCAACAGAATGCTAAAGAGGTGGAGCGTCTTGCTCGGGAGAACTCGGAGCTTGCGTCGGCCAAAAGAACCTTGGAGGAGATGCGAAGCACAAAAGCTGCGGAGTTCCAACAAGTTTGGGACTTCCTGGATAAAGCCAACGACGCGCTGACACCAATGGGCTTTAGTCCCGTGCGTTCGGATGATCCAGAGCCAAAGCTAGACTAGACGTTGGAGGCTCTGAGTTCAGCAGGCAACAAGTTCACAAAGATGGGCAATGTCATCGCGGGCCAGCTGGAAACTAAGGGACAGTCCCTGGCGAAGAACGTCGCATAGTTCGTGCTGACGTGCTACACCAGCCGGGACCCTCAATCCCCTCTGGACCCGGTGCTTGAAGGCCCCATTGAAGGAGAGGGTGAAGTCGTCCGAGCCAGCGTGTCAGAGGTTGCCCAGAAGGTCGCCCAGTTCTTCCACGGGGTCTAGGACCATCTCTTTGTATATCCCGCTTGTATTCTCTCTTCTTCTTCTCCAATTTTGTAATCTCTTGTCTCCACATGAATGAAATCCAAAATTTTTTGTGAATTTCATTTTTTTCTTCAACACCTTTGTCTCACTTGGCCCCCTGGTAGATGTCACAATTTGATTTTGAACATGTACCAAGAGGATGTAACAGTTGTTGAAGACTTGTGTGCTTCGAACTTGTAGAATGTAGGTGCGAAGTCTTCAATAGTGTAGGACCCTCGAGGTTGTCGGAGCTTAGTGGCTACGGCATTGACCATCGTTGGAGCTTAGTAGCTCTGGCAGTAGTCTCCATCAACGCGTAAAGCATCAACGGTTAGCCCTCTTGGGTGTCGGAGCTTAGTAGCTCCGGCGGTGACTTTTGTCAACACATGGTGTGTCAACGGCAGACTCCACTATACAGTCTTTCCACAATCTTTTCTTCATGTTGACGGCTTGCCCACTAGCTTTACCGGAGCTGAGTAGCTCCTGCGGCGCTCGATGTCAATGTTTGAACATCGACCACAAGTCGCCTAGAGGATGTGGGAGCTTTGGCAGCTCCAGCTTCATTCACCATCATCATGAAATATTTATTTTTCCTTCACACTGATGTCAAGAAAAATAGTAAAATCCATTTCCTATCTATAACTTCATTGCGTCTTACTAATCCCGAGAAAGTTTTAGGTCGAACACAATTATAAATACAATCAAGAGCGCCGTCTTGTTTCCTTTAGGTCCGAACGTTTCTGGACTTGCCTTACTTCAGCCTGTCGGGGTGTAGGTAGAGTGGCGTACTTAGGGTGCATGACCAGGCTAAGTCGATAGTACACTCCGGCCCTTAATTGGCTTGGCGGCATTCAGACGAGTAGACCATCAAAAATATTTGGATCCGGAAGAATAGACAATGCAACTCGAATTGTACATGAACTGGTCGAGCTAAAGTTTCTTAAGAACTGCACAACTTTGTTATAGAAAAGAAAGAGAAAAATAAAAAATATTGAGCCTGTGCAAAGTAAATGCACGTGGAGTCTGTTTTCACACAATGATGTATTTTATTATAGGTCCGGGATACAGGGGAAACAAGTACACTATTAGGGTACGGAACCAGGCTAAGTGTGTTTCGTTTCTCGTTTGACCCAAGGTAGCTAGCTACACTTTTAGTTCTGAGACTGTGACAAGTATTGCATGGACGTTGCGGACCTAACGGGGTAGGTCTGGCTGCCCTCCCGGAGGAGCTACGTGACTCTGTACAATGACTCTATAACATACATCACATGTAACTTTAGACTCACCTTCGTGATATTAAGCGTAGAACTTATGGAGGTGCTCAATGTTCCAAGGATTTGGGAGAGGTGTCCCATCCTCGGTTGCAAAGCGAATGCATCCCGGACGCGATACTTTGATCACTCGAAGGGTCCCTCCCAGCAGGGGGAGAGCTTGTTTAACCCTTCTCTGGATTGTATTCTACGTAGCACCAGATCAACTTCCTTTAGCTGTCGGCTGTGAACATGCCATTGGTGATAGCGCCAAAGAGCTTGGCGGTATCGGGCATTCCGAACAGCTGCTCAGCACCTTCACTCTTCAAGGAGGTCAAGGTCTTCATGCCGGAGCTGGTCCTGCGTGGCTTCGTCGAAGGTCCGGACCCGGAGCGACCCAAAGGTGATTTCTGAAGGAAGGACTGCTTCAGCTCCATACACCAGGAAGAATGGTGTCTTTCCAGTTGACCGGTTTGGAGTTGTCCTGTTGGCCCATAGAGTGGGTGGAAGCACTTCAATCCAGTTGGCTCCATGTTTTTTCAGGCACTCATATGTGCGCTTCTTGAGTCCTTTCAGGATTTTTGCATTTGCTCTCTCGTCTTAGCCATTGGTTGTCGGGTGAGGGAGTTAAGAAGAGGTCTGGAGAGGTCCCTTGTGTAACGTCGACTAGTCCTTTTATAGTACAAGGACTGGTCGTTACATCGCTATCTTGGCCCGACATGTGGCCCCGGCGGTTACACATGCTTTATACAAAATCAATGAGTTTAATTACCCTTAATAGCCTGGTAACGGTCCTTAACAGTGTCGTTACTGGTATTAAGGGCCATCAGATCGTGTGTCATTAATATGGCATTAATGACACTTAATCGGTTCTTGAAGTCTTTGATTGGTCCTTGAAGGTCCGGAGCCGTTGGGGGTCCACCAGCCTGATTGTTGAAGTTGAAGGTCTGGCGGTTCGGCTACGTGGCAGCTCCAGAGCTTAACGTTGTGGACGGGTAGGTTCGGTGCTGTTGGACACGTGTTAGCACTGGAGCTTCCCTCTGTCTGGGGTTAGGTCCGGGGATGCCATACCGGTATCTAGTCCAGAGCTTTCCTATGTGTGGGCGATAGCTCCGGTCTTATGATACACGTGGCGGCCCTGGGACTAACCATGTCAGGGAAGCAGGTCCGGTTACGCCTGACATGTGGGGCCTTCGGAGGTCTTCAAATCTGGTAGATGGAGTTTCCATGTGATCTTTGCAATCCCAAGGGGTATCCGATACGTAGGGTACCGACAATAACCATAACCCGAATACTATCACACTGTATTACAATGTTCATTTAGTTATGCATTAATTTTATGTTCATGAAGTTATGCTTGCTTTCGCATATTTCCTGTCGTATGCACGGTCACTCTTTCCTTGTCTCGTCATAGTCAGAGTTATGCTATCCTCCTAAAGGCAGGCCCGCATGAGGTACCTATAATGTGTTTGGTGTCCAATGGTCATTTTCTTGCTCGGGGTCCATGACGCTGAATGGTTCTCACCCCTAAAAGGCTAATGCCCAGCTGGAGGTCCAGGGTGTGCAGCTTGCTTAGCCTGGTTCCATACCCTAAGCCTGCACATCATGCCTCCCAGTGCTAGCAACTTAGTACAGGGGGTCGGACGGCTCATGCCCTGAGCAAGGTACCGACCATACCCTGAATGCTATTGCACCAAATTACCCATGTTCTATATTTTAGATTAGGACCGTAAGCCATCACGAAACTAAAGAGTGGGGAAATGGTGACCGAAGAGCATAATAACTTTTTGTCTATCGTATGAGAAGGACATACAGGGAGCCCGCCATTGATATTATACATGTTCATGGTAGGTGCCGTTGATGCTTCTCCGGGCTCCAACGCCCCCCAAGAGGGCCACCGACTTCACTTCGCCGAGCTTTGATGCCCCTCAAGGGGGCCACCATCTACGCTTCTCTGAGCACCGGCACCCCCAAAGGGGCGCCGGGGTCACTTCTTCGAGGTCCGGCGCCCCCCCTAAGGTCCTGGTGGCATCAATTTTACAAGACAAGATGAAGGCCCCACCTACAGAATCGTCACCTCTCCCGAGGTGGGCCTAGGGACCACTGTTGGTACCCTGCAGACCGGGTACCCCCGTGTACAGGATAGAAGAAGCTCCAGACTCAGCCTCCCCGTTGAGGCGGACTCCATGGCTGCCTCGCGTCCTCCTACTCTAGGCCCTTGGTCCTACCGAGTAGAGCCTTGGAGCTGCCACGTGCCCTCCTGCTCCGGGCGCTTTCTCCCACCGAGGAGGGCTCCAGAGCAGCCATGCATCCCTTGCCTCTGGACCCTTGCTCCCACAAAAGAGGTCTCTGGAGTTGTCATGCGTCCTCCGACTCCAATTCCTTGCTCCCACCGAGGAGGGCTCCGAAGCCGGCGTGTGTCCCATGACCTGCAATGTGTCATGGGTCACGAAGAGTAAAGGGTGGTGCATCTTGTGCCGTCGTGCATTGAAGGCATGTGGCCTCCCCAGGTGCACAGGTGCGGCGTACGCCTCCTATCAGGTACCACTGCATCCAATCATTTTGCAGTGAAGACGCTGCAGGCCTACACTGCTACGCCAAGTGGATAGCTTACGACAACAAAACAGATGGACGAGACATTCCCTGTCATCATCAAAGACTACGCATAGCCACTGTCATCTGACGAGGCAAGACAGCGGGTCTTCAAGCCGCGGTCAGAGGCAGCTTATGCGAGAAGCCTTAGATATTTAGGATAAGATTGCCCCGGGGCCACCTGTCAGGCCCCGGACCCCACTTGTAAGGCGTCTGACCTTGTCTATAAAAGGACCATACTACGACCGTTACAAGGGGGCCAATCTTTGACACAAACACACACACTCAGACTCTCAAGCAATACAAACCTCACTGTGGACTCGGGTATTAAGCTTCAGCAGCCCAAACCACGTAAAACCTCTGTCTCACCATAATTCCTCAGCCACGCAAACTCACCTGAGACTAAGTCCCCGCCGATCAAACAACCTCTGCGGGCTTCTCTCTAGCAGGTCCGGGGGAAGTGTTGTAAGAACACTTCAACAGTAGCCATGTTTCATTCGAAAAAAAAGATAGTGCATACAAAGGAGTTATCCCCATATTTCCACTCCACAAATATTCCATAACACTTGCACAAATCTTGATCAAAATTATGATTTGTTTTCTCTTAAGGCTTACTCTTTTGACTTAGCAATATATGTGTCGCAAAAATGCCTACCAAGCTCCACATACAAGACATATTGAGATGTAGTACAAGAAAGGCATTATCTTGGTGAGGATACAAATACCACTTCCACATAGGAGTGACTGAGTGCATCATTTGAGGAACTTAAACTCAGACACCATTTGAAATTCTCTGAAAATTCGACTGCAACTTAAACATTAGGTGATGCACGCTCACTTTGTTGTTCTATCCTCCGACACCCAAGAAAAGGATGAGGCATAAGCCCCATAATGACTATGAAAAAGGGTGAGCTACCAAAGCCAATTTATTCAATACAAGGTAGAATAGTTTGTTGTGCACTTTGTACTTTTGCAAAATAGAACATTTTAGCAACTCCTGATCAACAACCTAAGTCCTTATCTTTGCTTTGGGACGATCAAAGGGAATAAATATTTCTTACACACATCATAGTTAGATTTAATATAATTCCACTTGTACTTGGAGAAATAGTGCGTGCAATAGTTTTTATGCAGAAATGGTGGACAATGACAGTAGCAATCCTAAAAAGTGCCACCCCAGCCAATCACGCGATGACATGTGGCATCACATGTATCCATGACTGATTCTCAACCGTATCCAAGGAGATCCAACGGTGTTTTACCCAGGAAGGCGGTCAGGGCCCACCTGGAAGCCACCTCGAGGAAGCATACCCGAAGGGGGCCAGGACCAGGTCGGCTGATCCCCCTATTCGGCCGACTTAGCCCTAGCGTCAAACTTGTTGTTCCTCCACGTGTTGGCTCCTCATGGGTCCTTGAAGGCGATAAATACGGATTCACACGCTAATTGTGATGGGAACTGCCTCTACTCCATGTATAAATAGGGGGGTGCCCCACTTCTCCCACACACCACTCAAACATTCATTCTTGTATTACACCGGTGCTCTCTTAGTCTTTAGTGGATGTTAGGCTGTAGAGAGGAGCCTCTAGTTCCAAGTCCAAATTTGGAAAGGTATGGCTCATGTATCCTCTCTTGTATTTGTGACATTATGCTTTATATTAATGTTATTAGTCTTTGCTTATTCATATACTTGGATGAAACGTTCCTTGTTTAGATGTGGAGTCCATATATGTGTTAGTTGTATATGTTATTATGGTCTAGTTATAAAGACATTATCATGTTATCATAAACATCACACACCATCACTATAGTCTCATTAGGTATTAATATGATTATGTTTATGAGTAATATAATGCTTGGTTCCAACATTGGTTTCAACGATGTTTAGGTTAGTCATTTCCTTAGAGAGGTACTTGTACATTAGCCTCCAAGGTATTTAATTGTTATGTAAGCATGGTGCTTAGATAATTAAGTATCATTGGATGTCTCATAGACCCATCGTCCAGATATTCTTAGGGGTAAACTCGTGCCCGATGTGTTGGACCACTGAACCCTAGTACTCGTCATTAGCATACCCATATGTACACTAGTTGAATATGTATATGAATACCTAAAGCACAATAGGAGTAGCTCCTTCCCTAACTTATCCCCCACTAGGACATTGTTACCTCTTAGAGTAGTTTGCTTAGGTGTGTGTTACACTACCCCATCACTTCATTTATCCATCCTGCCGGATCCCTCACTAGAACACGCTCTTCTACCCTTGACCTTGTTACTCTTCTACCTTGCCTTCCTTTGGGATAAACAAATATGATACCCTAAGGGATACTCCTGAGTGAAATGCTACAGCAATACATTGTGCCTGCAAAATTCATTTTGCTTTGGCTTGCCTAGTGCCTCTGCAAAACAAGCCTTCCTACTAGGATGCCCTGTAGAAATTAAAAAATACCAACAGCAGGCAGCAGAGGAGAGTGTCCATACCTCTAGAAGCATCGGAGGTCCGACGACTTCCCCGGCTCCCGAGTTGGCTCAGAGTACTAACCCCCAGTGCCAGAGGCCACCACACCAGAGGTTGCGACTACCCCATAGGGCGACACACCAGGGGCATGGAGGGTCCTATGCCAGGATAACACCGAGGGTAGCTCTGTCGATGGAGCCTGACACCGTGCCCCTTCCCGATCATACCATGGGGGAGGACGTTCATGCTTCTAAAAGCATCACGGGCTATGCACCGGAGGGTGCACCAAAACTAGCTTTGGAGTCAGCTCTGGAGCCGGCCTGGAGCAAAGACCCTTCGGTTCTTGAGTCTGGTGCCTCGACAGCTGGGGTTGTGCCAGACAACAACGCAGCATCCCCTTGGAAGTGCAGATGGGGTCACGCCGGGCGTCAACGCGACTACGCTAGGCGGAGATGCACCTGCAGAAGGTGACAACGCACCTAGATCGAGCGACAATGTGCCTGCACTGGGCGGTGACGTGCCTACTCCCAGGGCCAAGGTAGAGATTCCCTTGGGCCCGCTGATGCCGATGCTCTTGCCGGCGGACAATGAGGAGATGTAGGTGGTCAAAGGGCGGCCTTCCGTGGCGACAGCCGAGCCAATCTCCCTGTCTGAGGCCATCGGCATGGCACACTCCAGACTCCATCAAGCACAGTCCATGCTCGACCGAGAGTGGAGGAGACTCCGTGCAGAAAATGAGCGTCTCCAGGACTGGGCCAAGCTGCTACAGTTCAAGACTGGGCAGGCGAAGAAAAATGTGCAGAAGGAGCGGGTGAGGGTGAGAGATGAGGAGAAGGCGCTGGAGACGGAGCGAGCCCTGAACAAGCTGCTGGAGGCCATGTCCCAAGAGCTATAGGCAGAGGCCCAAGAGGCTCACAAGACCGCCAACACCCGCCTCATCACTAGCGAGGAGCTTCAGCTAGCACTCTCCCACCACGAGATCGCCGTCGCTGAGCGGGAACAGAATCCCAGGAGCAGGAGGAACACGTAAAGGAGTCCTCCCACAAGCAAGTCAAGGGTTAATGCTGCTGCCAGCCTACTTGCTACATGTACAGAAGCTGGAGAAAGACTTTGAAGCCTTGGAGCTGTGCCATGTACCCCGCACCAACAATGCTGTCGCCGATGACCTGTCAACAAAGGCCTCCACTAGGGCTCGGTCCCCGAGTGTGACACCCGATTTTGAATATGAACCAAGCGTAACGCATATGTGTGCCCAGGATGTTCATCACACATATACAGATGCATCACAAATGATATACAGAATTTAACCACATCTTAAGTATTAAATAAGTATCTTATTACAATAACCCAATAGTTCATGAATGAGGAAACTCTAATTGCTGTAGTGGAAAATAAACTAAGTAGCACGACTCCATTCCACCAGCAATTGACAGCGGTACGGAACCTAGTACTCCGCGTGATCCTCAGGGTACTCCCAAGTATCTCCTGTAGCTGTTGGTGGGGGAATTGCAAGCGTGAGTACGTGTCTTACTCAGCAAGTGTGGGAATAGATGACATGTAGCTAAACAAATGACTAGAATAAAATGGCTAATTGCAGAAAAGCACATTTCATAAAAATGTGAAAGCAGCCTATCACGTCTATGTGATATTAATTCCCATCATACCCCAAGTAATTATAAATCCAACATTCTCATTTACCATCACAACCCATTTAATACAAGCCAACAATTAATTTAATACCATGTGCCAATTCCATATTCTTCCATAAATCGACTATTCTCAAGTGACAAAAGCAAACCCAGACAAAACCGTCCCAAAATCCCAAGTCCAATTCTAATCATGTAGGTCATCAAGGCGCTCGTAACCGGGAGTATGGCTATCGTGATAGTTTTTAACACTTTGCAGAGGTTGTACCACTTTACCCACATGTTCGTGATTTCATCACCTTTTGGTGACTAAGACCCTCTATTATGCCTTATCACACTTCCATAGGGTTTGCGGCCAAGAGATCACAAAATAGCCTTTCAAAATGGACTACCAGTATGTATGGGCCCACTATGGTTTCACCGGCAGACTTGAATCTCCATTCTCCCACCAACGGGCCCCCTCGTGTGCCATGCAGATCCTAGGGTAGCCCTCCTCGACTTCCATTCCCCGAGCCTTTCAATTGTCCATACAATACTAGCAGCACTCCTAATTATTCAGCTACGCCGCCCCCATACATAGCCTTTTGGTGGCACTGTTGTCCTGGCATATTCTCACATGAACCCGTCCTTAGATATTAGGCAAGCAAAACCACCGAATCATCCAACCCATTCAACAAAACCATGATTGCTTAGATCTCCTACGTTCCATGTTGCTAATTTAATCATCATCTTATTATTACCATCCCAAATTCTCATAATTAGAGTTGTCAAGCATATTATTCAAGTTACCCATAACCTGTGTAGAGATGTGGTGCACAAAGAAAAATACCCATATCCAACTCATCATGTATATCCCGGTGACAAGGGGTGTCATACAACACTAGTAAACTACTACGTATGGGTTTCCCATCATATTGACACGAGCACGCAATTTCGCAAACAACACATTTAATAAAATGAGAACAATATGATCAAGGACACTTGCCTTGCTTCGACGAATGGGGTTGCTCAAGCGATTCGAAGTCTTGATTTTGGAAATCCTCATACGTGGCCTCTTGAGCACGTCCAGCACGTCCCTCTACTAATGATCACACGTACAAGAAAATACATACACATCAACACGATGCACACATATTAATCAATATGCAATGACATGAATGCATGCAAAGTTCAATAATTAATTAACTATGGTTGATAATTATTTAGATCTGACTAGTTCGTATGTGTTCATGCGAGTTTATTGGGTTTTATTGAGAATTAATGTTGCTAAAAATAAATAGATGGTGCGACTACGATTAAATTCAGATTATTCGATTTAATACATTGCCAAAATTCATGTTGGAAAATGTATCCTACTGTAGATTTGACGGCTTCGAAGATTGCAGGACGGAGGTGTAGCATAGACAAAATAGACGGCACAGCGGTCCTCCGGTGGCAAGATGACGGCGGCACGACGATCTCCGGCGGACTACGGCACCTTTCTTCTTTTCTTCTTCTTCCTCCTTTTTTTTCCTTCTAGTGCAGCCTATGTTCTCTCCCTTTTTCTTCTGGTGCTAGGGTTTTCTGGCGGTGCTGGACTAGTTTCTGTCGACGAAAAACTACAGAGGCTACGACTGCTTTTATAGGCGGAGCGGCAACCATCGAGCCGCAACCGACTCGGGCGCACAGACGCACTGGCACGTGTGCGAGAACGCGCTTGGACGCAGTGTCGCGCTCGGCCCCGTGGCCTGGTGACGGCTTGGCCTGGTCCCGTCAGACCTGCAACGCATGCGCGTTGGGCGGCATGGGCGCGTGGGGTGCACGGGGCGGCTCAGACGCTCGGCCAGGCGCCGGCTCGGCCAGCCGGACACTATTTGCCCGGAACATTCCGGGGTGAATCAAAGCTTCCCCCGGGAACTTCCAGAAGTTTCTGGAAACCCTTTATATATATATATATATATGTATATATATATATATACATATATAAATATATGTCGTTTTGGTGTATCGAGACATAAGAGCTAATGTTCTGTTCATCAAAACGGACACGTGTACTAATGTACTAATGACTCTATGTCTCGGTACGTCAAAATGACCTGGCTAAAGAATAGAGTAATGTATGGCTGGCTACAAAATATACCTTCCCTATAAACATACATACATACATACATACACACACACACACACACACACGCATATATAATCTATTTGTTTACATTTGTTTCCTATTACATGTTTTATATTCCTATTCACTTTTTGTATTACCTACACACATTTTGTATATATGTTTCATCTTTTATTTTTTTCTTCATTTATTCTACTGATGATTAATGCATGAAAATGTATGCAATTCATGATGTTAAAAGAAAATTTAGGGTGTTACAAACCTTTCCCCATAAAGTGAATCTGGCCCTTGATATTTGATAGCGTGGATAAGAGATGAGGGAATTCTTCCTTCAGGTCTTCTTCACGTTCCCAAGTAGCTTTGGCTTGTGTATGGTGGTTCCATTGCGCTTTGCACCAATAGACTCTCTTGTTCCTCATGACCCTTTCCTTCACGTCCAATATTTTGATGGGTTGCTCGACATAGGACAAATCCTCCCGATGTTCTAGCTCGTCCATCGGCACTTGCTCTTCCGGCACTCTCAGACACTTCTTGAGTTGAGACACGTGAAACACGTCGTGTACATCAGAGAGATACGCCGGCAGCTCAAGTTGATATGCTACCTCTCCTCATTTGTCCAAAATCTTAAATGGGCCGATATAACGAGGTGCGAGTTTTCCTTTGACGTTAAACTGTCGTTGACCTCAGGTAGGTGACACTTTGAGGTATACAAAATCTCCAACTTCAAAAGCCAGATTCCTTCGCCTATTATCCGCATAGCCTTTCTGTCAAGACTGGGCAGCCCTTAGGTTTTCACGTATTATTTGTACTTTCTTTTCAACGTCCTGTAACACGTGATAAGAAATAAGAGTCCCAATCTTCGGATAGGTAATGGATAAGTTGATTGATGTGGAGATCTCGACGTTGATGATCTGAGGCTCTTGAGTAGAACACGAACAACCCCTGCAATCACTACACCACCACCCCGTTGGTTACCAACCGTGCTTCACACGATTGACTTCACCAAGAAGGCTAATCCCTGCAAGTGCAACAGAGAACACAATCAATAACAAGGTAGAAGCAATCTGAATTGCTAACTTGAGGTCTCACAAACCATAGAACGGCGATATTATTGATCTAAGCAAAACCCAATTGTTTATGGCGGCTACCATGAAGTATATATAAGTTGGAGGATGCCGAAGGGTAATTGGGGTCGTTAGCTAACCCTAAGATACGAAAATAATGGACTTAGGCTTGATACAAGGCCCAATGGCCAAATACAGTGGCGCAGCACCCTGACAAATTCTAAACTCAATTTTGTTTTGATGATTCCTGTCCACTCTGGACGTATTTTGACATGCGACCAGCTCCATTGGAAAGTATATCCTCTCCCCTTTCTGTTCATATGTAGAACGTCCAAAACGGAGTTCGTATGTGTCCTGGGCGTCCATTTTAGTGCGTACTGCTCCTGGACTCTGAGTTGGACACGATTTTGAGTTTGGCTCGGTTTCCATCTTCTTCGAATGAATTCTCATGCTCAAAAACATATAAGGAAACATATAATAATGAGCTCAGCTCTGAAATTAATTGTTGTGTGTGAACTCTATTGATTGCATCATGTATGTTCAATGGAGTGTTGTTTGTATCCATACAAGTGATGTCCTCATCATCCCCCCCCCTTCTTGAATTGGAGTCATCCTCGACTCAAGTTCATCTTGTCTCATGTGTGGGTCCATATGTGCAACGGTAGCAAATCATCTTGTGTGCATCAAAGGAGAAGGCCAAGGTGGTGGATGATATAGTGCACCATCTCCATGTTTTCCATCAAATAAGCATGACCATTCACATGAACCAGGATCCCAAACAAATAAACATTGTGCTATGTTTATTCGTGCAATGATAATGTGCATGATCTTATCGTTCTCCACTTCTTTAAGATAAGCCGTCCTCGGCTTGCTCGTATGTCATGGAAAGAGACTTTTGGGTATAATATGAGCGTTGTCCATATTGCACAACCGCAGCGAACAATCCTTCTCTTTTATTTGTTGTCTCCGCTGCAAGGAAAAAATACTAAAAAATTTTGACAAGGCATTATTTGCATTGGTGCATTTATTTACTTTACCATGTTGTTGTAGCACAAAAGGAGCTTGAACATTGGAACATATGTAAACTTTATGCACCATAAATTTACCACTATCTTCATAGTTGCCTATAGCATGAAAAATATTTCTACTTGACAAAGGCAATTCAGATAGGGAAAATATTCTCTTCTCTATGATATCAAGATCACAAAGAGTGTCAAATTCAATATAACCCAAAGTATTTGGAGAAGACAAAAATTCCAGCTCATCATTTTCAGCAGTAGCGATGATCAAATTAAGTGGGTAATCAACTAGGTATCAGCGTTGACTTGTTCTAGCATCGGTACAATATAATTATCAGCATACAACTCATTTTTACCGTAAGAATCAGTGGGAAAATCAACTAGGTATAATGGTGTTTTCAGAAAAGGCTCCTCAAGTTGTTGTTGTCCAATAGAATGATTGAGAGAAAAAATTGAGACATTCGACAACTTCTCAACATCGACAAGTGTAGTATCAGATGCATTACCTTCATTCTCATTTGTAGTAGTAATTGTTGTTGAAATATGAATGGATAAATCTGAATGTTCAGAAAAATTGTGTATCACCTCATTTTCTTTTGCACCAGCTGCATTCCTTTATACATTGTTCCGCAAAAGATTAGCCACAGGAGGACGTACAACAAGGACATGCTCCTTAAGTTGCTGAATTTCTTCTTTGCACATAGATACATCAACAAAAGTTTCTTGCATAAGAATTTTTGTTTCATTCCATGTTCAAGGTTTTTCTAATTCTTTAAATTGTTCCACCAAGTTAATGCACAATCTACTGATGCACTTACAATATTTCTAATCTTTCTCCTCTCACACATATGTCGTTGTCCAAAAATTTTATCCACTTCTATTTCCCAAGCAATATATTCATCGTAACCAAAACCATGATAAGAAGGAAGATATGGGAGAATGTAATTACTTCTCATGGAAGGTGTTGTAAACGTGGTCTGAATGTCATGTGAATCTTTGGTTGATGTTTGATTTTAAGTGAGCAACTCCATCGTTGTCTACATCATGTCAATCATCTCAGCATATAATGCATGATTCTTGCTTTTACCTGACATTGTTAGTAGCAAACAAAAGACAACAAAAATATGTTATCCCTATCAACTACAAAGGATAATGGCAATGTGGAAGTGGAATCACACACTCTCAAGCATCTTACCACGCTCTTACAAATGTTCTTACCGACACTGCAGGTGGCAAACGGTGGCCGGTATGAAGAAACCACACTACTACAAAAAGCATTTTCACAGGCGCCTTGATTTTTCAAACATAGGTAGTCCGTGAAAAAATGCGGCTGTGATGGCGAATGATACAATAACCGCCTGTGATGACAGAACATTATAGGCGGTTCTTAAACAACAACCGCCCGTGGAAATCATGCATTTTCTCAGGCGGTTATTAATTAAGAACCATCTGTAATGTAGCTAACATCACAGACAGTTCTTAATTAACCAACGCCTGAGAATATACATGATTTCCACGGGCAGTTGTTTTTTAAGAACTGCTTGTGATGTTGCTAAGCTCCTGTCAAGCTAATCCTTGCATAGCAAGCTCTTGTAGATGCATGTAACATCCGTGGCTCATCATTTGGATTGTTGAAAGCATCAATTTGAAGCCTGACGATCCTTGGAAGGATTTTCCCATCCATTTGAACAATTTCTTCCCCTCATGTCCATTTGAAAACTTAGGAAGATGCTCCTTCCTCAGTTTTAATGCCCAAATATATTGACTAGAAATCAGTACATACATTCTTAGTGCTTCACACAAGCGAGTAAGCGAACAACTTCAATCACAATTCTTGTTTTTACACTTTCGTAGGGATTTAACCTTAATCTTTCACCATAGATTTATCAAACAAGTGAAGCTTCCTTATCAAACATGTTAATGGCAGCTATAAGTGAAGGATGTGTCAAAGCTAACGAAATCTGAATCGGACTAAAGATAAAGAGATGTTGCTATAAGTGAAGGATGTGTTAAAGCTATAAATATGAGCGGCAATGTCCAGGTTAAGCAGCGTGAAGCTACGATGACAACCTTCAACAACATGAAAAGTGATGTCAAGGTTATGCTTGCATCAACCAAGGCATGTTGTGAGGGTATAACACTTGTTGGGGGCTGTCGGTACCCTACGTACCGGATACCCCTTGTTGGTGTTTGGATCCGGCAGATCTCCCGATACTACTGTTAGTAGATCATAGAGTTGTAGTTCAGTAATGGGCGTGTAGAGATTCAAGAAGGTGAATGACAAGTGGACACGGAGATTTACGTGGTTCGGGCCGCCTGAGCGTAATACTCTACTCCACGGGGTGTATTGGTGTTGTAATGAGCGTGTGAGTCTAGAAGAAGCTCCTGAAGAAGAAGCTTGCCTAGGTTAGGAAGTCCAGAAGAGGTCTGGATAGATCCCTTGTGTATCGTCGACCAGTCGTTTTATAGTACAAGGACTGGTCGTTACATTGTTAGCCTGGCTTGACATGTGGCCCCAGCGGTTACACATGCTTGATACACAATTAATGAGGTTAATTACCCTTAATTGCCCGGTAACGGGCCATAACATTGCCGTTACCAGTATTAAGGGCCATCCGATCGTGTGTCATTAATATGGCATTAATGACACTTGATCGGTTCTTGAAGTCTTTGATTGCTCCTTGAAGGTCCGGAGCCGTTGGGGGTCCGCCAGCCTGATTGTTGAAGTTGAAGGTCTGGCGGTTCAGCCACGTGGCAGCTCTGGAGCTTATCGTTGTGGACGGGTAGGTCCAGCGCTGTTGGACACGTGTCGGCACCGGAGCTCCCCTCTGTCTGGGGTTAGGTCCAAGGATGCCATACCGGTATCTAGTCCGGAGCTTTCCCATCTGTGGGCGATAGCTCCGGTCTTATGATACACGTGGTGGTCCTGGGACTAACCATGTTGGGGAAGCAGGTCCGGTTACGCCTGACATGTGGGGCCTTCGGAGGTCCTCAAATCTGGTAGATGGAGTGTCCTTGTGATCTTCGCAATCCCAAGGGGTATCCGGTACGTACGGTAGTGACAGGGACCCCCCTGGGCCCACCTCTGGGAGAGACCTTTTGGATGAAGTCATTCTGCCGGAGGTGGGTCCATTCTTTGGTTTTTGAGCCATGTCTTCAAGGGTCTTTGGATGTTCCGTTGGCAGTAGTTCGCAGTTAAATCACTGCTGCATGGCATATCTTGGAGGCGGCAGGTGAGATCTTAGCGTGCGGATCTCACACAATTGAAGGTCGTCGGTTCCCGATACGAAAATCGTATTGGTTCCGCGCCCCCTGTCAAGCCGCCACCTTCGGGTTTCTCGCCTTTCATGATGACAACCGTTCGCCTGGGGTAAGGACCTCGACTTGATCGTCGGGGTGGCCCCGGGCCCCCTTGTCATTGGCAGGGTGATGTTTTTGACTGGTATCATCGGTTCCTCTGCGGTTTCCATCCAAGCGTTGCGGGGGCTTACTTAAGAACGAAATCACACACCGTTTGGCGTTCTTTACAACTTTCATTTGAACTAGTGCTCATCCCTTCCAAACTTTCGCTTGCTTTTCCCCTCTTGCCTCACTGTGCCACGATGGAGTTAGGTCTTCGTCAGAGTCGACTGAAGACTGACGGTGATTTGAAGAAGGCTTGGGCCCTCATGTGGTGGTTCCCTGACTTCTTCAACCACCTGGTCCGTGCCAGCAAGCTTCCTTTCATGAAGGAGCACGCCGGCGACATGGTGTATTTCTCCGCGTATGCCATGGTGGAACTGATCCCACATTTCTCCTCTTTCTTCTTGATGCTGCTAGACTTCTATGGTCTGCAGCTGTACCACCTTGGCCCCCACTCCATTCTTTTAGTGTCAATCTTTGTCCACTTCTGCGAGATGTGGGTGGGCATTCCCCCCTGTGTTGAGCTCTTCCGCACCTTCTTCACTGTCCAGACCACCGACAAGAGTGACGAGTACCTTGGCTTCTATTATTTTGTGAAGTGCAAGAAGTGCCCTTACAAGTAATTGCGGTCGTTCCCTTCTGGGAAGTGTGATGACTGGAAGAAGGATTGGATCGTCATCAAGGTGGAGGATCATGAAAAGCTGGAGTTGCACGAAGGCCTCCCCAACATCGACATTGTAGTTTGGAGTGAAGCTCCGGTGTTATAAGACGCCTTCAACCCTGCTCTGACCAGGATCCGCCAGTGCGTGGAAGGAGGGGTGACTCCTCAGGCGGTATTTTGCAACTTCCTGACCAATAGGTGGGCTCTGCTGAAGAAGAGGGAGAAGCTTGCTTGGGCCCTCAACAGTATGCTGGACGACGACCAGAACGAGACCGGTTTCAAGTCCAACATGGAGGTTGCAACTTTGGAGTTCCACCTCAAGAAGTTCCAGCACGAAATCGACATCGAGGGTGAAGAATTGGCTCTGCCGACAGCTTTCCTCCCTTTGAACAGGGACGCAGAGTTCAGCAGGGTGCTCCGGTGGACGATGCTGGTGCTTGACGACCATGGTGTCGTTGAGAGGCGTTCGATCACTAGGTTGTCGATCTCCGGAGCTCTTGAAGGCGGCTCCATTACCGCCCAAAAGCCAAGAACCGAAGTCGTAGGCAAGGGCAAGGAGTTGGCCGAGCCCTCGAGCCGTAAGAGGATGTTGAAGCATGACGACAAAAGGTCTGTCAGGCCTGCTTCTTCCGTGGCGGCTCCTTCTCCCCGGAGGGGGAGGTCTTCAACGAAGGCATCTACTACAGCAGCGGCATCTTCCCGGGGTGCTAGCTCTGGACATGTGACTCTAGTACCAGGGCCAGCTGAGGGCTCTGGGTCCGGAGGTCCTTCCTGGTTGAGGGGGGCCTCGGCCAAGGCAACGCTGATAGCAGCAGCAAGCTCTGGGGGACCTTTTGGGAATACCACGCCAGTGGCGGCTGGGGCCAGTCTAGAGCATCCGGAAAAGAGGTTTCGTGCTAACTGGTGTGGAAGCCTTCCGAGGTAATTTTTTATTTTTTTACATCAGTTAGTTTTTTTATTGTTATAGCTGTATTTTGAGTTTTTTCGTCCTTCATCCACAGCATGCCTAAGAAAAGGGCTGAAGCTCCGGTCCCTGCAGCAGCAGTTGAGGCTGTGCAGGCTGAAGCTCCGTCTTCAATTCCAGCACCGCCCCAAGAGGTGGCTGAGGATGCGGTAGCTCCGGCGCTGGATATCGTGGTCCTGGACCTCGACTCATCCCCAGAAGCTCCCGTGGTAGCGCCGGACCACGGGAATGAAGATGTACCAGCGGTACCAGCCCAAGAGGTTGAAGCTCTGAGCTTGGATGCCGAGATGTTGGACGCTCCGGCCATAGAGCTGGAGTTAGCTGCGATTCCGACCCTAGAGGCGGATGTTGTTGAAGCCTCAGCAGTCGAGCCGGTGGTTGATGAGGTCCTGACAGTAGAGCCGGGTGTCGATGAAGCTCTGGCGCTTAAGCCGGTTGTCGAGGAAGCTCCGGCGGTAGAGCCAGTTGCTGCAGAAGTTCCGGCTGTAGAGCCGGTCATCGAAGAGTTTCTGGCGTCCGAGCCAGTTGTTGTGGAGGTGTCGGCGCCTGAGCCCATGATGGTCGAAGCGCCGGCACCTGAGCCAGCGGCGGAGGAGGCACCTACGTTGGAGCCGGAAGTAGCTTCTTCTCCGACCGAACCTTCAACACCTGCTTCGGAAGTGGTGATCCTGGAGGTGCCCGCTGCTGAGCCAGGGTGCCAGGATGAAGTTGCTGGCCCCCCGCTTGAGGGGCCAGTTGTTGATGACCTGGCGGCGGGACCTTCAGAGTCAATTCCGGAGGCCAGAACTACTGCTGCAAGACCTTCCTCGCCGGTGGCCGAGGCTATCCGGAGGACGGACCTAGTGTTGTGGAATCTCAGGGGACCGCTCTTGTAGAGTGGGACCCAATTTTGGTCACTGAAGATCCGCTGGAGCCAGCGGAGAGGACCCCGGCAAGTTTGGACCCAATCCACCTAACATTGTCTATTGACAACGCCTGCTCCAGTCTTCGCTAGGTCCAGCTGGCTTTCTACCACAACAGCAAGGCCCTCGAGGAGGAGCGCCAAACTCTTAGGAGGTGGCGCAACCGGCTCCATTTCGAGACCAAGCTGGCACAGTCAAGGCTGGCTGACGACAAGGAGTGGGTGCAGAGGGAGAAGGTCCGCCTAGAATATTGGGGTAAGCTGCTGGATCAGAGGAAAAGCATGACACGATCCCTCGACAACCAGTCCCGGGCCATCTACGAGTAGGCCAAAACTGCTAATAGCGCAGCAGATGATCGCCAGGAGAGGCTCGCCGCCATCAACGCTAGTCTCGTCAAGCGCCGGGAGGCTCTTGAAGCGCGGGAGAGAAAGCTCGAAGATGAAGAGCAAAAACTCTTGGAGCTGCGGGACAACCTCGTGAAGAGGGAGGAAGAGCTTGTCCAAAAGACAGCTCTGGCAGACAAGAGCCTCGAAGAGCGCACCAAGAAATTGGAGGAGCGTTGTGAGGAAGAGGAGAAGAAGGCCTGGGAGCAAGGGGCAAGATCTCTACAAGCAGGAGAATGTCATCGCCGCCAGGGAGAAGAATGTGCGGGGCCGAGAGAAGGATCTGGTCAACCGCCAGAATTAGATCCGTCTCCGGGAGGAAGAGCTCAGTAAAATCGAAAGGTAGATTGCTGAAAAGATTCAGTAGAATGCCAAAGAGGTGGAGTGTCTTGCTCGGGAGAACTCGGAGCTTGCGGCGGCCAAAAGATCCTTGGAGGAGATACGAAGCACAAGGGCTACGGAGTCCCAACAATTTTGGGACTTCCTGGGCAAAGCCAACGACGCGCTGACGCCAATGGGCTTTAGTCCCGTGCATCTAGATGATCCGGAGCCAGAGCTGGACCAGGCGTTGGAGGCGCTGAGTTCAGCAGGCAACAAGCTCACCAAGATGGGCGATGTCATCGCGGACCAGCTGGAAATTGAGGGACAGTCCCTGTCGAAGAATGTTGCAGAGATCGTGCTGACATCCTACACCAGCCGGGACCCTCAATTCCCTCTGGACCCGGTGCTTGAAGGCCCCACCGAAGGAGAGGGTGAAACCGCCCGAGCCAGCGTGTCAGGGGTTACCCAGAAGGTCACCCAGTTCTTCCACAGGGTCTAGGACCATCTCATTGTAGCTCCCGCTTGTATTCTCTCTTCTTCGTCTCCAATTTTGTAATCTCTTGTCTCCAGATGAATGAAATCCAAAAATTTTTTGAATTTCATTTTTTGTCTTCAACACCTTTGTTTCACTTGGCCCCCTGGTAGATGTACACAATTTGCTTGTGAAAATGTACCAAGAGGATGTAACAGTTGTGAAGACTTGCGTGCTTCGAACTTGTAGAATGTAGGTCCAAAGTCTTCGATAGTGTAGGCCCCCTGAGGTTGTCGGAGCTTAGTGGCTCCGACATTGTCCATCGTAGGAGCTTAGTAGCTCCGGAAGTAGTCTCCATCAACACGTAAAGCATCGACGGTTAGCCCTCTTGGGTGTCAGAGCTTGGTAGCTCCGGTAGTGACTTCTGTCAACACATGGTGTGTCAACGGCAGACTCCACTATATAGTCTTTCCACCATCTTTTCTTCACGTTGACGGCTTGCCCCCTAGCTTTACCGGAGTTGAGTAGCTCCAGCGACGCTTGATGTCAATGTTTGAACATCGACCACAAGCCGCCTAGAGGATGTTGGAGCTTTGGCAGCTCTAGCTTCATTCACCATCATCATGAAATATTTATTTTTCCTGCACACTGAAGTCAAGAAAAATAGTAAAATCCGTTTCCTATCTATAACTTCATTGCGGCTTACTATTCCTGAGAAAGTTTTAGGTCGAACACAATTCTAAATACAATCAAGAGCGCCATCTTATTTCCTTCAGGTCCGATCATTTCTGGACTCGCCTTACTTTGGCCTGTCGGGGTGTAGGTAGAGTGGCATACTTAGGGTGCATCACTTGGCTAGGTCGATAGCACAATCCGGCCCTAGATTGGCTTGGCGGCTTTTAGACGAGTAGACCATCAACAATATTTGGACCCGGAAGAATAGACAACGCAACTCGAATTGTACATGAACTGGTCGAGCTAAAGTTTCTTAAGAACTTCACAACTTTGTTATAGACAAGAAAGGGAAAAATAAAAATATTGAGCCTGTACAAAGTAAATGCACGTGGAGTATGTTTTCACACAATGATGTCTTTCATTATAGGTCCGGGGTACAGGGGAAACAAGTACACTCTCAGGGTACGGAACCAGGCTAAGTGTGTTTCGTTTCTCGTTTGACCCAAGGTAGCTAGCTACACTTTTAGTTCTGAGACTGTGACAAGTGTTGCATGGATGTTGCAGACCTAACGGGGTAGGTCCGGTTGCCCTCCCGGAGGAGCTACCTGACTCTGTACAATGACTCTATAACATACATCACATGTAATTACAGACTCACCTCTGTGATATTAAGCGTAGAACTTACGGAGGTGCTCAATGTTCAAAGGATTTAGGAGAGGTGTCTCATCCTCGGTTGCCAAGCAAACGCATCCGGGACGGGATACTTTGATCACTCGAAAGGGTCCCTCCCAGCTGGAGGAGAGTTTGTTTAACCCTTCTCTGGATTGTAATCTCCATAGCACCAAATCGCCTTCCTCGAGCTGTCGGCTGTGAACATGCCGTTGGTGATAGCGCCGAAGAGCTTGGCGGTATCAGGCATTCCAAACAGCTGCTCGGCACCTTCCCTCTTCAAGGAGGTCAAGGTCTTCACGCAAGAGCTAGTCCTGCGTGGCTTCGTCGATGGTCCGGACCCAGAGCGACCCCAAGGTGATTTCCGGAGGAAGGACTGCTTCAGCTCCGTACACCAGGAAGAAGGGTGTCTCTCCAGTTGACCGGTTTGGAGATGTCCTGTTGGCCCATAGATTAGGCGGAAGCTCTTCGATCAAGTTGGCTCCATGTTTTTTCAGGCGCTCATATGTGCGCGTCTTGAGTCCTTTCAGGATTTCTGCATTTGCTCTCTCAGCTTGGCCATTGCTTGTCGGGTGAGCTACGGAGGCGTAGCTGACTTGGATGCCGAGGTCTTCGGAGTATCCTTGGAAAGCAAAGCTTGTGAATTGGGTCCCATTATCTGTTATGATTTTGTTCGGGACTCCAAATCTGCATACGATGGACTGCAAAAAGTTGATAGCTGATTGTTTGTTTATTGTCACAACTGGAGTTGCTTCCGGCCACTCGGTGAATTTGTCAATGTCAACATATAGGAACTTGTAACCTCCGACGGCTCTTGGGAAAGGTACCAATATATCCATCCCCCACACAGCGAAAGGCCATGTTGGAGGTATCATTTGTAGAGGTTGAGCCGTTGTGTCAATTTTCTTTTCATAGAACTGGCATGCTTCACATTCTTCACCAGCTCAGTTGCATCCTGTAGCACTGTAGGCCAGTAAAAGCCATGTCGGAAGGCTTTACCGACCAGCGTGCAGGAAGACGCGTGGTTCCCACACTCGCCTCCATGGATTTCTGCGAGGAGCTCGCAGCCTTCTTCCCTTGTGATGCACCGCATTAGGACACTGTTGGCACCGCGCCGGTAGAGATCCCCTTCTACTAGCGTGTATCTTTTAGCCAATCTGACTACCCGGTCAGCGGATACATCATTGTCAGGAAGGACATTGTCTTTCAAGTACCTCCAGATCTCTGAGATCCATGCATCGGAGCTTTCTTGAGCATTTGAGTCTTGCGTGCTGGGTTGCTCGGAGCTTCCGGCAGCACCTATGACTCTTGATGGCTGCCATGGTAAGAGGGTCATGGGGACCGCCAGCTTCTAGATGCTGGTCTCGCCCCCTTCGCTCAGTTCGGCGGGTTGAGTTGTGGGTTTTGAAAACCTCCGGACAAAAGTTCCGTCTGGAGCCGGAGCTCCGGTTGACGCTTTCGTCGAGAGTTCGTCAGCTTCAGCGTTATGGAGACGTTGGACATGGTGGAGGTCCAGGACTTCGAAGTCCTTCTGAAGACTCTGGACTTCAAGGAGATAAGCAGCTAGTTGAGGATTGTTATAGGAGCATTCACCCTTCACCTATTTAATGATGAGCTGCGAATCTCCCTTGACCAACAGCTGCTTGACACCATATGGTAGTGCCACCTTTACTCCGTAAATGAGTGCTTCATACTCCGCCATGTTGTTTGTCGCCTTGAAGTCAAGGTGGACCATGTATTTTACCTTCTCCCCAGATGGAGCGAGGAGAAGGACTCCAGCTCCGGCCCCCTGCTTTTGCATGGAGCCGTCGAAGTAGAGAGTCCAGTGAGGTTCGGTGAAGACCGGAGCTTTGAGTTCTGGCTTCTGCTCACTAGGGCCCCCAGAGTTTGATAGAGAGGGGGTCCATTCCGCCACAAAGTTCGCCAGTGCTTGACTCTTGATCACTTGTCTTGGGACGAATTCAAGATCAAATTTCGCCAATTCTGCTGACAACTTTGCAATATTCCCAATAGAGTTGGGATTATGCAATATCGCACGCAGTGGATAAGAAGTCACCACTGAGATCTTGTGAGCTTGGAAGTAATGGCGAAGCTTCCTGGAGGCGATGAGAACTGCGTAGAGCAGCTTGTGCACCTCTAGGTATCGAGTCTTGGCATCATGTAGTACTTCGCTGATGAAGTACATTGGGCGATGGACTGTCCGAACTTTCCCGGAGGGGCTCAGAGCTTCCGCCACATCGTCCCGGACCCTCCCAGAGGGGTCCAGACCTACTTCGGGGACTTCCGGGTCCATACTGGAGGAACCTGGAGCTTCTACTGGAGCGACCCAAACCCTCTCGAAGGGGTCCAGATCTTCTGGAGCAACTCCTTGTAGATCCAAGTCTGGGGGCTGGGACCCAGACTCACCTTCAGGAACCTCCGGACCCTCCCGGAGGGGTCTGGATTCCCGAGCTTGGGATGGTTCTGGTCTTTCCGCAACTAGAACCATGCTAACAATCTCGTCGGTTGCCGAGATGTAAAGCAGTAGAGGCTCACTAGGGTTCGGAGCTACCAAGGTGTAACACCCTCATTTTCATGCATCATGCCTTGCATACATTCATATACATGTTTAACATTAAGCCACAACAAGAGGAACAGGTTTAAAATTGATTTGGAGCAAAACCGCACTTAAAACGAAGGAAAGTGCGGACTAGTCTGATTTTGTTGAGGACTAGTCCGATTTCTCTCTGACTAAAAACGGACTTGTCCATTTTTGCTGTGGATTAGTCCGATTTTGGCCTCTGGAAACTTTCGGGCTTGTCCGATTTTGTGCGAACTAGTCCGGTATTCCATGAATCCTTGAAAAATTGCTAAGTCCCTGGAATTTTCCGGACTAGTCCGGTGTTCCAGTGGACTTGTCCGTTTTCCTCTCTGTTCAAAGTCGGACTTGTCCGATGTTTGGCCAGACTTGTCCGATTTTCGCTCTGGACGACTTCGGACTAGTCCGATCCTGTAAGGACTTGTCCGATATTTCGTGACTCCGAGTTGATCTTTTGTTTTACGACTAGTTTCTTGGGTTTCACGTTAAGTGGGCCTAGGGACGTCGTGCCTAACTATTTTAGAGCCCATGTGGGACTCTAAACTGGCCTCTACTCATCCCAAAACTCGAAATCCATCTAACCCTAGCCTCCACCTCTATATAAACAGCCTCACCCCTTGGATTGACATCTATTTGCCACTTTTCCACCCACCCAAACCCTAGTTCGTGGGGAGCCACCATCTAGGAGGGAGGAGAAGATCCCAAGCAAGAAGAAGAAGAGGAGGAAATGAAAGAGGATCAATATCTCCACCAAGTTTTGTCCTTCACCACCAATTCATCCTCAGGTTCATCACCAACCCTAGATCATCAAGATCCAAGTGTTACCTCGAAGTTTCTTGATTCATTGGAGTCCTAAAAACCTGTTATACCTTCTATTCTCTTTTCCTTAAGAGAAGTCAACCCCTAATCTCCAAATTCATGTCGATCTAGAAAACCCTAATCTGCTGATCTCTCCAAGTGCGGACTTGTCCGGTCCCTAGCAGACTAATCCCATCTTTCTAGTTAAATTGTGTTGAATTAATTCTAAAATTTGATCTAATCAACTCCAAACCTGTATAAATTTGTTAAAAGCTATTAGAACTAGTTAGTGATCATTAAAAGCAATCTATTCACAAGTTTTACCTTGCATTTGCATCAATCATGCATGTCATGTCATATTGAGTAATATTTGTGCACTCATTGATTGTGTTTCTTGTCTTGTATGTTTATTGTGCGGATTAGACGAATTTGCGCTAGAAAGTGCCGCGGAGGATCTACAGCACCAAGAGTTTGAAGGCTTTGACCCTAATCAACAGCAAGAGCAAGGAAAGTGTCCTTGAAGCATATTGATCCTGTTTTTAAAATAAATGTTTTGTTTGCAAAATTGCATGCTTGTGTCAATTTGATGGGAACCCTATGATAGGAAGTTTACTAGCTTTGTTTAACCACCGTTGTCACCTGGAATACATGGTAGAGAGTCGGAAAGGGTTTTTACCTTTTTGCTTCGCTTAATTAATTAGGATGGAAAACAACACTACACATTTAATTAAGCGTTAATGATATTTTGATTAAGGTGAACAGGTCAATCTGATATGGTAATGGGTGATCTAAGAAAGCCTGATATGTGGATGGGTTGGATGTTATGGTGGTTTGCTTGCTTTATATCTAAGGACCGGTTCATGCGAGAATAAGCCAGGACTACAGTGCCACCACGAGGCCAAGTATGGGTGCGGCGTAGCTGATTAATTAGGGCTTTGCTAGTGCTGTTTGGACCATTGTGGATGCTCGGGGAAGGGGTAGTCGGATTGGATTTGTTGATGATTGGTGGGACTACCCTGGGATCCGAATGGCTCAAGAGGGGGCCCTTGGTTGAAGATGTGCTCAGTTGGAGGCATCGCCACGGGTGAAACCTCAGTGGGGTCTAAATAGGCTAGTATTCCCTTTGTAAAGGCTATTTTGTGATCTCTGGGCCACACACCGATGGAAGTGTTAGACGGCACAATAGAGGTTCTAGTCATCGAAAGGTGATGAAATCACGAACTCGTGGGTAAAGAGGTACAAACTCTGCAGAGTTAAATAAAACTATCATGATAGCCGTGCTCCCGGTTATGAGAACTTGGACAACTTCCATGATTAGAGGGAACTCGATATTGGGATGGTATTTGGGATGGTTATGGTTTGGTAATGGTCATGGCTGGTTATGAATTTATTTCTGGTATTGAATATGGTTATTGGCAATGGTGAAATCTGGAATTATTGATGATGGTAGCGAATTCAGATTGGTATTATGATATTACCTATGATTATGGTGGGTTTACTTCACCTATAATATATTGCTTTTCAAATGTTTTAATGTACTTTTCAGCACTTTGCCGTTATTATTGTCGTCATTTGAATCAGCCACATGTCATACTTTCCACACTTGCTGAGTACGACATGTACTCACTCTTGCAATCACTCCCCCCCCCCAACAGTTGCAGGTCAGGATTGGGAGTTTAATGGTGATAATGCGGAGTTCTAGGCCATGTCTACCGTCAGCTTTGCCTGTGATGTTGATTGGAGTTGCGCTATACCCTATCCCTTATGCTTATTTTGCTTAGTTGCTTAATTAGTTTATTTCCGCTGCATTAGTTGAACTTGTCATTAATATTCATTAGAGCTTGTATTCGAGGATAATCTGGTTTGTGTAATAAAATTTGGTTAATTAATCTTGTCTTGTGGTAATTATCCGTATATCGTTTGTGATTGCACTCGTGTATGTGTGATGAACATCCTCGGCACACATATGCATTAGCTTGGTTCATTTTTCGGACAGGGCGTCACATATTGGTATCAGAGCCATAGGTTGACAGTAGGATGCAACCTAGATAGAATGGACACTTAAGAGCACATAGGAGCATTCAGGAATCGATGTGTTTTTGCTTGTAGTGCTGTTTGCTATATATATTGCTTGCTTGTGTGCTTAATAGAGGATTTTGGGGTGCCTTAGCATTGCCATGTCCACCTAGGCTAGTATAGCTAGTTGGTTAGCTTCATATCCCTTGATGCATATAGTTGGGGACGTTTTCTAATTCTTACCTATTGCTTTCCTTCAGATGGTGAGGACTCGCAACCAGAGGGATGGCAATGATGAGGAGGAGAACCATGGAGTACCTCAAAACAACAATGGGCAAGGATCTACTCAGGGAGATATTAACATTGAGCAGCTATTGGCTATGCAAAAACAGCTCATGCAGACCATGATACAAACTATGGGACAGCTACAGGCTGGCAATACCAACAATCAGCCCCACATGCCTCCACCGCCACCCCCTCCTTCTCATAACCGATTGGGAGAGTTTATGAGGACTAGGCCGCCGACCTTTACTCAAGCTGCTGACCCTATGGATGCGGACGATTGGCTCAAGTCCGTGGAGAAGTTAGCTATTGTCCAATGCAATGACCGGGAGAAGGTGCTATTTGCTTCTCATCAACTTGTTGGAGCAGCTGTGGATTGGTGGGATTCTTATTGCAATGCTCATGAGAACCAAGAGAGAATTACTTGGGCCGAATTCAAGGAGAGTTTCCATTCTCATTATGTGCCCGAGGGTGTTATGATCTTGAAGAGGCAATAATTTGAGAATTTAAGGCAAGGAAGATCAAGCGTGAGTGAATATCTCAAAAAATTCACCCAACTCTCAAGGTATGCGCCTGAGGATGTTAGTCGGGACAACCGGAAGCAATATTTGTTCATGAGGGGCTTGAACAATGAGATCCAAGTACAATTGCTCAATTGTGACTATGCAAATTTCCAGAAGCTTGTGGACAAAGCAATTGTGGTTGAGAACAAGATTCGTGAGATGGAGCAAGACAATAAGAGAAAGGCGCCATATCAAGGACAGCAACAAGGAAGTAATGTGCGCCCTCGCTCTGCGCCGCCCAATGCGCCTCATTACAGCTCTTCTATTCATGCTCAACACTCTGGTTATGCACCACGCCCAACTCAGTTTGTGCAGCAGCGCCCTGTTGTGCAAGCACCTAGGCCTCCAATGCCTTATGCGCCTCGTGCTAATTTTCCTGCTGCAAGTGTTCAAAACCAAGCTCGTCCCAATAATTCTGGTGGAGTTAAGAAGTGTTATACTTGTGGAGAAGCTGGACACTTTGCGCACCAATGTCCTAAGTCAGGCCTTGGTCAAGGAATCAATGCTCCGAGGCAAAACCCAAGACCCAATGGAGGAGCGCCACAAGGAAGCCGTGGACAGCAGAATTTTTCTCGTGGCAACGTGAACCATGTCTCTACGGAGGATGCTCAACAAGCGGATGACGTGGTCATTGGTATGTTTCTCGCCAACTCCAACCCCGCGACTATGTTATTTGATTCTGGAGCATCACATTCATTCATTGCATCAAAATATGTTGCCAAGTATAGTTTGCCTATCTGTCATATGAAGTTTACTCTATTGGTTAAGTCTCCTGGAGGAGAGATGAGGACAGATATAGTATGTCCAAAAGTAAGCCTTAGAATAAGGGGGGTAGACCTCTCTACCAACCTCATTGTTTTAGATTCCCATGGATTGGACATTATACTTGGTATGGACTGGTTGAGGCAGCACAATGGAGTTATTGAGTGTGCCACAAGACGGTGAAGTTGACCAACGAAGAAGGGACCACCATAGAATTTGAAGCATCTCAAACCGCACCGAAGAAATTGGAGCTGAATCATATGGAGGTGCCGCAATTGAGGAGATTCCGGTGGTGTGTGAATTTTTGGATGTTTTTCCGGACGAGTTGCCAGGTATGCCACCTAATCGAGAAATTGAGTTTGTTATTGATTTAATACCTGGAACTGCACCTATAGCTAAGAGGCCGTACAGGATGCCTCCTATGGAATTAGCGGAGCTCAAGAAGCAGATTCAAGAGCAATTAGAGGAATGTTTCATTCGCCCTAGCTCTTCACCTTGGGGAGCGCCCGTTCTATTTATGGACAAGAAGGATGGATCTCAAAGGATGTGCGTAGATTACCGAGCTCTCAACGAGGTGACCATCAAGAACAAGTACACCTTGCCCAGTATAGAGGATTTGTTTGATCAGATGAAAGGTGCCTGTGTGTTTTCCAAGATTGATTTGAGGTCAGGTTATTTTCAAATGAAGATTAGAGCATCGGACATACCCAAGACAGCTTTTAGAACACAGTATGGATCTTATGAGTACACCGTGATGTCTTTTGGATTGACAAATGCACCTGTGTACTTTATGTACCTCATGAATAAGGTCTTCATGGAGTACTTGGATAAGTTTGTTGTGGTGTTTATTGATGATATTATGATCCATTCGAAGGATGAGAAGGAACATGAGGACCACTTGAGGCTTACGTTGCAGAAATTGAGGGAGCATCAATTGTATGCCAAGTTCAACAAGTGTCAGTTTTGGTTGAGAGAGGTGTCGTTTTTGGGTCATATAATCTCAGGAAGAGGAGTATCAGTTCACCCCGGAAAAGTGAGAGACGTGTTGGTGTGGGAACCGCCGCAAAACGTCAAGGAAATAAGAAGTTTTCTTGGAATGGTTGGATATTACCGACGATTTATCAAGGACTTTTCCAAGATAGCCAAGCCTATGACGGAGTTGCTAATGAAGGGAAAGGCTTTCCAATGGACTCAAGCTTGTCAAAATAGTCTTGAGGAGTTGAAGAAGAGGTTGACAACAGCCCCAATTTTGGTATTGCTGGATGTAAGCAAGAGTTTTGATATTTATTGTGATGCCTCAAGACAAGGACTTGGATGTGTATTGATGCAAGAAGGTCAAATGGTCGCCTATACATCAAGACAATTGAAGAAACATGAGCAGAATTACCCAACACATGATTTAGAACTTGCAGCCGTGGTACATGCATTTAAGATTTGGAGACACTATATTCTTGGACATAGGTGTGAAATTTATACGGATCATAAGAGTTTGAAGTATATTTTCACACAAACAGATCTGAACTTGAGACAATGGAGATGGTTGGAGCTCATCAAAGATTATGATTCGGGGATCAACTATCATCCGGGAAAGGCCAATGTAGTGGCCGACGGTTTGAGTAGAAAGGGAATAAGTCACCAACTCACAGTTCGAGAGTTACCATCCGAGTTATGCAAGGAGTTCGAACGGTTGAACCTCGGATTTGTAGATGAGATGGAGATGATGGAGTTAAACCCAACCATGGAGCAAGAAATTCGAGAGGCACAAACCGCAGATGAGGAGATCAAGGAAATAAAGGAAAGGGTCGAGGAAGGGAGAGAATTCAGATTTGATGAAGACGAACATGGTACCTTATGGCTTGGAAAGAGGATCGTTGTGCCTAATGTAAAGCATATTCGAAAGACCATATTAAAGGAGGCACATGACTCGCCTTACTCAAATCACCCTGGTTGTACAAAGATGTACAAAGACTTGAAGACTTGCTATTGGTGGGATAGCATGAAGAAAGACATAGCTGATTACGTAGCATTGTGTGATGTGTGCCAACGAGTCAAGGCGGAACATCAAAGGCCAGCTGGACTATTACAACCATTAAAGATTCCGGAATAGAAGTGGGAAGAAATTGGTATGGATTTCATAGTTGGGTTACCACGTACTTAGTCCAGGTATGACTCAATTTGGGTAATTGTGGATCGCTTAACCAAGTTGGCTCACTTTGTCCCTGTGAAGACCAAATATACAGCTGCACAAATGGCGAAATATACATGGAGCATATTGTTTGTCGACACGGAGTCCTGAAGAAGATCGTGTCGGATAGAGGTTCTCAATTTACTTCCAGATTTTGGCAAAAATTGCATGAAGCCTTGGGAACGAGGTTGAATTTTAGTTCAGCATATCATCCTCAAACGGATGGACAAACCGAGAGGACCAATCAGATTTTGGAGGACATGTTAAGAGCTTGTGCTTTAAAGCATGGGAAAAGTTGGGACAAAAGCTTGCCATATGCAGAATTTTCATACAACAATAGTTACCAAGCAAGTTTGAAAATGTCACCATATGAAGCGCTTTATGGGAGGAAGTGTAGGACACCTTTATTCTGGAATGAGGCAGGGGAAACTCAAGTATTTGGTTCGGATGTGTTGCAAGAAGCCGAAAAGCAAGTTCGAATAATTCGTGAAAACTTGAGGGCTGCCCAATCAAGACAAAAAGGCTATGCGGACAATAGGAGAAAGAAATTAGCCTTTGAAATAGGAGATTTTGTTTACCTCAAGGTGTCACCAATGAGAGGTCATAAGAGGTTTAATATAAGAGGCAAGCTCGCACCTCGTTATATTGGACCATTCAAGATTTTGGACAAAAGGGGAGAAGTAGCATATAAGTTGGAGATGCCAGCTCATCTGTCAGATGTACATGATGTCTTTCATGTTTCCCTGCTCAAGGAGTGCTTGAGAGTACCGAAATAACAAGTGCCAATGGAAGAATTGGAATTAGAGGAAGATTTGACTTATGCCAAACGACCGGTCAAAATCTTGGAAACCAGGGAGAGAGTCACAAGGAACATGGTTATTAGATGGTGTAAAGTTCAATGGAAGCACCACACAGAAAAAGAAGCAACATGGAAATTGGAGGATGATCTCAAGAAGGAATTTCCCTATCTCTTCTCTTCCGCGTCGAATCTCGAGGGAGAGATTCATTTTAAGGGGGGTAGGTTTGTAACACCCTCATTTTCATGCATCATGCCTTGCATACATTCATATCATGTTTAACATTAACCCACAACAAGAGGAACAAGTTTAAAATTGATTTGGAGCAAAACCGCACTTAAAACGCAGGAAAGTGCGGACTAGTCCGATTTTGTTGAGGACTAGTTCGATTTCTCTTTGACTAAAAACGGACTTGTCCGTTTCGCTGTGGATTAGTCCGATTTTGGCCCCTGGAAACTTTCGAACTTGTCCGATTTTGTGCCGACTAGTCCGGTATTCCATGAATCCTTGAAAAAATGCTAAGTCCCTGGACTTTTCTGGACTAGTCCGGTGTTCCAGCGGACTTGTCCGTTTTCCTCTCTGTTCAAAGTCGGACTTGTCCGATGTTTGGCCATACTTGTCCGATTTTCGCTCTGGACGACATCGGACTAGTCCGATCCTGTCCGGACTTGTCCGATATTTCGTGACTCCGAGTTGATCTTTTGTTTTACGACTTGTTTCTTGGGTTTCATGTTAAGTGGGCCTAGGGACGTCGTGCCTAACTCTTTTAGAGCCCATGTGGGACTCTAAACCGGCCTCTACTCATCCCAAAACTCGAAATCCATCTAACCCTAGCCTCCACCTCTATATAAACAGCCCCACCCCTTGGATTGACATCTATTTGCCACTTTTCCACCCACCCAAACCCTAGTTCGTGGGGAGCCACCATCAAGGAGGGAGGAGAAGATCCCAAGCAAGAAGAAGAAGAGGAGGAAATGAAAGAGGATCAAGATCTCCACCAAGTTTTGTCCTTCACCACCAATTCATCCCCAAGTTCATCACCAACCCTAGATCATCAAGATCCAAGTGTTACCACCAAGTTTCTTGATTCATTGAAGTCCTAAACACCTGGTATACCTTCTATTCTCTTTTCCTTACGAGAATTCAACCCCTAATCTCCAAATTCACGTCGCTCTAGAAAACTCTAATCTGCTGATCTCGCCAAGTGCGGACTTGTCCGGTCCCTAGTGGACTAGTCCGATCTTTCTAGTTAAATTGTGTTGAATTAATTCTAAAATTTGATCTAATCAACTCCAAACCTTTATAAACTTGTTAAAAGCTATTAGAACTAGTTAGTGATCAGTAAAAGCAATCTATTCACAAGTTTTACCTTGCATTTGCATCAATCATGCATGTCATGTCATATTGAGTAATATTTGTGCAATCTTTGATTGTGTTTCTTGTCTTGTATGTTTATTGTGTGGATTAGACGGATTTGCGCTAGAAAGTGTCGGGGAGGATCTAAAGCACCAAGAGTTTGAAGGCTTTGACCCTAATCAACAGCAAGAGCAAGGCAAGTGTCCTTGAAGCATATTGATCCTGTTTTTAAAATAAATTTTTTGTTTGCAAAATTGCATGCTTGTGTCAATTTGATGGGAACCCTATCATAGGAAGTTTACTAGCTTTGTTTAACCACCCTTGTCACCTGGAATACATGGTAGAGATTCGGAAAGGGTTTTTACCTTTTTGCTTCGCTTAATTAATTAGGATGGAAAACAACACTACACATTTAATTAAGCGTTAATGATATTTTGATTAATGTGAACTGGTCAATCTGATATGGTAATGGGTGATCTAAGCAAGCCTGGTATGTGGATGGGTTGGATGTTATGGTGGTTTGCTTGCTTTAGATCTAAGGACCGGTTCATGCGAGAATAAGCCAGGACTACAGTGCCACCACGAGGCCAAGTATGGGTGCGGCGTAGCTAATTAATTAGGGCTTTGATAGTGCTGTTTGGACCATTGTGGATGCTCGGGGAAGGGGTAGTCGGATTGGGTTTGTTGATGATTGGTGGGACTACCCTGGGATCTGAATGGCTCAAGAGGGGGCCCTTGGTTGAAGATGTGCTCAGTTGGAGGCATCGCCACCGGTGAAACCTCAGTGGGGTCTAAATAGGCTAGTATTCCCTTTGTAAAAGCTATTTTGTGATCTCTTGGCCACACACCGATGGAAGTGTTAGACGGCACAATAGAGGTTCTAGTCATCAAAAGGTGATGAAATCAAGAACACGTGGGCAAAGAGGTACAAACTCTGCAGAGTTAAATAAAACTATCATGATAGCCGTGCTCCCAGTTATGAGCACCTGGACAACTTCCATGATTAGAAGGAACTCGGTATTGGGATGGTATTTGGGATGGTTATGGTTTGGTAATGGTAATGGCTGGTTATGAATTTATTTCTGGTATTGAATATGGTTATTGGCAATGGTGAAATCTGGAATTATTGATGATGGCAGCGAATTCAGATTAGTATTATTGATATTACCTATGATTATGGTGGGTTTACTTCACATACTTATAATATATTGCTTTTCAAATGTTTTAATGTACTTTTCAGCACTTTGCCATTATTATTGTCGTCATTTGAATAAGCCACATGTCATACTTTCCACACTTGCTGAGTACGACATGTACTCACTCTTGCAATCCCCCCCAACAGTTGCAGGTCAGGATTGGGAGTTTAATGGTGATAATGTGAAGTTCTAGGCCGTGTCTACCGTCAGCTTTGCCTGTGGTGTTGATTGAAGCTGCGCTATACCCTATCCCTTATGCTTAGTTTGCTTAGTTGCTTAATTAGTTTATTTCTGCTGCATTAGTTGAACTTGTCATTAATATTCATTAGAGCTTGTATTCGAGGATAATCTGGTTTGTGTAATAAAATTTGGTTAATTAATCTTGTCTTGTGGTAATTATCTGTATATCGTTTGTGATTGCACTCGTGTATGTGTGATGAACATCCTGGGCACACATATGCGTTAGCTTGGTTCATTTTTCGGAACTGGGCATCACACAAGGTTGGTAGAGTGGTGAGGAGCTGCTTTAGCTCTTGAAATGCCTTTTCTGCTTCTCCGGACCATTGGAATGGTCTGGACTTCCTCAACAGATTGAAGAAGGGTAGCGCTCGTTCCGCCAATCTTGAGATGAACCGGCTGAGGGCGGCTAGACATCCAGTCAGCTTCTAGACGTCCTTGATGCGAACTGGTGGCCACATATCCTCAATGGCTTTAAGCTTCGCCGGATTTGCTCTATGCCCCGATGGTTTACCAGGAAACCAAGAAGCTTTCTGGAGCTAACCCGAAGACACACATGTATGGGTTTAGCTTTGTGCGGGTGACCCGCAGCTTGTCGAAGACAGCTTGCAAGGTGTCAAGAAGTGACTCCTTGTCCTTGATTTTGACGACAATGTCATCAACATACACTTCCACTACGTCTCTGATGAGCTCTCCAAAGGTTTTGTACATTGTTCGTACAAATGTTAAAGCTGCATTCTTGAGACCAAATGGCGTGGCAGTATAGCAGTACAATCCATCTACTGTGATAAAAGAAGTATGTTCTTCATCTTTCCTAGACATTCTGATTTGATGGTACCCAGAATATGCATCTAGGAAACACGGTAATTCACAACCGGAGGTGGAATCCACTATCTGATCTATTCTAGGTAGTAGGAATGGACATGCCTTATTTAGTATTGTGTAGTCGATACACATCCGAAGCTTCCCGCCGGCCTTGGGTACTACGACTGGGTTTGCCAGCCATTTTGGGTGGAAGACTTCTTGGATGAATCTAGCTTTGAGCAACTTCTTCACTTCTTGTCGTATGAAGTTCTGTCGCTCTACTGATTGCTTCCGAGGCTTCTGGTGTATAGGCCGAGCGTCAGGATAGAACTTCAGGTTATGCTCGATCACTTCCCTAGGGACCCCAGGCATTTGTGATGGTTGCCAGGAAAACATGTCGACATTAGCGCGGAGGAAAGTGATGAGCGCGAGTTCCTATTTATCATTCAGACCTCCCGATATACGAGTGGTCTGAGTGGCATCGAAACCGATTTGGACGACTTTGACGGGGATGTCGGTGTCGCCGCTTGGTTGCACACGGGGTGCAGAGGTTGAGCCGCGTTGACGAATGCACGGGGGTTTCAGAGCTTGCTCCTGCCTAGATTCTTCCTCCTGCGCTATAGCAAGCGCGTGAAGTTCTTCCACAGCAGTCACTCTGGCAGTGCGGTCTCCGCGGATCCGAAGAACACCAGCTGGTGTCAGCATCTTCAACACCAGATAGCCATAATGAGCAGCAGCCATGAACTTGTATAAAGCTGGTCTTCCCAGAATGGCGTTGAAAGGGAAGTTGATCTGAGCGACGTCAAAGACCAACATCTCAGTGTGATAATTCTCCCGAGTCCCGAAGGTCACGGGGAGACTAATGGCACCGAGTGGGGTTATGGCCCCCGAACCTACTGCGGAGAAAGGTCGAGAGGGGCGAAGGTCCGAAGGTCGGAGCTGAGGCTTGACAAAAGCTTCAAAGCTTATGAGGTTCATCCCCGAACCTCCATACACCATTACATGGTGTAGTTGAATGCTATTGATGGTCGGAGATACCATTAAAGGTAGTTGACCAGCTCCGATCATGTTGCGAGGGCAGTCTGAAGCATCAAAAGTGATGGTGGTGTCCATCCACTTTCGATGAGGCTCCGCCCTGGCAGTAGGAGCTACTGAGGCCATGTCCCGCCGCATTGTATTGAGGACACGAGGGGAAGTGATGTCCCACGAACCACCAAAGATGGTGTTATGGTCTTCCGATGCTCATTGTCGGAGACATCAGAGTTATAGTCGACGGAGGTGTACACAGCCTTCAGGACCTTTTTAGGGTCCTGAAATCCTAACTCCTCTTCAACCGGAGCTTCATCGACTTTCTGCTTTCCTTCACTCTGACGGAAAGAAACTTCTTCCCGGCGTTTGTTGTAGCGCTCGGCAAGGTTTTGGACCTCCCAGCAGTCTTCCAAGTTGTGGCTGCTCGACTTGTGAATAGGACACCACACTTTGGAGTTGCCACCGTCTTTAGAGGACGCCCGAGGTCGTTTCTCGGGGCATGGCCCCCGGCCACCTATTGCTGCAGCAGCTGCAGCAGTAGATGTGCCAGCCGACAACTTCTTCTTGCCGTTGGACTTTTTCTTCTTTTTGCCATTCTCGGAGGTAGTGGCTTCGCCTTTCGAGGATTTTTGTACCATCCTGCGGAGGTGGTTTGGAGTGCATTTCACGGCCCTCCGCAGCTTTGGCACACTTGTCTGCCAAGCTGAAGAGCTCCACGACGCTTGTGATCTCCTTGATCGCCAGCTTCTCCAGCATCTTCTTATCTCGTACGCCCTGTCTAAATGCCAAAATAAGAGAGACACTAGAGATAGAAGGAATAGTGTTTCGTACCTAGGAGAACCTCTGGATGAATGAGCGCAGGGATTCTCCCCCCTTCCGCACGACAGCAAAAAGGTCCAGTTCGCTGCCTGGTCGGGTGTATGAACTCCCGAAATTGGTGGTGAACTATTGGCACCATTCCTCCCAACTATTGATGGAGTTGTGAGGAAGGCTCATGAACCAGGACCTGGCGGTCCCAGTCAAGGCCACTGGGAAGTAGTTGGCCATTATGGCCTCATTACCTCCAGCCGCAAGGATTGCGGTGGAGTAAATCTAGAGAAACTCAGCGGGATTAACAGTCCCGTAATATTTCTCCAGCAGGTGAGGCCAAAACTTTTGTGGCCATCTGACCATGCGTAGGTGCATGTCAAGGGCAAAACAGCCTCCTCCTACTCCCTCGCGAGCAGGAATGTCTCGAGCTTCTTGCCTCTCGCGAGCACGCTCGATATGGACGCGGCCATCCTGTTAACGGTAACGGCGATCAAACTTCGCCCGGAGGTCATGAGTTGAACGTATGGTTACTGTATGAGTGCGTCGCACCCTGGAAGGCAGCGACGTAACTTGCTGAGATGAAACACGCCTCCTATTTTGGGAAGCGTGCGGACAAAGCCTATCCTACAAAGTCCGATGCTGCGATGGGACCCGCCCCAAAGGGGGAGGACCTCGGTTGCTGATGCGGTCGGCTGCTGCTACAACCAGATGTTCCACGTCAGTCCTCCACTACTCCATTGCACCCTGAGATGCAACCGGAGGTGGTGGGCGTCGGAGAAGAGCACGCGTTGCATGGAGCACATGTTCAGGTTTGTTGTTATTCGCTGATGCAGTGACCGACGCCGATGCACCGTCACGCTGCCCATCTTGATTTGCTGGTGCAAACGGTGGCGGTGGAGGCATGACTCCTACTGGAGCTGTGGCACCTGCTGGTTGCTGCATATTGGAGGGATTGCCCCCAACAGGTTGAACAGTAGGATTTCCATTGGATGATCCAGCAGCTGAGTTCACCATCCTTGAAATCTCGGGCGCCACTACGTGGCGGGCCAACTGTCGGTGTTTGGATGCGGCAGATCTCCCGATACTACTGTTAGTAGATCGCAGAGTTGTAGTGCGGTAATGGGTGCGCAGAGATTCAAGAAGGTGAATGACAAGTGGACACAGAGATTTAAGTGGTTTCGGCCGCCTGAGCGTAATACCCTACTCCACGGGGTGTATTGGTGTTGTATTGAGCGTGTGAGTCTAGAAGAAGCTCCAGAAGGAGAAGCTCGCCTAGGTTAGAGAGTCCAGAAGAGGTCTGGAGAGATCCCTTGTGTGTCGTCGACCAGTCCTTTTATAGTACAAGGACTGGTCGTTACATCGTTAGCCTAGCCCGACATGTGGCCCCGGCGGTTACACATGCTTGATACACAATTATGAGGTTAATTACCCTTAATAGCCCGGTAACAGGCCTTACAAGTGTCGTTATTGATATTAAGGGCCATATGATCATGTGTCATTAATATGGCATTAATGACACTTAATCCGGTCTTGAAGTCTTTTATTGCTCCTTGAAGGTCCGGAGCCGTTAGGGGTCCGCCAGCCTGATTGTTGAAGTTGAAGGTCCGGCGGTTCGGCCACGTGGTAGCTCTGGAGCTTACCGTGTTGGACGGGTAGGTCCGGTGCTGTTGGACACGTGTCAGCACTGGAGCTTCCCTCTATCTGGGGTTAGGTCCGGGGATGCCATACCGGTATCTAGTCCAGAGCTTTCCCATGTGTGGGTGATAGCTCCGGTCTTATGATACACGTGGCGGCCCTGGGACTAACCATGTCGGGGAAGCAGGTCCGGTTACGCCTGACATGTGGGGCCTTCGGAGGTCTTCAAATCAGGTAGATGGGGTTTCCTTGTGATCTTTGCAATCCCAAGCGGTATCTGGTATCCTGTACGGTTAAGCGGTATCATTAATTCCATATTAATGACACACGATCGGATGGCCCTTAATATCGATAACAGAACTGTTAAGGCCCGTTATCAGGATATTAAGGGTAATTAACCTCATTAATTGTGTATCAAGCATGTGTAACCACCGGGGCCACATGTCCGGTCAGGCTAATGGTGTAACAACCAGTCCTTGTACTATAAAAGGACTGGTCGACGATACACAAGGGACCCCTCGAGACCTCTTTTGGACTCCCTAACCTAGGCGAGCTTCTTCTTATGGAGCTTCTTCTAGACTCACACGCTCAATACAACACCAATACACCCCGTGGAGTAGGGTATTATGCTCAGGCGGCCCGAACCACGTAAATCTTTGTGTCCACTTGTCATTCACCTTCTTGAATCTCTGTAGTTTGCAAACAAAACATTTGTTTGACAATGGGTGGTCAAACAAAGCTAGGCAACTTCGTATCACAGGATTCCCATCAAATTTTCACAAGCATGCAGTTTGCAAACAAAACATTTAATTTAAAAACATGATCAATATGCTTCAAGGACACTTGCCTTGCTCTTGCTGTTGATTAGGATCAAAGCCTTCAAACTCTTGGTGTTGTAGATCCTCCATGGCACTCTCTAGCGCAAAACCGTCTAATACGCACAATAAACATACAAGACAAGAAACACAATCAAAGAGTGCACAAATATTACTCAATATGACATGACATGCATGATTAATGCAAATGCAAGGTAGAACTTGTTACTAGATTGCTCTTAATGATCACTAACTAGTTCTAATAGATTTTAACAAGTTTATACAAGTTTGGATGTTATTAGAACAACCTTTAGAATCAATTCAACACAATTTCGCCAGGAAGACCGGACTAGTCTGCTAGGGACCGGACAAGTCCGCACTTTGCGAGATTAGTAGATTAGGGTTTTATAGATCGACGTAAACTTGGAGATTAGGGCTTGAGTTCTCATAAAGAAAAGAGAATAGAAGGTATACCAGGTGTTTAGCACTCCAATGAATCAAGAAACTTTGAGGTAGCACTTGGATCTTGGTGATCTAGGGTTGGTGATGAACTTGGGAATGAATTGGTGATGAAGAACGAAACTTGATGGAGATCTTGATCCTCTTTCATTTCCTCCTCTTCTTCTTCTTGCTTGGGATCTTCTCCTCCCTCCTTGATTGTGGCTCTCCACGAACTAGGGTTTGGGTGGGGTGGAAAAGTGGAAAAAAGATGTCAAACCAAGGGGTGGGGTTGTTTATATAGAGGTGGAGGCTAGGGTTAGATGGATTTCGAGTTTGAGAGGAGTAGAGGCTGGTTTAGAGTCCCACACGAGCTCTAAAAGAGTTAGGCACGACATCCCTAGGCCCACTTAACGTGAAACCCAAGAAACAAATCATAAAACAAAAGATCAACTCAGAGTCGCGAAATATCGGACAAGTCCGGGAAGGACCGAACTAGTCCGAAGTCGTCCAGAGAGAAAATCGGACAAGTCTGGATAAAAATCGGACAAGTCCGACTTTAAACAGAGAGGAAAACGAACAAGTCTGCTGGAACATCGAACTAGTCCGGAAAAGTCCAGGGACGTAGCAAATTTTCAAGGATTCTTAGAATATCGGACTAGTCCACACAAAATCGGACAAGTTTGAAGGTTTCCAAAGGCAAAATCGGACTAGCAACCACCAGGTTTTGAAAATCTAGATTTTCCTAATCATGTTTACAAACTGTCCAAAGCCTTGTATGGTCTCAAACAAGCCCCTAGAGCATGGTATGATAAGCTAAAAGCATTCTTACTTGAAAATGGGTTTACCATGGGCAAGGTTGATAAAACTTATTTTGTGCTTAAGCATGGCAATGACTCATTATTCATTCAAGTGTATGTGGATGATATTATCTTTGGTTGTGCTTCTCATGATCTTGCGTCCAAGTTTTCATCTACGATGAGTTCAGAATTTGAGATGAGTATGATGGGAGAACTCACATACTTTTTGGGGCTGCAAATCAAGAAAACTAAGGAGGGAACCTTTGTGCATCAAACGAAGTATACAAGAGACATTCTTAAGCGCTTCAACATGGACAAAATCAAGCCTCTTTGGACACCAATGGGAACAGCAGCGATACTTGAACTTGATTAAGACGGTGAACCCGCGGATCAAAAAGAATATAGAAGCATGATTGGATCACTTTTGTACCTCACAACATCATGACCAAACATACAATTTAGCGTATGTCTTTGTGCATGGTTTCAAGCTTCCCCACGTGCTTCGCATCGTCAAGCCATCAAAAGAATTCTCAGGTACTTACATGGAATTCGTGAATTTGGCATTTTCCTTCCTTCTTCTTCAACCGATACTTTGAAAGCTTTTTTGGATGCTGATTTTGAGGGTTTTAGTATTGATCGGAAAAGTACTTCCGGTGCTTGTCATTTTCTTGGTAATTCACTTGTTGCTTGGTCCTCTAGAAAACAAAGTTCAGTTGCACAATCCACCACCGAATCTGAATATGTAGCTGCTGCTAGTGCTTGCTCACAAATTCTTTGGATTGTTCAAACACTTAAGGACTATGGGGTTGATCTAGATAGTGTTCCATTATTTTGTGATAACACTAGTGCCATTAGCATTGCTAAAAACCCCATGCAACATTCTAGAACAAGGCACATTGACATTAGGTATCACTTTCTCCGTGATAATGTTAAAAAAGGAAACATTGTGTTTCACCATGCAGATACCGAACAACAGTTGGCTGCCATTTTTACAAAACATTTGGATTTCACTCGTTTTTGTTTCATTCGTAGTGAAATAGGGGTTATGCATCCTCATGGCTTAAATTGAGGGAGATTTTTGAAACATTGGAAATTTATGTGTGAATCTGAATTTAAAATAATATGAGCATAGTCTTTCATACATATATGACATTATGATTCCTTTTACATGCTGGAAGTTCTTACTACATTACTCATCTTATACATTTTGTAGTTTTTGTCATGACTAGTAATTGAAATAATTACTTACACTAAATCTTGTCATGATCAAACTTTCTTGCTGTTTTGAACTTGTTGCATGCTCACAAGTGCTTTTAATAATGAAAAATTAATCAATCAACTATCCACATGTCGAGCTTTTATGTTCAAATAAAAAATATGAGAAAAGATCTAGAGAATATGCGTGCACCGTACTTTTTCTTTTGAGGTGGCTTATCATTGCACTTAGGTATGAACTTGAAAGAAGTTGTGTATGACTAAATCCATGTCCTTAAGCTTCTGATTGTCAAATGACATAGGCTTTGCTTGGTTGGTTAGAATAAGGCAGATGCGCATATAATCTCTTGCAAATATCATATGATCCAAATTAGTGCTTTGAAAAATAATAAAATGCAGCAACAAGTATTATGCTTTTAGATTCTGAAATAGTTAAATTTGTGAGATGATGACTTGCTTAAATTGAAAATTACGTTTGATCTCTAACCTGGCTAACACTACTTTATGTATCTCATTATTTTGATAATGTAAGTTACTTGATAGTATGATTTGGATGAGCTTTGTTCTATATGTATATGTTATAATGTGCTCATAAAAAATTAAAATTTCTCCATTTTACATTGCTGAATACATTGTCAAAGGGTGGGAAGTGTGCAAGGGGGAGAAATAAGTATATGGGGAGAAATTTATTTCTATCGATTTTCGAAAAAGGGAGAGAAATTGTTTTCAAAACTTTCCATGTGAATAATCCAATGTTCAAATTTTATGTGGTGTTGCCAATGCATTCATCAAGGGGGAGATTGTGAGTTCGATGTGTGTTGAATACATTAGCTATGGCAATAAATGTCTTGAATTCTACCAAAACACCTTTATCATCAAGGTCCGACTCTAGGTCTGAGCTCCAGCAAGGTCCGAGGTTAGGTCCGGCTTGTTTTGGGTAGCTCCGGCAAGGTCTGACGTAAGGTCCGACTTACTTTAGCTAGGTCCAACTTTATTGTCTAGGTCCGACTAGCTTTAGTAAGCTCTGACACTAGGTCCGACTAGCTTTGGTTAGCTCCGACGCTAGGTCCTGCTAGCTTTGGTAAGTTATAGCGCTAGATCCCGTTAGTTTTGGTAAGCTCCGGTTCAAGGTCCGGTTAGCTTTGGCAAGGTTAGGAGCTTGATCGCAGTGGTTCTGCTTTTAATTTGCAATGTTTTGAACTTGCTTTTTGGATTATGGAAAGTTTGCTTTGTTTTATTTTACTAAGCTGTCGGTGTGTTTTGGTGGTTATGGTTGATATCTTTTTTCGCTATGGTTTGCAAGATACTTATGTGAGGTGCTCACGTAAGGTGTTGTGGTTATCGAAACTAATGAGAGTCAAGTCGATGACTTGTGCTCGGAGGTATCAGTTGTTTATTCATGTCATGTGTTGCTTGAGTTCAAGACATGGCTGGTGACGGGATCCATTGAACTAGTCTTAGGGAGAAGATGAGGTTCAAAAACCAAGTTCAGGAGGAATTGTGGTTGAGTTGACCGGGAGGTTGTGCAACATGTTTGAATCAAGAACAATGCATATGAAGGTATCGTGAACGTCAAGGGAAGGTGTTTGCACGTATGCATGGAGTGCATGGACGTAGCAACATGGTTCTGATACGGGATTTGGACGTGAAGATTTGGTTGGAAGGATCCAATCGTATCGGATTATGACTCTGGCTATGGTAGAGTCCGGTTTTGGTTTGGATATGGAAAGTATTGACTAGGTTATGATAGTTTTCGTGTGGGACACGAAGTTAGGTTGTTTTAGGAATGTGGGCTACATTCCTAAGGTGTTTGGAACTCTTAAGATTGCTTCTTTCTGCAGATAGACGAGTCTTGAGCAGTTATAGAAAGTTTCAATTCGTGAATTGAGTAGGATTAGAGTCCTGGTTAGGTTTGGGTTGGCCTAAGGGCTGGTAATATAAGCAAGGGAGGCCAGAGATCATAGTGCACGACTTTGGGGCTGTTCCTCTTGTGTTTTGATTAATAAATTTCGTAGTTTGAAGGAACTTTTGTTCCTTGTTCCTCCGACTTGTTTCCTTCAAGTCTTTCTCGTCGAGTTTCTGCACAACACTACCTTTCTCTGATGGTTTTATCATAACTCGAGTTTTACAGATCCGATTGACGTAATTCATTTTGGGTTGTCTTCAAAACTTGATTTTCTATCTTCCTTGAAAATTTCACGGACATTGGATTTGTTTTTTATGAATTACACGAGTTTCTTTGCAGTGTTCCATAACTATTGTTCTCGGTAGGACAGATTGACCTTTGTTTGATCTTTCGATCGTAGCATGAGTTTTTCTCGACGGATTTTGGTGATTCTTGTTGTGTCTTCTTCATTACTTGATTCTCTACAATCTATATTAGTTTTGTCACAGTTGAACACATTTAGATTAGTCACACACACAGTTTCTATAAAAGATTTATTTTCTACCGAGGGGTTTTTCGTTGCTTCCGCTGAAAAATTTTGATCTACCATTCACCCCCCTCTGGTAGCTTTACACGTGCTATTCGATCCTACAAACTAGTTCTACGAAGGACACAAAGCTTGGTGGTAGGGAAGGGATAGCGTGGATTTCCTAAGAGAAGGGTTTCTAATTCAAAGCAAGTCAATCAATAGCGGCTTGTATTGGGCACGGGCTTACCCTGATCTGCCAGGCGACTCCCGCCAAGAGCCTATGTCATAGTCAAACATGGAGGATTAGAATGGACGGATAGGGATGTCACCACCTACCACCTCCTTCTACAACCTCTGGACTACGAGATAATCAAAGGTAACATCAAGCCTAGACACCGCACCTATGCTATTGATTACTTCTCTAACCTCTTGCGCAAAGACTAGGGCCTCTAAATGAATAGAGCAATGAACGAACAAGCAACTAAGGAATTATAACGTTGAATTAAATAAATGGACTCAAATGGAAATCATGTACCTTTCTTGAGATGGAATGAACTGTCCTAAACTTGAGAGGGTTCGACAAGCCCAAACACTATCCTAAAGTGGAAGATGCCCGACAAGCCAGAGCCTCCTTCTCCTCCTCTTTTCACCCTATCCTTATTTTCTAAGCACTTGGGCAGCGATACGCCTTTGGAGTGGAGTACTAGACTCAATATTTTGGTGTATGAACTTAGAGAGCCCCCTCCCCCCTATTTATACCCTCCAAAGGTCGGTTTGGCGCCAGAAAAAGCGAGGGAATCAGTTGCCATCGTGATCTCCAAGCCGTGAGAAGCCAACACGTGGTAGTTGATCGCGTTTGGCACGTTTACCTAGTCATGCGACCTGGTATGTCTGTATATGTGCCAACGGCTCCAATCACGCCGAAATTCTCTGTCACACTGTTATGTGGGCCCCCATCATGTGTATGGGTGATTTCAATGATTTTTAGTTGGTTTTCTCCTCCTAGTGGGCCCCTAAATCCTCGTGATTGCGCCTGATTGGTCGAAAGGTCTATTTTTTTGGATTTCTCCTTGCAACTCCATTTATTTATGGGTCGAATTCACCTGCATACAAAATTACACCAACACTTGTGGAAATAGTTAGTAAATAACTCCTAATGCTATGTTGGTTGTCCAATCAATACCTTTTATGTAGGCTATTGACAGTCGGCTTTGGCAATTAGGGACCATCAACAGCGTCCACAGCTTGTTCAGAGCCCGCTCCATCTCCAGTGCCTTCTCCTCATCCCTCACCCTCTCTCTCTCCTACAAATTTTTCTTCGCCTTCCCAGTCTTGAACTCCAACAGCTTGGCCCAGTCCTGGAGGCACTGATCCTCCACCCGAAGTCTCCTCCACTCTTGGTGGAGCACGGACTGCGCTTCATGGAGGCTAGGGTGCACAATGCCAATGGACACGGACAGGGAGATTGGATTGGTCGTCACCACAAACGGCTGCCCTTCGACCACCTCCATCTCCTCATCGTCCATTGGCAGGAGTTTTAGGACCGGCGAGTCCATGTGAAAGTACATCTAGGACTCCCTTGTGGGTTTTGGATAATTTATGACAAGCAATTGGGATCCTAACCTCTTTGTTGAGATGAATGCAGGCCAATAATGAAAAATGAGCAAAATACCAAAAAGAAGGGATAATGAGGAGCAAAGTGAACTTGAGCTCAAGGAAAAGAAATAGTAGATTATTGTGTATGGTGTGTGTTAAGGAAACACACCCAAGAGCTCAATCATATTTAAGCACACACACATATTGCACCAAGTTACACAGGACCGAACAAGTCCGATATCAACCGGACCAGTCCGATATCCTTTCAGCACCAGATCAGACAAGTCTGATATCTGTCGGACTAGTCCGATATCTTTCTGACTTGAGTCGGACTAGTCCTCCCCAGGGCGGACTAGTCCTCAACACACTTCACAAGTCACACAAAATCGGACAAGTCCGTTGTTAACCGGACTAGTCGGATATTCCTTTTGATCCACTTCGGACAAGTCCGATGTTTACACGAACTAGTCCGAAATACCCACTGATCTAAATCGGACAAGTCCTCCAAGTGCGGACTTGTCATCCAAAACACTCAGGGTTTCACATGTCCGGACAAGTCCGATGGCTATCGGACTAGTCCAAAGATTTCCAATAGTGAAATCGGACAAGTCCGTTTTCAACCGGACTAGTCCGATATTTTGGGACACTTAGGGTTTGCAACACACAGCACACCGGACTAGTCCGGTGACCACCACGGACTAGTCTGATCTTTCTGAACACTAACGTTCACTTTTAGAAACCCCATATAAATACAGGTGCACGACCCACTTTTACAATCTCTCGAACCCTAGCACCGTCACACCTCCCAAGAGACTCAAAAACCACTTCTCTCCACGAAATTAAGTGCAAAAATCGATCAATCCTTTGAGGATCACTTCTAGATCATTGGAGAGACACTTGGCACACATCATTGAGCTCTTGGTTTGAATCTCTAACACACTCCTGCATTTTGAAATTTCTGAGTGTGTTTTTGGTGGCACTGTGATGTGTAATCTAAGGGAGCTCTCAAAGTGTGAGAACACCCCTTGAATTTGGTTATTCAACCCTTTGTGATTAGTGGAAGAGGGTTGGCCTTCGTGGCGATCCGACGAGGGTAGGGTTGGAGAAGACCCAATCCTTTTGTGGACTCCTCAACGTGGATGTAGGTTGCCTTCGTGGTAGCCGAACCACGGGATAAATCGTGTGTCTTGTCCTTTTTGTGTTCATTACTCAAATTGATCAACTTACTCTAGGGTTTGATACACATTAATCAATTTGCAATAAATTGTAGAACACAAGCCTTAATTGTGATACAATTCAATACACAACTGTTAAACTGTTGTTTGATTCTATATTTCCGCTGCACACATTAAAGAATCAACCTAATCGATTAATCTTGATCAACTTAGTACGTGAACACCGGACTAGTCTGCACTTTACCGGACTAGTCCGATTTCTCTGGTATTGAACTTGTTGTTGAGTGTTGCAGGATTCGACAAAAATTCAAAAGGCCTATTCACCCCCCCACCCCTAGGCCTACATTCAATTGGTATCAGAGCAGGTTCTTCAAGAAAGAGTTTAACCACTCGAAGAGATCATGTCGGACATGAAGGACGTCCACAAAATCAACAACCCAGATGAAGTCAACAACGACAAGACCCAAAAACTGGAGAAGTACCTCAAAGCCATTCAAGACTTCGAGGACGACAATGAGGAGACGCTGGAGCTAAAGGCGCTCCTCAAAAAGAAGGCACTTTCCAAAGGGAAAGCGAAAGTTAAAGAGAAGAAGAAGGGGAGTAGTCACACCGACTACTCCCGATATCCTTTTAATTATGATCGTCTAAATTCCAATAACAATCACTACTTATCTATCCCACTTGGAAAAGCCCCACACTTTGATGGGAGTGATTACTCCATGTGGAGGCAGAATATGAAGATGCATTTGATTTCCCTCAACCCATGTTTATGGCATGTTGTATGTACAGGGATAGATATTTCGAATGACGACGAAGAGCTCACCCCAAGTCAAGAGCAGGCCATCCATAGAAACGCTCAAGCCGCAGCCGTAATCACCTCCTCTCTCAGTCAAGACGATTTCACCAAGGTGGATGGACTCGAAATTGCTATGGATATATGGGATACACTACAAACAACACATGAAGGTGACCGGCATGTGCGTGAGGCAAAAATTGATATGATTGAAGGCGAACTAGGAAGATTCGCAATTGAGGAAGATGAGTCACCCCAGGATATGTACAATCGATTGAAGACACTTGTCAACAAGGTTCGATCATATGGGAGCAAGAAGTGGAATGACCACGAGGTGGTAAAGCTCATCCTTAGATCGTTTATGACTCGCAATGTCACGCTATGCTCAATGATCAGAGAAAGCCTCGGTTACAAAAGGATGACTCCGGATGAATTGCTTGGTAAATTTTCATCTTTTAAATGATATAGAAACAAGACAAGCACGTCAAAGAAATTGCCGACCTCACCTCGGCCAAGAAGAAAGGAGTTGCCCTAAAATCTACTCTCAAGCCTCTATCCAATGAAGCAAGAGAAGCACAACTAGAGGAGGACAGTGATGACGAGAGTAGTGAGCTAGATGAAGAGGATATGATTTTGTTCATGAAAAAGTTCAAGAGAATAATGAAGAAGAGATAAGGAGCAAAATCAAGTGAAGGAAAGTACAAGGAAAGGACGAAGCCAAAGATGAGGCGGGCGTGCTATAATTGTGGCGAGTATAACCACTTTATAGTCGATTGTTCATATGAGGACAACAAGAAGAAAACTAAAGAAACCAAGCCTCAACCTAAGAAATTCTTCAAGAAGAAGAAACAAGCCGAACAAGTACACATTGGGAAGGAGTGGGACTCAAACGATGAGTCCTCATCATCCCATGAAGAAGAGATGGCTAGCATAGCCATAGAAAGCACATCCATGAAATCCACACTCTTCCCCACACTCGGTGCAAAGAAGGGAAATGGCACTTGTCTCATGGCAAATGAAGGTAAACGCAAGGTAAACATCAAAACCCATTCCATGCATCCCTACTCTAGCGATGATGAACTAGATAGTGATGATGAGGACATGCTAAATGGACTAGATAGGAAAACTGCTGCTAAAATGAGATTTTTACTTGACCAACTTGTTGAGAAGGAGAGGTTAATTGATCGTCAAGAGGACATGATTATCTCCCAAAAGGAGAAGTATGTCAAACTTGACAAACTCCTAGAGCTTGAAAAGGAGAAAAACAGTTCACTAGAGCTTGAGCTAGCTTCAAGCAAGAAAACTTGCTTGGAGTTAGCCGACTCAAATGTTGCAATCAAGGACCAAGTTGCTGACCTGATCAAGGTTAACAAAATCCTTGAAGTGCAAGTTGAGTCACTCAAGCTAAGTGAACCTTCCTCCTCTTCAAGTTCACCTTCTCAACCCACTAAAACTGATCTTGTTCATATGTGCACATGTAGTAAAATCAACACCAGTTTGAAGGAGAAGTCAACCTCCACAAAGGATAAAAATCCTACCCAGTATGGAATACTTGACAATGAGAAGATCAACTATGCACGATGTGCATACTTGGTCCAAAGACCTCCAAATGTAAAATATGGCATTGGTTACTCTTATGATGTAAAGCAATATGCTGGAAGTCATAAGAATAACAGGGGAAGGATCTCCTTTGTGAAGGGAAGATCCTCTCAAACTGATAAGTTGAAGAATAAGAAACTGAACTCGCATGAATACCGGACTAGTCCGGTCAGTATCCGGACAAGTCCGGTCATACGGACAAGTCCGACCACCCAGACTAGTACGATTCATAAACAACAGCAGCTTCTATTTAAAACTTTTGATGCCTCTTATGTATTAATGAGAAACAATCATGGTAAGGTTTATGCTTATTATGTTGGGCCACGCCATGGGAACACAAAATCCCATGTGTGGGTGCCCAAATGTATTGTAACTAACCTCCAAGGACCCAAGCTAGCTTGGGTACCTAAAACCAAAGCATAATTTGTTTTTGCAGGCCTATTCCTCCGGTGGATCCAAATGGGTGCTAGACAGTGGATGCACCAACCACATGACCGGAGAAAGGAGGATGTTTCGTGGAAATATGAAGAAATCGAGGACCCAAACGAAGGCATCCACTTTGGAGATAATAGTCAAGGAAAGGTGCTCGGTACCGGTAAAATTGCAATATCCTCTGAACACACGCTTTCTCAGGTTTTACATGTTGAATCTTTAGATTATATCCTGCTGTCTATATCTCAACTATGTGACAAAAGTTATAATTGCTTGTTCACTAACGAGGGTGTGACCGTCTCAAGAAGGAGTGATGGTTCAGTTGCATTCAAGGGTATGTTGAAGGGAAAGCTTTACCTTGTTGACTTCAACAAGGATAAAGACGAACACGACACATGCTTGATTGCAAAAACCAATATGGGTTGGCTGTGGCATAGACGGCTAGCGCATGTTGGTATGAGAAATCTTCAAAAACTCCTCAAGGGCGATCACATCCGAGGTTTGAAAGATGTTGTTTTTTAAAAAGACAAACCTTGTAGCGTCTGCCAAGCCGGGAAGCAAGTTGGAGCACATCATCCCGCAAAGAACGTTATGACTACAACAAGACCGCTCAAACTACTTCTCATGGACTTATTTGGTCCAGTAGCTTACATAAGCATCGGCGGTAACAAATACGGTTTGGTTATCATTGATGATTTTTCTCGCTTCACTTGGGTTTTCTTTTTGCATGATAAGTCAGAAACACAAGGAACACTCAAGAAATTCTTCAAGCGAGCTCAAAACGAGTTTTCATTGTCAATCAAGAGTATTCGAAGCGACAATGGCACGGAGTTCAAGAACATACAAGTGGAGGAATACCTTGATGAAGAGGGAATCAAGCATGAATTTTCAGCGCCATACTCACCACAACAAAATGGAGTTGCCGAAAGGAATAACCGAACACTCATAGAGATGGCAAGAACAATGCTCGATGAATACAAGACTTCGGATCGATTTTGGGCGGAAGCGATTAACACCGCTTGCCACGCTGCAAATCGGCTTTATCTTCATCGACTACTCAAGAAAACTCCCTATGAGCTACTCACCGGTAACAAACCAAATATTTCATACTTTCGAGTTTTCGGTTCTCCATGTTATATCCTGAACAAGAAGCCCAGGACTTCAAAGTTCCCTTCAAAGTCCGATGAAGGTTTCTTGCTCGGTTATGATTCAAACACCTACGCCTATCGTGTTTTCAACAAGACCTCCGGACTTGTTGAAGTAGCACGTGATGTAGTGTTCGATGAGACTAACGGCTCCCAAAAGGAGCAAGTTGATCCATGTGAATTAGGTAAAGAAGATGCTCCTTGTCTAGCATTGAAAAGAATGGCTCTAGGTGAAGTTTGACCACAAGAGTCACCTTTGCACATAAATGAGGTAAATGAACCACAAGAGGGGACAAACAATCAAGGGGGAGCTTCAACACAAGCACGAGAGTATGAAGATGATCAACAAGTCAACGAGGGGAACCACTCTGGGGGAGAAGAAAAAGATCATGACGACACAACTCCCCAAGTGCCCCACCCAAGAGTACACCAATGCATTCAAAGGGTCACCCAATCGACAACATCATTAGTGACATCCAAAAGGGAGTAACCACTAGATCTCGCATAGCTAACATTTGTGAGCATTACTCGTTTGTCTCCTTTTTGGAACCATGCAGGATTGAGGATGCATTGAAGGATCCGGACTAGGTGGTTGCAATGCAAGAAGAATTGAACAACTTCAAGAGGAACGAGGTGTGGGAACTTGTGGCAAGACCCAATGCAAACATAGTGGGCACCAAGTGGGTCTTCCGCAACAAACAAGATGAACACGGAGTGGTAACAAGAAACAAGGCACGACTTGTGGCCAAAGGGTACTCACAAGTCGAAGGTTTGGATTTCGATGAGACTTTTACTCCAGTAGCTAGGCTTGAATCTATTAGAATATTACTTGCATATGCTACTCACCATGATTTCAAGCTATATCAAATGGACGTGAAAAGCGCCTTCCTCAACGGTCCGATCAAGGAGGAAGTGTACGTGGAGCAACCACCCGGGTTTGAAGACGAAGAATTCCCCAACCACGTATATAAATTGCGTAAGGCTCTCTACGGCCTCAAACAAGCTCCTAGAGCTTGGTATGAGTGTCTTAGAGATTTCTTAATTGAAAATGGTTTTCAAATTGGCAAAGTAGACTATACATTATTCACAAAGAATTTAGATAATGATCTTTTTATCTGTCAAATCTATGTTGATGACATAATATTTGGGTCAACAAACCAATCCTTCTGTGAAGAATTTAGTAGAATCATGACAGACAGGTTTGAAATGTCAATGATGGGAGAATTGAAGTACTTCTTGGGATTCCATGTGCGGCAACAAAGGGAAGGAACGTTCATAAGCCAAACCAAGTACACGCAGGACATACTCAAGAAGTTTGGCATGGACAAGGCAAAGCCCATAAAGACCCCCATGGCAACGAATGGCCACTTGGATCTCAATGAAGATGGACCTAGCGTCGATCAAAAGGTATATCGCTCCATAATTGGATCTCTACTTTACTTATGTGCATCTAGGCCAGATATTATGTTGAGTGTATGATTGTGTGCACTATTTCAAGCCAACCCTAAGGAATGTCACTTGACAACCGTAAAAAGAATCCTGAGATATTTAGTTCATACACCCAACCTTGGTCTTTGGTACCTAAAAGGCTCAAAATTCAATCTCATTGGTTACTCCGATGCAGATTATTCCGGGTGCAAAGTAGATAGAAAAAGCACCTCCGGCACATGCCAATTTCTAGGGAGATCCTTAGTTTCTTTGTCATCCAAGAAACAAAATTCCATTGCTTTTTCCACAGCCGAAGCGGAGTATGTTGCAGCCGGGAGTTGTTGTGCACAACTCCTTTGGATGCGACAAACTCTAAGAGATTATGGTTACAATATGAACCGTATTCCTCTCCTTTGTGACAATGAGAGTGCCATTAAAATAGCCCACAATCCAGTTGAGCACTCTAGAACTAAACACATAGACATAAGACATCATTTCTTGAGAGACCATTCCATGAAAGGAGACATTACCATCTCACATGTCAACACCCAAAAACAATTGGCCGACATATTCACCAAGCCACTTGATGAAAAGCGTTTTTACGAACTCCGAAATGAACTAAATATCCTTGATTCTCGGAGTGTGGCTTGAAAAGTTGCATACCTGTATGACCTCTTTAAAATTTTGACTGAATTGTGAAAATCATCCCCCTTCATTTTTTTCTCGAAAAACTATGTCAATTATTAGATCTTGATGAATTATGATCATTGTGTGATTGTTGTATGCTTACTGGTCAAATTCATCAAGATTAATTGATTTGTTTGGCCCCTCCTATTCTCTATTAGTGAACCTTCAAATATATATGAATGGGCTATGCAATTTCTCCTGGTGACCACAGACTAGTCCGTGGTTACCCGGACTAGTCCGCTCTTGCAGACTAGTCCGCAGAGTGCCAGTTAGAACGGACTAGTCCGATAGACCACGGACTAGTCCGATATAGCTCTCTGGATGACATCGGACTAGTCCGATCATGTCCGGACCTGTCCGATTTTTCGTGTCCATAACCCTAGCCGCCATCAAACCCTAATCTTCTCATCCCCACTTTTGCTCACGCTTTCCTCTCTCTTGCGCTCGAGCCACCAAGGCGATTCTCTGCTCGAGATCAAGCTTGACCTCTTGGGGATTGAAGCTAGCGGACTTGTCCGACCTCCAACCCCCAAAACTTCAAGTGTCAATCGATTTCTTCGGTAACTCACTTCAAAACCCTAGAAATCTTGTTTTTCTGCATTGTTGATCGTATAGCCTAGCATCCTTCACTAGATACATGCTTATTTGATGTACTACATGTATGCTAGACTAGATTTGCATTAGGAATCATTCCTTGACCAATCTGTTAGTTTTTTGAGGATGAACACCGGACTAGTCCGGTCCATGAACGGTCAAGTCCGGTCCTCCAGACTAGTCCGTGCCTGTGCAACGGACAAGTCCAATGTTTCTGAACTGAAAACCTAATTTTTCAATTCCTCAATGCAATGCATTGCTATATTTTCATACCTATGCCTTGTATCACTTACCATCATTCTTGCAAAATCATTATCAGATCATGTCGAGCTCAAACAACGAAATCTCCGACTATGAGGCCGAGTTGGACCAAGAAGTGGCACCTCGGTCCTCGACGGGTCTTGGCAAGAAACGCCAAGAAAGACCCTCGGAGCCAGCTCCTTCACCTCCTCAGGTTTGGAGGAAGGTGCTGGCAAAGAAGCTAGTGTCAAAGGCAGCAGCATCCTCAGGTGCCTCTCGCCAAGCCAAGGGCAAGGGCAAGGGGATACACGGGGCCAGTCGGGCCCTTGAGGCTCCATGCTCCCAGGGAAGGGGTCCGGGATCCTACTGAGGAGAAGTTCAATGGCAAGGGTAGTGATTCTGCAGCCAAGTTCAGAAGCATTGACTGGTATGGCAGGCCAAAGCAAGCTGTCGATGGAAGGTTTGGTGCAACTTCCATACAGACTTCTACAAATCGATGTATCTCTCGATGAAGACACCGGTGGTGCGCCGTAAGTGGATTGACTGGGCACACCTTGAGAAGAAGAAGTGCTCAGCTTTTGATGAAGTCATTGCAGCAGTTGAGAGGCATGGCCTGAAGAATCTCTTTGCCTTCAGGCATAACTAGAATGATGAAGTGATTGCACAGTTCTTTGCAACTTGCCACTTCTCAAGTGAGGATGAAGAGAGTGTTACTTGGATGACACACGAATCTAAGTATAGTATCACTCGAGAGGACTTTGCTAATCTGCTCCATCTGGACACCTCTGAACATGACAGGCTGATCATCCACAACATAGGTGTCATGGAGAAGGATAGGATGAAATTCCTATATGAGCCGAACTGAAAGTATGTCCCTCCCTCTACAAAGTACATGAAACCATTCTTTGTGGTCCTCAACAGAGTGCTGAGGAAGACTATTGGTCCTAGAGATGGAGATGTTGGGAGCGTACAGGGTTACCTCCGAACCCTAATGAGAGTCATAAGCTAGGACCGCCCATTTGATGTGGCGGAATATATTTGGAATGATATGGTCAACATATCCTGCACGCCTAACCGGTCATGTGGCTATGCTCCCTACCTCATGTATACGATTGAGAAAGTCACAGGTATTGAGTTCGTGAAGGATGTGGAGCACACTCCTTTGAGGCCTCAGAAGCCTCAACCAATGAGTGTCCAGGCTGCTCCCTCGCCGGCCTCCAGTCCCGAGGCACTGGCAAGATAAAGAAGTGGTGCTAGGGCTGTCCCTACCTCTATTGAAGCCCCTCAGAGAGGATCAGGCAGTGGGATCCTCAAGTACCTGACCGACATATTCTCCTGCAAAAAGACCGAAGTGAAGGTCCACAATCTCAACAAGAGAAGAAAGGAGGACATGAAGTATATAAAGACCAATATGAAGAAAATCAGCCAAAAGCTGGAGATCGACTCCATTGGATCTCCAGTGATTTCTGAGGAGTCTGACCCAGACTTCACCGAGCTCGGGCCTCTGAACCCCTCCGAGCTTGCCTACTTTGGCATTGGGGGCTCGAGCGACTCCGTCCCTCCTCCTTCCCCTCCTCATCAAACTGATGATGATGAAGATGAAGACGATGACGAGAGGACCGACAGTGAAGAGTGAAGACCCTAGGACCCTCCTCTCCTTTCTTTTTGGTGTCTTGATGCCAATGGGGGAGAGATTGAGGGGGAGTCTTAGCTTTAGCTGTGGTAGGGTGCGAGGAGAGAGTTCTCTTTATCTTTCTTTGTGATTGTAATGCTTTAACGCTGTTTTCATGTTAACTATGGTTCTGTGTTGAAATGCTTAATTAATTTGCAAGTATGTGTTGAAATCTGCAATTTTGCTCCTGAAATGACATATGTACTTTGTATTGATTCATCAATGTAAATTATGTCATTCTCAATGTTTCAATGCACTAAGTTATGCATCCCACCATAAAGAATGCACATATGGATATTTCTCTTACTGCTTGATGTATTTTTGAGTCATATGTGCATACTTTATGAAAATCTCATCTCTTTTTGTCATATTTTGTGAAATCTCAATTGGTTGTCATCAATCACCAAAAAGGGGGAGATTGAAAGTGCATCTAGGACTCCCTTGTGGGTTTTGGATGATTTATGACAAGCAATTGGGATCCTAACCTCTTTATTGAGATGAATGCAGGCCAATAATGAAAAATGAGCAAAATACCAAAAAGAAGGGATAATGAGGAGCAAGGTGAACTTGAGCTCAAGGAAAAGAAATAGTAGATTATTGTGTATGGAGTGTGTTAAGGAAACACACCCAAGAGCTCAATCATATTTAAGCACACACACATATTGCACAAAGTTGCACAGGACCGGACTAGTCTGATATCAACTGGACTAGTCCGATATCCTTTCTGCACCAGATAGGACAAGTCCGATATCTGTCGGACTAGTCCGATATATTTCTGACTTGAGTCGGACTAGTCCTCCCCAGGGCGGACTAGTCCTCAACACACTTAACAAGTCACACAAAATCGGAGAAGTCCGTTGTTAACCGGACTAGTCCAATATTCCTTCTGATCCACTTTGGACAAGTCCGATGTTTACACGGACTAGTCTGAAATACTCACTGATCTAAATCGGACAAGTCCTCCAAGTGCGGACTTGTCATCCAACACACTTAGGGTTTCACATGTCCGGACAAGTCCGATGGCTATCGGACTAGTCTGAAGATTTCCAGTAGTGAAATCGGACAAGTCCGTTTTCGACCAGACTAGTTCGATATTTCGGGACACTTAGGGTTTGCTACACACAGCACACCGGACTAGTCCGGTGACCACCACGGACTAGTCCGATCTTTCTGAACCCTAACGGTCACTTTTAGAAACCCCATATAAATAGAGGTGCACGGCCCACTTTTACAATCTCTCGAACCCTAGCGCCGTCACACCTCCCAAGAGACTCAAAAACACTTCTCTCCACGAAATTAAGTGCAAAAATCGATCAATCATTTGAGGATCACTTCTAGATCATTGGAGAGAGACTTGGCACACATCATTGAGCTCTTGGTTTGAATCTCTAACACACTCCTGCATTTAAATTGTAATTTCTGAGTGTTTTTTTGGTGGCATTGTGATTTGTAATCTAATGGAGCTCTCAACGTGTGAGAAAGCCCCTTGAATTTGGTTATTCACCCCTTTGTGATTTGTGGAAGAGGGTTGGCATTCATGGCGATCCGACGAGGGTAGGGTTGGAGAAGACCCGGTCCTTTTGTGGACTCCATAACGTGGATGTAGGTTGCCTTCGTGGTAGCCGAACCACGGGATAAATCGTGTGTCTTGTCCTTTTTGTGTTCATTACTCAAATTGATCAACTTACTCTAGGGTTTGATACACATTGTTCAATTTGCAATAAATTGTAGAACACAAGCCTTAATTGTGATACAATACAATACACACCTGTTAAACTGTTGTTTGATTCTATATTTCCGCTGCACACATTGAAGAATCAACCTAATCGATTAATCTTGATCAACTTAGTCCGTGAACACCGGACTAGTCCGCACTTTACCGGACTAGTCCGATTTCTCTGGTATTGAACTTGTTGTTGAGTGTTGCAGGATCCGACAAAAATTCAAAAGGCCTATTCACCCACCCCCCTAGGCCTACATTCACCATGGCCATCATGATCGGGGCCCCAAGAGGAGCCGCGTCATGACCTGGTGTAGGCGCGTCGTCACCCGGTGTAGGTGCATCACTGCCATGCACAGTCGCGTTGTCTGCCAATGCGGCTTCATCTAAACTTCCAGGTGAAGTTGCGTGTCATCTGGCGCAACTCCGTCCGCCGATGCACCAACTTTGGGAATTAGAGCTTCGTTGCTACGGGCTTACTCCGACACTGACATGGAGCTGGTTGTGGCACCCCCTCTGGTGAAGATCCTACGATGGTGTTCGAAGCAGAAACGTCCTCCCCCATAGGATGCTTGGGAAGGAGCACGATGTCAGGCTCTATCAACGAAGCTACCCTTGGTGTCACCCCCAACACATGACCATACATGCCATTGGAGGGTGCAGCGTTGTCCTCAAGGGTGGTCGCGACCACTATTGTGGTCACCTCGGGCACTAGGGGGTCAATACCCTAAGCTAGCTCGGGGGCCAGAGTGATTGTTGAACCTCCAACTTCTCCGGAGGTAGGGACGCTCTCGCTGTTGCGTGCTGCAGAGGAGGTGCCACATCTGGTGGCGACACCCACGGAGCAGGAGTCGGATCTGGTCAAGGAAAGGAAGTAACGGAAGTAATAATACAAGACTCGGTAAGCATGCCTTAATGAGGACCCTAAAAGTTCCAGTGGGCATGAAGTTTTAGCTTGCACTGGGGTTGGAGCCGTCCGACCCCCCGTTGTGGCCGGCGCCTCCATCGCTGGCTTCTAGGCCGGAGGACTGGCTTGCGCTTTCGATGTGCCCACCAACGTGAATCCAATCGCACCTCCACTAGAGCCACTGTCGGTTTTCTTCACTGCACCTGTGGTTGCGGTGCTCGTGGCCCGTGCCTACTTAGGTGGTCGAGTCCTGACTGCTGCATCAGCAGAGCCACCTCTGGAACCTCCACTGGAACAACCACTAGTGTTTTTTGATGCACCCGCTTCTGGGGTTCTCGTGACGTAGGGCTTTTTAGCCTGGTGCTCCACAACTGTGGTGCCCCCAGAGCCATCACCGGCGCCGAGGTCCATGTCGATGATGGGGACATATGCGGCTTGGGGCTCCTCAATTTTCGTTGGGAGATTGGAGTGTCGTCCGAATGCTCTAGCCTCCGCCTCTTATGGATTGGGGATGGGGTCCTTGCTTGAAACACTGCAACTGCCCCCCAGTGGAGAGCGAGGATGCGTGTCGAGACGTTGCCTCAGAGCGTCGGAGCCCCTTGGTGGCGTGCGGGAGCGCTTCTTCACCACGGTTTTAGGCACCAACTTTTCCCATATCCCCTTATTGTAGGATGGTGCCGTCTCCCCTTCATTCCTCGCATCAGAACGAGTGGCAGGCGTGGACCCTTGCTGGCCCCCAGCATTGTTTGAACCGGTGGTGACTAACCCCCGAGATGCATCTCTGACCTGCCGCGGAGCAAGGCCAATGTCGTCCAGGGTCAGCATCTACATCAGCAGCTTCACTCTCAATGCTAGTTCCATGAAGAGCAACATGCAGTACGCTGGCAGGGTGATGAAGTTGTAATTCAAAAAGTCGCAGCTCACCCTCGCAACATTTGGTCCAACATATCCGTACTTGGGCTCGATCTATTGCTAGTCTCCAGCCGCCAAGGATTGTGCTCGGTAGAGTACCACCAGGCCGTGCGTTCGTGCTACTGGTAAGGCGATGCGGTGGGACAAGAAGTCCACCAACACCATCAGCAATGTTAGTCCTTCATTCGCCAAATATCAAATCCTCACCAACACGCGCTTGTACTCCTTTTCCATCTTCGGGAGCTCCTCCCAAAAACTTTGATAGGATGTCAGGCCTTCCATTGGCAAATACAGGCGATCGTGGGTGTCGGCCTTCACGATTACCCAATAGTCTCTAGTGTTTCCACCTGGATGGGTCGAAGGGAAGGATGTACCTGCTTGAGGTCTTGCTCCGGTGCTGGAAATAGTAGGCCCCCCAGCTAGTTTGTCAAACCTCGCCCGGTGGACCTCAACACGAAGAAGTATGAGAACAATATCATTGACAGCCGGACGCCCACGAACATCTTGCAGAGGTGGATGAACACCGCTGCTAGCACAAAGGAGTTCAATGATAGATGATGTAGCTAAAGGCTGTAAACCTCCACTTGCATTAGGAACTCGGCCGCCACGTAAGCTGTGAAGATTACAATATCATCACGGCACAGGTCATGAAGCAGGACGACCCTGTAGCGGATCAACCACTTTTGTTCCTCAGCGTGCCAACCGAGCAACCGCCTCACCGGCCTCAGGTGCTCGCTCTTTGCGATGCGAGAGGGGCACAATTTCAATGCCATTGGACTGGGTGGGAGCAAGATCTTGGCAAATGATGAAGGCTCGTGCGCTAAGGAGGAAGACCGAAGGCTTGAGAACAAATGAGTGAAAGAGGAATGAACTGCCTTTAGGTGAGTAGGTTTCCCGTTACCCACTACTGCGACGCTTGGGAGCACCTCGTGCGAGCTGCTCCAACCCATTACGCCTTACTCAACCCACAGCACCAATGACAGTCGGACCCAGGTCGCCTGTCAAAAGACGCGGGACGAGCGATCAGTCGTTCAATGAGGCAACTAAGTAGCTCCCAAGGAAGCAGCACGACGGAAGTGCAGCGGTCACATCGTGAACCACTGCAGTTAAAGACCCACATCTAGCAAAAGAGCACCTTGCCACATCCCGTCAGGGGCGTGCCACCCCTTAACTTCCCAAAACAGGATTGAAAGACGACAAGGGGGGTGGGGGAGATGAAGGGTCCACCTGCGGGATCATCGTCTCCCCCAAGATGGGCCCGAGGGCCACAATCGGTACCCCACATACCAGGTACCGCCCGCACAAGCTAAAGGTGCCTAAGGACCCTGCCTCCCCATCAAGGTAGGCTCCAGAGGTGCCACGGCCCAGCAGTGAAAGTGCATCTAGGTCCTAAAGAACGAATGAGATCCTAAAGAACTTGTTGAGATGAATGAGGGTCAACTAAAATGAGATAGTTTGGTGCACTCAAAAAGTGAAAAATGAAGTGATGAATAAAGATAAATGCCTAACTGATGAATGAAGCGCAAAGTAGACTTAATTGTATAGGATTTGTGTGAGAGACACATCACAAGAGCTTAAATTATTGTGTAGGTGTAAGGGCTTAAAATCAATCATAAAATTCACTAAGTATCGGATTAGTCTGTTCATGGATCGGACTAGTTCGTTCAACTCTCTGCTGTCTCTCTTCATAGTGCACCGGACTAGTCTGTTCATGGACCGTACTAGTCCGATCAACTTTCTAGAACCTCACTTCACAGTGGACCAGACTATTTCGTTCAACTTTCTAGAAACTCAATACACTGCGCATCGGACAAGTCCATTTAAAGACCGGACTAGTCCGTTGAACTCTCTAATGTTTTGTAACACATTACATCGGACAAGTCTGTTCATGGACCGAACTAGTTCAAGAAACTTTCCGATGTTCCAATTCACATGACACCGAATAAGTCCAGACTCCTACCAGACTAGTCCGGTATACCTTACACAATTTAGGATTACTAGTGTGCTGCACATTTCATGTCGTTTTTAACAACACACCGAACAAGTCCAGTCCTCAGTACGGACTAGTCCCGTGGTCGAGATCCCTAACAGTAACATTTTTGGAAACACTATAAACGGAAGATCCACGATCCCACAATTACAACTCTCGCATTCTACTGTTCAAAATTGAAACCCTAGCGCCACCACCTATCCCAAGAGCACAGAAACACATCTCCCCATGCATCCAAGATCCCCAAAAGTGAAATTCTTTGAGTATTCACATTTGGGGTTGGGAGATTGTTGTCTACGCATTATTGAGCTCTTGAGGGTTGATCTCTACACACTCATGCATTACTTGTAATCTTTTTGAGTGTATTCGATCATCTTTTCTACTGTAATTCTTGTGGGAGCCCTCAACGTGTGAGGTTGCCCCGCCAACTCGGTGATTACTGATGATAGTGGAATCAAGTCGGCATTAGGTGGTGACTTGACAAGGGGAAAGGTTTGAAGAGATCCAGCTCTATGTGGGCTTCCTCAACGAGGAGCAGATCTCTTTGGTGAGATCAAACCTCGGTGAAAATTTGTGTCTCGCGTGTTCCATTGTTTTATATTTGCAAGTTTCATCATCTAGGGCATTAGAATTGATCAATCAAATAATTTATGATCTATGTAGACATTAAGTAATCCTATCTCTTGTTCAAGTTGAAATAATAGTTATGACATTCCACTACAATTTCATTTGAAGTTCCTGCATAATCGCATAATAGTTTCGTTGAACTAAACAACCGGACGAGTCCGTACAACCAACCGAACAAGACCGGTCCCTCTAGTATTTGACGATTTAATTAAGTGTGAAGGAAAACTTTCAAAGCCTATTCACCCCCTCTAGGCCACATTCAATTGTACCAGAGTAGGTTCTCCATCAACGAGACTCACTGCTCGAAGATATCAATGGCCTCGGACAATAACAACGAGATCCTCGAAGGTGCCCAACACCAGAGAAGAACAAGACTCAAAGGCACTCGATGTACTTAAGGAAAATTAACACGATAATGAAGAAGTGTGTCAACTCAAGGCACTTCTGAGGAAGAAACTTCTACGCAAAAAGGGCAAGGAGGAAGACGGGAAGACCAAGCGGAGTGGTCATCATGACTACTCCCGATATCCATACAATTACAATCATCTAAATTCCAACAATCATTATCTTCAATTCTCATGGGAAAACCTTCGCGGTTCTACAGAAATGATTGTGCCATGTGGAAGTACAATATGAAAATGCATCTAATCTCCTTGAACCCCAGTCTTTGGCGTATTTTGTGTACAGGTGTAGATATCGTAGACACGGACGATGAACTCACTTCGGAACAAGAACAAGAAATTCACAACAATGCACAAGCAGTTGCAGATCACTTCATCTCTGAGCCGAGAAGAGTTCACAAAGATTGATGGAATAGAAAGTGCCAAGGAAATCTCGGATACACTCAAGACCGCACATGAAGGAAATCGCTCAGTTCGTGAGGCAAAAAATGAAATGCTCAAGGGAGAATTGGGGAGGTTTGCCATTGAGGAGGGAGAATCACCTCAAGACATGTACAACCAAATGAAGGCAATTATCAACAGGATCTGTGCTTATGGAAGCAAGAAGTGGACAAGGTGGTCAAAAGGATGATAAGAGCATTTATACCGAGAAATGTCACCTTGTGCTCCATGATCCGTGCAAGCCCGGGATTTTACAAAATGACTCTGGATGAACTATTGGGCAAGATTATCAACCATGAGATGATGGAGATGGGGGCCCAATATGTCAAAGACATGGCCAAACTTACATCCTCGAAAAAGAAGGATGTTGATCTCAAAGCAACTTGCAAGCCTAAAGGAAAGGAAGCTCGTGAAGCACAAGATGAGGAAGACACAAGTTATGTGAGAACCGATTTGGATGATGAAGAGATGGCACTCTTCATCAAGAAATTCAAGCGCATGATGAGAAGAAGGAAGGGAAGCAACTCTAGTGATGGGAAGAGCAAAGAAAAAGAAAATCCAAGGCTCGACATACCTGCTACAACTGTGGTGAGTACGGTCACTTTATGGTTGACTACACATATGAAGAAAATAAAAATAAGAAGGGAGCGAAGCCTCAAGAGAAGAAAACCTTAAAGAAATGGAGGGAATCTCACCAAGCGCACATTGGCATGGAGTGGGACTCAAACGATGAGTCCTCCTCCTATGAAGAATAATAGATGGCCACCATTGCCATCAAGAAGCCTACAAAGAAGTCTACGCTCTTCCTGAATATGGGAGGACGGGTGACTCATAATCATACTTTCCACATGGCTATGGAAGGCAAGAAAAAGGTTCAACTTACACCCCCTCGATTAATTCCTCTATTGATGATTTTGATAGCTCTAGTGAAAAGGAGGAAATGATTAAAGGGTTGAGTAAAACTCTTTTAAAGAAAATGAAAATGTTGTCGGATGAAATTTTTGAGAAGGAGAATCTTTTCAACCGACAAGATATGCTCATCCGTGAAAGGAAGAGATATCAAGAGGTTAAAAAACTCCTTGAGCTTGAGAGGGAGAAGAGCAAGTCACCTGAGCATGAGCTACCTTTGAGTAAGGAAACTTACTCAAAACTAGAAGACTCACACTTTGCAATCAAGGATGAACTTGCTAACTTGTCAAAAGTTAACAAGATCCTTGAGGTGCAAGCTGAGTCACTCAAGCTCAAAAGTTAGCAAGATCTTCCTCCTCCAAGGGCTCACCTTCCAAAGGTGTAAACTTGATAACAATTGTAGGTTGCACATTCTCTAGTAAAAAAAATATTATTAAACATGACCCTTCTGTTTCACATGTTAAACATCCATTCCAAAGTGGTATCTTTGACAAGGAAAAGATAAAATATGCACGTAGTGCACTGTGACACCCAGTTTCGTAAAATGAGCCATGTGCGATGCATATGTGTGTCCAAGATGTTCAACACACATATACGAGTGCTACACAAACGATATACAAAAAATTACCACAGTACAAATTAATTAAGAAGTACTTTTATTAATATTCAAATAAACATATAGTTACACTCTAATGATCGTTAATGATATTGAGCCTAATACTACAGCGGAAACAATCTAAGTATGAAGCTAAGAAACTAAGCAAACTAAGCATAGGGGGTAGCGGAACTTCAAGCAACTCCACAGGCAAGTCGACGGCGGCACACAACCTAGTACTCTGCATTATTATCATGATACTCCCAGACATCACCTGAAACTATTGGTGGGGGAATTGCAAGGGTGAGTACATGTCGTACTCTACAAATGTGGGAAAATAATGACATGTAGCTTAAACAAGGCATTGATAATAAATAATGGCTAATTGCTGAAAAGTACTTGAAAAAAAAACAAGTAAAAAGCATCTTACTATGTCTATGTGAAATAATTCTCATCATAGCCCACATAACATCATAATATGAAACCAGCATAAATTATCCATCCAGACTTCCAGATCCTCACCTTCATTAATAACCATATCCATTTATCTCAATTCGATCCATAACCATATCCATAACGATAACCAATACCAAACCATCCAAAGTTCCAAGTTTCCCACCAATCATGTGAGGGTCCAGATTGCTAGTGACCGCTAGCACGGCTATCGTGATTGTTTTTGACACACTCTGTAGAGGTTGTACCACTTTACCAATATGTTTGTGATTTCATCACCTTTCGGTGACAAAGAACCTCCCATATGTCGTCTCACACTTCCTTTGGTGTGTGGCCAAGAGATCACAAAATAGCTTTTACAAAGGGACTACCAGCATATATGGAACCACTAAGGTTTAACCAGCAGGTTTGAATCTCCATTCTCCTACCCATGGGCCCCCTCATGTGTCATGCGCATCCCAGGGTAGCCCTTCTCGACTCCCATTCCCCGCACCATCCAATGATCCATACAATATCAACAGCTCACCTAATTATTCAGCTACACTGCACCCATACTTTGCTTTGTGGTTGCACTGTAAATCCTGGATGGTCGGTCCACGAACCAGTCCATAGATCTAAAGCAAGAAAAACCACCATAAGATCCAACCAAGTCCACAGTCCATGCTTGCTTAGATCTCCCAAGTCCCATGTTTACCAATTTACCATATTCATCAATTCACATTATCCATACGTGCATTAATCCATAATGTAACCATTTATTTGTTTTCCCATTTTGATTAATTAGAGCAAAGCAAAAAGATGAAAAGCTCTTCCCGACTCTATACAATGTATCCCAAGCGGCGAGGATGATCAAACAATTCTAGTAAACACTAAATTTGGATTTCCCATCAAATTGACACAAGCATGCAATTTTGCAATCAAAACATTTGAAAACAGGATCAATATGATCAAGGCCACTTGCCTTTCTCTTGAGCTTGGTTAGGGTCAAAGGCTTCAAAATTCTTGTGCTTGAGGTCCTCGACAGCACCCTTTGGTGCAAAACCTTCTATTCATTGCAATGAACATACAAAATAGACATTACAATCAATAAATTCTCATATATTACTCAATATACCATGTCATGCATGATTATTGCACTTGTGAGGTAAAAGTTGTTAATGAGTTTCTATTAATGTTTACTAACTGGTTATAATAATTTTTAACAAGTTTGGACAGGTTTGGAATTGATTCAAGTCAAATTGGAATTAATTCAGCCTGAAACAGATTCGCATACCAGACAAGTCCGATGCTAGGATCGGACTAGTCTGCCCTGATCAAAACTGGAATTTAGGGTTTTCGCGGGATGCAATAATTGGGGTTCAATTTTCATGGAAAAGGGAAAGTAGAAGGTGTACCACGTGTGTAGAACTCCAAGCATCGAGAATTGAGTTCAACACTTGAATCATGGTGATCTTGGGTTGGAGATGAAGAGTCGATGGAGAGCTGAGGGTGAATTGGTGATGAAGAACAAAAAGTCGATGAAGATCTTGCTTGATTGATTCTCCTTCGTGTTCTCCCTCTCCTCCTTGCTTTTGGATCTTTTGTTGATGACGGCTCCCATGAACTAGGGTTTGTGTTTCTTTCAATTGTGGAAAAGAGGTGAAAAATTGGGGTGTTGGGTTGCTTATATAGAGGTGGAGGTGTAGGGTTTGATGGATTTCATGTTCAAGGCAATGGAGGCCATGTAGGGGTCCCACATGGGCTCCAGAGAGGTTAGGCACGACGTTCTTTGGCCCAATTAAGGTAAATACCCAAAAACAAGTCGAGGGGGAATATATTGAATCTGAGTTGGACACACCGGACAAGTCCGCTAGGGGGGGCGGACTAGTCCGATGTTGGATAGAGATAAAAACGGACAAGTCCGGCATGATCAGACAAGTCCGGTAATTTGACAACTAATTCGAAAACCGTACCAAAGATTGGACTAGTTCACACACAGTCACATACAAGTCCAGAATGGAACAGAGACTCAATCGGACTAGTCCGTAGCAAAAACGGACAAGTCCAGAGGGGCATCAGAGGGAACAACTGGACTAGTTCAGGGAACAATCCGGACAAGTCCGTACTTCTACATACTTTTAAGTGCAGTTTTGCTTCTAATTCATTTTAAACTTGTTGTTTTTTATGTTTCTTAATGTTAAACATGTATGAGAATGCACGCAATGCATGATGGATGAACATGAGCGTGTTACAAACATACCCCCCTTAATGAATCTCGCCCTCGAGATTCGAGGTAGAAGGAAAGAGATAGGGAAATTCCTTCTTGAGATCATCTCCTAGTTCTCAAGTTGCCTTCGATTCTGTATGATGCTTCCATTGTAATTTGCACCATGGAATGACCTTGTTTCTCTTGACCCTCTCCTTGGTATCCAAGATTTTGATAGGCTGCTCGACATAAGTCAAATCTGCCTCCAATTCTAAATGTTCCATTGGCACTTGTTCTCCCTGTACCCTTAAGCACTACTTGAGCTTTGAAATGTGAAACACATCATGGACATCGGAACAATCTGCTGGCATCTCTAGTTTATATTTAGTTCTCCACGTTTGGCCAAAATCTTTAATGGTCCAATATAGCGAGGTGCCAACATGCCTCTTACATTAAACCGCTTATGACCTCGCATAGGTGACACCTTAAGGTATATGAAATCTCCCACTTCAAAGGCTAAGTTTCTTCGCCAATTATCCATGTAGCCCTTTTGTCTTGATTGAGCAACCCCCAAATTTTCACGGATTACCTGAACTTGCTTTTCAGCCTCTTGTATCACATCAAGCCCTAACACTTGAGTTTCTCCCGTCTCATTCCAAAAAAATGGTATTCTACACCTCCTCCCATGCAACTCTTCATATGGTGACATTTTGAAACTTGCTTGATAACTATTATTGTAGGAGAACTCAGCATATGGAAGACTTTTCTCCCAATTTCTTCCATACTTTAACACACAAGCTCGTAGCATGTTGTCCAAATTTTGATTTGTCCTCTCTGTTTGCCCATCTGTTTGAGGATGATATGCAGAACTGAAATTCAATTGAGTTCCCATCGACTCATGCAGCCTTTGCCAGAACCTTGAGGTAAATTGAGAATCTCTATCAGACACTATTCTCTTGGGTACTCCGTGTAAACACACTATTCTTCCCATATATAATTCTGCCAACTTTGCTCCACCATAGGTAGTCTTGATAAGAATGAAATGAGCTTATGTCGTCAACCGATCCACGACAACCCATATCGAGTCATCACTAGACTGGGTTCACGGTAATCCAACTATGAAATCCATACCAACTTCTTTTAGACTTCCATTCTAGAATCTTCAATGGCTGCAATAATCCGGCTAGCATTTGGTGTTCGCCGTGATCCGTTGGCACACATGACACAAAACTACATACTCAGCTATGTCTCTCTTCATGCTAGCCCACCAATAGCATGTCTTCAAATCTTTCTACATATTTGTACAACCAGGATGAATTGAGTAAGGTGAATCACGTGCCTCCTTTAATAATGTTTCACGAATATGCTTAACATTAGGCACCACAATCCTCTTTCCAAGCCATAAAGTACCTTTTTCGTCCTCATCAAATATGAATTCTCTCCCTTCTTGGGTCCTTTCCTTGATTTCCTGAATTTCCTCATCCTTGGTCTGACCTTCACGAATTTCTTGCTCCATGGTCCTATTTAACTCCATTATCCCCATCTCATTCACAAATCCGAGATTCAACTGTTCAAACTCCTTGCATAACTCGGACTGCAATTCCTGAACCCTGAGTTGGAGGCTTATTCCTTTTCGACTCAAAGCATCGGCCACGACATTAGCCTTCCGCGGGTGATAGTTGATTCCCACGTCATAATCCCTGATGAGCTCCAACCATCTTCGTTACCACAAATTCAGATCCGTTTGAGTGAATATGTATTTGAGACTCTTGTGATTCGTGTAAATCTCAAGCCCGTGACCAAGAATGTATTGTCTCCAAATCTTCAAGGCATGCACTACGGTTGCATGTTCGAGATCATGTGTTGGATAATTCTGCTCATGCTTCTTCAATTGTCTCGATGCATAGGCTACCACTTGACCTTCTTGCATGGGCACACAACCGAGTCCTTGTCTTTATGCATCACAATAGATATTGAAACTTTTACTCACGTCTGGCAAAACCAACACAGGTGCTGTTGTCAATCTCTTCTTGAGCTCCTCAAAGCTGTCCTGACAAGCTTGGGTCCATTGAAATGCCTTCCCCTTAATTAATAACACAGTCATGGGCTTGGCTATCCTGGAAAAGTCCTTGATGAACCAACGGTAATATCCAACCATTCCAAGAAAAATCTGGATTTCCTTCACATTTTTTGATGGCTCCCATTTTAGCACATCCATCACTTTTACTAGGTCAATTGATACTCCTCCTCTAAAGATTATGTGGCCTAAAAATGACACTTCCCTTAACCAAAACTAGCACTTACTGAATTTGGCATATAACTGATGTTCCCTCAATTTCTGCAACGTGAGCCTCAAATTCTCCTCACGTTCCTCCTCGCTTACCGAGTAGATAATAATGTCATCAATGAACACCACAACGAACTTATCCAGGTACTCCATGAAGACCTTATTCATGAGGTACATAAAGTATGCAGGCGCATTCGTCAATTCAAAGGACATTACGGTGTACTCATAAGATCCATATTGTGTTCGAAAAGCTGTTTTGGGGATATCCGACGACCTAATATTCATTTGGAAGTAGCCTTACCTCAAATTGATCTTGGAGAAAACACAATCACCCTTCATCTGGTCGAACAAATCCTCTATACAGGGCAATGTATACTTGTTCTTGATCGTCACCTCATTAAGAGCTCCATAATCCACACACATTATTTGCGATCCATCCTTCTTATCCACAAAAGCACTAGGGCTCCCCAAGGTGAAGAGCTTGGTCGGATGAAACCCTTCTCTAGCCGCTCTTGAATTTTCTTCTTAAGCTCCTCTAATTCCTTAGGAGGCATCCTATATGGCCTCTTAGCGATAGGTGTCATTCAAGGTCTTAATTCAATAATGAACTCTATATCACGATCTGGTGGCATACATGGAAATTCATCCAAAAATACATCTGGATACTCACGAAAAACCAAAACATTCTCTAGTGTCACGCTTTCCACATGACTCAGCGTTGCTTTATCCATCATGTGTTGGGTTGTCTCAACATTAATGCAGGTGCCATGCTCACTTGTCAATTGCACAATCCTCTCGTCACATTGAATCACTCCATTATACTTGCTCAACCAATCCATACCAAGTATTATGTCTATTCCTTGAGAATCCAAGACGATGAGATTTGCGAGAAAGTCTAACCCCTTATTCTCATTCTTACTATCGGACACACTATATTTGTCCGCATCTTTCCTCCAGGAGATTTTACCAACATAGTGTGTTTCAAAAGAGCTATAGTCATATTATACTTGGCAACATACTTCGATGATATGAATGAATGAGATGCTCTAGAATAAAATAAAATGGTCACGTGGTTGGAGTTGGCGAGGATCATTGTAACACCCTCATTTTCATGCATCATGCATTGCATACATTCTAATATATGTTTAACATTGAGCAACATAAAAAGGAACAAGTTTAAAATGAATTTAAATATAAAACCACACTTAAGAATTCTGGGAAGTGCGGACTAGTCCGATTTCTCTCTGACTTCAAAAGAACTTGTCTGTTTTTCTGCGGACTAGTCTGTTTTTCCCTATGGACACTTTCGGACTTGCATGGTCCTATGCGGACTAGTTTGGAGTTCCAATTCCTTTAAAATTTTGCTAAGTCCCTAGACTTGTCTGTACTAGTCCGGTATTCTAGCGGACTTGTTCGTTTTTCCCTCTGACTAAAGTCGGACTTGTTTGTTTTTTCCCTCTAGATAAGGTTGGACTTGTCCGATGTCCACTCCGGACTTGTCTGATTTCTCTCTGTCCAACTTCGGACTAGTCCGGTCCTTTTTGGACTTGTCCGATAAATCACGAATCCGAGTTGATCTTTTGTTTCACGACTTGTTTCCTGGTTTTACGTTAAGTGGGCCTATTGACGTCGTGCCTAACTCTCTTAAAGCCCATGTGGGACTCTAAACCGACCCCTACTCATCTCAAACTCGAAATCCATCTAACCCTAGCCTCCACCTCTATGTAAACAAAACCACCCCTTGGCTTGACATCTATTTGCCACATTTTTGCCACACCCTAACCCTAGCTTGTGAGTAGTCGCCCCCAAGGAGGGAGAAGGAGATCTAGAACAAGTAGAAGAAGAGGAGGAAACGAAAGAGGATCAAGATCTCCATCAACTTCGCGTTCTTCGTCAACAATTCACCATCAAGTTCTTCACCAACCCTAGATCATCAAGATCCAAGTGTTGCCTCCAAGATCCTTGATTCATTGGAGTTCCAAACACCTGGTATACCTTCTATTCTCTTTTCCTTATGTGAATTCAACCCTATTTTCCCAAATTCATGTCGATCAAGAAAACCCTAATCTGTTGTTCCTGCGAAGTGCGGACTTGTCCGGTCCCTAGCAGACTAGTCGATTTTCCTGGTTAACATCTGTTGAATTAATTCTAAATTAGATTGAATCAAATCCAAACCTATATAAACTTGTTAAAAGCTATTATAACTAGCTAGTGATCATTAAAATCCACTTATTAACAAGTTCCACCTTGCATTTGCATTAATCATGTATGTCATGTCATATTGAGTAATATATGTGCACTCTTTGATTGTGATTCTTGTCTTGTATGTATATTGTGCGGATTAGACAGATTTGCGCTACAAAATACCGCGGAGGATCTAAAGCACCAAGAGTTCGAAGGCTTTGACCCGAACCAATCCCAAGAGCAAGGCAAGTGTCCTTGATGCATATTGATCCTATTTCTAAAATAAATGTTTTGGTTGCAAAATTCCATGCTTGTGTCAATTCGATGGGAGTCCTATGATAGGAAGTTTCCTAGCTTTGTTTAACCACCCTTGTCACGTGGAATACTTGGTAGAGAGTCGGGAAGGGCTTTTACCATTTTGCTTCGTTTAATTATTTGGGATAGAAAAACAACTATACTACTTAGTTATGCATTAACGAGATTATGGTTAATACAAACTAGTTAATATGACATGGTAATGGGTGATCTAAGCGAGTCTGGTATGTGGATGGGTTGGATGATATGGCGGTTGCTTGTTTCAGATATACGGAATGGTTCGTGCCAAAATAAGTCCAGACTACACTGTCACCACGAGGCCAAGTATGGGTGCAGCATAGCCGATTAATTAGGGCTTTGCTCGTGCTGTTTGGACCATTAAGGATGCTCGGGGAAGGGGTTGTCGTATTGAGTTTGTTGATGATTGGTGGGACTACCCTGTAATCCGAATGGCTCAAGAGGGGGCCCTTGGTTGAAGATGTGCTCAGTTAGAGGCATCGCCACCGGTGAAACCTTAGTGGGGTCTAAAAAGGCTAGTAATCCCTTTGTAAAGGCTATTTTGTGATCTCTTGGTCATACACCTATTGTAGTGTTTTGGCATAATGGAGGTTTCCTTTACTCGCCGACGGGTGATGAAATCATAAACACGTGGGTAAAGTGGTACGAACTATGTAGAGTATTAAAACTATAATGATAGTCGTGCTACCGGTTAAGAGCACCTAGACAACTTCCTTGATTAGAGGGAAACCTAGGATTGGGATGGTTATGGTTATGGTTATGGTTGATAATATAGTTGGAACTGGTTATGGGATGCTATTATGGTTTATGGCAATGGATATGGTTATTGATAATGGTAAAATCTAGATTATGGTTGATGGTAATGAATTATGGACTTGTATTATGATAACTATATGGTTTATAATGAGTTTACTTCACATACATATAATGTACTACTTTTTAAATGTTTTAATGTACTTTTCACACTTGCTGAGTACGACATGTACCCATTTTTGCAATTCACCCACCAATAGTTGCAGATCAGGATTGGGAGTATAACGTTGATAATGCGGAGTTCTGTGTCGTGTCTACCATCAGCTTTGCTTGTGGTGTTGTTTGGAGCTACGCTATACCCTTATGCTTATTTTTCTTAGCTGGTTAGTAGCTTTATTAGTTTATTTCTGCTGCATTAGTTCAAACTTGTCATTGATATTCATTAGAGAGCAAAAACGGACAAGTCTGATTTTAGTAAGAAAGAAATCGGACTAGTCCTCACCAAAATCGGACTAGTCCGCACTTTTCAGCATTTTAAGTGTGATTTTGTTCCAATTCAGTTTTAAACTCATTCCTGTTGATGCGGATTAATGTTAAGCATGTATATGAATGTAAGTAGGGCATGATGCATGAAAATGAGGGTGTTACAAACCTACCCCCCTTAAAATGAATCTCGCCCTCGAGATTCGACGCGGAAGAGAAGGGATAGGGAAATTTCTTCTGGAGATCATCCTCCAATTCCCACGTTGCTTCTCTTTCTGTGTGGTGCTTCCATTGAACTTTACACCATCTAATAACCTTGTTCCTTGTAACCCTCTCCTTAGTTTCCAAGATTTTGACCGGTTGTTTGACATAACTCAAATGTGCCTATAATTCCAATTCTTCCACTGGCACTTGTTTTTCTGGTACTCTCAGGCACTTCTTGAGCTGGGAAACATGAAAGACATCATGGATATTCAAAAGATGAGCTGGCATCTCCAACTTATACGTGACTTCTCCTCTTTTGTCCAAAATCTCTAATGGTCCGATAAAGCGAGGTGCTAGCTTGCCTCTTATGTTAAACCTCTTATGACCTCTCATTGGTGACACCTTGAGGTAAACAAAATCTCCCAATTCAAAGGCTAATTTCCTTCTCCTATTGTTCGCATAGCCTTTTTGTCTTGATCGGGCTGCCCTCAAGTTTTCATGAATTATTTGGACTTGCTTTTCGGCTTCTTGCAATACATCCGGACCAAATACTTGAGTTTCACCTGCCTAATTCAGAATAAAGGTTTCCTACACTTCCTTCCATAAAGCGCTTCACATGGTGACATTTTCAAGCTTGCTTGGTAACTATTGTTGTATGAAAATTCTGCATATGGCAAGCTCTTGTCACAACTTTTCCCATGCTTTAAAGCACAAGCTCTTAACATGTCCTCTAAAATTTGAATGGTCCTCTCGGTTTGTCCATCCGTTTCAGGGCGATATGCTGAACTAAAATTCAACCTCGTTCCCAAAGCTTCATACAATTTTTGCCAAAACCTAGAAGTGAATTGTGAGCCTCTATCCGAGACTATCTTCTTCGAAACTCCATGCAAACATACTATTCTTCCCATATACAGTTCCGCCAATTTCTCTCCATTATAGGTGGTCTTGACGGGAATAAACTGAGCTGACTTAGTTAATCGATACACAATTACCCAAATTGAGTTGTAACTGGACTAAGTACGTGGTAAACAAACTATGAAGTCCATATCGATTTCTTCCCACTTGCATTCCGGAATCTTTAATGGTTGTAATAGTCCAGCTGGCCTTTGATGTTCCGCCTTGACTCGTTGGCACACATCACACAATGCTACGTATTCAGCTATGTCCTTCTTCATGCTATCCCACCAATAGCAAGTCTTCAAGTCTTTGTACGTCTTTGTACAACCAGGATGAATTGAGTATGGTGAGTCATGTGCCTCTTTTATTATTGTCTCTTGAATACGCTTCACATTAGGCACAACAATCCTCTTACCAAGCCATAGGGTACCATGTTCATCTTCATCAAATCTGAATTCTCTCCCTTCTTCGGTCCTTTCCTTGATTTCCTTGATCTCTTCATCCGTGGCTTGTGCTTCTCGAATTTCTTGCTCCAGGGTTGGATTTAACTCCATTATTCCCATCTCATTCACAAATCCAAGGTTCAACCGTTCGAACTCCTTACAAAACTCGGATGGCAACTCTCGAACTGTGAGTTGATGACTTACTCCTTTTCTACTCAAAGCATCGGCCACTAGGTTGGCTTTTCCTGGATGATAGTTGATCCCAAAATCATAATCTTTGATGGGCTCCAACCATCTCCGTTGCCACAGATTCAGATCTGTTTGTGTGAAAATATACTTAACACTCTCGTGATCCGTATAAATTTCACACCTATGTCCAAGGATATAGTGTCTCCGAATCTTCAACGCATTTACCACGGCCGCAAGCTCTAAATCATGCGTTGGGTAATTCTGCTCATGTTTCTTCAATTGTCTTGATGCATAGGCGACCACTTGACCTTCTTGCATGAGCACACATCCATGTCATTGTCTCGAGGCGTCGCAATATATGTCAAAACTCTTGCTTACATCCGGCAGTACCAAAACTAGGACTGCTATCAACCACTTCTTTAACTCCTCAAAACTGTTTTGACAAGCTTGAGTCCATTGGAAAGCCTTTTCCTTCATTAGCAATTCCATCATTGGCTTGGCTATCTTGGAAACGTCCTTGATGAACCGACGGTAATATCCAGCCATTCCTAGAAAACTCCTTATTTCCTTTACGTTTTGCGGTGGTTCCCACTTCAACACATCTCTCACTTTTCTGGGGTCAACCGATACTCCTCCTCCTGAGATGATATGACCCAAAAACGACACCTCTCTCAACCAAAACTAACACTTGTTGAACTTGGCATACAATTGATGCTCCCTCAATTTCTGCAACGTAAGCCTCAAGTGTTCCTCATGTTCCTTCTCATCCTTCGAGTACATCATAATGTCATCAATAAACACCACAACAAACTTATCCATGTACTCCATGGAGACCTTATTCATGAGGTACATAAAGTACGCAGGTGCATTTGTCAAACCAAAGGACATCACAGTGTACTCATAAGATCCATACCACGTCCTAAAAGCTATCTTGGGTATGTCCGATGGTCTAATCTTCATTTGAATGTATCCCGACCTCAAATCAATCCTAGAGAAGATACAAGCACCCTTCATCTGGTCAAACAAGTCTTCTATGCCTGGAAAGGTGTACTTGTTCTTGATGGTTACCTCATTGAGAGCTAGGTAATTGTGATGCCCGGTTCCGAAAATGAACCAAGCTAACGCATATGTGTGCCCAGGATGTTCATCACACATACACGAGTGCAATCACAAATGATAAACAGATAATTACCACAAGACAAGATTAATTAACCAAATTTTATTACACAAACCATATCATCCTCGAATACAAGCTCTAATGAATATTAATGACAAGTTCAACTAATGCAGCGGAAATAAACTAATTAAGCAAACTAAGCAACTATGCAGCATGAGCGACAGGGTATATATATACGCAGCTCCAATCAACACCACAGGCAAAGCTGATGGTAGACACGGCCTAGAACTCCGCATTATCGCCATTAAACTCCCAATCCTGGCCTGCAACTGTTGGGGTGGGGGATTGCAAGAGTGAGTACATGTCGTACTCAGCAAGTGTGGAAAGTATGACATGTGGCTTATTCAAATGTCGACAATAATAATGGTAAAGTGCTGAAAAGTACGGTAAAACATTTGAAAAGCAATATATCTTATGTATGTGAAGTAAACCCATCATAATCATAAGTAATACCATAATACCAAACTGAATTCATTACCATCATCAATAATTCCAGATTTCACCATTGTCAATAACCATATTCATTACCAGAGATTAATCCATAACCATCCATAACCATTACCAAACCATAACCATTACCAAACCATAACCATCCCAAATTCCAATTTCCCTCTAATCATGGAAGTTGTCCAGGTGCTCATAACCGGGAGCACGGCTATCATGATAGTTTTCATTAACTCTGCAGAGTTTGTACCTCTTTACCCACATGTTTGTGATTTCATCACCCTTCGGTGACTAAGAACCTCCCTTATGCCCATGACCCGTCGGTCACATTACACACTTCCGTTGGTGTGTGGCCAAGAGATCACAAAATAGCCTTTACAAAGGGATTACTAGCCTATTTAGACCCCACTGAGGTTTCACCGGTGGCGATGCCTCCAACTGAGCACATCTTCAACCAAGGGCCCCCTCTTGAGCCATTCGGATCCCAGGGTAGTCCCACCAATCATCAACAAACCCAATCCGACTACCCCTTCCCCGAGCATCCACAATGGTCCAAACAGCACTAGCAAAGCCCTAATTAATTAGCTACGCCGCACCCATACTTGGCCTCGTGGTGGCACTGTAGTCCTGGCTTATTCTCGCATGAACCGGTCCTTAGATCTAAAGCAAGCGAACCACCATAACATCCAACCCATCCACATACCAGGCTTGCTTAGATCACCCATTACCATACCATGTTTAACCAGTTCATGTTAACCATAATCTCATCCATGCATAAATAAATTGATTGGTATAGTTGTTTTCCATCCCAGTTGATTAAGCAAAGCAAAAAGGTAAAAACCCTTCCCGACTCTCTACCATGAATTCCAGGTGACAAGGGTGGTTTAGCAAATCTAGTAAACTTCCTACCATAGGTTTTCCCATCACTTTGACACAAGCATGCAGTTTTGCAAACAAAACATTTATTTAAAAAAAAACAGGATCAATATGCTTCAAGGACACTTGCCTTGCTCTTGCTGTTGATTAGGGTCAAAGCCTTCAAACTCTTGATGTTGTAGATCCTCCGTGGCACTCTCTAGCGCAAATCCGTCTAATCCACACAATAAACATACAAAACAAGAAACACAATCAAAGAGTGCACAAATATTACTCAATATGACATGACATGCATGATTAATGCAAATGCAAGGTAGAACTTGTTACTAGATTGCTTTTAATGATCACTAACTAGTTCTAATAGATTTTAACAAGTTTATACAGGTTTGGATTCAATTAGATCAAATTTTAGAATTAATTCAACATAATTTAACCAGAAAGATCGGACTAGTCCGCTAGGGACCGGACAAGTCCGCACTTGACGAGATCAGCAGATTAGGGTTTTCTAGATCGACGTAAATTTGGAGATTAGGGGTTGAATTCACGTAAGGAAAAGATAATAGAAGGTATACCAGGTGTTTAGAACTTCAATGAACCAAGAAACTTGGAGGTAACACTTGGATCTTGATGATCTAGGGTTGGTGATGAACTTGGAGATGAATTGGTGGTGAAGGACGAAACTTGGTGGAGATCTTGATCCTCCTTCGTTTCCTCCTCTTCTTCTCCTTGCTTGGGATCTTCTCCTCCCTCCTTGATGGTGGCTCCCCACGAACTAGGGTTTGGGTGGGTGGAAAAGTGGCAAATAGATGTCAAACCAAGGGGTGGGGTTGTTTATATAGACGTGGAGGCTAGGGTTAGATGGATTTCGAGTTTAGGATGAGTAGAGGCCGGTTTAGAGTCCCACATGGGCTCTAAAAGAGTTGGGAACGACGTCCCTAGGCCCACTTGACGTGAAACCCAAGAAACAAGTCGTAAAACAAAAGGTCAATCTTGGAGTCACGAAATATCGGACAAGTCCGGACAGGACCGGACTAGTCCGAAGTCGTCCAGAGAGAAATTCGGACAAGTCTGGCCAAAAATCGGACAAGTCTGATCTTAGTCAGAAAAGGAAAACGGACAAGTCCGCTGGAACACCGGACTAGTCCGGAAAAGTCCAGGGACTTAGCAAATTTTCAAGGATTCATGGAATATCGGACTAGTCCGCACAAAATGGGACAAGTCCGAAAGTTTCCAGAGCCAAAATCGGACTAGTCCGCAGCAAAAACGGACAAGTCCGTTTTTAGTCAGAGAGAAATCGGACTAGTCCTCAGCAAATCTGGACTAGTCCGCACTTTCCTACATTTTTAAGTGCGGTTTTGTTCCAAATCAATTTTAAACTTGTTCCTCTTGTTATGGGTTAATGTTAAACATGTATATGAGTGCATGTAGGGCATGATGCATGAAAATGAGGGTGTTACAAACCTACCCCCCCTTAAAATGAATCTCGCCCTCGAGATTCGACGCGGAAGAGAAGAGATAGGGAAATTCCTCCTTGAGATCATCTTCTAGCTCCCAAGTTGCTTCTTTTTCTGTGTGGTGCTCCCATTGAACTTTACACCATTGAATCACCTTGTTCCTTGTGACTCTCTCCTTTGTTTCCAAGATTTTGGCCGGTTGCTCGGCATACGTCAAATCTTCCTCTAGTTCCAATTCTTCCATTGGCACTTGATCTTCCGGTACCCTCAAGCACTTCTTGAGCTGGGAAACATGAAACACATCATGTACGTCTAAAAGATGAGCTGGCATCTCCAACTTATATGCTACTTCTCCTCTTATGTCCAAAATCTTGAATGGTCCAATATAACGAGGTGCGAGCTTGCCTCTTATGTTAAACCTCTTATGACCTCTCATTGGTGACACCTTGAGGTAAACAAAATCTCCAATTTCAAAGGCTAATTTCCTTCTCCTATTGTCCGCATAGCCCTTTTGTCTTGATTGGGCAGCCCTCAAGTTTTCACGAATTATTTGGACTTGCTTTTCGGCTTCATGCAACACATCCGGACCAAATACTTGAGTTTCTCCTGCCTCATTCCAGAATAAAGGTGTCCTACACTTCCTCCCATAAAGCGCTTCATATGGTGACATTTTCAAGCTTGCTTGGTAACTATTGTTGTATGAAAATTCTGCGTATGGCAAGCTTTTGTCCCATCTTTTCGCATGCTTTAAAGCACAAGCTCTTAACATGTCCTCCAAAATCTGATTTGTCCTCTCGGTTTGTCCGTCCGTTTGAGGATGATATGCTGAACTAAAGTTCAACCTCGTTCCCAAAGCTTCATGCAATTTTTGCCAAAATCTGGAGGTAAATTGAGAACCTCTATCCGAGACTATCTTCTTAGGGACTCCATGTCGACACACAATATGCTCCATGTATATTTCGGCCAATCGTGCAGCTGTATACTTGGTCTTCACAGGGACAAAATGAGCTGACTTGGTTAAGCGATCCACAATTACCCAAATTGAGTCATACCCGGACTGGGTATGCGGTAACCCAACTATGAAGTCCATTCCAATTTTTCCCACTTCCATTCTAGAATCTTCAACGGTTGCAATAATCCGGCTGGCCTTTGATGTTCCGCCTTGACTCGTTGGCACACATCACACAGTGCTACGTATTCAGCTATGTCCTTCTTCATGCTATTCCACCAATAGCAAGTCTTCAAGTCTTTGTACATCTTCGTACAACCAGGGTGAATTGAGTAGGGCGAGTCATGTGCCTCCTTTAATATTGTCTCCCGAATATGCTTTACATTAGGCACAACGATTCTCTTTCCAAGCCATAAGGTACCATGTTCGTCTTCATCAAATCTGAATTCTCTCCCTTCTTCGGTTCTTTCCTTGATTTCCTTGATCTCCTCATCCGTGGTTTGTGCCTCTCGAATTTCTTGCTCCAAGGTTGGGTTTAACTCCATCATCTCCATCTCGTTTACAAACCCAAGGTTCAACCGTTCAAACTCCTTGCATAACTCGGACGGTAACTCTCGAACCGTGAGTTGATGACTTACTCCCTTTCTACTCAAAGCATCGGCCACTACATTGGCTTTTCCTGGATGATAGTTGATCCCCAAATCATAATCTTTGATGAGCTCCAACCATCTTCGTTGCCTCAAATTCAGGTCTGTCTGTGTGAAAATATACTTCAAACTCTTATGATCCGTGTAAATTTCACACCTATGTCCAAGAATATAGTGTCTCCAAATATTCAATGCATGTACCACGGCTGCTAGTTCAAGATCATGCGTGGGGTAATTTTGCTCATGTTTCTTCAATTGTCTTGATGCATAGGCGACCACTTGACCTTCTTGCATCAATACACACCCAAGCCCTTGTCTTGATGCATCACAATAGATGTCGAAACTCTTGCTTACATCCGGCAGTACCAAAACTGGAGCTGTTGTCAACCTCTTCTTCAACTCCTCAAAACTATTCTGACAGGCTTTAGTCCATTGGAATGCCTTTCCCTTCATTAGCAACTCCGTCATAGGCTTGGCTATCTTGGAAAATTTTTTAATAAACCGACGGTAATATCCAGCCATCCCAAGAAAACTTCTTATTGCCTTGACGTTTTGCGGTGGTTCCCACTTCAACACATCCCTCACTTTACCGGGGTCAACCGATACCCCTCCTCCGGAAATAATATGGCCTAAGAAGGAAACTTCCCATAACCAGAATTGACATTTGCTGAACTTGGCGTACAATTGATGCTCCCTCAATTTCTGCAGCGTAAGCCTCAAGTGTTCCTCATGTTCCTTCTCATCCTTCGAGTAGATCATAATATCATCAATAAACACTACTACAAACTTGTCCAAGTACTCCATGAAGACTTTATTCATGAGGTACATAAAGTAGGCAGGTGCATTTGTCAATCCAAAAGACATCACAGTGTACTCATAAGATCCATACCGTGTCCTAAAAGCTGTCTTGGGTATGTCCGATGGTCTAATCTTCATTTGAAAGTATCCCGACCTCAAGTCAATCTTAGAGAAGACACAAGCGCCCTTCATCTGGTCAAACAAGTCTTCTATGCGTGGCAAGGTATACTTGTTCTTGATCGTTATATCGTTGAGAGCTCAGTAATCCACGCACATCCTTTGGGATCCATCCTTCTTGTCCACAAATAGAACAGGCGCTCCCCAAGGCGAAGAGCTAGGGCGAATGAAACCCTTCTCTAATTGCTCTTGAATCTGCTTCTTGAGCTCCGCTAATTCCATAGGAGGCATCCTATACGGCCTCTTAGCTATAGGTGCAGTTCTAGGTATTAAATCAATAACAAACTCAATGTCTTGATCGGGTGGCATACCTGGCAACTCATCCGGAAACACATCCAAAAATTCACACACCACCGGAATCTCCTCAATTGCGACACCGTCCATATGATTCAGCTCTAATTGCTTCGGTGCATGTTGGGTTGCTTCAAATTCTACGGTGATCCCTTCCTCATTAGTCAACTTCACCGTCTTTGTGGCACACTCAATAACTCCATTGTGCTTCCTCAACCAGTCCATACCAAGTATAATATCCAACCCTTGAGAATCTAAAACAATGAGGTTGGCGGAGAAGTCTACCCCCCTTATTCTAAGGCTTACTTTTGGACATACTATATTTGTCCTCATCTCTCCTCCAGGAGACTTAACCAACAGAGTAAACTTCATATGAGAGATAGGCAAACTATACTTGGCAACATACTTCGATGCAATGAATGAATGCGATGCTCCAGAATCAAATAACATAGTCGCGGGGTTGGAGTTGGCGAGAAACATACCAATGACCACGTCATCCGCTTGTTGAGCATCCTCCGTAGAGACATGGTTCACGTTGCCACGAGCAAAGTTCTGCTGTCCACGGCTTCCTTGTGGCTGTCCTCCATTAGGTCTTGGGTTTTGCCTCGATGCATTGCTTCCTTGACCAAGGCCCGACTTAGGACATTGATGTGCAAAGTGTCCAGCTTCTCCACAAGTATAGCACTTCTTAACTCCACCAGAATTATTGGGACGAGCTTGGTTTTGAACATTGGCTCCAGGAAAATCAGCACGAGGTGCATAAGGCATTGGAGGCCTAGGTGCTTGCATAACAGGGCGCTGCTGCACAAACTGAGTTGGGCGCGGTGCATATCCAGGGCGCTGAGCAGGAATAGAGGAGCTGTAATGAGGCGCATTGGGTGGCGCAAAGCGAGGGCGCACATTACTTCCTTGTTGCTGTCCTTGATATGGTGCCTTCCTCTTGATTTCTTGCTCCATCTCACGGATCTTGTTCTCGACCACAATTGCTTTGTCCACAAGCTTCTGAAAATTGACATAATCACAGTTGAGCAATTGCACTTGGATCGTATTGTACAATCCCCTCATGAACAAGTATTGCTTCCGGCTGTCCCGGCTAACATCCTCAGGCGCATATCTTGAGAGTTGAGTGAATTTATTGAGGTATTCACTCACGCTTGATCTTCCTTGTCTCAAGTTCTCAAATTCTTGCCTCTTCAAGAGCATAACACCTTCCGGCACATAATGAGAACGGAAACTCTCATTGAATTCCGCCCAGGTAATTCTCTCTTGGTTCTCATGAGCATTGCAATAAGAATCCCACCAATCTGCAGCTGCTCTAACGAGTTGATGAGAAGCAAATAGCACCTTCTCCCGGTCACTGCATTGGACAATGGCTAGCTTCTTCTCCACGGACTTGAGCCAATCATCCGCATCCATTGGTCTGCGGCTTGAGCAAAGGTTGGCGGCCTTGTCCTCATAAACTCTCCCAATCGGTTATGAGGAGGTGGGGGTGGCGGTGGAGGCATGTGGGGCTGATTGTTGATATTGCCAGCCTGCAGCTGTCCCATAGTCTGTATCATGGTCTGCATGAGCTGGTTTTGCATGGCCAATAGCTGCTCGATGTTGATAGCTCCCTGAGTAGATCCTTGCCCATTGTTATTCTGAGACACTCCATTGTTCTCGTCTTCATCATTGCCATCCCTCTGGTTGCGAGTCCTCACCATATGAAGAAAAGCAGTAGGTAAGAATTAGAAAACGTCCCCAACTATATGCATCAAGGGATATGAAACTAAACAACTAGCTACACTAGCCTAGGTGGACATGGCAATGCTAAGGCATCCCAAAATCCTCTATTAAGCACACAAGCAGCAATATATATAGCAAACAGCACTCCAAGCAAAAACACATCGATTCCTGAGTGCTCCTATGTGTTCTAAAGTGTCCATTCTATCTAGGCTGCATCCTACGGTCAACCTGTGGCTCTGATATCAATCTGTGACGCCCGGTTCCGAAAATGAACCAAGCTAACGCATATGTGTGCCCAGGATGTTCATCACACATACACGAGTGCAATCACAAATGATAAACAGATAATTACCACAAGACATGATTAATTAACCCAATTTTATTACACAAACCATATCATCCTCGAATACAAGCTCTAATGAATATTAATGACAAGTTCAACTAATGCAGCGGAAATAAACTAATTAAGCAAACTAAGCAACTATGCAGCATGAGCGATAGGGTATATATATACGCAGCTCCAATCAACACCACAGGCAAAGCTGACGGTAGACACGGCCTAGAACTCCGCATTATCGCCATTAAACTCCCAATCCTGGCCTGCAACTGTTGGGGTGGGGGATTGCAAGAGTGAGTACATGTCGTACTCAGCAAGTGTGGAAAGTATGACATGTGGCTTATTCAAATGTCGACAATAATAATGGTAAAGTGCTGAAAAGTACGGTAAAACATTTGAAAAGCAATATATCTTATGTATGTGAAGTAAACCCATCATAATCATAAGTAATACCATAATACCAAACTGAATTCATTACTATCATCAATAATTCCAGATTTCACCATTGTCAATAACCATATTCATTACCAGAGATTAATCCATAACCATCCATAACCATTACCAAACCATAACCATTACCAAACCATAACCATCCCAAATTCCAATTTCCCTCTAATCATGGAAGTTTTCCAGGTGCTCATAACCCGGAGCACGGCTATCATGATAGTTTTCATTAACTCTGCAGAGTTTGTACCTCTTTACCCACATGTTTGTGATTTCATCACCCTTCGGTGACTAAGAACCTCCCTTATGCCCATGACCCATCGGTCACATTACACACTTCCGTTTGTGTGTGGCCAAGAGATCACAAAATAGCCTTTACAAAGGGATTACTAGCCTATTTAGACCACACTGAGGTTTCACCGGTGGCGATGCCTCCAACTGAGCACATCTTCAACCAAGGGCCCCCTCTTGAGCCATTCGGATCCCAGGGTAGTCCCACCAATCATCAACAAACCCAATCCGACTACCCCTTCCCCGAGCATCCACAATGGTCCAAACAGCACTAGCAAAGCCCTAATTAATCAGCTACGCCGCACCCATACTTGGCCTCGTGATGGCACTGTAGTCCTGGCTTATTCTCGCATGAACCGGTCCTTAGATCTAAAGCAAGCGAACCACCATAACATCCAACCCATCCACATACCAGGCTTTCTTAGATCACCCATTACCATACCATGTTTTACCAGTTCATGTTAACCATAATCTCATCCATGCATAAATAAATTGATTGGTATCGTTGTTTTCCATCCCAGTTGATTAAGCGAAGCAAAAAGGTAAAAACCCTTCCCGACTCTCTACCATGAATTCCAGGTGACAAGGGTGGTTTAGCAAATCTAGTAAACTTCCTACCATAGGTTTTCCCATCACTTTGACACAAGCATGCAGTTTTGCAAACAAAACATTTATTTAAAAAAAAACAGGATCAATATGCTTCAAGGACACTTGCCTTGCTCTTGCTGTTGATTAGGTTCAAAGCCTTCAAACTCTTGATGTTGTAGATCCTCCGTGGCACTCTCTAGCGCAAATCCGTCTAATCCACACAATAAACATACAGAACAAGAAACACAATCAAAGAGTGCACAAATATTACTCAATATGACATGACATGCATGATTAATGCAAATGCAAGGTAGAACTTGTTACTAGATTGCTTTTAATGATCACTAACTAGTTCTAATAGATTTTAACAAGTTTATACAGGTTTGGATTCAATTAGATCAAATTTTAGAATTAATTCAACATAATTTAACCAGAAAGATCGGACTAGTCCGCTAGGGACCGGACAAGTCCGCACTTGACGAGATCAGCAAATTAGGGTTTTCTAGATCGACATAAATTTGGAGATTAGGGGTTGAATTCACGTAAGGAAAAGATAATAGAAGGTATACCAGGTGTTTAGAACTCCAATGAACCAAGAAACTTGGAGGTAACACTTGGATCTTGATGATCTAGGGTTGGTGATGAACTTGGAGATGAATTGGTGGTGAAGGACGAAACTTGGTGGAGATCTTGATCCTCCTTCGTTTCCTCCTCTTCTTCTCCTTGCTTGGGATCTTCTCCTCCCTCCTTGATGGTGGCTCCCCACGAACTAGGGTTTGGGTGGGTGGAAAAGTGGCAAATAGATGTCAAACCAAGGGGTGGGGTTGTTTATATAGACGTGGAGGCTAGGGTTAGATGGATTTCGAGTTTAGGATGAGTAGAGGCCGGTTTAGAGTCCCACATGGGCTCTAAAAGAGTTGGGCATGACGTCCCTAGGCCCACTTGACGTGAAACCCAAGAAACAAGTCGTGAAACAAAAGGTCAATCTCGGAGTCACGAAATATCGGACAAGTCCGGACAGGACCGGACTAGTCCGAAGTCGTCCAGAGAGAAATTCGGACAAGTCTGGCCAAAAATCGGACAAGTCTGATCTTAGTCAGAAAGGAAAACGGACAAGTCCGCTGGAACACTGGAGTAGTCCGGAAAAGTCCAGGGACTTAGCAAATTTTCAAGGATTCATGGAATATCGGACTAGTCCGCACAAAATGGGACAAGTCCGAAAGTTTCCAGAGCCAAAATCGGACTAGTCCGCAGCAAAAACGGACAAGTCCGTTTTTAGTCAGAGAGAAATCGGACTAGTCCTCAGCAAATCTGGACTAGTCCACACTTTCCTACATTTTTAAGTGCGGTTTTGTTCCAAATCAATTTTAAACTTGTTCCTCTTGTTATGGGTTAATGTTAAACATGTATATGAGTGCATGTAGGGCATGATGCATGGAAATGAGGGTGTTATAGTAATCTACGCACATCCTTTGGGTTCCATCTTTCTTGTCCACAAATAGAATGGGCGCTCCCCAATGTGAAGAACTAGGGCGAATAAAACATTTCTCTAGTTGCTCTTGAATTTTCTTCTTGAGCTCTACTAGTTCCATAGGAGGCATCCTATACGGCCTCTTATCTATAGGTGTAGTTCCAGGTATTAAATCAATAACAAACTCAATGTCTCGATCAGGTGGCATACCTGGCAACTCGTCCGGAAAAACATCCAAAAATTCACACACCACCAGAATCTCCTCAATTGTGGCACTGCCCATATGATTCAGCTCCAATTGCTTCGATGCGGTTTGAGATGCTTCAAATTCTACAGTGATCCCTTCTTCATTTGTAAACTTCACCGTCTTCATGGCACACTACATAAATCCATTGTGCTTCCTCAACCAGTCCATACCAAGTATAATCTCCAATCCTTGAGAGCCCAAAACAATGAGGTTGGCGAAGAAGTCTACCCCCCTTATTCTAAGGCTTACTTCTGGACATACTATATTTCTCCTCATCTCACCTGAGACTTAACCAATAGAGTAACTTTCATATGAGAGATAGGAAAACTATACTTGGCAACATACTTCGATGCAATGAATGAATGCAATGCTCCAGAATCAAACAACATAGTCGCGGGGTTTGAGATGGCGAGAAACATATCAATGGCCACATCATCCACTTGTTGAGCATCCTCGTAGAGACATCGTTCACGTTGCCACAAGCAAAATTCTGCTGTCCACGGTTCCCATGTGGCTGTCCTCCATTGAGTCTTGGGTTTTGCCTCGGTGCATTGCTTCCTTGACCAAGTCCTTACTTAGGACATTGATGCGCAAAGTGTCCAGCTTATCCACAAGTATAGCACTTCTTAACTCCACTAGGATTATTGGGACGACCTTGGTTTTGAACTTTTGCACTAGGAAAATTAGCACGAGGTGCATATGACATCGGAGGCCTAGGTGCTTGCATGACAGGGCGCTGCTGCACAAACTGAGCTGGGCGCGGTGCATAACCAGGGTGTTGTCCACGAACAAAAGAGCTAAAATAGGGCGCATTGGGTGGTGCAAAGCGAGGGCGCACATTACTTCCTTGTTGTTGTCCTTGATATGGCGCCTTCCTCTTGTTCTCTTGTTCCATCTCACGGACCCTGTTCTCCACCACAATTGCTTTGTCCACAAGCTTCTGGAAATTTGCATAGTCACAATTGAGCAAATGCACTTGAATCTCATGGTTCAAGCCCCTCATGAACAAGTATTGTTTCCGACTATCCCGACTCACATCCTCAGGCGCATACCTTGAGAGTTGAGTGAACTTATTGAGATATTCACTCACGCTTGATCTTCTGTGCCTTAAGTTCTCAAAATCTTGCCTCTTCAAAATCATAACACCCTCGGGCACATAATGGGGACGAAAACTCTCCCTGAATTCGGTCCATGTGATCCTCTCTTTGTTCTTATGAGCATTGAAATAAGAATCCCACCAATCCGCAGCTGCTTAAACTAGTTGATGAGAAGCAAATAAGACCTTCTCCCGATCATTGCATTGGACAATAGCAAGCTTCTTCTCCATGCACTTGAGCCAATCATCCGCATCCATAGGGTCAGTAGCATGAGCAAAGGTTGGCGGCCTAGTCCAAATAAACTCTCCCAACCGATTATGAGGAGGCGGGGGTTGCAGTGGAGGCATGTGGGGCTGATTGTTGATGTTGCCAGCCTGCAGCTGTCCCATTGTTTGTATCATGGTCTCCATGAGCTGGTTCAGCATAGCCAATAGCTGCTCAATATTGATAGCTCCATGAGCAGGTCCTTGTCTGTTGTTGTTTCGAGGTACTCCATGTTTCACCTCCTCATCATTGACATCCCTCTGGTTGCGAGTCCTCACCATCTGAAGGAATGCAATAGGTAAGAATTTCGAAACGTCCCCAACTAAATGCATCAAGGGATATGAAACTAAACAACTACCTATACTATCCTAGGTGGAGATGTCAATGCTAAAGCATCCCAAAATCCTCTATTATGCACACAAGCAAACAATATATATAGCAAAAAACACTCCAAGCAAAAACACATCGATTCCTAAGTGCTCCTACGTCCTACAAACCATATTATCATCGAATACAAGTTCTAATGAATATTAATGACAAGTTCAACTAATGCTACAAAAATAAACTAAATTAGCAAACTAAACAGCTGGGCAGCATAAGCAATAGGGTATAGCGCAATTCCATGCAACACCGTAGGCAAAGCTGACGGTAGACACGGCCTAGAACTACGCATTATCGCCATTAAACTCCCAATCCTGACCTGCAACTATTGGGGGGGATTGCAAGAGTGAGTACATGTCGTACTCAACAAGTGTGGAAAGTATAACATGCGGTTGATTGAAATGATGAATATAATAATGGTTGAGTGCTGAAAAGTACATTAAAACATTTGAAAAACAATATATTACATGTATATGAAATAAACCCATCAGAAACCATAATTAATAACGTAGCACCAATCTATATTCCATATCCATCACCATCATCCAATTGAGCATATTCAATGTCATAGTTTAATCAATATCCAGCCATAACTAGTACCAACCCATAATCATCCCAAATACCATCCCAATACCGAGTTCCCTCTAGTCATGTGAGGGTCCAGGTTGCTCATAACAGGGAGCACGGCTATGATGATAGTTTTAGACACACTGTGCAGAGGTTGTACCGCTTTACCCACGTGTTTGTGATTTCATTACCTTTTTATGACTATATAATCTCAATTATGTCGTCTCACACTTCCATAGGTGTGTGTCCAAGAGATCACAAAATAGCCTTTACAAAGGGATTACTAGCCTATTTAGACCCCATTGAGGTTTCACCAGTGGTGATGTCTCCAACTGAGCACATCTTCAACCAAGGGCCCCCTCTTGAGCCATTCGGATCCCAGAGTAGTCCTAACAATCATCAACAAACCCAATCCGCCTACCGCTTCCCCGAGCACCCTTAATGGTCCAAATAGCACTGGCAAAGCCCTAATTAATTAGCTAAGCCGCACCCATACTTGGCCTTGTGGTGGCACTATAAATCCTCGATGGTCGCTCTACGAACCGGTCCTTAGATCTAAAGCAAGCAAAACCACCATACCATCTAACCCATCCACATACCAGGCTTGCTTAGATCACCCATTACCATATCATATTAACCAGTTCATGTTAAACATAATCTCATCCATGCATAATTAAATTGAGTGGTATAGTTCTTTTTCCCATCCCAGTTGATTAAGCGAAGCAAAAGGTAAAAATCCCATCCCGACTCTCTATCATATATTCCAGGTGACAAGGGTGGTTAAACAAAGCTAGTAATCTTCCTATCATTGGATTCCCATCAAATTGACACAAGCATGCAGTTTTGCAAACACAACATTTCTTTCAAAACAGGATCAATATGCTTCAAGGACACTTGCCTTGCTCTTGGGATTTGTTTGGGTCGAAGCTTTCAAACTCCTGGTACTGTAGATCCTCCACGACACTTTCTAGCGCAAATCTGTCTAATCCGCATAATAAACATACGAGACAAGAGATATAATCAAAGAGTGCACAAATATTACTCAATATGAGATGATATGCATGATTGATGCAAATGCAAGGTAGAACTTGTTAATGGGTTGCTTTTAATGAGCACTAGCTAGTTCTAATAGCTTTTAACAAATTTATACAGGTTTGCAGCTGATTAGATCAAATTTTAGAATTAATTCAACATAATTTTGTCAGCAAAATAGGACTAGTCTGCAAAAGGCCAGACTAGTCCGCAATTCGCAAAACTAGGGGACTAGGGTTTTCTAGATTGACGTGAATTTGAAGATTAGGGGTCGAATTCACGTAAGGAAAAGGAAATAGAAGGTATACCAGGTGTTTAGGACTCCAATGAATCAAGAAACTTGGAGGCAACACTTGGATCTTAGCGATCTAGTGTTGATAATGAACTTGGATATGAATTGGTGATGATGAACGAAAGCCTGGTGGAGATCTTGATCCTCTTTCGTTTCCTCCTCTTCTTCTTCTTTCTTGGGATTTCCTCCTCCCTCCTTGATGGTGGCTCTCCACGAACTAGGGTTTGGGTGGGGTGGAAAAGTGGCAAATAGAGGTCAAGCCAAGGGGTGGGGTTGTTTATATAGAGGTGAAGGCTAGGGTTAGATGGATTTCGAGTTTGAGATGAGTAGAGGCCGGTTTAGAGTCCCACATGGGCTCTAAATGAGTTAGGCACGGCGTCCCTAGGCCCACTTAACAAGGAACCCAAGAAACAAGTCATAAAACAAAAGATCAATTCGGAGTCGCGAAATATCGGATAAGTCCGAAAAGGACCGCACTAGTCCGAAGTTTATCAGAAAGAAATTGGACAAGTCTGGCCAAAAATCTGACAAGTCCGACTTTAGTCAGAGAGGAAATCGGACAAGTCCGCTGGAACACCGGACTAGTTCGGACAAGTCCAGAGACTTAGCAAATTTTCAAGGATTCTTGGAAAATCGGACTAGTCCACACAAAATCGGACAAGTCCGAAAGTGTCCAGAGGCAAAATCGGACTAGTCCGCAGCAAAAACGGACAAGTCTGATTTTAGTCAGAGAGAAATCGGACTAGTCCTCACCAAAATCGGACTAGTCCGCACTTTTTAGCAGTTTAAGTGTGGTTTTATTCCAAATCAGTTTTAAACTCATTCCTCTTGACGTGGATTAATGTTAAACATGTATATGAATGTAAGTAGGGCATGATGCATGAAAACGAGGGTGTAACATTAATTTGAAGAAATTCCAGCATGGGATTAATGTCAACGGCGATGACATGGCTCCGCCGGCTGCCTTCCTCCCCCTGAACATGGAGGCGCAGTTCAGTAGGAAGCTCTGGATGAGCATGCCAGTGCTTGACGACCTTGGCGATGTAGAAAGGCGTCCAACCACCGGATTGGGGATTCCCGGAGCTTCTGAAGGTGGTCCTGCCTCCGCCCTAAGCCGAAAGTCTATAGACGTCGGCAAAGGCAAGGGCAAAGAGCTAGCTGAGCCTTCTAGCCGAAAGAGGAAGTTGAAGCACACTGACGGGAGGTCCGTCAGCCTTTCTCCTTCCACGACAGCTCCTTCTCCTGGTGAATGTGGCCTAGAGGGGGGGGGGTGAATAGGCCTTTTGAATTTCCTGCACACTTAATAGAATAGTCAAAAACTTGGTTGGCCGGACTAGTTCGGTTGCGTGGGCGGACTAGTCCGGTGTGCAAGAAGTATGTGTTTTGATCAAGTGTTAATTGAGAAATTAAATTTCTTTAGCAGCGAAATTAAGAACAACTGATATTTATAGTTGAAATTAATATAAGAATGCAGGTGTAACTTCAAATTGCCTTAAGTTAATGTTTAGCACTTAAGTGATCTAATGAACAAAATTTAAAGTAAATGAGACACGAGACACAAGAATTTTTCCCGAGGTTCGATCTCACAACGAGATCTACGTCCTCGTTGAGGAAGCTCACACAGAGCCGGGTCTCCAACCCTTTTCCTCCTCAAGTCACCACGAAGACCGACTTGATTCCACTACATGGGTAATCACCAAGTTTGTGGGGCAACCTCACACGTTGAGGGCTCCCACGAAAATTACAATGAACAAGTGTTCAAATACACTCAAAAGTATTATAATGCAGAGTATGATTGTAGAAAGATCAAACCCCAAGAGCTCGCGATGAAAGAACAACGATCTCCCAATCCCGAATCAAAGTGTTCAATTGATTTCACTCTTTTTGAACTTTAGATGTGTGGGGAGATGTGTTTTGGGCTCTTGGGACAAAGTGGCGGCTCTATGGTTTGCTGTTTTTTCAATATTCGACGTGTGTCATCATGGGAAAGTCGTGGATCATCTATTTATAGGGTTTCCAAAAGCTAGCCGTTGAAAAACCCTAACACCGGACTAGTCCGGTGCAAGACCGGACTTGTCCGGTCTCAACATGTTTTGAGGTCCAGAAAGTCTGCCGGACTAGTCTGGTCCAACCTCGGACTAGTCCGGTACTGTGTAAAGATGACTCCAGAAAGTTCATCGGACTAGTCCGCGGACTAGTCCGATCTCCACAAATGGGAGTTTACAGAAAGTTCAACGGACTAGTCCGGTCCATGATTGGACTAGTCCGGTCCCTCAGTATGAGAGACTCCAGAAACATCAACGGACTAGTCCGGTGGATGCACGGACTAGTCCGATCTCCTTGTGAGTGTGATTCCAGAAAGGTGAATGGACTAGTCCGGTCCATGATCGGACTAGTCCGGTGGTTTGTGAAAATTATGTTAATTTTAATCCCTTATCCTCGCGCAAAGTTGTGAGCTCTTGGAGTGTGTCTTTCATACACTCCCTATACATTCAAATCTATTTTGGTCTTCCGAGCTTCATCAAAGTATCTCTCTTTGAACACCACTTCATTTTTCACCTTTTTGGGTGCACCGATATGTCTCACTTGTTTGTCCTGCAATCATCTCAGTAGTTTCATTAGGATCTCATATGTTTGTCATCAATTATCCAAAACCCACAAGGGATATCCTAGATGCACTTACAATCTCCCCCTTTTTTGGTGATTGATGACAACCATTTGAGATATCACAATTGAGAGTAAAATCTTGATTTTCATAAGGTGTCCACATATGAGAATAATGATAAGTCCACAAAAAGCTTCTCACATATGCACACACCTTATGGTGGGGTGCCTAACAAGTGTTTGATCAACAGGGTGTGATGTAGTAAAGATAATCAACAATGAGTATAAAGATAATCATCCAAGCAACAGTAAGCATCACACATAAGAGAGGGAATAGAGCATTACAAGGTTTTAAAATTAAGTACACATGTCCTTGATCACAAAAACATAAAGACACCAACTACTCTTAAACTAATAGACTTAATCTCTCCTAGTCTCAATCTCTCCCCCTTTGGCATCAAGGCACCAAAAAAGGGAAAAAATGAGGGAAATCACTCATCGCCACTCTCTTCCTCCGTTTCAGTCCGGTCCTCATCTTCACCATCATCATCATCATTCGCTGGAGCGGACTCTTCCTCGGAGTCCTCGAAGGCAGGCGGGGATCCCACCGGCTCAATCTCCAGCTTATCGCATATAGCTTTGATGTTGGCATTGACATATTGTTGATGCTCCTTTTGCCTGACTTCAATCTTGCGGCAGCAAGCAAAGATGGAGGTGAGCATTTTGAGCACACCACCGGAGGGTTCACGAGCAGCTGCAGAGTTGGGAGGAGCATCTGAGGATCTAGGTGCATTCACATCCCGAGCCTGTTTAGTCCTCCTCTCAGTCTCAGGGGAGGGAGGTGCATCAGGGGCCGAAGGTAGAGTGTACTCCGTAGGCTTTTGTGGCTTCATCCCCGTATGGTGAACATCCTTGACGAACTCAAGTCCAGTCACCTTCTCAATCATGTACATGATGTATGGGGCATACCCGCAAGATCTGTTTGGAGTGATTGATATGTTCACAATGTCATTGTAGATGTATTCAAAGACATTGAATGGTCTCCTCCCACCAATGACCTTCATTAGGGTCCTCAAGGTCCCTTGAATAGTCCCCGCATCTCCATCCTTTGGGGCTATTGTCTTCCTCAAAATTCCGTTGAGGACCACATAGAAGGGCTTCAAGTACTTGATACTGGGAGCAACATATGGTATCCTTGTGTCATAGAGAAATTTGAGCTCATCCTTCTCCAGGGGTTGCAGGTTCTGGATGACTAGATCATGATCCAAGGTATGCTCAAGGTGGAGAATCCTTGCAAACTCATCATAAGTGACACTATACTTGGATCCATGGGTCATCCAAGTAAGACTGTCTCCATCACCCCGAGCAAAGTAGAGAGTAGAGTAGAATTGGGCGATCACTTCATTGTTCCAGTCATTCTCAAAGGAGAATAGTTCTTTCAGTGTGTGCCTTTCTAGGGCCTCAACCACCTCACGGAAAGCAGAATACTTCTTTGACTGCATGTACCCGATGTTCACCCATTGACTCTTCACAACGGGATTCTTCATCTTCATGTACACATGCTCATAGTAGTCGACATGGAAGTTGCTCCAAAATCTTGGGTCTGAGCATTGCCGAGGCTGAGCATACACATTGACCTGCCTGAAGCTGTCGGCAAGCTCACCCCCTTTCCTAGTGAAATCCTTGCTTGAGCGCTGCCGGTTGCGGTGACTTGGGTTCTTCATTTTCAAGGGTCCAATGGGACCACTAGCAAGTCCTTTCCCTTTGTTGAGAGTCCTCTTTGGCCCTGAGGAACTCTCACCGGCCTTTCCTTGGGCCTTCTTCACCACTACCCTCCTTTTCTTGGGCAAGTTGTCGTTGGAGGGTGGAGAGTGCACATTTACATCATGCCTTTTCTTCATGTACCTCTCCTTTGCTCTTTGCACTTTTTCGCGCTCAACTTCTTCATCAACATGGAAGGAGATGTCATCTGAGCTTGAAGACATTGTGCCTAACAAGGAGTTCATGATTTAGATGAAGATGAACTGAAAATGAAGGTGATACTAGGATTCAAGTGTCAGAGACCGGACTTGTCCGGTTTCAGAGTGCGGACTTGTCCGGGGTACCAGACTAGTCCATACCTAGGAGCCGGACTAGTCCGGCCTGGCACAAGAACCCTAACAAAACTTGAATCACAACTTCTATCTAGGGGTGCAAAAGAGCATGAAGGTGAAAGGAATACATCTATGAAGCTAATGTACTTCCTTGGAATCAAGGGAAATGTGACGCCCGGTTCCGAAAATGAACCAAGCTAACGCATATGTGTGCCCAGGATGTTCAACACACATACACGAGTGCAATCACAAAAGAGTATACAGAAAATTACCACAGAACAAGATTAATTATCAAATTTATTACACAAACCATATTATCCTCGAATACAAGCTCTAATGAATATAAATGACAAGTTTAACTAATGCAGCGGAAATAAACTATTTAAGCAAACTAAGCAACTATGCAGCATAAGCGACAGGGTATGTATGCGCAGCTCCAATCAACACCACAGGCAAAGCTGACGGTACACACGGCCTAGAACTCCGCATTATCGCCATTAAAATCCCAGTCCTGACCTGCCACTGTTGGGGGGAATTGAAAGAGTGAGTACATGTCGTACTCAGCAAGTGTGGAAAGTATGACATGTGGCTGATTCAAATGACGACAATAATAATGGTAAATTGCTGAAAAGTACAGTATAACATTCGAAAAGCAATACATTACATGTATGTGAAATAAACCCATCATAATCATAAGTAATACCATAATACCAAACTGAATTCATTACCATCATCAATAAGTCCAGATTTCACCATCGCCAATAACCATATTCAATACCAGAGATTAATCCATAGCCATCCATAACCATTACCAAACCATAACCATCCCAAATTCCAATTTTCCCTCTAATCATGGAAGTTGTCCAGGCGCTCATAACCGGGAGCACGGCTATCATGATAGTTTTAATTTAACTCTGCAGAGTTTGTACCTCTTTACCCACGTGTTCGTGATTTCATCACCCTTCGGCGACTAAGAACCTTCCTTATGCCCATGACCCGTCGGTCACATTACACACTTCCGTTGGTGTGTGGCCAAGAGATCACAAAATAGCCTTTACAAAGGGATTACTAGCCTATTTAGACCCCACTGAGGTTTCACCGGTGGCGATGTCTCCCGCAGAGCACATCTTCAACCAAGGGCCACCTCTTGAGCCATTCGGATCCCAGGGTAGTCCCACCAATCATCAACAAACCCAATCCGACTACCCCTTCCCCGAGCATCCACAATGGTCCAAACAGCACTAGCAAAGCCCTAATTAATCAGCTACGCCGCACCCATACTTGGCCTCGTGGTGGCACTGTAGTCCTGGCTTATTCTCGCATGAACCGGTCCTTAGATCTAAAGCAAGCAAACCACCATAACATCCAACCCATCCACATACCAGGCTTGCTTAGATCACCCATCGTATTGACCAATTCACATTAACCAGAATATCATTGATGCATAATTAAATGTGTAGTGTTGTTTTCCATCCCAATTAATTAAGCGAAGCAAAAAGGTAAAAACCCTTCCCGACTCTCTACCATAAATTCCAGGTGACAAGGGTGGTTTAGCAAATCTAGTAAACTTCCTACCATAGGATTCCCATCAAATTGACACAAGCATGCAGTTTTGCAAACAAAACATTTATTTTAAAACAGGATCAATATGCTTCAAGGACACTTGCCTTGCTCTTGCTGTTGATTAGGGTCAAAGCCTTCAAACTCTTGATGTTGTAGATCCTCTGCGGCACTCTCTAGCGCAAATCCGTCTAATCCACACAATAAACATACAAAACAAGAAACACAATCAAAGAGTGCACAAATATTACTCAATATGACATGACATGCATGATTAATGCAAATGCAAGGTAGAACTTGTTACTAGATTGCTTTTAATGATCACTAACTAGCTCTAATAGATTATAAAAAGTTTATACAGGTTTGGGGTTGATTAGATCAAATTTTAGAATTAATTCAACACAATTTAACCAGAAAGATCGGACTAGTCCGCTAGGGACCGGACAAGTCCGCACTTGACGAGATCAGCAGATTAGGGTTTTCTAGATCGACGTAAATTCGGAGATTAGGGGTTGAATTCACATAAGGAAAAGAGAATACGAGGTATACCAGGTGTTTAGAACTCCAATGAACCAAGAAACTTGGAGGTAACACTTGGATCTCGATGATCTAGGGTTGGTGATGAACTTGGAGATGAATTGGTGGTGAAGGACGAAACTTGGTGGAGATCTTGATCCTCCTTCGTTTCCTCCTCTTCTTCTTCTTGTTTGGGATCTTCTCCTCCCTCCTTGATGGTGGCTCCCCACGAACTAGGGTTTGGGTGGGTGGAAAAGTGGCAAATAGATGTCAAACCAAGGGGTTGGGCTGTTTATATAGAGGTGGAGGCTAGGGTTAGATGGATTTTGAGTTTAGGATGAGTAGAGGCCGGTTTAGAGTCCCACATGGGCTCTATGGGCACGACGTCCCTAGGCCCACTTGACGTGAAACCCAAGAAACAAGTCGTAAAACAAAAGGTCAATCTCGGAGTAATGAAATATCGGACAAGTCCGGAAAGGACCGGACTAGTCCGAAGTCGTCCAGAGAGAAATTCGGACAAGTCTGGCCAAAAATCGGACAAGTCCGATCTTAGTCAGAAAGGAAAACGGACAAGTCCGCTGGAACACCGGACTAGTCCGGAAAAGTCCAGGGACTTAGCAAATTTTCAAGGATTCATGGAATATCGGACTAGTCTGCACAAAATCGGACAAGTCCGAAGTTGTCCAGAGGCAAATATCGGACTAATCCGCAGCAAAAACGGACAAGTCCGTTTTTAGACAGAGAGAAATCAGACTAGTCCTCAGCAAAACCGGACTAGTCCGCACTTTCCTACATTTTTAAGTGCGGTTTTGTCCCAAATAAATTTTAAACTTGTTCCTCTTGTTATGGGTTAATGTTAAACATGTATATGAGTGTATGCAAGGCATGATTCATGAAAATGAGGGTGTTACAAACCTACCCCCCTTAAAATGAATCTCGCCCTCGAGATTCGACGCGGAAGAGAAGAGATAGGGAAATTCCTTCTTGAGATCATCTTCTAGCTCCCAAGTTGCTTCTTTTTCGGTATGGTGCTTCCATTGGACTTTACACCATCGAATCACCTTGTTCCTTGTGACTCTCTCCTTGGTTTCCAAGATTTTGACCGGTTGCTCGGCATACGTCAAATCTTCCTCTAGTTCCAATTCTTCCATTGGCACTTGTTCTTCCGGTACTCTCAAACACTTCTTGAGCTGGGAAAACACATCATGTACGTCTGAAAGATGAGCTGGCATCTCCAACTTATATGCTACTTCTCCTCTTTTGTCCAAAATCTTGAATGGTCCAATATAACGAGGTGCGAGCTTGCCTCTTATGTTAAACTTCTTATGACCCCTCATTGGTGACACCTTGAGGTAAACAAAATCTCCTATTTCAAAGGCTAATTTCCTTCTCCTATTATCCGCATAGCCTTTTTGCCTTGATTGGGTAGCCCTCAAGTTTCCACGAATTATTCTGACTTGCTTTTCGGCTTCTTGCAACACATCCGGACCAAATACTTGAGTTTCTCCTGCCTCATTCCAGAATAAAGGTGTCCTACACTTCCTCCCATAAAGCGCTTCATATGGTGACATTTTCAAGCTTGCTTGGTAGCTATTGTTGTATGAAAATTCTGCGTATGGCAAGCTTTTGTCCCAACTTTTCCCATGCTTTAAAGCACAAGCTCTTAACATGTCCTCCAAAATCTGATTGGTCCTCTTGGTTTGTCCATCCGTTTGGGGATGATATGCTGAACTAAAATTCAACCTCGTTCCCAAAGCTTCATGCAATTTTTGCCAAAATCTGGAGGTAAATTGAGAACCTCTATCCGAGACTATCTTCTTAGGGACTCCATGTCGACACACAATATGCTCCATGTATATTTCGTCCAATCGTGCAGCTGTATACTTGGTTTTCACAGGGACAAAATGAGCTGACTTGGTTAAGCAATCCACATTTACCCAAATTGAGTCATACCCGGATTGAGTACGCGGTAACCCAACTATGAAGTCCATACCAATTTCTTCCCACTTCCATTCCGGAATCTTCAACGGTTGCAATAATCCGGCTGGCCTTTGATGTTCCGCCTTGACTCGTTGACACACATCACAAAATGCAACATATTCGGCTATGTCCTTCTTCATGCTATTCCACCAATAGCAAGTCTTTAAGTCTTTGTACATCTTCGTACAACCAGGGTGAATTGAGTATGGCGAGTCATGTGCTTCCTTTAATATTGTTTCTCGAATATGCTTTACATTAGGCACAACAATTCTCTTTCCAAGCCATAAGGTACCATGTTCATCTTCATCAAATCTGAATTCTCTCCCTTCTTCGATTCTTTCCTTGATTTCCTTGATCTCCTCATATGTGGTTTGTGCTTCTCGAATTTCTTGCTCCAAGGTTGGGTTTAACTCCATCATCTCCATCTCATTTACAAACCCGAGGTTCAATCGTTCAAATTCCTTACATAACTCGGACGGTAACTCTCGAACTGTAAGTTGATGGCTTACTCCCTTTCTACTCAAAGCATCGGCCACTACATTGGCTTTTCCCGGATGATAGTTGATCCCCAAATCATAATCTTTGATGAGCTCTAACCATCTTCGTTGCCTTAAGTTTAGATCCGTTTGTGTGAAAATATACTTCAAACTCTTATGATCCGTGTAAATTTCACACCTATGTCCAAGAATATAGTGTCTCCAAATCTTCAATGCATGTACCACAGCTGCTAGTTCAAGATCATGCGTGGGGTAATTCTGCTCATGTTTCTTCAATTGTCTCGACGCATAGGCGACCACTTGACCTTCTTGCATCAATACACATCCAAGTCCTTGTCTTGATGCATCACAATAAATGTCAAAACTCTTGCTTACATCCGGCAATACCAAAACTGGAGTTGTTGTCAACCTCTTCTTCAACTCCTCAAAACTATTCTGACAAGGTTCAGTCCATTGGAACGCCTTTCCCTTCGTTAGCAACTCCGTCATAGGCTTGGCTATCTTGGAAAAGTCCTTGATGAATCGACGGTAATATCCAGCCATCCCAAGAAAACTCCGAATTTCCTTGACATTCTGTGGCGGTTCCCACTTAAGCACTTCTCTCACCTTCCCTGGGTCAACTGATACTCCTCCTCCGGAAATAATATGGCCTAAGAAGGAAACTTCCCGTAACCAGAATTGACATTTACTGAACTTGGCATACAATTGATGCTCCCTCAATTTCTGCAACGTAAGCCTCAAGTGTTCCTCATGTTCCTTCTCATCCTTCGAGTAGATCATAATATCATCAATATACACCACAACGAACTTATCTAAGTACTCCATGAAGACCTTATTCATGAGGTACATAAAGTAGGCAGGTGCATTTGTCAATCCAAAAGACATCACAGTGTACTCATAAGATCCATACCGTGTCCTAAAAGCTGTCTTGGGTATGTCCGATGGTCTAATCTTCATTTGAAAGTAACCTGACCTCAAATCAATCTTGGAAAACACACAGGCTCCTTTCATCTGATCAAACAAAACCTCTATATGGGGCAAGGTGTACTTGTTCTTGATTGTTACCTCGTTGAGAGCTCGGTAATCCACGCACATCCTTTGGGATCCGTCCTTCTTGTCCACAAATAGAACGGGCGCTCCCCAAGGTGAAGAGATAGGGCGAATAAAACCCTTCTCTAATTGCTCTTGAATTTGTTTCTTGAGCTCCGCTAATTCCATAGGAGGCATCCTATACGGCCTCTTAGCTATAGGTGCAGTTCCAGGTATTAAATCAATAACAAACTCAATGTCTCGATCGGGTGGCATACCTGGCAACTCGTCCGGAAAAACATCCAAAAATTCACACACCACCGGAATCTCCTCAATTGCGACACCGTCCATGTGATTCAGCTCCAATTGCTTCGGTGCGGTTTGAGATGCTTCAAATTCTACGGTGATCCCTTCCTCATTAGTCAACTTCACCGTCTTTGTGGCACACTTAATAACTCCATTGTGCTTCCTCAACCAGTCCATACCAAGTATAATATCCAACCCTTGAGAATCTAAAACAATGAGGTTGGCGGAGAAGTCTACCCCCCTTATTCTAAGGCTTACTTTTGGACATACTATATTTGTCCTCATCTCTCCTCCAGGAGACTTAACCAACAGAGTAAACTTCATATGAGAGATAGGCAAACTATACTTGGCAACATACTTCGATGCAATGAATGAATGCGATGCTCCAGAATCGAATAACATAGTCGCGGGGTTGGAGTTGGCGAGAAACATACCAATGACCACATCATCCGCTTGTTGAGCATCCTCCGTAGAGACATGGTTCACGTTACCACGAGCAAGGTTCTGCTGTCCACGACTTCCTTGTGGTTGTCCTCCATTGGGTCTTGGGTTTTGCCTCGGCGCATTGCTTCCTTGACCAAGGCCCGACTTAGGACATTGATTCGCAAAGTGTCCAGCTTCTCCACAAGTATAGCACTTCTTAACTCCACCAGAATTATTGGGACGAGCTTGGTTTTGAACATTGGCTCCAGGAAAATCAGCACGAGGTGCATAAGGCATCGGAGGCCTAGGCGCTTGCATGACAGGGCGCTGCTGCACAAACTGAGTTGGGCGCGGTGCATAACCAGGGCGCTGAGTAGGAATAGAGGAGCTGTAATGAGGCGCATTGGGCGGCGCAAAGCGAGGGCGCACATTACTTCCTTGTTGCTGTCCTTGATAGGGCGCCTTCCTCTTGATTTCTTGCTCCATCTCACGGATCTTGTTCTCAACCACAATTGCTTTGTCCACAAGCTTCTGAAAATTGACATAATCACAGTTGAGCAATTGCACTCGGATCGCATTGTTCAATCCCCTCATGAACAAGTATTGCTTCCGGCTGTCCCGGCTAACATCCTCAGGCGCATACCTTGAGAGTGGAGTGAATTTATTGAGGTATTCACTCACGCTTGATCTTCCTTGCCTTAAATTCTCAAATTCTTGCCTCTTCAAGATCATAACACCCTCGGGCACATAATGAGAACGAAAATTCTCCTTGAATTCGGCCCAAGTGATTCTCTCTTGGTTCTCATGAGCATTGCAATAAGAATCCCACCAATCTGCAGCTGCTCCAATGAGTTGATGAGAAGCAAATAGCACCTTCTCCCGGTCACTGCATTGGACAATGGCTAGCTTCTTCTCCACGGACTTGAGCCAATCATCCGCATCCATAGGGTCTGCGGCTTGAGCAAAGGTTGGCGGCCTAGTCCTCATAAACTCTCCCAACCGGTTATGAGGAGGTGGGGGTGGTGGTGGAGGCATGTGGAGATGGTTGTTGATATTGCCAGCCTGCAGCTGTCCCATAGTCTGTATCATGGTCTGCATGAGCTGGTTTTGCATGGCCAATAGCTGCTCGATGTTGATAGCTCCCTGAGTAGATCCTTGCCCATTGGTTTTCTGAGGCACTCCATTGTTCTCCTCTTCATCATTGTCATCCCTCTGGTTGCGAGTCCTCGCCATCTGAAGAAAAGCAATAGGTAAGAATTAGAAAACATCCCCAACTATATGCATCAAGGGATATGAAACTAAACAGCTGGCTACACTAGCCTAGGTGGACATGGCAACGCTAAGGCATCCCAAAATCCTCTATTAAGCACACAAGCAAACAATATATATAGCAAACAGCACTCTAAGCAAAAACACACCGATTCCTGAGTGCTCCTATGTGCTCTAAAGTGTCCATTCTATCTAGGCTGCATCCTACGGTCAACCTGTGGCTCTGATACCAATCTGTGACACCCGGTTCCGAAAATGAACCAAGCTAACGCATATGTGTGCCCAGGATGTTCAACACACATACACGAGTGCAATCACAAAAGAGTATACAGAAAATTACCACAGAACAAGATTAATTATCAAATTTATTACACAAACCATATTATCCTCGAATACAAGCTCTAATGAATATAAATGACAAGTTTAACTAATGCAGTGGAAATAAACTATTTAAGCAAACTAAGCAACTATGCAGCATAAGCGACAGGGTATGTATGCGCAGCTCCAATCAACACCACAGGCAAAGCTGACGGTAGACACGGCCTAGAACTCCGCATTATCGCCATTAAAATCCCAGTCCTGACCTGCCACTGTTGGGGGGAATTGCAAGAGTGAGTACATGTCGTACTCAGCAAGTGTGGAAAGTATGACATGTGGCTGATTCAAATGACGACAATAATAATGGTAAATTGCTGAAAAGTACAGTAAAACATTCGAAAAGCAATACATTACATGTATGTGAAATAAACCCATCATAATCATAAGTAATACCATAATACCAAACTGAATTCATTACCATCATCAATAAGTCCAGATTTCACCATCGCCAATAACCATATTCAATACCAGAGATTAATCCATAGCCATCCATAACCATTACCAAACCATAACCATCCCAAATTCCAATTTTCCCTCTAATCATGGAAGTTGTCCAGGTGCTCATAACCGGGAGCACGGCTATCATGATAGTTTTAATTTAACTCTGCAGAGTTTGTACCTCTTTACCCACGTGTTCGTGATTTCATCACCCTTCGGCGACTAAGAACCTCCCTTATGCCCATGACCCGTCGGTCACATTACACACTTCCGTTGGTGTGTGGCCAAGAGATCACAAAATAGCCTTTACAAAGGGATTACTAGCCTATTTAGGCCCCACTGAGGTTTCACCGGTGGTGATGTCTCCCGCAGAGCACATCTTCAACCAAGGGCCCCCTCTTGAGCCATTCGGATCCCAGGGTAGTCCCACCAATCATCAACAAACCCAATCCGACTACCCCTTCCCCGAGCATCCACAATGGTCCAAACAGCACTAGCAAAGCCCTAATTAATCAGCTACGCCGCACCCATACTTGGCCTCGTGGTGGCACTGTAGTCCTGGCTTATTCTCGCATGAACCGGTCCTTAGATCTAAAGCAAGCAAACCACCATAACATCCAACCCATCCACATACCAGGCTTGCTTAGATCACCCATCGTATTGACCAATTCACATTAACCAGAATATCATTGATGCATAATTAAATGTGTAGTGTTGTTTTCCATCCCAATTAATTAAGCGAAGCAAAAAGGTAGAAACCCTTCCCGACTCTCTACCATAAATTCCAGGTGACAAGGGTGGTTTAGCAAATCTAGTAAACTTCCTACCATAGGATTCCCATCAAATTGACACAAGCATGCAGTTTTGCAAACAAAACATTTATTTTAAAACAGGATCAATATGCTTCAAGGACACTTGCCTTGCTCTTGCTGTTGATTAGGGTCAAAGCCTTCAAACTCTTGATGTTGTAGATCCTCCGCGGCACTCTCTAGCGCAAATCCTTCTAATCCACACAATAAACATACAAAACAAGAAACACAATCAAAGAGTGCACAAATATTACTCAATATGACATGACATGCATGATTAATGCAAATGCAAGGTAGAACTTGTTACTAGATTGCTTTTAATGATCACTAACTAGCTCTAATAGATTATAACAAGTTTATACAGGTTCGGGGTTGATTAGATCAAATTTTAGAATTAATTCAACACAATTTAACCAGAAAGATCGGACTAGTCCGCTAGGGACCGGACAAGTCCGCACTTGACGAGATCAGCAGATTAGGGTTTTCTAGATCGACGTAAATTCGGAGATTAGGGGTTGAATTCACATAAGGAAAAGAGAATAGGAGGTATACCAGGTGTTTAGAACTCCAATGAACCAAGAAACTTGGAGGTAACACTTGGATCTCGATGATCTAGGGTTGGTGATGAACTTGGAGATGAATTGGTGGTGAAGGACGAAACTTGGTGGAGATCTTGATCCTCCTTCGTTTCCTCCTCTTCTTCTTCTTGTTTGGGATCTTCTCCTCCCTCCTTGATGGTGGCTCCCCACGAACTAGGGTTTGGGTGGATGGAAAAGTGGCAAATAGATGTCAAACCAAGGGGTTGGGCTGTTTATATAGAGGTGGAGGCTAGGGTTAGATGGATTTCGAGTTTAGGATGAGTAGAGGCCGGTTTAGAGTCCCACATGGGCTCTAAAAGAGTTGGGCACGACGTCCCTAGGCCCACTTGACGTGAAACCCAAGAAACAAGTCGTAAAACAAAAGGTCAATCTCGGAGTCACGAAATATCGGACAAGTCCGGACAGGACCGGACTAGTCCGAAGTCGTCCAGAGAGAAATTCGGACAAGTCTGGCCAAAAATCGGACAAGTCCGATCTTAGTCAGAAAGGAAAACGGACAAGTCCGCTGGAACACCGGACTAGTCCGGAAAAGTCCAGGGACTTAGCAAATTTTCAAGGATTCATGGAATATCGGACTAGTCCGCACAAAATCGGACAAGTCCGAAGTTGTCCAGAGGCAAATATCGGACTAATCCGCAGCAAAAACGGACAAGTCCGTTTTTAGACAGAGAGAAATCGGACTAGTCCTCAGCAAAACCGGACTAGTCCGCACTTTCCTACATTTTTAAGTGCGGTTTTGTCCCAAATAAATTTTAAACTTGTTCCTCTTGTTATGGGTTAATGTTAAACATGTATATGAGTGTATGCAAGGCATGATTCATGAAAATGAGGGTGTTACAGGAAATAAACTAGAACTAGAAAAGTTGAGAGTTTGACTTTGGAGAGAATTTTACCAAGATTTGAGGATTCGCTCGAAGGAGCGCAAATCTGTCCGGATGAGTTTGGAGAGGAGTACCAACTCGTCGAGGGGAGAGTTTCCCACGGAGAGAGCTTGGATTTTGAGGGCTCAAACCGAAAATCACCTTTTGGGGGGTTAGGGTTTTAGAGGTGAGAGTTTAGGTCAAGTGGAGGGAGATTTGAAACGGGCCAGCTGCTTATATAGGCAGTCGACCGGACTAGTCCGGTCATGGGGCGAACTAGTCCGGTGTCCCTGGAAAACCTAGGTATTTGGAGATAACTAATAGTGATCCAAGGTCAAGTTTTGCAAATAATCTTGGTGTTTATGACCAGAAAGCAATCCACACAAAAACATGGTCATAAATTTCAAAATTTCTTCATTAAAAGTAGTTTTCTTAGGAGAAAAAGAGGTGAAGGGCAGTTTTAGCAATAGAATGCAACATTTGAAGTATCAGCCAGATGTGCAACGTTTCAAGACACATTTCGAGAGTCAAGAATATTAAGTTCATTCCTAAGTTCACAAAACCTTTTCTCATCCGATGGTTTGGTAAAAATGTCCACAAGTTGTTTTTCAGTTCTGACAAGTGAAATAGTAATGTCACCTTTTAATGAATGATCTCTAAGAAAATGATGACGGATATCTATGTGCTTAGTTCTTGAGTGCTCTACTGGGTTTTGTGCAATTTTTATAGCAATTTCATTGTCACATAGAAGTGGGATATTGTTAAGATTGTAGCCGTTGTCCCTAAGTGTTTGCCGCATCCAAAGTAATTGGGCGCAACAGCTACTGGCTGCAATATATTCTGCTTCTGCTGTTGAAAGGGCAATGGAGTTTTGCTTTTTAGATGACCAAGATACCAGGGACCTACCAAGAAACTGACAAGTCCCTGACGTGCTCTTTCTATCGACTTTGCATCCTGCATAGTCGGCATCAGAATATCCTATCAAGTTAAATTTGGACCCTTTGGGATACCAAAGGCAAGTTGGGTGTGTGCACAAGGTACCTCAAGATTCTTTTTACAGCAACTAGATGACACTATTTGGGTGTAGCTTGAAACCTTGCACACATGCAAACACTAAGCATAATATCTGGCCTAGATGCACATAAATAAAGTAAAGAGCCAATCATGGACCGATATACCTTTTGATCCACGTTTGCACTGTCTTCAT